>CM055122.1:1225774077-1226371577 GCA_029206835.1 Rana muscosa | reverse complement strand
ACCGGGTTGAATAACCCAGATGCTCCCCCCCAAATTTAAATGCCCGCTACATATATATACACTGTATTCAGTTTAGCTAGATCTCACTTCAGAGTGTTCCTGTTATTCTCGCTGCAGTATATAAAGTCAGTGTACTGTATACTGGGCTCAGTGTGCAGGTAAAGCTGACTGCAGACCATCCCTGTTCTCTTCCTAATAATATAGGCAGGCAGTTGATTTAGCTAAGCTGCAGTTTATTAAGTCAGTGTACTATATACTGGGCTCAGTGTGCATGTAAGGCTGACTGCAGACCATCCCTGTTCTCTTCCTAATAATATAGGCAGGCAGTTGATTTAGCTAAGCTGCAGTTTATTAAGTCAGTGTACTGTATACTGGGCACAGTGTGCAGGTAAAGCTTGACTAGGGCAGCAAGATAACTTACTGCACCTAAACACCCATGTACCCAACCCATATTACTTACAGATTAAACGCTGACACCTGCTGGATTTAAATGGCCTAGTCGGCTATTTATTTTACAAACAACCAAATAAAACATATATAAAATATATATCAATATTGTGACAGCAGGAAGGTAAAGTCACCTGGTTGCATCCAGGGGGGTAGATATATTTCGCCCAGATTCAGGCTTTACGCCGACTTATACAACTAGGTGGAGAGTTGTATAAGCCCAGCTAAGGCTAGTGGGCTCATGGATGACTCATACCTCTAGGGAGAGTGTGGGGCGTCGTGCAGACAGGGAGTTGATGAGACCAGCTGAAGCTTGTCAGCTCATTTAGGCCTCTATAAGAACTCCCAGCTTCATTAGATGTTAGCTCATGCCTGGAACCAGACCTGTGTGGACTGTCTAGGGAGAGTGAACCCCTGTGCGGTGAGACAAAGCATGTGTGGCTATTTGCTTGGACATTTAAAACCAGGGACTTAGGGACTAGGACAGCACTAGGCTGATCCCAGTTGTTAGTTAGGAAACCTGTATGTTTAGTCAGAGGTCAAGTTGACCAGGATTTATTTTGTTTATGTTTCTTTTGCTTTGCTGTGTTTTGTCACTGTAAATAGAAAATAAACTGCACCTTTTTGATTTTGAAAACCACAACCTCCGTTTGCTGGGCCTGTTTTTGTGTGGGGAGCCCATCTCGGGGGTCACACACACCCGCTGCCGAGCTAACCCCCTCACAGTTGGTGGAGAACCAGTGGCAGTTTTTTTTAAGCCAGCATGGAGGAGATACTGATGCAGCTGGCTCTAGCAAATGCCAATCAACAGCAGACAAATGCAGGTTTGCAAAAGAGCCTTGCAGCTCATCAACAGAGCCTTGCAGCTCAACAACAGAACTTCGCAGCCCAGCAGCAAGCTCATCAACAGAGCCTTGCAGCCCAGCAGCAAGCTCACCAACAGAGTCTGGAAGCTCAGCAACAAGCCCAGCAGCAATCTGAGGCCCGCTTCATAGACCTGTTACAGAAGCAAGAGCAGAGACTACAACAAATGGAAGCAGTAATGCAGCAACGTCCGCAGACCAGTGAGGAAAGCCGTCCCACTAATACCGCGTCCTTTGGGGTGAGTCGTTTATTGACAAAAATGACTGGAGAGGATGATCCAGAGGTATTTTTGACCACATTTGAAAGGACTGCTGAAAGAGAAAAGTGGCCTGAGGAGCAGTGGGCTGGACTGGTGGCTCCTCTGTTAACTGGTGAATCGCAGAAAGCTTACTATGACCTAGAGCCTGACCAAGCAAAAGACTATGTGATGCTAAAAGCTGAAATATTGGCAAGGCTGGGTGTCACCCAGGCTGTCCGGGCTCAGCGTGTGCATAACTGGACTTTCCAGCTTGGAAAACCCCCCAGGTCTCAAATGTATGATCTCATTCACCTGAGCAGAAAGTGGCTACAGCCAGAGACTTTGTCCGCACCAAAGATTGTGGAACGTGTTGTAATGGATCGGTTTTTGAGAGCTCTTCCTACTGCCATCCAAAAGTGGGTAAGCCATGGAGACCCAGAGACGGCCGATGGTCTTGTGGATCTTGTGGAGAAATACTTGGCTACAGAGAACCTGACGGCCTCTTCCAGAGACACTCGGACTTTCCACCCTAAGACCAGACCATCCCCAGGGGCGGATAAGAGGATTCCAAGGGGTAAGGGTGGAGAGAGTGAGAGGGTGGGAGCTCTACCCCAAGTTTGGCGAGAACAGCCTGGGAAATCAGCAGCTCAAGAGGCGGCAAGAAGGATCGTTTGCTACCGCTGCCGGCAAGCGGGACATATTGCAGCCAATTGCCCGGTTGTGGAGGAACCCATGCAGTGTGACTTTCTGACGGGCAGACGTCAGTCGCTGTGTGCGACAGTCGCATGCACTGCCATTCGAGGAACTGAGAAACATTTATGCAAAATGTGTGTTAATGGTAGAAATGTTGTGGTATTGCTGGATTCAGGTAGCCTTGTGACCCTGATAAAGGCTGAGTTAGTTAAAACAGAGGTCTCTGGGAATAGCAAGGTAGCTGTTATTTGTGTGCATGGGGACACCCGAGAGTATCCCGTGACTACAGTGTGTTTCGAGACCCCCAAAGGTACCCTCTCTCATCCAGTGGGCTTAGTATCTCAGTTACCGTATGACGCCATTGTGGGAAGGGATTTTCCGAAGTTCTGGGAACTGTGGGATGATCCTGAGCCCCCCACTGGTGCCCCTATGTACCAGGAATGTGATAGCCAGAACTCCCCTGAGAGTGGTGAGGACTCTCCGGAATTTCCCTTATCAGTATTGGCAGGGGAGACTCAAGAAACTGGAGAGGAGCCCACCTCCTCAGACGAAAACCTACCGTCTGTGGAGTTTTCTGATCTTGAGGTTCACAGGGAAAACTTTGCCACAGAACAGTTGAAAGACCCCGCCCTAATAAAGGCACGGGAAAACGTAGTGAAAATAGATGGCGAGTTAGTGAACCCAGATAATACCTGCACTTACCCATACTTCAGCATAGAGAAGGACCTACTGTATCGGGTGGCAAAAAGGGCAGAAGAAACCGTTGAGCAGCTTGTGGTGCCCAAAGCTTACAGGAAGTTGGTGTTGGAGTTGGCCCATGGGCACATTCTTGGAGGTCATCTGGGGACAGAGAAAACCCGAGAGAGGGTATTACAGAGATTCTATTGGCCGGGGGTGATGAAGGACATAGAAAATTATTGTTCCTCCTGCCCTGTGTGTCAGAGGTCGGCCCCGATGCCACATTTCCGTAGCCCGCTGGTCCCTCTACCCATCATTGAGGTCCCGTTTGAGAGGATCGCCATGGATTTGGTAGGTCCTATAATCAAGTCCGCTAGGGGGCACCAGTACATATTAGTTATAATGGACTATGCCACCCGTTATCCAGATGCGATCCCTCTCCGAAATACCTCGGCCAAAACCATAGCCAAAGAGCTATCTCTTGTGTTTAGCCGGGTGGGTATTTGTAAAGAACTGCTTACGGACCAAGGTACACCCTTTATGTCCCGGGTTATGAAGGAGCTGTGTAAATTGTTCAAAGTGACGCAATTACGTACATCTGTGTATCACCCCCAAACCGATGGGCTGGTTGAAAGATTCAACAAAACCCTAAAACAAATGTTGAAGAAAGTGGTAGATAGAGATGGAAAGGATTGGGACTGTCTACTTCCTTATCTGATGTTTGCTATTAGGGAGGTGCCCCAATCCTCTACGGGATTCTCCCCCTTTGAGTTACTGTATGGGAGACACCCAAGAGGGCTGTTGGATATTGCCAAGGAAACTTGGGAAAGTGAGAGTTCTCCCCACAGGAGTGTGATTGAGCATGTCGCCCTGATGCAAGACCGAATTGCACAGGTAATGCCCATCGTGAAGGAACATTTGGCCCAAGCGCAGTTAGCACAGCAGAGAGTGTACAACCGTGGAGCCAAGACCCGTACCTTTTCCCTGGGGGATAGGATACTGGTACTTGTCCCTACGGTTGAAAGTAAATTCCTTGCCAAATGGCAAGGCCCCTACGAGATAATGGAAAAAGTGAGCGAAGTGAATTACAAGGTCAGACAACCAGGAAGGCGAAAGCCCGAACAGATCTATCACGTTAATCTGTTGAAAGCCTGGAGGGATAGAGAGTCCCTAGTCGCAGACACTTGGTCACCAGCTCAAACTGGTTGCGTGATTCCTGAGGTTGGAATAGCAGCCACCTTGTCACAACCCCAACAACAGGAGGTTAAGGAGTTTGTGCTTCGCAACAAGGAGGTATTCTCTGAGCTGCCGGGACAAACATTTGGGGTAGAGCATGACATCATTACCCCGCCCGGTGAAAGGGTGAAGTTAAAACCCTATCGGATCCCAGAGGCCCGACGGGAGGCAATACGGGAGGAAGTACAGAAAATGCTGAACTTAGGGGTGATAGAGGAGTCCCAAAGTGATTGGTCTAGTCCCATTGTGTTGGTGCCTAAACCGGATGGGAGCTGGCGATTTTGTAACGATTTTCGTCAGTTGAACAAAGTTACAAAATTTGACACCTACCCCATGCCACGTATAGATGAGTTGATCGACCGGCTGGGAACAGCCCGATACATGACGACTCTTGACCTCACAAAAGGGTATTGGCAAATCCCCCTGGCCAAATTGGCCAAAGAGAAAACCGCATTTGTAACCCCAGACGGGGCGTTCCAATATAAAAGAATGCCGTTCGGGTTACAGAATGCGCCGGCCACATTCCAGCGGAAAATGGACCAGATGCTGAGGCCCCATCGGAAGTATGCTGCGGCTTACCTGGATGACGTAATTGTCCATAGCACAGATTGGGCCTCACATCTGCCAAAAGTGCAAGCAGTCCTGGACTCTGTTCGGGAAGCGGGGTTTACGGCTAACCCCAAGAAGTGTACCATTGGGCAGGAGGAGGCCAAATATCTTGGGTACACCATTGGGAGGGGAGTAATAAAACCCCAACTCAACAAAGTCGAGGCCATCCAGAGTTGGCCACGTCCCAACAGCAAGAAGCAGGTACGAGCCTTTCTGGGAATCGCTGGGTATTATCGGCGATTCATTCCCCACTTTGCTTCTAAGGCTGTGCCCCTAACCAACCTAACGAAGGGGAAAGGGTCGGTCATGATTAAATGGACCCCCGAGGCTGAGGCAGCATTCCAATTCTTGAAACAAGCCTTATGTAGCCAGCCAGTGTTGTACTCACCCGACTTCTCTAAAGACTTTGTCGTACAAAGTGATGCGTCAGATGTGGGGTTAGGAGCAGTATTGTCCCAGGTCTGGAACGGGGAAGAGCACCCAGTCATTTACCTCAGCAGGAAGTTGAAGTCCCATGAGGTAAATTACGCCACCGTTGAAAAGGAGTGTTTAGCGGTGAAGTGGGCTCTAGATTCCCTTCGGTACTACCTGCTAGGTAGGCACTTTGACATGGTTACGGATCACGCTCCGTTAAAGTGGATGGCTCAAAACAAGGAAACAAATAGAAGAGTGAATAGGTGGTTCCTGGCCCTCCAGGAATTCAACTTCACAGTAAAGCATCGCCCTGGCGTTCAAATGGGGAATGTGGATGCTTTGTCTCGAGTACATGAATGCCTGATTGCTGGTGTTCCAACCCCGAGGTTAAAACAAGAGGGGGGGGTATGTGACAGCAGGAAGGTAAAGTCACCTGGTTGCATCCAGGGGGGTAGATATATTTCGCCCAGATTCAGGCTTTACGCCGACTTATACAACTAGGTGGAGAGTTGTATAAGCCCAGCTAAGGCTAGTGGGCTCATGGATGACTCATACCTCTAGGGAGAGTGTGGGGCGTCGTGCAGACAGGGAGTTGATGAGACCAGCTGAAGCTTGTCAGCTCATTTAGGCCTCTATAAGAACTCCCAGCTTCATTAGATGTTAGCTCATGCCTGGAACCAGACCTGTGTGGACTGTCTAGGGAGAGTGAACCCCTGTGCGGTGAGACAAAGCCTGTGTGGCTATTTGCTTGGACATTTAAAACCAGGGACTTAGGGACTAGGACAGCACTAGGCTGATCCCAGTTGTTAGTTAGGAAACCTGTATGTTTAGTCAGAGGTCAAGTTGACCAGGATTTATTTTGTTTATGTTTCTTTTGCTTTGCTGTGTTTTGTCACTGTAAATAGAAAATAAACCGCACCTTTTTGATTTTGAAAACCACAACCTCCGTTTGCTGGGCCTGTTTTTGTGTGGGGAGCCCATCTCGGGGGTCACACACACCCGCTGCCGAGCTAACCCCCTCACAATATATATATGTATACATTAAACCAATATTTTAATAATTTAACATTTTTTTAACTCTTTAAAAACTTTTTTAGGGTCTGTGATACCTTTTAGTTAGCATCTGGTCCCCAGCCGCTAGAATCGCCTCAAGGACCACAGACCCACCAACTTATCACCGGTGGTCCAGACTAACACCAGACAAACCAGGAGGACTCCATACCAAAGATGGGTCCCACTGTTTTACATATACCTCCCGTTTTCCACCAAAATCAGGGACCCAACCGCAACCACTTGTCACCCCACAACCCTACAATAGAAACAACTTCCATTAAAGGGCGGGACTTCTCACCGCGCTTTCTTCTACGACTGCTTGCCCCCACACCCTCCTCTCTCTGTACTAACTCTGCCACTCCTACCATAACTTATCCTCCTTCCAATCCAGTATAACCAACATTTATTTGGGACACCTCCCTTTTCCTTAATCACTTCCTCTCCTGTCTGTTCCTTCCACCCTGTCATGTCTGTCATCCACCTACATTGCATTACGGCTACGTACATGTCTTGACTAGGGTAAGGTGACCAGATTTTTAAAATGAAATCCGGGGACATATTTAATTTTTTACTAGTAATGGCGGCAATCAGCGACTCTCTGTCCATCGCCGCTGCCGCACGCCTCACAGCCTGTCAAGTCTTACTCTCCGGGTGGGGAGCGGAGAAAGATCACTCTGCCAGGGAAAGCAAGGAGATAAGCAGGTATGCGGCTGGCCGGGACTTGAGCCAAGACAGAAGAACATGCAAGCGGAGCTGAATGGGCATGCACCCGAAACTGAAGAAATATTCCCTCCGCTCCGACCAGCACATGATCATCAGAAAGGGGAACAGATAATGGAAAAAAATACACCCCCTAAGCTAGTAGGAGCGGCAGAGAAGGGGGGTGTGTAATTCAGATTTTTTTTTTATTATTCTGCACTGACTGTCTTTGAAATTGCCCCAGCCCCTGTTCAAATCCAATCCGGGGACATATGCGATGTTCGGTCAGCCCCATATTCGTCATCATTGAGCAAACTTTGACCCTGTACCTCACAGTCAGCAGACACATTCCAGCCAATCAGCAGCATACCCTCCCTCCCAGACCCTCCCACCTCCTGGACAGCATCCATTTTAGATTCATTCGGAAGCTGCAGTCTTAGGCTACTTTCACACTGAGGCGCTGGATGCGCTGGCGGTATAGCGGCGCTATTTTTAGCGCCGCTATACCGTTTTTTTGCCGCGATTTGCGGGCGCCTGCGGGGGTATTTTAACCCCCGCTAGCGGCCGAAAAAGGGTTAAAAACGCCCGCAATAACACCTCTTTGAGGCGTTTTGCGGGCGTATTAGAGGCGCTACCCCATTGATTTCAATGGGCAGGGGCGCTACAGGAGCGCTATTTTTAGCGCTCCTATTGCGCCTCAAAGATGCGGCTTGCAGGAGTTTTTTGAACCTCCTGCAAGCGCAACGCTCCAGTGTGAAAGCCCTCGGGCTTTCACATTGGATAGTATTGAGAGGCTTTTTTGGGGCGCATTGCAGGCGCTATTTAGAGCGCAATAGCGCCTGCAAAGCGCCTCAGTTTGAAAGGGGCCTTAGTGAGAGGAGGGACAGTGTAGCTGCTGCTGATTTAATAGGGAAATCTATAGCTAGGCCAGTGTATTCAGTGTCCACTCCAGTCCTGAAAGACTCATCTGATCTCTGCTGTAAAGACCTTTTCTTTATCGTACACCACGGGACACAGAGCTAGTCATTACATAATGGGTTAAGGGTCACCAGCGGTGATTGGACACTGGCACAACCAATGGAAGACAGTTCCCCTCCATATAACCCCTCCCATCAGGGAAGTACCTCAGTTTTTTCGCCAGTGTCGAAAGGTGTTGGACGCGTTAGGAGGTGCTAAAGGAAAGCTCTACCAAAGAGACCCTCTGGGGGTAAAAGAGCTATGCTTTCGGATCCATCCAAGACGCCTACAAATGAGCTGAATCTGGATGGGATCCGGGCCTCATCCATGAGGCGTCGCCTGTAATGTCTCTCTTCAGAGGACTGGGCTCTAAGATCCAGCACTTTCGCTATTTCGCTATAAAGTCCTGGTAAGAGTCTTGTACAAGGCCCAGGGGAGAGGTATCCTTTAAATAGGAACCCATATCCCTGAAGGTTGGCACACATAGCCCACCGTGAAGGGTGAAGTTTGGTATCTGTCTGAAATCTTTCAGCAGAAAAACCTGCGGCGTGGATAAGGTGAGATTAGAAGGTCCATAACTAGGTTGGGACCTTTTTCAAAAAGTGGATGTCTTCTTTTTTTCCACCACTGGGGGGAGTAAAGAGCTGAATATACTCACCTCACTCTGTTCAGTGTTGGCTTCGGCGAAGTACACTGCTCGTCACCTCCGCTGCTGAGCTTGCTGGGGCACCCCGATCCTCCTTTCGGTGGCCGACCAGACACCTGCAGATGCAGGTAAGTGGGAACAAGGGCTGATGAGAGTCCTCTCTCACTATGGCCACCGCCATAGCGCTAAGGGCCGCGCGCGCGCGGGAGCGCGCTTTATCGGAGGGGGGGGGGGGGCGAAGGCGTGCGCGGGCACGTGGCGCGCGCAGGCACAGAAACGGCGCCAAATTTAAAAGACTCAGTGTGAGAAGCACTGCAGCAGCAAGCAAGCTCGTTAGTTCTCTTATTCCTGGCAGAGAAACACAGCAGCTATACAGGGACGTAAGACTCCATGTGGTTGGATTGGGTACTTCCTAGAAGACATCCATGTTATGCATAGTTATGTGTTAAAAGTTGCATACTTAATGTATTTGCTAAACTAAACACGGTAGTATATGCATTTAGGTACCTTGTATTTTGTCTAAACAGTAAGCCTTCCAGGGGAAGTAATACGGACAAAAAGAGATAAGAAAGCACCACCGCCTGAGAGGAGGCTCTAACTGTGCTGACTCGGTACCTTTCTCTCCTGTGTTGCTAAATGCACCTGTTCAGGATGAGCCATTACCTCTGTCAGGTATGGCGGCTTCCCCAGTGAAGCCTGGGCCTGTATATGTCACTGAGGACACTTTATCAGCTGCCCTAAACAATCTGGAGGAAAAAATTGCTACCTTAATCGCTAAGTCCTCTAAAAAGGGACAATAAGCGAAGCAGGTCTCTTCCAGTATTGGACCTCCCTTCAGAAGTACCTGAGGGAGGAGGATGAGGAGGAGGAGGCTACATCAGCAGAGGATGAGGAGCCAGATTTTAAGGTCACAGGTACAATGCTATAGCAGTGCATTTAAGTTAACCTCTGCGGAGGTAACGGAATTACCTGTCTCCTCCCTAGGGTCATTAAGATCCCTGCAAGGTGCATGCTCCTTCCCGGTTCATCCGTTACTAGAGGATCTAATATACGCAAACTGGCAACATCCAGATAAGCGTTTCTCACCTCCAAAAAGGTTTAACATTCTTTATCCTATGGGGGAAATTTTTTTTTTTTTAAAGAAATGGAGCCTGCCTGCGGTAGTTGCGGCTATTTCTTGTGTAAATAAAAACCTGACATGTCCGGTGGATAATGTACAAGGGTTTAAAAGATCCTTCTGAGAGGAAGTTGAAATCCTCCTTCCTTTTGGCCGGCTCAATTACCCAACCTGCAGTAGCAGCAGTCGGTATGGGTCAGGTCATCAGCCAACAGGTAAAGCAGGGGCTGAAGGAACTGCCTTCAGAGCAGGCTAGAAATTGGGAAAATTTGCCTAAAGCCTTATGCTTCACAGTGGATGCCATGAGAGATTCTATCATACAGGCATCACGCCTTACACTCCAGCTGGTACAGATGCGCAGAGTACTTTGGCTTAAGCATTGGTCAGCGGAGACCCCATGCAAAAAGCTGTTGGCAAGTTCCCGTTCCATGGCGAACGCCTATTTGGGGAAGATTTAGAAAAATATATACAGAAGATCAAGTGGTAAAACGACTTTTACCTGAGAGAAAGAAAAACAAGAGATCTTGTTTTAAACGCTCTCTCCCCAGCTCCCGGGAAATCTGACTCCAACCAGTGGCGGCGGCCTGTTTTAGCCGCCCACAAAAGCCAAGGGGCAAGCTCAGAAGAACAAGAAGCCGTGGGGTGCAAGAGCTAATAAGCAAGCCCCCAAAGCCTCTCAGTGAAGGGGCGCCCCCGCTCGGCCGAGTGGGAGGAAGGCTTTGTCAGTTCTGAGCAACTTGGTGGTCAGAAATCCAGGACAATTGGGTAGTATCCACAATATCCTCAGGGTACAAACTGGAATTTCGAGAGATCCCATCTTCTCAATTCCGAGGTTCAAGACTCTCCAAGGATCCACAAAAAAGAGAATCCTTCTTCAAAGGTTTGAATCACTTAATGGCTCAAGGGGTAGTTACAGACGTACCCCAAAAAGAGCGAGGTTCAGGTTTTTACTCAAACCTCTTTGTGATTCCAAAGCCAAATGGAGATGTCAGACCCATCCTGGATCTAAAATCCCTAAATCGGTTCCTGAGCGATCGCCATTTTCGAATGGAAACGATCCGATCCGTGGCTGCCACTTTAAAGGGCGGAAAATTCATGGCGCTCATAGATATCAAGGACGCACATTTACACATACCCATCCTCCCCGCTCACCAAAGATTCCTAAGGTTTGCGGTAGAAGATCGCCACTTTCAATTTGTGGCTCTGCCGTTTGGTGTAGCCACCGCGCCCATAGTATTCACAAAGGTGCTAGCTCCTCTGTTAGCAAACCTAAGAACACGGGGCATTGCGGTAACAGCCTATCTGGACGATCTACTAGTAATAGATCAGTCAAAGGACGGATTGGGTCACGCTGTACACACTACAGTAGGATACCTGGAGCATTTAGGATGGATTATAAATTTACAAAAATCCTCTCTCCAGGCCCAAAGAAGGATAGGGTACCTGGGCATGATCATAGATACAGCCCAAAACGGGGTATACCTGCCAGAACCGAAGATACAGTCTCTGAAAGACCTGATCCACAAGGTCAAAGCAAACAAGAGGCCGTCTATTCGCCTTTGCATGAGACTATTGGGAAAGATGGTAGCCTCCTTCGAGGCGGTCCCTTACGCCCAGTTTCATTCGAGACTACTTCAAGGCAATATTTTAGCTTCCTGGAACAGGAAGAGCCAAGCTCTGGATATACCCATGCGCCTGTCCTCACAAGTACGCCACAGCTTCGATTGGTGGCTAGAAGCCAGGAATTTACGGAAGGGAAAGTCCTTCCTCCCAGTGGCCTGAAAGGTGGTATCTAGGGATGCCAGCCTATCGGACTGGGGTGCAGTATTCGAGGAGGCTTCTACCCAGGGAACCTGGGCCAAGACTCAGGGGATCCTGCCCATCAATGTGCTAGAGATCCGGGCGGTATATCTAGCCCTCAAAACCTGGACATACAGGTTACAGGGCTACCCAGTTCGGGTTCAATCCGACAATGCTACTGCAGTAGCTTACATCAATCACCAAGGAGGCACCCGCAGTCGGGCAGCCCAAAGAGAGGTGAACCGGATCCTGGCATGGGCAGAAGAGCATGTACCTTGCCTTTCTGCAATCTTCATTCCAGGGATGGAAAATTGGCAAGCAGACTACCTGAGTCGTCAGCAGCTGCTACCAGGGAGTGGTCTCTTCACCCCGAGATCTTTCAGGCCATATGTCTGAGATGGGGAAACCCAGATGTAGACCTGCTAGCTGCCAGGTTCAACAAGAAATTGGACAACTTTGTGTCCAGAACGAGAGATCCTCTAGCCTACGGGACAGACGCTCTAATAATACAGACGCTCTAATAACTCCATGGAATCAGTTCTCACTGATCTAGGCATTCCCTCCGATCCCTCTTCTACAAAGACTGCTTCGCAGGATCAAGGAGGAGGGAATACCAGTAATCCTAGTGGCCCCAAACTGGCCCAGGAGGCCTTGGTACGCCGAGATTGTAAAAACGGCGATAGGAAGGCCCTGGAAGTTTCCACTCCGACACGACCTGCTGTCACAGGGTCCAGTATTCCACCCTTCCTTACAAAGGCTAAAGTTGACGGCCTGGCTGCTGAGACCCACATTTTTAAAAAGAGAGGGGTCTCTGGTCCGGCTCTTTCTACGCTCATTAATGCTAGAAAGCCAGCCTCCAGACTCATCTATCAGAGAGTCTGGAGAGCATACGTTTCCTGGTGTGAATCCAGATGTTGGAATCCTCAGAAGTATGAAATAAGTAGGATTCTTGCTTTTTGCCAGTTAGGAGTGGATATGAATTTAGCCCTTAGCACCATCAAAGGGCAAATATCGGCTCTATCAGTCTTCTTTCAGAGACCATTGGCATCTCACTCCCTAGTTCGGACATTCATTAAGGGGGTACTGAGGATAAATCCTCCAGTTAGGACTCCCTTGTGTCCATGGGATTTGAATTTGGTATTGTCAGTGTTGCAAAAGCAACCTTTTGAACCTATTCGCCATATTCCTTTAATTATATTAAGTAGGAAGTTGGCCTTTCTGATTGCTATAGCTTCTGCTAGGAGAGTATCAGAGCTAGCAGCTCTTTCTTGTAAAGAGCCTTATCTAATTTGTCACAAGGACAAAATCGTACTACGACCCCATCCGGCTTTTCTACCTAAGGTGGTGTCGGCTTTTCACTTGAATCAAGACATTGTTCTGCCTTCCTTTTTTCCAAACCCGCGGACGGCGGGGGAAAAATTATTACACTCTCTAGATCTAGTGAGAGCGGTAAAGGTGTATCTGCAAGCAACCGCTCAGATACGTAAAACAGATGTTTTGTTTATTTTACCAGATGGGCCCAAGAAGGGCCAAGCGGTATCAAAATCCACCATTTCCAGGTGGATTAGACAAGTAATTATTCAAGCTTATGGTTTAAAAAACAGGACTCCTCCTTTTCCTGTTAAGGCGCACTCTACCAGGGCGATAGGTGCTTCATGGGCAGTGCACCACCAGGCTTCGATGGCTCAGATCTGTAAAGCTGCAACTTGCTCTTCAGTCCATACATTTTCCAAATTCTATCAAATAGATGTGAAAGGACATGAGGATTCCGCCTTCGGGCGAAGTGTGCTGCAGGCAGCAGTATAGGGCTTCTGGTCCGCAAGCGGCCTGTTTTGATCTGTGTCTCCCCCCCTTCATATGAGCATTGCTCTGGGACGTCCCATTATGTAATGACTAGCTCTGTGTCCCGTGGTGTACGATAAAGAAAATAGGATTTTTATAACAGCTTACCTGTAAAATCCTTTTCTTGGAGTACACCACGGGACACAGAGGTCCCCCCCTTCTTATGGGAACCTTACTGCTTTGCTACAAAACTGAGGTACTTCCCTGATGGGAGGGGTTATATGGAGGGGAACTGTCTTCCATTGGTTGTGCCAGTGTCCAATCACCGCTGGTGACCCTTAACCCATTATGTAATGACTAGCTCTGTGTCCCGTGGTGTACTCCAAGAAAAGGATTTTACAGGTAAGCTGTTATAAAAATCCTATTTTTAGGGCTAGTACATCAGTCTGCTTTTATTTTTTTCCTCTGTAATCTAATTGCAGTTGCCTGCCAGCGTGTGTGTATTCAGTGTCCACTCCAGTCCTGAAAGACTCATATGATCTCTGCTGTAAGGACAGCGTCTGGACAGCACCCCAAAAAGCACTTTTTAGGGCTATTACATCAGTCTGCTTCTTTTTTATTTCCTCTGTAATCTAATTGCAGTTGCCTGCTAGCTTGTGTGTATTCAGTGTCCACTCCAGTCCTGAAAGACTCATATGATCTCTGCTGTTAGGACAGCGTCCTGACAGCACCCCAAAAAGTATTTTTAGGGCTAGTACATCAGTCTGCTTTTTTTTTTTTTCCTCTGTAATCTAATTGCAATTGCCTGCCAGCATTTGTGTATTCAGTGTCCACTCCAGTCCTGAAAGACTCATCTGATCTCTCCTGTAAGGACAGTTTCCTGACAGCACCCCAAAAAGCCCTTTTTAGGGCTAGTACATCAGTCTGCTTTTTTTTTTTTCCTCTGTAATCTAATTGCAGTTGCCTGCCAGCGTGTGTGTGTCAGGCTCACAGCGTATACTGTGCCCACTTGCCCAGTGGCACCACTCATATATCTTGTGTCACAGTCGATTACATTTAAAAAAAACAAAAAACAATTTTGACTGCAATAGAATAGCAGTCAGTTGCCTGCCAGCGTGTGTGTCAGGCCTACAGCGTCTACTCTGCCAACTTCTGCCAGTGCACAGTGCCACTCATATCTGTTGTCACAGTAGCTTGCACGCATAGAACAACTGAACTAATCTAAAAAAAATGACAGGCAGAGGCAGGCCACCCCTCAGGGGCCGTTGTGGTCGTGGTGCTGTGATTCCCTTTGGCCCTAGCATAATGCCCAGTGTTCAGAGGCCACGTACCCTGAACTCGAAAAGTTCTGAGGACATAGTTGACTGGCTAACACAGGACACCCAATCTTCTACAGCTTCCGCTCGGAACTTTACATAGTTAGTCAGGTTGAAAAAAGACACAAGTCCATCCAGTTCAACCGTAAAAAAAAAATAAAAAAAAAAAATAAACATATATCGTACAATCCCATATACCCAATTCTATACCCACAGTTGATCCAGAGGAAGGCAAAAAAAAAAACAGAAGAGCATGATCCAATTTGCTACAGCAGGGGAAAAAATTCCTTCCTGATCCCCCGAGAGGCAATCGGATATTCCCTGGATCAACTTTACCTATAAATGTCAGTACCCAGTTATATTATGTACATTTAAGAAAGAATCCAGGCCCTTCTTAAAGCAATCTACTGAGCTGGCCAGAACCACCTCTGCAGGGAGTCTATTCCACATTTTCACAGCTCTTACTGTGAAAAAACCTTTCCGTATTTGGAGGTGAAATCTCTTTTCCTCTAGACGCAAAGAGTGCCCCCTTGTCCTTTGTGTTGACCGTAAAGTGAATAACTGAACACCAAGTTCACTATATGGACCCCTTATATATTTGTACATGTTGATCATATCCCCCCTTAATCTCCTCTTCTCAAGAGAGAATAAATTCAGTTCCTCTAATCTCTCCTCATAGCTGAGCTCCTCCATGCCTCTTATCAGTTTGGTTGCCCTTCTCTGCACTTTCTCCAGTTCCCCAATATCCTTTTTGAGAACTGGGGCCCAGAACTGAACTGCATATTCCAGATGAGGTCTTACTAATGATTTGAACAGGGGCAAAATGATATCTCTCTCTCTGGAGACCATACCTCTCTTAATACAAGAAAAGACTTTGCTCGCTTTGGAAACCGCAGCTTGGCATTGCATGCCATTATTGAGCTTATGATCTACCAAAACCCCCAGATCCTTCTCCACTACGGATCCCCCCAGTTGTACTCCCCCTAGTATGTATGATGCATTCATATTATTAGCCCCCAAGTGCATAACTTTACATTTATCAACATTAAACCTCATCTGCCACATAGTCGCCCAATTAGACAGAGCATTGAGGTCGGCTTGTAAATTGGCGACATCCTGTAAGGACGTTATTCCACTGTATAGCTTGGTGTCATCTGCAAAGACAGAAATGTTACTTTTGATCTCAGACCCAATATCATTTATAAACATATTAAAAAGTAAGGGTCCCAGCACTGAACCTTGGGGTACACCACTGATAACCTTGGACCATTCAGAGTAAGAATCATTAACCACTACTCTCTGAATTCTGTCTTTTAGCCAGTTTTCTATCCATTTACAAACTGATATTTCCAATCCTGTAGACTTTACCTTACACATGAGCCGTGTGTGGGGAACTGTATCGAACGCTTTTGCAAAATCCAAGTATACCACGTCCACTGCCACCCCTCTGTCCAAGGTCTTACTTACCTCTTCATAAAAAGAAATCAGGTTTGTTTGACAACTTCTGTCTTTCATGAATCCATGCTGTCTGTTGCTTAAATAGTTTTTTTTCCAGCAAGAACTCATCTATGTGGTCTTTTATTAATCTCTCCAGTATTTTCCCAACTATAGAAGTTAAACTAACAGGTCTATAGTTACTTGGTAAAGACTTAATTCCCTTTTTAAATATAGGCACCACATTGGCCCTGCGCCAATCCAGTGGTACTATTCCTGTCATTAATGAGTCCCTAAAAATTAAATACAATGGCTTTGAAATTACAGAGCTCAATTCTTTTAGGATCCGTGGGTGTATGCCATCTGGTCCAGGTGCTTTATCCACCTTTATTCCATCTAAATATTTCTGGACCATATCACTTTTGAGCCATTGTGGATTTGGGGCTGTGTCACTACCACCCCCATTTTGGACATGAGCTCCCCCATGCTCCTTTGTATACACAGAACTGAAGAAAGTATTTAATAAATTAGCCTTCTCTTTGTCCCCAGTCACCCACTCTAGATTATTTTGCAAAGGGCCTACATGCTCAGACTTGACCTTTTTACTATTAATATATTTGAAGAATTTTTGGGGGTTTGTCCTACTATCTTTTGCAATCTGTCGTTCATTTTGAATTTTTGCATCCTTGATTTCCTTTTTACATATCCTGTTATATTCTTTGTAACATTTAAATGACACTAGTGTTCCCTCATTTTTATATTTTTTAAAAGCTCTTTTCTTATAGTTTATAGCTTTTTTAACTTTGGCAGTGAGCCACATAGGTTTTATTTTTAGCCTTTTAAACTTATTGCCCATGGGAATATACTTTGCAGTGAGTTCACAAACAGTCTTTTTGAAGAATTCCCATTTCTGTTCTGTGCCCATTGATGGCAATATTCCTTCCCAGTCTAAGTCCTGGAGAGCAGCGCTCATCCTTGGAAAATTTGCTCTCTTGAAATTAAGTGTTTTTATCTTTCCTGTATGTGATTTTTGCTTACAACTAACATCAAATGAAATCATGTTATGGTCACTGCTACCCAGGTGTTCCTTTATCTGAACATTAGTAATACGCTCTGCATGGTTTGAGATTACCAGGTCCAACAGAGCATCATTCCTAGTTGGGGCCTCAATAAACTGGACCATAAAATTGTCCTGCAATAGGTTTATAAATTTTTGCCCTTTAACTGTCCCAGCAGTTCCATTACTCCAGTCAATTTCTGGGTAGTTAAAATCCCCCATTATTATCACCGTCCCAGCCCTTGCAGCCCTTTCCATCTGTGCAAGGAGCTGAGTCTCTAACTCCTCATTAACATTGGGTGGTCTATAACAAACTCCAATGATTAGCTTTGAACTATGCACATCTGTATGCAGTTCCACCCATAATGCTTCAGACTCATCACACTCTCCATCCACCAGGTCCTCTTTCACACTCGCTTTGAGATCACTTCTCACATAGAGACAGACCCCTCCACCCTTCCTTTTTACCCTGTCTTTCCGAAAGAGTGCATAGCCAGGAATATTAATAGCCCAGTCATGTGAGGAATGAAGCCAAGTTTCAGCAATACCGATTACATCATAGCTCTCCTCATGCACCAGAGCTTCCAACTCACCTATTTTGCTTGGCAGACTTCTGGCGTTGGTGAACAGACACTTTAATGCATTAATATTATTTGACCGGTCACATACTATCCTCTTGGGTGTTCCCAGATTGCAACTAGGACTTGCTACTATACTTACCTTGGGTT
The DNA here is from genome assembly GCA_029206835.1 of Rana muscosa. Classification (NCBI taxonomy): domain Eukaryota; kingdom Metazoa; phylum Chordata; class Amphibia; order Anura; family Ranidae; genus Rana; species Rana muscosa. The sequence goes on along the minus strand of CM055122.1, from coordinate 1,226,353,809 downwards.
TATGTTCTTTGGTTACCCTACCACTAATGCCCCTAATACTACCCTTTAGAATATGTTCCCCGCTGACTCTCACTATCTCTGGACCCTCCCCCCTGTCACCTAGTTTAAAAACCCCTCTAACTTTTTGGCCATCCTTATTCCCAGCTGATCTGCACCCTCCTCATTTAGATGCAGTCCGTCCCTTCTATAGTACTGGTTATCGACTGAGAAGTCGGCCCAGTCCTCCAGGAACCCAAACCCCTCCTTACTACACCAGCTCTTCAGCCACTTGTTCACTTCCCTAATCTCCCTCTGCCTTTCTGGTGTGGCTCGATGTACCGGTAGTATTCCCGAGAATACTACCTTGGAGGTCCTTTTCCTCAATTTAGCTCCCAAGGCCCTAAAATCGTTCTTTAGGACACTCCATCTGCCTCTGACTTTGTCATCGGTGCCAACGTGCACCATGACAGCTGGGTCTTCCCCAGCCCCTCCCAGTAATCTGTCCACCAGATCCGTGATGTGCCGAACCCGAGCGCCCGGTAGACAACATACAGTTCGGCGCTTCAGGTCTTTGTTACAGATTGCCCTCTCTGTCCTTCTAAGAATTGAGTCCCCTACCACCAGAATCTGTCTTTCCTTTCCCTTCGCTTCCCCCCACTCTCACTGGAGGAGTTCTTCCCCTGGCAGCTAGGAGAGTCCCTCAGCTCCAGCAGTGCTGGTCCCGGACTGGTTTCACCAATGTTACTCAATGGAGCATACTTATTGGGATGCTCCAGCCCTGGATCGGCCTCCCTGGCACTTCGCCCTCTACCCTTCCTGACTGTCACCCATCTACTATTTTCTAGTGCCTGCACCTCTTTGTCTCCACCCACCTCTGTGCTGGCCCCTGCCATCACCTGCCGGGTACGTATCCAGCTCTCCTTTAGTGTGCAGGGACTTCCCAGTGCTGACAGTTGCTTCCCTAGATTCAGAACCTGGGCTTCCAGGGAAACAATGTGCTTACATTTTGCACAGCAGTAATCGTCCTCGATCAGATGATCAAGGAACGCATACATGCTGCAAGATGTACACCGAGTCGCCTCGCCACACCCGCTGGGCATCGTACCTATTAATTTAATGAGGATTCGAGATTATATCCTGTCCAAATTACCTAACACTAGCTTCCTGACCCAACTATTCAACAAGACAATACACAGGTACTCAACAAGACAATACACAGGTACTCAACAAGACAATACACAGGTACTCAACAAGACAATACACAGGTACCACGCAGACCTACGTGCACCCGCAGACCAACGGACCCGCGTGCACTCGCAGACCAGCGTGCACTCGCAGACCAACGGACCCGCGTGCACTCGCAGACCAGCGCGCACTCGCAGACCAACGGACCCGCGTGCACTCGCAGACCAACGGACCCGCGTGCACTCGCCGACCAGCGTGCACTCGCAGACCAACGGACCCGCGTGCACACGCAGACCAACGGACCCGTATGCACTCGCAGACCAGCGTGCACTCGCAGACCAACGGCCCCGCGTGCACTCGCAGACCAGCGTGCACTCGCAGACCAACGGACCCGCGTGCACTCGCAGACCAGCGTGCACTCGCAGACCAACGGACCCGCGTGCACTCGCAGACCAGCGTGCACTCGCAGACCAACGGACCCGCGTGCACTCGCAGACCAACGGACCCACGTGCACTCGCAGACCAGCGTGCACTCGCAGACCAATGGACCCGCTGCACTCGCAGACCAGCGTGCACCTACAATACACAAGTACTAACGATCCACACACACTACTCAGACAACACCCAGGTACTCACACTACACATCTACTATGACCCCTGTTTTAACCTCCATTTTAAACTCTTGATTTTAACTCACCACTTAGTCCAGTTCCACTTGGACAGAGTTCCAGCAACTCAAAATGAGCAGGCTCTAAATGAGCTCTACAGAAGTTTATATAGGCCTCAAGCACCTGTGACCAATTAACCACTCCCCTTAATTAGTAGGCTGAAGGAAAAAAAAGAGAAAAAAAAGGCTGTTTAAAATGTGCCAGAAAAAGGTGTTAAAAAGCTGCAAGGAAAAAGAGCCAAAAATAACCAAAAATGCAACCCAGCAGTCAAAAGCAGAAACTTCTTCACTCTCCACGCAAGGTCTCCTCCACTGTCTACCCTCCAACCAACAAGACTTTGACGCACCATCCTCCTCCAGCTCAGCTTCGGGCACCTCTCAAGTTACCACTCGCCCGCCTGCCGCCACCACCAACACTAGCACCACAGCTGCTTCACTTGATCTGTCAGAGGAGTTATTTACACATGAGTTGGAAGAAATGACTGATGCGCAACCATTATTGCCAGAGGATGTAGATAAAAGGGATATGTCTCAGTCAGGCAGCATTACACACATGGACGTACGGTGTGATGATGATGATGTTGTACACGCTGCTGCTTTCTTTGCTGAGTTGTCAGATACAAGTGCAGCGGTTGATGATGACGATGTGTCCGTGGATGTCACGTGGGTGCCCGCTGGAAGAGAAGAAGAACAGGGGGAAAGTTCAGATGGGGAGACAGAGAGGAGGAGGAGACGAGCTGGAAGCAGGGGGAGGTCATCGCAAGGAGCTAGTGGCACAGTCAGACAGCATGTATCCGTACCCGGGGTCAGCCAGACAGCACGCCAATCAACGCATGCTGTTGCCACCACCAGAATGCTGTCATTGCAAAGCTCAGCAGTGTGGCATTTTTTTTTGTGTGTCTGCCTCTGATAACAGCGATGCCATTTGCAACCTGTGCCAAAAGAAACTGAGTCGTGGGAAATCCAACACCCACCTAGGTACAACTGCTTTGCGAAGGCACATGATCGCACATCACAAACGCCTATGAGATCAACACATGATGACGAGTACAAGCAGCACACAAGCTCAAAGCCACCATCCTCCTCCTGGTCCAGCATCTTCAGCCACGTCAACCACTGCTGTCCTCCTTGCCCCCTCTCAACCATCCGCCACTCCGTCTCTCGCCTTGAGCAGTTCCTGCTCATCTGCCCACAGTCAGGTGTCTGTCAAGGACATGTTTGAGCGTAAGAAGCCAATGTCACAGAGTCACCCCCTTGCCCGGCGTCTGACAGCTGGCTTGTCGGAACTCTTAGCCCGCCAGCTTTTACCAAACAAGCTGGTGGAGTGTGAGGCTTTCAAAAAATTTGTAGCTATTGGGACACCGCAGTGGAAGGCCGGCCGAAATTTCTTTTCACAAAAGGCAATCCCCAACCTGTACTCTATTGTGCAAAAGGAAGTCATGGCATGTCTGGCACACAGTGTTGGGGCAAGGGTCCATCTGACCACTGATACTTGGTCTGCAAAGCACGGTCAGGGCAGGTATATCACCTACACTGCGCATTGGGTAAACCTGTTGACGGCTGCCAAGCATGTAATGCGTGGCTCTGCAGAGGAGTTGGTGGTGACACCGGCACGACTTGCAGGCAGGCCTGCTGCCACCTCCTCTACTCCTCCTACTCCATCCTCTTCGATAACCTCCTCGGCTGAGTCCTCTTCTGCTGCTGCGTCTTGCTCCACATCAACTGCACCCCCCCAGCTCCCCAGGGGCTATTCCACATCCCAGATACGACAGTGTCACGCCGTCTTGGGGTTGACTTGCCTGAAAGCAGAGAGTCACACCGGACCAACACTCCTGTCCACCCTGAACGCACAGGTGGATCAGTGGCTGACTCCGCACCAACTGGAGATCGGCAAAGTGGTGTGTGACAATGGAAGCAATTTGTTGGCGGCATTGAATTTGGGCAAGTTGACACATGTGCCGTGCATGGCACATGTGTTGAATCTGATTGTACAACGCTTTGTGCATAAGTACCCAGACTTACAGGACGTCCTCAAGCAGGCCAGGAAGGTGTGTGGCCATTTTAGGCATTCCTACACGGCCATGGCGCACTTTTCAGATATCCAGCGGCGAAACAACATGCCAGTGAGGCGCTTGATTTGCGACAGCCCGACACGTTGGAATTCAACACTCCTAATGTTCGACCGCCTGCTCCAACAAGAAAAAGCCGTCAACGAGTATTTGTATGACCGGGGTGCTAAGACAGCCTCTGCGCAGCTGGGAATTTTTTTGCCACATTACTAGACTCTCATGCGCAATGCCTGTAGGCTCATGCATCCTTTTGAGGAGGTGACAAACCTAGTCAGTCGCACTGAAGGCACCATCAGCGACATCATCCCATTTGTTTTCTTCCTGGAGCGTGCCCTGCGAGGAGTGCTGGATCAGGCCATAGATGAGCGTGAAGAGGAAGAGGAAGAGTTGTGGTCACCATCACCACCAGAAACAGCCTTATCAGCATTGCTTGCTGGACCTGCGGCAATGCTGGAAGAGGAGTCTGAGGAAGAGGAGTCAGAGGAGGAATGTGGCTTTGAGGAGGAGGAGGAAGACCAACCACAGCAGGCATCCCAGGGTGCTCGTTGTCACCTATCTGGTACCCGTGGTGTTGTACGTGGCTGGGGGGAAGAACAGACCTTCAGTGAGATCAGGGAGGATGAGGAACAGGACATGAGTAGCTCGGCATCCAACCTTGTGCAAATGGGGTCTTTCATGCTGTCGTGCCTGTTGAGGGACCCTCGTATAAAAAGGCTGAAGAAGAACGACCTGTACTGGGTGGCCACGCTACTAGACCCCCGGTATAAGCAGAAAGTGCCTGAAATGTTACCGAATTACCAGAAGTCGGAAAGGATGCAGCAGTTCCAAAATAAATTAAAAAGTATGCTTTACACAGCGTATAAGGGTGATGTCACAGCACAACGGGAATCTAACAGGGGAAGAGGTGAAAGTAATCCTCCTCCTACCACAACCACGCCGGCAAGGACAGGACGCTTTACAGACGTGTTGTTGATGGAGGACATGCGGAGCTTTTTAAGTCCTACGCATCGCCACAGTCCTTCGGGGTCCACCCTCAGAGAACGACTCGTCCGACAGGTAGCAGACTACCTCGCCTTAACTGCAGATATCGACACTCTGAGGAGCGATGAACCCCTTGACTACTGGGTGTGCAGGCTTGACCTGTGGCCTGAGCTATCCCAATTTGCGATAGAACTTCTGGCCTGCCCTGCTTCAAGTGTCCTTTCAGAAAGGACCTTCATTGCAGCAAGAGGTATTGTCACTGAGAAGAGAAGTCGCCTAGGTCAAAAAAGTCTAGATTACCTCACCTTTATTAAGATGAATGAGGCATGGATCCCGAAGGGACTGACAGTGGGCGATACATTTGACTAAAAAAGGCCTGATGAGATGAGCTGCCTTGGGCTAAAAATGGTCCACACGCTGCTGTATTTTATCTCTGCATGCCGGATGACTTGCGTGACTTATCCGCCACCAACTAGGGTTCAAGCCGCAATGTTTTAGGGCACTTTCTGCCTGGAAAAACATAAATTTTTCTGGCCACTGCTACAGCAGCGGCTGCAACAATACCTAATTTTTCAGGCATGTGTACATGCCTAATTTTTCTGGCCTCTGGTGCTGCACTGTGGCTGAAAGAACAAAACAAAACAAAAAAATGCACATACATGTGTCAATTCCCCTTCGTGATCGTTACCTTGTTGTGGTGAAGGGGCTTGCATATCACAATGAAGTGACCACCTCTATGAGTGTGTTGGCAATGGCAATGTTGGCACACCCCAGATGATAAGGTCGTTGCTTCATTGTGAACAGACCAAAAGCGATCGGCTGGATAATTTTGCATAGAAAAAACATTCATTTTCTTTGTGATCATCTAAGGTGATCATTAAAGCCTTGCGGTTGTGCAAATGGCCTGTTTGCGGTTGTTTGCGGTGCGTTAAACGGGGAGTTTGGTCTGTGAGAGTTTGGTCTGTCACTGTGAAGCGGGCGTATCCCTTACACTACCTGATCGATACAACATCATACCTGATTTAGGAATGTTAGGTGATTTATGCCCTTTATGGATTAAAACCCGACTCTGCGTCAACTACGTAATTTTCCATGGGAGTTTTGCCATGGATCCCCCTCCGGCATGCCACAGTCCAGGTGTTAGTCCCCTTGAAACAACTTTTCCATCACTATTGTGGCCAGAAAGAGTCCCTGTGGGTTTTAAAATTTGCCTGCCTATTGAAGCCTATGGCGGTTCGCCCATTCGCGAACATTTGCGGAAATTCGCGTTCGCCGTTCGCGAACGGAAAATTTTATGTTCGCGACATCACTACTGCTCATACTGAGACCCACACACCCGTCTCAAACTCGACAGCAGCGTATCCAAGACCTCAAATGACACCGGCCGCCTGGAATCTCTCGTAGCACTACCTGACCTATATCCACGTAATGCCCGGCGGACTACGAAAGATCCCTCTTCCCCGCAAACTGAAATAAAAATGCTAAAGTCGCCATCTTTTTTCCTATCACAGAGCCTGAGACCCCTTTTACATAATTACTACAGACAAAGCACAATACCAACCCCTGTAACTCTTCTGGGTCATCCGACCCGCCTACCTCCTCCAACAGAGAAAACCATTCCTGCCACACTTTTGAATGCCCTCTCCATGATCCAGGGCTGAACAACTGTCTAATCAATCCCACGGCGACTCCAGAGCAATGTTTCATAAGCTCGGCGGGCAGGGATCCCCCCCTCTGTTCTGCTTCCGGTGCCAGCCTGCGAAACTCGTCCCACTGCAAACAAGACAAAGCATCCACCAATTTGTTATCGACCCCAGGGATGTGAACCGCATATATAAAAGCATTTATACGCAAACATCGCAGAAAAAGATATCTCAACAATATAACCACTGGGGGGGAAGATGCCGATATAGAGTTAATAGCCGACACCACCCCCATGTTGTCACAGTTAAAGCAAACCTTTTTGTTCCTGAGAGTCTCCCCCCACAGCTCCACAGCCAATACAATCGGAAACAATTCCAACAGCACCAAATTACATAGAAATCCCTCTTTTATCCACACCTCCGGCCAAGGGCCAGCGCTCCACCGTCCCTGACAGAAAGCACCATACCCCAATGACCCAGCCACATCTGTGAACGGCACCAAGTCAGCGTTGCTGACCAGTTCCGACTGCCACACTGATCGACCATTAAAGGCTTCCAAAAACTAGTCCTAGATCCTCAAATCCTCCTGCAGGTCCCTGGTTAGCCGAACAAAGTGATTAGGCACCCTCACCCCAGCTGTGGCCGCTGCCAGTCGACTGCAGAAAATGCGACCCATGGGAATTATCCTGCACGCAAAATTAAGCTTTCCCAACAACGACTGCAAATCCCTCAAAAGAATCATGCACAGCCCACTCGCCCTACTCACCTCACTCCTCAATGCCACCAACTTGTCTACCGGCAACCTACATTCCATAGCCATGGAATCAATCGTTATCCCCAGGAAGACCAACTCCGTGGCCGGGCCCTCCGTTTGGATCGCTACCAAGGGAATCACGAATCGCTCAGCCATATACTGCACAGTACCCAGCAACACCCCACAACAGCGGGACTCAGGGGGACCAATGCATAAAAAGTCGTCCAGATAATGGATGACCGAGTTTGCCCCCGCGACTTCCCTAACTGCCCACTCGAAGAAAGAACTGAAAGCCTCGAACAGGGCGCAAGAAATCGAACAACCCATAGGCAGGCAACAATCTACGAAGTAAGATCCCTGCCAACAACATCCCAACAAATGCAGACTTTGGGGATGGACCGGAAGCAGTCTGAAGGCTGATTCCACGTCGGTCTTCGCCATGAGCGCCACCTTACTATACTTTCTAACCTATGAGACAGCAGCATCAAACGATGTATAGGTAACCGCACAAATTTGCGGATCAATACCATTGTTTACCGAGCCACCCTTGGGGTAAGACAGATGATGAATCATCCTAAACTGCCCCGACTTCTTTTTAGGCACCACCCCCAATGGGGAAACTATCAACCCCCCCCAACGGCGGAGCCCAAAATGGGCCGGCCATCCGACTCAGGGCCACTTCTTTGTTCAGCTTGGCCGACACCACCCCTTAATGGAGCAGTGCCGACCTTAAATTACCCGATACAGGAGGCACCTCCTGCACCGTGCTTGGAATCTTAAAACCCTCCCAGAACCACGCTTCCAGCAGGCACGCCGCCTCCCTATCCGGATACTTACTTAGAAAAGGAAGCATCCTTTCCAGCTTCACCGGAGTCATCCCTTTTTCCAGCGGCATCCCCTGTCTGCCCTCTCCCGTGCTTAAAACAGCGAGTGAGGGTGTGGGCACCTCCGCACCCCGAGCATTCGTGCTTGTAGCAGCAGGAAGCACCGAACCGACACGTACCCTCATTGAACTGCCAGCAAACCCCTTTCTTTCTAAGGGCCGGCGATCCTGAGGAGGAAGCGCCGCCACTCCCCCCCTGAAAAAAACTGGCTAGTAGCCCTGGACGAAGTCATCAACTTCATCCACAGACTAATGTCCTTGTGATCCCACCTAATGGAGGGTCAAATGGCCTTCCTCTGACGAAATTGCTCATCATACCGAAGCCCCGCCAAATCCCTATATACCCTATGAGCCTCACTAATAGCCTCCAGGTAACAAAATAAGGCCGAACAGTTCTCTGGGGCTTTTTCCACAATCACGCTCGCAAATATCGCAAACGCTTGCAACCAATTTGCAAACGTCCGCGGTATGAGCATTTACCCCCTCTTCTCCTCTTCCTCTTTTTTACTCTCATCCGGCTTCACCCGGTCCAAATTACATTTTTCTAACGGGAGCAGGGAAAAGATTTAGATAAATTCTTCCTTCCAAATCTTTTCCCTCACCTCCTTCTTCAGGTGCGCCCCTAACGGGCCCTCAAAACATATGTAAACATCACACCGCGCGCATCAGCCAACCGTACCTTCTCCCCTTCCTTGTCCTTGTCTTTTGCCGGCTGTGACACCAGTGTGGCAGCTCCTGCGATGCCCGCATCCGTTTGCGTTCCTGTTACACCCTTTGTCAACACCTTCTGCGGCTGGCTCGCTTGTATCGGGGATCCTCCAACCACTACGGGGGGGAACCCAAGGGCTCACCGGGGTCGACCCCTGGGAAGTACCACTCTCCAACCTACGTAGCAGGGCTCTCAATGAGTCCCAGAACCCCCCATCCCCCTCGGCACCCAACACATTACCCCCCCATCACCAGACACAAAACACAACAGGCATAGCCACATTATAAGCAGGAAGAGAAGGAAGAGCAGACTTACCAGGCTGCGGTAGGCGAGAAGGCCCTCCAGCCGCCGTCGCACGTCCTCTGCTCCCTCGCGACCGCTGGGCACCGTCGTCAAACTGAGAGGTGCAGAGCTGACATCCCCTCGAGGGCTCCGTCCTCCATCACTGCTGACGTCACTTATGATATCTTCAGACTGCGCCGCAGCCGCAGCCAGTGCCCTGGCATCTTCCTGGCCTACCCTCCCAGGCCCCATCCGAGGCCTGGAGGCGAGGCCTCCCGACTGACCAGACCCACCATGTGCCGCTCCCAATCCCAGAGATGAGCCACCGGCCCTGAATGTAGAAGGCCCGGCGGCAGCCGCCGTATTGTCCATCTCTCTTCGGCCTACCCTCCCAGGTCCAGACCGCGACCTGGAGGCGGGGCCTCCCAACTGCCGAATCTCCCAGCCTGCTGCTCCGTCTCCCTGAAGCGGGCCGCCGGCCTCAGATGAGGCAAAGCCGGCACCCAATGCACTAGTCCTGCTCTGCTGTGCCGCCCCCCCAGGCCGGATCACCAACCCCCGGGGCAGCCGAATGCACTTATGCCCGCACCACTACAGAGGACCCAGGCCTGGACATGCGGTGAGTACCCCCGCACCACGCTGCTGGCGCGCATTCCTCCCGGGCCTCCCCCAGCCGGAGCGGAGGCCTGCTTAGCCGGGGGGACCCGATTGATCCCTCTTTGGACTCCCTAACCGGCGCTGTGCACTAGGAGTGCTCTCGGGGCTGTACCGCTCCGGAGGCCTGGACCTCCAAGCGCGCGTGGGTGCAGGCCGCGGCATGGCAGGGCCCTGCCTAACCCCCGCAAGGAATCTGGGATCTGGTTCTGCAGCCAGTCAGTGCCGTGGAGTTCAGCCACAGCTCTAAGCTGCCCTAACAACTGCTCTAACTCACTAATTTCCCTAACTGTTCTACCTAATCGGAAAAAACACCCGGACCAGCTACACGACTTCTCACCTCGCTTTCTTCTCCGACTGCTTGCCCCCACCCCCTCCTCTCTCTGTACTAACTCTGCCACTCCTCCCATAAATTCTCCTCCCTCCAATCCAGTATAACCAACATTAATTTGGGACACCTCCCTTTTCCTTAACCACTTCCTCTCCTGTCTGTTCCTTCCACCCTGTCATGTCTGTCCTCAACCTACATTGCGTTTTTGCTACGTACATGTCTGACTGCCGACAATTCCTGTTCTCTTCCTAATAATATAGGCAGGCAGTTGATTTAGCTAAGCTGCAGTTTATTAAGTTAGTGTACTACAGTATCTCACAAAAGTGAGTACACCCCACACATTTTTGTAAATATTTAATTATATCTTTTCATGTGACAACCAGTGGTGTACTAAGGGGGTGGCGGAGGGGCGTGCCGCACCAGGTGCCACAGACTGGGGGGGTGCCAGGCCGGCACCCCCCCGCCCCCAGCGAATGAAAGGAGACAGTGCCGCGGGTTTAACAGCGGCACCGCGCGGTGACAGAACAGACATGGAGTGCGTGCGCAGGTAGTGTCTTTGCAGGGGAGCCAGTCGGCACATCTGGGACCGGCGCAACGATCCCCTTCTCTCACAGCTCTGATCAGTCTCGAGCAGCGGCTGTCAGCCGAGCAGAGTGAAGCCGCCTCCCCCTCCTCCTTTATGTCTATACAGTGCTGTGCATGCAGGAGGAGGGGAGGCAGCTTCACTCTGCTCGGCTGAAAGCCGCTGCCCGAGACTGATCAGAGCCGTGACCACGGAGAGAAGGGGATCGTTGCATCCCAGATGTGCCGACTGGCTCAGGTGCGGCTCGCACCCCCCCTCCCTGCAAAGCCACTACCACGGGCTCTCTGTCTGTGGTGTGTGTTCTGAGGTAGGTACATTATGGGTCTGAGGGGGAGTCTTCACTGTAGGGGGGTCTGTATTGTAGTTGGGGGTCTATTGTTAAGGGGGTCTTTGCACTGTAGGGGGGTCTGAACTGTAGGAGGGTCTGCACTGTAGGGGGGTCTGCACTGTAGGGGGGTTTGCACTGTAGGGGGGCCTGTACTGTAGCAGGGGTCTGCACTGTAGCGGGGGCCTGTACTGTAGCGGGGGTCTGCACTGTAGTGGGGGTCTGCACTGTAGGGGGGCCTGTACTGTAGGGGGGCCTGCACTGTAGGGAGGGGGTCTGCACAGTAGGGGGTCTGCACTGTAGGGAGGGTCTGCACTGTAGGGAGGGGGTCTGTGTAACATGCAGTTGGAGAGGGAGAGTTGCGGCTGGAGAGGGAGACTAAGACGCCTTCGGGGGCCCTGATCTAAGGTAAGTGATGCATAATGAGCTAGTATGCTAGTCATACTAGCTCATTATGCCTTTGTCTTGCAGGTTAGTTTAAAAAAAAAAAAATAACAGGGTTTACAACCACTTTAAGTCAGTGTACTATATACTGGGCTCAGTGTGCACGTAAAGCTGACTGCAGACCATCCCTGTTCTCTTCCTAATAATAAAGGCTGGCAGTTGATTGAGTTAAGCTGCAGTTTATTAAGTCAGTGTACTATATACTGGGCTCAGTGTGCACGTAAATCTGACTGCAGACCATCCCTGTTCTCTTCCTAATAATATAGGCAGGCAGTTGATTTAGCTAAGCTGCAGTTTATTAAGTCAGTGTACTATATACTGGGCTCAGTGTGCACGTAAAGCTGACTGCAGACCATCCCTGTTCTCTTCCTAATAATATAGGCTGGCAGTTGATTGAGCTAAGCTGCAGTTTATTAAGTCAGTGTACTGTATACTGGGCACAGTGTGCAGCTAAAGCTGACTGCAGACTATTCCTGTTCTATTCCTAATAATACAGGCAGTTGATTGAGCTAACCTGCAGTTTATTAAGTCAGTGAACTGTATATTGGGCACAGTGTGCAGCTAAAGCTGACTGCAGACAATTCCTTGTGTACCTATTAAAATACATCAAATAAAGTATGTCTGGGAGGCCAACAAGGAGAGGCAAACACACACAGGCCAATAAAAGAGGGCAAGCAGGCTCTGTGTCTAGAGGCAACAGTGCTGTTCATGGACACGGTGCATCCTCATCAGCACGTGGATGTGGGGCACGCTTGTCCTTTTTTTCGGCAGCTGGCCATGTTGAGCCGCAACATGCCGAAGAGTTGGTAGAGTGGATGACCAAGCCGTCCTCATCCTCCTCATCCTCTCTCACCCAGCCTCAGGGTACTTTGTCTGCCAAAGCAGCTGCCAAAGTGGCATCTTCCATTGGCTCAATGGCATCAGTCACTCCTTCCCTAGCCCCACCATGTCCTGAGGAGTCCACGAAATGTTTGACCACAGTGTTGGGTACATGCTGCAGAAGTAAGTGCAGCGTTTTGAGGGCTCCGATGATGGTACCCAGCTTGAGGAAGGTAGTTACATGAGCCCAGAGAGAGGGGGTGCCCAAGAAGGACAGCAAACTGGCAGTCATGTTCCCCCCAGCTGCAGCATACTGCCAGGTTTGCTCCAGTGACGAGGAGGGAGGGGATGATGAGGTCACTGACTCTACATGGGTGTCTGATAGGAGAGAGGAGGAGGAGGAGGCACATCTTCAATGAGGCAGGATGCCCTCCAGGGGCCAGCTTAAGGGCAGCCAACCGACTGCATCACACCGCAGAGCTCCGCATGTGCAGGGCACTGCTGTCTCTGCGCATTATTCCAAAAGTTCTTTGGTGTGGGCCTTCTTTGAGACGTGTGCAGCAGATCGCATCATTGCTATTTGCAACATATGTCTGAAGCATATCTCGCATGACCAAAACATCAGCCGTTTGGGCACCACATGCTTGACCAGACATATGTTGACCTGCCATGCAGTCCGTTGGCAAGCATACATAAAAGACCCACACCAAAGAACAAAGCGGACCTCTCCTTGCTCCTCGTCAGCTGGGATCTCCAAGCCCACTATACCTTCAGTCCTCTCAGAAACCTGCACTGAGAGGAATGAAGGTGTAGAATTAGGTGTCTCACTGCCAAGTACTTGCGAGGCAATCTGCTATCTGTACACCAACGTCTGATTGTACCAGGCAAATTTCCCTGCCCCAGCTGCTGCACCGCTGAAAGAATTTTGCTCCCAGCCATCTACATGCCCAGCGGTTGAATGCTAGCTTGGCTAAATTGCTAGCACTTCAACTGCTGCCTTTTCAGTTGGTAGACTCTTCCCCTCTTCCGTGAGTTTGTGGAATGTGCGGTTCCTCAATGGCAGGTTCCCAAACGCCTCTTTTTTTCACGAAAGGCGATTCCGGCTTTCAACTGGCATGTGGAAGGCAATGTCTTGGCCTCGCTGGACAGAGCGGTCAGTTGTAAGGTGCATATTACCGCTGACTCATGGTCCAGCAGGCATGGACAGGGACGTTACCTATCTTTTACGGCCCTTTGGGTGACTCTGCTGGCAGCTGGGAAGGATGCAGGACAGGGTGCAGTAGTGTTGGAGGTTGTTCCACCACCACGCCTCCAAAATGCTACTAGTGGTGATTCTGACACACCTCTCTCCTCCACCCCCTCCTCTTCTTCTTCCTCCATGGCCTCTACCTGTGCTGATTTGTCCTCGGAACCAGCGGTACTCCGTAGGCATTCAAGGGGCTACGCAAGTACGCAGGCAAAAATATGCCATGCGGTGCTTGAGCTGGTGTGCTTGGGAGACAGGAGCCACACTGGGGCAAAGATTCTGTCAGCTCTGCAGGGGCAGGCTCAGAGGTGGTTGACCCCATGCCAGCTTAAGCCAGGAATGGTGGTTTGCGACAATGGCACCAACCTCCTCTCCGTACTCCGTCAGGGACAGCTGACCCATGTGCCCTGTTTAGCTCACGTCCTTAACTTGGTGGTGCAGCGGTTCTTGGGCAGGTACCCAGGCTTACAGGATGTCCTGAGGCAGGCCAGGAAAGTCTGTGTGCATTTCCGCCGGTCATATAATGCCAGTGCTTGGCTGACTGACCTCCAAAAGGAATACAACCTGCCGTAGAACCGCCTAATCTGTGACATGCCCACCAGGTGGAACTCAACATTGGCCATGCTGCAGTGGCTGCACACGCAGCAGAGGGACATCAATGAGTACCTGTGCGACTATGGCACCAGGACAGGGCTAGGGGAGCTTGTTTTTTTGCCACGCCAGTGGGTCATGATCAGGGATGCATGCACTTTCCTATCACCATTTAAGGAGGCCACGAGGATGGAGAGCAGTGACAGTGCATGCATCAGTGACACTGTCCCTCTTGTCCACCTGTTGGAGCACACGCTGTGTGGAATAATGGACAGGGGACTTGAGGCAGAACAGAGGGAGGAAGAGGAGGACTTCCTTACCTCTAAAGGCCCCCTTTATCCAGACAGTGTTCCTGCTGGCCCGCCGATCACACAGGGAGAAGGAGGAGGAGGAGGAGGAGGATTGTGTCAGCATGGAGGTGGAGCCTAGCACTCAGCATCAGCAGCAGTCTTCAAGGGACCATTTACAGTCCCAAGAAACCAATGGACTTGTACGTGGCTGGGAGGAGGTGGCTGTGGATCATGTCGTCCTTAGTGACCCAGAGGACTCCGGACCGAATGCCTCAGCAAACCTATGCTGCATGGCCTCCCTGATCCTGCAAAGCCTGCGAAAGGATCCTCGTATTCATGGTATCAAGGAGAGGGATCTTTTCTGGCTGGCAACCCTCCTTGATCCACCTTACAAGGGTAAGGTTGCGGACCTTATCCAGCCGTCGCTTTGCAACCGATCACAGGGTGCCCCTGTCCACCGACTCGGTTGATCGTCTGACCTTCATAAAAATTAATCAGTTTTGGATCACCAGCTACCAAGCACCTGATGCTGATGTAACCAAATATTTTTTTTTTTAATGTGAGATCCCTTCAAGACTGCCTATGCTGATGCTGAGTGACTATCCTGTTATGCTGAGTGACTATCCTCTTCCTCCAGTTTATGTTGATAGCTTGTAAGAACATTTTTAGTTCTGGGCACCGCCACCAGTGCCTAAGGCCCGATTTTTCTGCCTGGCGTGTAATTATAATTTTTGCTGCAATACTTTGCAGCAGGGCTCATTCCTGCGCTCCAACTAGAGTATCTGTGAGGGGTTGCAGTGTTGTAGCATCAGTGCCCAAAGCCCAATTTTTCTGCCCCTGTTTAACAGGGGCATGTAATTACAATTTTTGCTGTAATACTTTGCAGCAGGGCTAATTCCTGCGCTCCAACTACAGTATCTGTGAGGGGTTGCAGTATTGTGGCACCAGTGCCTAAGGCCCAATTTTTCTGCCCCTGTTTAACAGGGGCTTATAATTATAATTTTTGCTGTAATACTTTGCAGCAGGGCTAATTCCTGCGCTCCAACTACAGTATCTGTGAGGACTTGCAGTGTTGTGGCACCAGTGCCTAAGGCCCAATTTTTCTGCCCCTGTTCAACAGGGGCATGTAATTACAATTCTTGATATAATATTTCACAGCAGGGCCCATTCCTGCGCCCACCAAGAGTAACTGTGAGGACTTACAGTGTTATGGCACCAGCACCACCACCACCAAAGGCCCAATTTTTCCTACAACTGTTCAACAATGGCATGTAATTACAATTCTTGAGATAATAGTTCACAGCAGGGCGTTCCAACGCCCACCAAGAGTAACTGTGATGGCTTACAGTGTTGAGGCAACACCAACACCTAAGGCCCAAATTTCTGCAGAATACATACTTTTAAAAACTGTGTTGTGTTTTTATTTCCATTTATTTTCCACCAGGTGAATGGGTAGGGGTACGATGTACCCCATACTCATTCACATAGGGTGGGGGGGCCGGTATCTGGGGGCCCCCTTATTAAAGGGGGCTCCCGGATTCCGATAAGCCTCCCGCCCGCAGACCCCGACAACCAACGGCCAGGGTTGTCGGGAAGAGGCCCTGTCCTCATCAACATGGGGGCAGGGTGCTCTGGGGTGGGGGGGCCGCAGGTCGCCCCCCTGCCCCAGAGCACCAAACCCCCCATGTTGAGGGCATGTGGCCTGGTACGGTTCAGGAGGGAGGGGGGCCGCTCTCGTCCCCCCCTCTTCCCCTGCGGCCTGCCAGGTTGCGTGCTCGGATAAGGGTCTGGTTTGGATCTTGAGGGGGACCCCCACGCCGTTTTTTCGGCGTAGGGTTCCCCTTTAAATCCAGACCAGACCCAAGGGCCTGGTATGCCAATGGAGGGGGAACCCACGCCGGTTTTTTCTTTAAAAATTGGCGTGGAGTTCCCGCTCAGGATTCATACCAAACGCAGTGCCTGGTATTGGCGGGAATCCGCGTCGGATCCCCGCCTATCGGCAATGCGTGTCGCTCATCGTGAAAGGAACATTTTTTAATGTTAAAATTGTATTGATACATGTACCCTGGGGCAGGGCCGTGTCCCCAAACCCTTTTTAGGACAATAACTTGCATATTAGCACTTTTGATTTTTGACGTTCGAGTCCCATAGACTTTAACAGGGTTCAAAAGTTCACGCAAACTATCCGTCCGTTCGCATGTTCTGGATGCGAACCGAACCAGGGGGTGTTCGGCTCGTCCCTACTCATTACCTCTCAGCAGCCTCCACTGACAAGGATGATGGTATAGCAAAGGGTGTAACAGGTCCTTGCAGCACGTCTGCCAGCAGCACACCACCGACTGTAGAATTTAGGAGGCAAATTTATCTGCCCCAGCTGCTGCAGTGAAAAGAAAAATACAGTCACTGTCACCCACATGCCCAGTGTCTAAATTCCAGCTAGCTGTTGGCTTTACAACTCCAGCTTTTCCATCTGTTGGATTCCGCCCCCTTCAGTGAATTTGCAGAATGTGCTGTACCTCAATGGCAGTTTCCCAGCTGCTATTTCTTTGAACATAAGGTCATTCAAGCCCTGTACCATCACGTGGAAGGCAAAGTTGTGGCATCATAGGGCAAAGGCAGTCAGCAGCAAAGTCTACATTACTGCTGGCATGTGGTCCAACAAGCATGGTCAGGGACGCTATATTTCATTCACAGCACACTGGGTAACTCTGCTTGCAACTAGGAAGAATGCAGGACAGGGCTCAGCGCTGGAGCTTGTTTTACAGCCATGTCTCCATACAGCTGGTGGTGATGATGTAAAATTTGTCAGCTTCACCCCTCCTCCTTCTCCTCCATGCTCTCCTCTGCTGAATTGTCCTATTAACCACCAGTACTCCCTAAACATTCAAGGGGCTATTTAACGAATCAGGCTAAAAGATGACATGCAGTGCTTCAGCTAGACTGTCTAGGGGACAGAAGCCACACCGGAGCAAAGATTCTTTCAGCTCTGCAGGGGCAGGCCCAGAGGTGCATTACGCCATGCCAACTTGAGCCAGGAATGGTGGTGTGCGATAATGGCACTAACCTCCTGTCCGCCCTTTGACAGGGAAAGTTGACACATGTGCCATGCCTGGCATATGTCCTCAATATGGTGGTGCAGCATTTCTTAAACAGATACCCAGGGTTACAAGATCTTCTGACGTAGGCCAGAAGAGTCTGTAGCCATTTCAGGTGGCCACACACAGCCAGTGTTCGGTTGGCTAAAATTAAGCGTGAATTCCACTTGCCCGTAAACCGCCTGATTTGTGACATGCCCACCAGGTGGAACTCAACTTTGGCATTGCTGCAGAAGCTGCACGTGCAGCAGAGGGCCATCAGCGAGTACCCGTGTGAGTATGGCACAACATCAGGCTCAGGGCGGCTTGGCTTTTTTTCCCCACGCCAATGGCTGCTGATAAAGGATGCACACACTGTACCGTCACCATTTGAGGAGGCTGTTAAGTTACACGGTATCCCTGACAGCATCATCTTCGATCAAGGAGTTCAATTTACTTCTAGATTTTGGAGGGCTTTATATGAAGCACTGAACATGGAACTTTGCCTCTCCACAGCATACCATCCACAAAAAAACGGCCAAACCAAAAGGACCAACCAAACCCTTGAACAGTATTTACAGTGTTTTTCCTCCTTTGCACAGGACGATTGGCTGTCACTCCTCCCACTTGCAGAATTTTCATACAACAACTCCATTCACTCAGCAACCAAACAATCACCCTTCTTTGCTAACTATGGGTATCACCCCTCTTTCTTGCCGTAGTTATCTGCTGAATCTTCCATACCCGCTGTACAAGACCGATTAAATTTCCTCAGTACCAACAACCAACTCCTACAGGATACAATCTCTAAGACACAGGCAAGCAATAAAAAATTATTCGATAGGAAGAGAAGAGGCAACCTGAATCTGGAACCGGGTGACAAGGTCTGGCTGTCTACAGCGAATTTAAGGTTAAATTGTCCTTTGAAGAAACTTGGCCCAAAATTCTTGGGCCCTTTTCCAGTCAAAAGGAGGATTAATGCAGTAGCGTTTGAATTGGTGTTACCCAAGAACCTGAGGATCCAGCCAGTATTCTTTGTTTTCTTGTTGAAACCAACGGTTCCAAATCCCTTTCCAGACCGGGTTTCTGAAATTCCTCCTCCACTCTTTATCGAAGGTAATGAGGAATTCGAAGTGGAGGCCGTGTTGGACTGCAGAGTTAAGAATAACCAAACACAGTTCCTTGTCAAATGGAAAGGCTACAGCCCTGAGTAAAACTCTTGGGAACCAGCTTCTAATGTACATGCTCCAAGACTGGTGCAAGCCTTCTTTCAACGACACCCTGAAAAAAGAGCCCTTAAGGCTGCCCTTAAGGGGGGGGCAATGTAAGAGAACTGATAATTGCCTCCTGGCGCGCACACGTGCACAAGCGCGCGTTCCCGGACAAAAACGGACTTCCAGAACGCCAGTGCGCATGCGTCCCTAACGCCAGCTGGTGCCAGACGGCCTATTTAAGGGGCGCCCGGACTCTCTACAGTGCTGACTGGTCTTCAGCTGTGTCCTGATCCTCTGAACCCTGCTTATACCTGCATTATACCTGTTACTGATCCTGGCTTCCTCTGACTCTGCTTTTGGACTCTGATATACTCTGATTACTGGTACCTGACTCCGGCTTCCACCTGACCTTGCTCCTGCTTATGCCTTGTACCTTGCAGCCCACCTGTTACCGAACCCAGCTAGCCTCACGACTCTGCTTCCATCATCTGTCCGGCTCTAACACTGCCTCTGGGAACTTGTGCTGGCTTCCTATCATCTCAGCTCTCCTGGGTCCAGTATCCTCCTGTCTCCTGACCACAGACAGTACTTACAAGCCACCAAGCCTGAACCTGTGAGTTGGTTGGAGTGCCTCTTTAACACCAGCTGATCTTCTGAGCTTCATCCCAGCTCCTTACCTGCTGTCCTGCTTGTGCCACCAAGTCTACAACTCCCACCGCAAGTTCTGCAAGCAACATTCCCAGGCACTCGTGTTCCTCCTGTTCCTAGCCACCATCTGTTCCACCTTCAGTGGGGCTTGGGTAGGAGATACAAGGGAGGCTGACCTTGTCATATCAAACTCCTACCAGGTACGTGACAGCCTGTGAAAGGACCTGAAATTTTGTAGCATCAAGGAGAAGGTTCATTATTGGTTGGCAGCCCTCCTTGACCACGGTTACAAGGGGAACGTTTTGGAACTCATTCCGCCCCCACAGAGGTAGCAGAGAATAAAATATTTTGAGGACACCTTAAATAGGAGTTTATGTAACGCCTTTACAGACTCTGCTGGGTTACTGTCTCATGAAAAAGTTGGTTTTGAGGCTTCTGTTGGTCAAAGGAGGAGTGGTGGAGAAGGGGGCCACCTGAGTAATGCATTTCATTTTTTTTTTGTCCCCAGTGCCCTGGGCTTTCAGCTTCCTCATCCCATCGGTAGCGTCTGCATTATATGGTGGGAGATTATTTAGGGGCGAAAACAGACATGGAGAGCTTTCCAGTTGACGATCAACTGTTTTTTTTTTATTTTTTTATATTAACTTTTTGTTGTTTTATTTATACTGTATATGAGTTTTATAATATTTTTTATTTTATTTTATTTAACACATAGTTATTGACATACATAACATCATACATTAAAATCACATTCATTTTAATCTAGTGTAGCACACTGACCTTTTTCCTTCCTTTAGCTCACTTGCAGGTCAAGGCACACCGCACTATATGCCTGTACCCTCCTATTTTAAGAGGTTGAGCGGTGTTAACAGTTTTCAGTCCCAAACTCCTCAGCTATTGCAACACAAGGACAGGTGCCACTGATAGCATGTTGCAAGGCCTGTGATGGATCTTTGAATCCCTCCAGAAGGTAACCAGGCCTCTCTTTCACCGTTAACTCTCACTGGTCCATCAGAAAGGTCCTCCTCCAGTCTCCTCTTCTTAGAGCGGGTCCACCCTTTCCCAGGCACCCTGGGATTCTTCTTTTGGAGATAGGCCCCAGCTAAAGGTCTTGGGCCTACTAGTGGAGTTGCAGCCCCAGGCTAAAGGTGCCTGAGACTGATGCACGCGCGCACGAGAAGAGCCCCAAAAGATGGCGTCTGCCCCTTATGTATCCTCTCTCAGCATTCACAGCAGGCAACCACACCCACCGCACCACTGCCGAGAGAGGACACCCTAAGGCATAGCAATGTCAACCACGGTTCAACCCTGACCTGATATGGCAGTGCCACCTACAGACCACAGGGAACTGCACATCAGGCTACATCACATAGGCAGAAGCGAGCACTAACAAATCAAAGTGGTCCGAGCCTGGCTACTAGCTCAGACCCACCCCTAAATTTAAGTACATAGCACCCCTGTAAAGTAAAGGGGTGCTACACTAGTATCCCCCCATCCCAAAAACAAAACAAAAACATTTAAAAAAAAATGTTGACGATCCACTGGGTTACTGGGTCACTGGGTCATAAGAATAGACCACTGGTCAGCTTGCCCAGTATGCAATTGAGCTGCTGGGCTGTCCTGCATCCAGTGTGCTTTTCAAACAGTAGGGATGAGCCGAACACCCCCCCGTTCGGTTCGCACCAGAACCTTCGAACGGACCGAACGTTCGCACGAACTTTAGAACCCTATTAAATACAATGGATGCGAACGTTCGAAATCTAAAATGCTAATTATAACACCTAATATGCATGTTATTGTCCTAAAAAGGGTACTGCCCGAGGGAACATGTATCAATGTAAAAATAATCTTTTAAAACGGTCGTTTTTTCGGGAGCAGTCATTTTAATGATGCATAAAGTGAAAAAAAAAGTTAAATATTCCTTTAAATATCGTACCTGGCGGGTGTCTAAAGTATGCCGGTGAAGTGGCACGTGTTTCCCTTGTTTAGAACTGTCCCTGCACAAAATGAAATTTCTAAAGGAAAAAAACTGCATTGCGGCTTTAATGTCATGTCTGGTCCCGGCAATATGGATGAAAATCATTGAGAAAAATGGCATGGCTACCCCATCACCCACCCCTACCCCAGCCCACTACCAGCCCCTTTGGGTCTTGTATGGATATTAACGGGAACCCCGCACCCAAAATAAAAAAAGGCCCTATATACTCTGAACAGCAGTATACAGGCGGTGCAAAAAAGACACGGACTGTAGGTTTGTTCTTAAGTACAATCTGTTTGTAATTTGGAACAGGTACATTTTTTAAGTGTAGCTCCAGCCAAAAAATCTAATTTTAAGCTTTTTGGAGAACATAGGGAAGGGTTATCACTCCTGTAACATTTGTTTTGCTGTTTGTGCACCTGTTCAGAACATTTTACCTCACTTTCCATCCCAATGACAAATGTTTTTGGAAAATGTTTTTTTTTTTATTGAAACAAAGATTGGTGATAAAGCATCAGTGGAGAGGAGACACTTTTTTCACATATTAACACCTACAGGAGAGAATTTCCCTTCCTAGGGGTAGATTTCCTCTCACTTCCTGTTGTCTCCCTCCGTTTGTAAGTAGGAGTCGTTTGAAAGTTGGATGTTTGAAAGAAGGGGTCTGCCCTATGTACTCTGCAGAAATTTGGGCCTTAGGTGTTGGTGTTGCCTCAACACTGTAAGCCATCACAGTTACTCTTGGGGGGCGCTGGAACGCCCTGCTGTGAACTATTATCTCAAGAACTGTAAGTTGGATGTTTGAAAGTAGGGGCCTGCCATATATAGTCTGCAGAAATTTGGCCCTTAGGTGTTGGTACAACACTGTAAGCCCTCACAGTTACTCTTGGTGGCCGCTGGAACGCCCTGCTGTCAACTATTATATCAGGAATTGTATTTACATGCCACTGTTGAACAGTGGTAGGAAAAATTGGGCCTTTGGTGGTGGTGCTGGTGCCACAACACTGTAAGCCCTCACAGTTACTCTTGGTGGGTGCAGGAATGGGCCCTGCTGTGAAATATTAGATCAAGAATTGTAATTACATGCCCCTGTTGAACAGGGGCTGAAAAATTGGGCCTTAGGTACTGGTGCTGGTGCCACAACACTGCAACCCCTCACAGATAGTGTACTTAGAGCGCAGCAATGAGCCCTGTTGCAAAGTATTGCATCAAAAATGTAGGCTTTAGGTGAATGCTATGCAAAGCACACAGTAGTACACTAAGTGAAACACTGACTGTCTGTCTGCAGCTAGCACAATCACCGGCCTGCCTGTCACAGTATAGAGAATAACTGTATCCAGGTGAGCTTTATGTGATCACTATGCAAAGGACACAGTAGTACACTAAGGCCCCTTTCACACTGGGGCGGTTTGCAGGCGCTATTGTGCTAAAAATAGCGCCTGCAAACCGAGCCTAAACAGCGGCTGCTGTCTCTCCAATGTGAAAGCCCGAGGGCTTTCACACTGGAGCGGTGCGCTAACAGGACATGAAAAAAAGTCCTGCTAGCCGCATCTTTGGAGTGGTGAGAGGAGCGGTGTGTTTACCGCTCCTACACCGCTCCTTCCCATTGAAAGCAATGGGAAACCACGGTAATGCCGCCGGCAATGCGCCTCTACAGAGGCGCATTGCCGGCGGTATTAACCCTTTTTTGGCTGCTAGCGGCCGAATACCTCCGCAATTCCGACGGTATAGCGCCGCTAAAAATAGCAGCGCTATACCACCACCGCACCCACCGCCCCAGTGTGAAATCAGCCTCAGTGAAACACTGAGGCTGGTTTCACACTGGGGCGGTGGGTGCGGTGGCGGCATAGCGCCGCTATTTTTACCGGCACTATACCATCGGAATTGCGGAGGTATTGGGCCGCTAGCGGTGTGGTTTTCGGCCGCTAGCAGCCAAAAAAGGGTTAATACCGCCGGCAATGCGCCTCTGTAGAGGCGCATTGCCGGCGGTATTACCGTGGTTTCCCATTGCTTTCAATGGGAAGGAGCGGTGTAGGAGCGGTTTCCCATTGCTTTCAATGGGAAGGAGCGGTGTATCTCACCACTCCAAAGATGCGGCTAGCAGGACTTTTTTTCACGTCCTGTTAGCGCACCGCTCCAGTGTGAAAGCCCCCACATTGGAGAGAGAGCAGCCGCTGTTTAGGCTCGGTTTGCAGGCGCTATTTTTAGCACAATAGCGCCTGCAAACTGCCACAGTGTGAAAGGGGCCTGACAGCTAGCACAATCACCTGCCTGCCTGTCACAGTATAGAGACTAATAGGAACGGATCTATCTAAACTCAATACAGTGTATAAATATATATACAACACCTAGGATGCATATATATCCTCTACACACTGTAACAGCAGCTAACTGACTCGCCTGCCTGCTCTATCTAACTCAATATAAATGACACTGTCTATCTCTCTGAAACTTACTCTTTCACGAACGCCAACACACTACACAAGGCAGACTTCCAGGCGGCCTTATATAGTGTGGGGCGTGTACTAAACCCCCTGAGCCATAATTGGCCAAAGCCACCCTCCGTTTTTTCCGCGCTGTGATTTGCCAAGCATGCGGGTCATAGTGCATGCTTGGCCAATCATCAGCCAGCAATGCACTGCGATGCCGCAGTGAATTATGGGCCGTGTCGCGCAACACGAATTTAAAGCGAATGGACCATAAAGTTCGTTCTTCGTCGAACGATCGAACGGCCGATCCCTACCAAATAGGCATTTAGTGCTGCTGGAAGTTTTGGGACAAATAAAAGAGCGCATCCGTCCACAGACTCCGTTGACTGGCTGACATTTATCAAAATGAACCATCCTGGATGAGCAAGCAGCTATCAAGCCCCTGATGCCGATGTTGCCGATTAAGTGTTTTTGGGATATGGAATCTGTGCAAGACTGTATAGGCTGCCTAGCTTTGTGGGTGTTGATTTTTTCTGTAAGAATTTTTTGGGTACTAGTGCGCACGCGCGGGACTCCAGAGAAGACGCTCTGAATGGGAGCTCCGCACTGCTCCGGCCTCTCGCAGCCCCCTGAGCCTTCAGACCGAGCGGGAACCGGCCAGGACTGACCCCATTGCCTCCCGGGTGACCCAGGCACACTTTCACATGCCGGGCGGCTCGCAAAAGAGCGAGGTGAGCCGCCAGCTCGACTTTACACTGGCAGCCCCTGCATCATCCAAGATGGCGGCCGCAGCACAAGGCAGCATGGAGGACCCGGACTCCATTGCGGATCCTTCATCCCATTACCAGCACCAGATCGGTCTGCTGGCAACTCCTGTGAGTACCTGCAACCCCCAAGGGATCTCCCCAGCATCCACTGAGTCCCTGCTGAAACTGACTTTCGGAGATCTCCCCCACTCTCCCATGCTGCGTTCCCCCTTAAGCCTGGCAGGCCCCCACCTCTTCTCCCCCTTGCAGCCAGTTCAATCCGCTGACATGCAACTCATGCTGCAGAACTTTTCTGAGATGCTAGCCACAGGCCTAGCTCACAATGCCACTCAGATCACTGCTACCATTAAGGCTGATTTGCAGAGCCTGGGAGCCCGCATGGATGCAATTGAGCAGGCTGTGGATAACACTGCCGCCCGTACTAACCAAAATACCACATGCATCCAAACCTTACAAGATCAACTTGAGACAGCTCTCTCTAAAATCGATGATTTAGAGAACAGAAGTAGGAGGTATAATTTCCGTATACGTGGGATCCCTGAATCTGTTACTAATGTTCCCAGCACAGTTAAATTGTTCATTAAAGAACTCATGCCAGACATTCAGGACCACAGATTGGAACTTGACAGGGCTCACAGAGCCCTCCAGCCCCCCCGCCCAGATGATCTTCCAAGGGACATTGTAGTCAAGCCCCATTACTATGGTGTGAAGGAGGATGTTATGAGACAGACCCGCAACCTGGACAATCTCTCCTTCCAAGGGAATAAAATCCAAATCTTTGCTGACATCTCACCCACCACGGTCCAGAAACGGAGGTCCCTTAAACCCCTCCTGGAGGTCCTCAACCAGAATTCCATCAAGTACCGCTGGGCTTTTCCGTTCCGCCTACAATTTCATTTCAGGGACAAATCCTTTGGCTTTTCCACCTTTCAAGATGGCGAACGTCTCCTGCTTCAACTTGGTCTTATCTCCCAAGAACTTGCTACACAACAAGCGACAACCAAATCAGGCTCCTCAAAGCGTCCACCCCCAGGCAGTCCTCTGACCCTGTTATGGAATAAACAACAAACGAAGAGACAGAGAGAATCCCGACCCCCGAGATGAGGGACTTATTTTTTACTCCCAGACGGGAGATGTGTTGTTTTTGACTACCCCTAATGATTCAGAGAGCTAACTACTCTCCCCCTCTAGTATGGTGGTAGACAGACCCGCACAGCCCTGACTTGCATCAGGAGGGCCAGGGTCTTGATCTGTTTGGTTTGGGCCCCACTTGCCCATCTTATGGCTAGTTGGGACTCCCAATACCTCCCGTTCCTCCCACCCCGATGAGGAGGACGCTTTCATTGCCTTTCTGACTTGTTGCATATATGATATGCCTTTCCTAGTTCCTACCTATGGTTAGGCCTAGCAGCCTCTACCCTTCCTTCCCCCTGCCCCCCCCTTTTTTTCCCTTTCCCCTCCCCCTCCCCCCCCCTCCCTCTCTTGCCCTCCCTCCCCACCTTCCCTTTCTCTCCCTTGCAGGTTCCACTCCATGCACTGGTTATGTTCTGGTTATACAGTTTTACGGATCGTTATATTTGTTTGTTTACAGTATTTTCTGCACTTTGGCCATTCCAGTACTGTTTTACCCCCCATTGGGGGCTCTGACGGCCGGAGCGGCTCATCATGCCACTCTCTCTGTTGTGACGTGGAGGGACTTTTAATCCCTCTGGTGACATCAGGTAGACAACCCCTATTGGGGTTGCACCCTCTCCAAGACCCCTCTTGCAGGAGTCCTTGGACTTGGACCCGGCTAGCCGGTCCTGTTGAATTTTATCTGAATTTTTGCATATGTTTGTTTTGTTCTCTTTTTGTGATTTAATTAACCAACATAATGACATCTCTGATCTTTTCTCCTCTTTTTCTTCTATTTCTTCTCCCCCCCCTACTCTCCTCCCCACAGTGTTCTCCTACCCCGTCCTCTAGGATTCCTCGCGGAAAACTCCCCCAGGCCTTACTCCAGGGCGTTTGTTGATAGCCTACCTCACGCTGGATGTCCGGATTCTCTCTTCTCTTCAGGTAAGCTCCCCTTTTACATTCTCGCACCCCCCCCCCCTCGGGCACCCATGGCTGAGACTGACACTCGCAAGCTGCCTTTGAAAGTAGCTTCCCACAATACACAGGGTCTTAATTCTCCCTCTTACCGGAAGGCCTTTCAGAGCTACCACGCCAGAAGCCTTGATGTTGTCCTTCTTCAGGAGACCCACTTCCCCGCTAGCTATACCCCCCCTTCCTACACCGTAGCTTTCCCACCTTCTACCTTGCGAATGCTGACACCAAACAGAGAGAGGTAGCCATTCTCTTGGCTAAGCGTATCCCATTTACCCACATCCACACAATTTGTGATGAAGATGGTAGGTACCTGCTGGTCAAAGGGCTCATAGAAGGGGTGACGTACTCTTTTGTTTCATACTATGCCCCCAATCGGGGCCAGGCAAATTTTTTCGCATCCATGTTCTCAACCCTCTCCTCTCATCTAGAAGGTAGAGTCTTAATAGGGGGTGACTCCAATATCACGTTTGACCACACACTTGACAAATCCCACCAGAACAGGCCCCGCCTTAAGAGACCCTCCAAACAAAGCCTCAGAATCGCCCGACTCCTACACGACTTGGGCCTGATTGATTCTTGGAGGGAGTTGAATCCCACGGCCAAAGACTTTACCCATTACTCTGCCCCACACAAAACATTTGCCAGGATTGACCACATCTTCGTACCCAATTCGGACATTCACACTGCCACTCACTCCTCAATACAAGAAGTTCCGTGGTCGGACCACTCCTTAGTAACCCTTAGAATCTCTAGCTCCCTTTCACCTTCAGGCCCCCCTCAGTGGCGCTTGAGTAAATCCCTCCTTGCCAACCCGGTCCACTGCACCATGCTGGAAAAGGACATCCAAGAATTTTTCCTCCTCAATGACACTGGGGACACGACCCCTAGCTCTCTCTGGGGAGCTCATAAAGCCGTCTTGAGGGGGAGGATGATTCAAATGGCTTCCAACCTGAAAAAAGGAAGGAAGGTGGATGTAGAAAACTTGGAAAGGGATTTAAACTACTTAGTAAAGCCCATAAGTCTAACCCCACTCCCGCCAGTCTGGCCAAGTTGGAATCCGCTCGCATTGCTTTAAATCTTGCCTTAACTTCTAACGCAGACAAACACTTGAGCTGGTTAAGCGGCAAATTCTACTTACAAGCTGATAAAATCGGCTCACGCTTGGCGGCCAAACTCTCCCCAAGGATCAAAAATTTCTCCTTACCCAAGATTAAATCGTTATCGGGGTCTCTCACCCAGAACCCCCATAAAATCCTAGAAACCTTCCAAGCTTTCTACTCCAAACTATACACATCTCCCTCCTCTGCTGACCCTGTTCCCTTAGAATCATTTTTGGCTGACATTGATCTCCCCAAACTTTCAGAGTCCCATAGATCCATGATGGAATCACCTTTTAGCACTGAAGAGGTCCAGGAGGTAATCAAAAATCTCAAAACAGACTCGGCGCCAGGGCCGGACGGCTTCTCCGCCATTTATTACAAAACCTTCTCTGGGGTCCTCTCTCCTCGTCTGGCCCGTCTCTTTAACTCCCTATGAGAAGGCTCCACTCTCGAACCCTCTGCCAATCTCACATATATCTCTGTGATCCCCAAACAGGGAAAAGATCCTTGTGATGTAGGCAACTATAGGCCGATTTCATTGATCAATAATGATCTGAAAATCATGACCAAGATTTTGGCCAACAGAATGGCCTCCTTCATCGCTTCTTATATTCATAAGGATCAGGTGGGTTTCATTCCCGGGAGACAGGGACCGGACCAGATCAGGAGAGCGGTAGATTTGATTTCCCTCATGCAATCCTCCTGGGATGGCGGGTCCCCCCAGAAGGGATACATTCTTTCCATAGACCTCCAAAAGGCCTTTGATACGGTCACCTGGCCATACCTTTTTACCATTCTACGCCATTGGGGCTTTGGCCCAATATTCCTAAGAACCCTGGAGTCTCTATACTCTTCCCCGAAAGCCCAGGTCAAACTACAGGGACGTCTCTCTGACCAATTCCCAATCTTAAAAGGTACCAGACAGGGCTGCCCGCTCTCCCCTATTCTCTTCGCGATAGCGATAGAAACCCTAGCTCTAGCAATTAGACAACACCCGGACATTCATGGGGTTCAATGTGGTCAACATACACACAAATGCGCCCTCTTTGCGGACGATGTCCTCCTTTTCGTCACCTCCCCTTTCAAGTCGACCCCCAATATTCTCCAACTCCTCAACACTTTTGGAAAGGTTTCAGGCCTTCAGGTCAACATGGCAAAGTCAATGGCCTTGAACGTCACTGCACCCCAAGATATAGTCGATAGACTCAAAACCAACTTCCCCTTCTCCTGGTGCGCCTCTTCTCTTCCCTATGTAGGTGTTTTCCTCACCCTAAAAGTAGAGCTCCTATTCCAACACAATTACCCTGCCATGTTAAAAAAACTCACAACTGAACTTACACAATGGTCTCTCTATAAATTGTCCTGGCTGGGTAGAGTCAATTCGGTCAAGATGACCCTCTTGCCCAAATTGCTTTATCTTTTCCGGTCCCTGCCTATCCCTGTCAAGAAGCGAGCACTGGATAGACTCCAATCAAAAATCATACAGTTCATATGGGGGGCAAGGGACATCGTCTATCTAAAAAAGTTCTGTATAGGGCAAGGAAGAAAGGAGGCCTTGGCCTTCCCAATATGTGGTGGTACTACCAAGCAGCCCAACTCTGTCAATTCTCAGCAATATATACTAAAGGACCTAAACCGGACTGGGTAGACATAGAAAGGCAGGCAACCCCTAACCACACATTGGACTATTTAGCCTGGAGACCACGTAAGGACCGCCCCTCGATCCTGTCACCCGCCCTTTCTCACTCAATGGCCCTCTGTGATATCCTTCATAAACATCCCGCACTATCCTCTTCCTGGCATCCCCTCGCTCACATCTTCCACAACCCCCAATTCCCCCCGGGCCTAAATATCAGGGCTTTTGGATGGTGGCTTGGCAAGGGCCTATACAGAATAGGACAATATTCTAACAATGATGGCCCCATCTCGCTCAAATACTGCACTTCCAAACTGGACATGCCCTCCTCCGAAACTTTCCGCTATTATCAGTTATTACATTTTCTGCGTGGGGTCTGGAAAAGTTCAGACAACCCACTCTCTGTTACCAAATATGAACATTGGTGTTCCTCAGCCATGGACGTCAGGGGGGGCATCTCCCAGATCTATTCAGCGCTAGCTGACCCTCAGGGCAAAGCGAGCTATATGTTGAAATGGGAGCATGACCTCCAGTTTGAATGGGACCTAGACACTTGGCACACAAATTTCTCCCGTTTATTTAGGGGTATCTTAAACACCTCCCTGATGGAGGCTGACGTTAAGGTTATCTCCAGATGGTACCTGGTCCCTACTCGCCTTTCTAAGCTCTATCCGCAGTCTTCCCCCCTCTGCTTCAGAGGATGTGGCCTCATAGGCTCTCTCCTCCACACCCTCTGGGAATGCCATAAAATTAGGGGTTCTGGAATAGAATTTTCAGCCTCATTTGCAAAGTCACTGGTTTCGAGGTGAAGCAAAACCCTACTATTGCCCTCCTTAATGATGCTCTCCCTAAGGTCCCTAAATTGTCCCGCTCTCTCATACACTTCATCCTTCTGGGGGCCAAGATTACCTTAGCCCACGCCTGGAAGTCGCCCTCGGCGTCATTTCGCCAAGCTAAACACAAGTTTTCCTGGATAATGACACAGGAAAGGGTTTCTAATACCTTACTAGACAATCCAGAAAAATTCCGTCTTACTTGGGAACCCTGGGCTACACATGTAGGCATATCCCTTCTTCCCCAATAAGTGAGCGCTGGACAGCCCCGATTCGGCTCGTTGCTGACCATTCCTCCCCCCTCTCCCCGAGGAATCCTGACTTCCCCCGCCCCTCCTTTCCCTCTTATTCTCTAGTTCGCTCCCCCTTCTCTTCCCTACCCCTATTTCTTCTTTTCGTTTCTTCCTACTCTCAATCTCTGTCTTAGACTGTCACTGGCTACTCAGGATTTACATCTGTTTAGTTTTATGTTGATGGATACAGCTAGATGCTCCGCCTTGGTTATAAAAAGTAAAAATTCGCGCTAGGTGCAAAGTGATTTAAAAAAATAAATAAATGAATATGTCCCTTAAGGAAACCTGCTGCTAAACACCAAAAAAACCTTTGATATAAGGTACAAACAAAATGAGTATACAAAAATAGTGTAGCGCTGGAAAGAACTGTATATATCTATACAGTTAAAATTAAATACGTGAAAAAAGTATCAAAAACACTAATAAAACAATACAAATAAACCAATCAAGTTCATAAGTGCCCGTGAAGAAAGAAGATTATAAAATAAATGTGTAGAGGATTTCCTCTATATTGATGATAAGAGTTCCACAGAGAAGATATCCGATGAAGCTGGTAAGTGCTATTCCAACAATAAGTGAAGATCCCGCCACCAAAGTGAGAAATGAAGGCTTACCAAACAGCCTGCGACCGCCCTTCTCAGGGGGGTCAAAACAAGCTTAGTAGAGCGATGTTCACTCCATGGAAGGCAGAGAAATTCCAGTGAAGACACATCATCCACAATAGGCGAGTCTCCAGAGACGTGTCTGCACAGCTGATCCAAATCGGAGATGAAAAACACTCTTGATTGATCAGAGTGAATAATCCTCAGCAGTTAAAACAATGTCCAAAGAGAAAAAAGAAAAACTTTCCATAGTGTAGCATTCATCAGGGAAGTTTTATTAGAAATGAACAGGAGAGAAAACAGCTCTCACATAGGTATATAAAAATAATGATAAAACGAGAAAATCCTTGCAAGGAAATAAAAAAGCTCCGAGTTTCTGTCAAAGGCTGATTCGCGCGTGCGCAATGCACTGTTTTCTCTCCTGTTCATTTCTAATAAAACTTCCCTGATGAATGCTACACTATGGAAAGTTTTTCTTTTTTCTCTTTGGACATTGTTTTAACTGCTGAGGATTATTCACTCTGATCAATCAAGAGTGTTTTTCATCTCCGATTTGGATCAGCTGTGCAGACACGTCTCTGGAGACTCGCCTATTGTGGATGAAGTGTCTTCACTGGAATTTCTCTGCCTTCCATGGAGTGAACATCGCTCTACTAAGCTTGTTTTGACCCCCCTGAGAAGGGCGGTCGCAGGCTGTTTGGTAAGCCTTCATTTCTCACTTTGGTGGCGGGATCTTCACTTATTGTTGGAATAGCACTTACCAGCTTCATCGGATATCTTCTCTGTGGAACTCTTATCATCAATATAGAGGAAATCCTCTACACATTTATTTTATAATCTTCTTTCTTCACGGGCACTTATGAACTTGATTGGTTTATTTGTATTGTTTTATTAGTGTTTTTGATACTTTTTTCACGTATTTAATTTTAACTGTATAGATATATACAGTTCTTTCCAGCGCTACAGATGCTCCGCCTTACAGGCATTTGGAAGCCATTCCATTAGTTGGGTTCTTTAACCCCTTCAGACTATTAACAGAGGTTCGAGCTCAGACTCCCCCTGGATGGTCCGCCCCCTCAGGGGTTCAGCAACCAGGACAGTTTGGCGGGTTGCCAAGCCCTTTGTTCATATCCCTCCCTGGGTGTTCTATTCCCGATCACTACGTGCACAGCAGGATCCCAATTGGGGTGCGTGGACTGGTCGGGAGTAGACGTAGGGCCGTTGTCCCTCAGGGCCTGCTTTAAATTTGTTGGCGCCTACTTTTTTTTTTCTCTTTTTTTTTGTATGCTGAGTCTGCTCTACCCTCTATAATAGGTACTGTGGTCTATGATATTGTGATGGAACATAATTCCAAGTGGCCTTCTTTTGTTTGTTTCTGATGATCATATTTTGTACCGACCTCGTTTGGGGTCCTTTGTTACCTTCTTTTATAATTGTACTGCTTCTAATCACAATAAACCTTTTTTTGAAAATTAAAAAAAAAAAAAAGAATTTTTTGGGTATCGGTTTCACAATTAACAGCCACGGAGCAATTTTTCCACACCTGTTTGACAGGTGCATAACATTTCCATTTTTACAGCAAGGCCAAATCTTTTATCAAGAGTACCTCTATAGGGTAATGGTGTGAAGGCACTACCAACACCCAAACCCCAATTTTTCACCCTCTGTTTGACCGGGGCATATCATTAAAATTTTTGACAGCAAGGCCAATTCTGTCTTTCATCAAGAGTACATATATAGGGTTAAAGAGCATAGAGTATCCCTGAATTTACCACAAGGGGAGACACAGGAATATGGAGGATCTTTTAATGTGCCACAATCAATAGTAGACAAGATAAAGATATTTTTTTTTTTTTATAATTGTAATTTTTATTAGTTCAAAAGAAAAAAAGTTACAGTACGTAATAAACATAAACATCTCAAGGCAATTATCTGAGAGACATTAGTACATTTGAAAGGCAGTTGGTACATATTTAAGAGTACACTCAAGATAATATAAAAACCATACCAGTACGAATTGCATACATGTCATTAAAAAATTGAAATTGCAGAGGACATTATGAACGATTACAGGTTACAGAGACAGTGTAAGGCAACTCGCAACGAAGGGATCCGTACAGAAAGTCTAATCTTAAATCTCCTGTTCCCCATAACTCGAGGAGTCCCAAAGTTCCCAAACCCTGTCAAATTGAATCACTGTGTCATGTACTCTAGCCGTAAGAGATTCCATTCTCCGAATCTCTGCAATTAATTGCAGAAACTGCAGGTGAGGGGGGGGGGGGGTGGTGGACAACCAACACATCGGTATAGCCCTTTTAGCAGCCAAAAGTATATATGAGATTAAACGTTTAACAGATTTTGGGACCCCCGGAAAGGGAAGTCCAAGCAAATAGTGAATAGGGTCTAGAGGGAGAGATAGACTTGTTACAGACTGAAGAGTTTGCATAACCTCCTTCCAGAATGACCGTATAAGTGTACAGGACCAAAATATGTGAAAGTGTGAACCTATCTCAATTTTGCATCTCCAGCATGTAGGGGGGAGGGTAGGGTTAACTCGATGAAGTCTATCAGGGGTTTTATACCAAAACATCAGAACCTTCACTGCTGTTTCCCTCTGAGTTACACATTTAGAGGATTTAAAAGTTGAAGACCATATTGCGGTCCACATTTGCAAAGGGATAGGGCGCTCCATTAGCAGATTCCATTTGCGCATGTATAGGTGCGTGTCAGCCGTTAAATCTTTAGATTCGTGTAAAATGTGATATATGGATGATATAAGATGTAATTGATGAGGGCCTTCCGCACACACACGTTCAAAAGGAGTCGGCCTTTCTAGGGTAAGATTAGGGGACAGGGACTGAAAAAAGTGCCTAACCTGAAGATAGAAATAAAATAACTTTTGGGGGATATAGTATTTGTTTTGAAGGGTTGCGAAATCAAGAAATTTGCGAGTGACCGGGTTAACCAAATTTCGCAACTGAAACAATGGAGACTGCATCCATGGTAACAGACGGCCATAGACCAAACTATCAGGCAATACTGGATTCAGTAGTACGTTAGTAAGAGGAGGGCACAATGATGCAAGCGGAAATTTTGATTTGCATTTATTCCAAATGGAAATGGTGAATAGCATAGGTGCAAGACACATTCTCTTCAGTATGGGGTCGCCGTGTAAGGGTCTAGACCACACTAAAGAGCACAAATGTACCGAATAGATGGCACCTTTCTCTATCTCCGACCACCTATTAGGGCTGCTCTGACATGACCAGGATACAACCGCCCTTAAATGAGTGGCTAGGTAATATCTAATGATGTCAGGTGCTCCCATTCCCCCCTGTGACCGCAAGGAAAATACCACCGTGCTGGCTATCCGATGTGTGCTATTATTCCATATGAACTTCAAAAACCCTCTCTGAAGAGCTTTAAGCTGACTGGTAGGAATGGCTACAGGGAGCGTATCAAAAAGATAGAGAAGTCTAGGCAATACAGACATATTTAGTACATTAATTCTGCCCAGCATAGTAATAGGGTATGCAGCCCACTGACGTAATTTTTTTTAGATGTCCTGGAACAGAGGGGGAAAATTTGCAGCGTATATTGTACTGTACGAGGGGGTAATCTTCACGCCCAAATATGTCAAGGCATGAGAACATCACCTATAAGGGTATATGTTTTGTAATTGTAACAACAGATCTGGCGGGACATGTATGGGGAGTACTTCCGTTTTAGTCGTGTTTATTTTGTAGCCTGATATAGACCCAAAATTCTGAAGGAGTGCATGTAGAGAGGGGAGTGACGTAATAGGGCTCGTTATTGTCAAGAGGATGTCGTCCGCAAAAAGGATAATTTATATTCTCTATGTCTCATCAGTACCCCCTTAATATCTAGGTGACATCTAATAGCCTCTGCCAATGGCTCCAAACAAAGAATAAAAAGGAGGGGAGACAACGGGCACCCCTGTTTAGTACCATTGGACATAGGTATATATGGGGACAGAAAAGAGGCCATTTGTACCTGAGCAGACGTGCCTGTGTACAAGGCCTGTATAGCTTTAAAGAAAGGACCGTCAAACCCAAATCTCCGCAGTACAGAAAACATATAGGGCCAGCTTAAGCGATCGAACGCCTTTTGTGCATCCAAGCTCAGTATAAGCGTTGGGTGGGGAAATTTGTTTATCAGGTCAATCAAGTCCACAGTACGTCTTGTGTTGTCTCCAGCGTGTCGGGAAGGAACAAATCCTACTTGATCTTTGTTAATTAATTTGGGAATGAACTGGGACAATCTAGATGAGAGAAGTTTCGTGAAAATTTTATAGTCCGAATTTAATAGGGCTATAGGCCTATAGTTGTCCGGTAAGGAAGGATCCTTCCCCGGCTTTGGAATCACTGAAATATATGAATGTGTAAACTGGCTATGTGGAATTTCTCCTCGTAAAAGTGATGTATACAAATTTATCATATGTGGCAATAGGGTAGGTAAAAAGGTCTTGTAGTATAGGTAGGTGAGGCCGTCGGGGCTCGGAGATTTAAGCGTGGGTAGGTCTTTGATAATTTTTGTAAGCTCCTCAGGGGTGATGGGGGCATTAAGCTTTTCCAGATCTGAGGAGGACAACTTCGGCAAGGGGAGAGTCTGAACGAACTGGTCAAACCTATCCTGAGTAAAATGAAAATTATTTTCGGGGGTAAGACAATTGTATAATTCTTTGTAAAAGTTACCAAAAACTTTGGTCATAGTTTGGGGACAATGAGTGGGGGTGCCATCTCTTTGGATCAACAATTCAGGGAAGGAATGGAATGGACGTGGTCTAAGTTTGTTCACTAGCATCCTATGTGGCTTGTTAGAATACTCGTAGAATTTTTGTTTCACCCACATAAGAGATTTTGTTGCCTTACTATACTCTAACGTTTTCAGTTGGCTGCGAAGAGCTACAACCCTACGGAGAGCCCCAACTGTTGGGGATCCCAGCAGAACCCGCTCCGCCTGCTTCAAGTCAGCTAATAGGGAGATCCGACGACTCTCGCCATCCTTCTTCAGACGAGAGCCCTCGGCAATACATGTACCACGGAAACAAGCCTTGTGAGCCTCCCAAAGGGTAGAAACCTTATGTACGGAACCCACATTTAGTTCAAAATATTCATTCAAGCTTTTGGTCAGTCTATCCCTAATGGGGGGTGAACTGAGTAAGTGTTCATTAAGTCTCCAGTGGCAAGTCCTAGAGGGCGAGTCATGCAATAGTAGTTCTAGTGAAATAGGAGCATGGTCCGACCATGTAATAGGAGAAATGTTGGAGTCTACTAGGAGAGGGAGTAAAGGGGACGTAATAAAGAAATGATCCAGTCTTGAGTACATCTTATGCGCCATAGAATAGAAGGTGTACTGTCTTTGGATCGGATGTCTGATTCTCCATGAATCCAGCAGTCTGTGTGCTCTGACCAGTTTCCTAAAGGAGGCGGATTGAGATATCACCCGTTGGGAAGGGGTGTCCCCAAAGAGCGTATGACGATCGCGCCTGTGGGACATAATCAGATTGAAATCTCCCCCTAATATCATGAATGGATTAGAGTACCTTTGAAGCCTATCAAAAAAATCGTTCAGAAATACCATTTGGCCCGAATTGGGCGCATATACATTGACCAAAGTAAATGTAGACGACATGTATTCACAAATCAGGATGACAAACCTCCCCTGGGGGTCGATGTATTTTTCTCTGACCTTTACCGGGCATGATTTTTTTATCAAAATAGCCACTCCAGCTTTGCCAGAAGGAGCAGATGCAACATAGGATGTGGGATAGAATTTAGATGCAAATTTCATCGAACCCCCAATACGGAAGTGAGTTTCCTGAACTAGTATTATGTCCGCCCCTGACCGTCGAAAATCTTTAAGAGCAATCCAACGTTTTGAAATTGAGTTCAGTCCCTTAACGTTGTGAGATACTATCTTCAAAGCCATAATGAATCATTAAAACTACTGCATTGTAAACCTTGAAAACATATCACCTGTATAACTCTTGAACATAAAGTTTCCCTATACCTTAACAAGCAATCAGCACTGGTATGTAGTAGTAGAGATGTATTGGAAGAAAGCAAAATAAAAATATTAACGAATGAACCCAGGGGGGGTTCTGAACAAAAAAAAAACCATAAGAGTCAAAGTTGTTACACCTGAGTAGTAGAAAACACTCAGGATTCCCATACCGAAGCCTGGGACCAATTGGGGCCACTTGGCAACTCCCATCACATGGAGACGTGAAGAGGGGGATCCCCCCGCTCTCCAGCAAAAAGAAAACAAAAAGGAAACTCTCATGAAAGTAAGATTAATAGGGCTATCAAACCCACTAGTGTCATCTCAATAAAGAAAGAAAGAGACTTTCAAAAACTTCCAAAAAAGAAAAAAAACTTTACCCCATGGGTGAGCAGAGTTGGAACTCCAAATGTCGGGTATCTTGACCACTGGTTGTTCAGATTGGTGGCTGCAACACAAAAAAAAAAAAAAAAACAGCAAATAGAACACAGGTCAATTATCTGACACCAGGGTAAAGGCTATTTCAGCCACAAAAAGATTAGAGCCAGCCTTGACTTCTTGACCTTTCAAGGGGGGCGTCTGGAGCCACGATGTGGAGTGGAGAAGGATTTCATCTGCTTTCTGCGGATTGGGGTCCATTCTCTGGAAGGCGTATTTGGTGCAATTCGATTTTGCTGGGTTGCTGGAATCGGCATCAGCTCTTCAGGCAAGGGAGGTAGGCCTAGACTTTTAATGAATGCTTCACCCTCATGCATATCACGGAGACAGTGTTGATTTCCATCTCGGGGTACAATCAAACGAAAGGGGAAACCCCAGAAGTATGGGACGCGCAGGTTTTGCAGATGGGATGTGATGGGGCGCAGGTTCCTACGTTTCGCCAGGGTCACTGGAGACAGATCGTTGTAGATCTGTATTTTAGCCCCATTATATTCAGTTGCTGATTTGTTACGTGTAGCAAGGGTCAGTGCCTCCTTGCTCTCATAGTAATGAAAACGTACTATGACATCCCTTGGCCTGTTACCAACGGGCGGTTTGGGACCCAGGGATCGATGTGCTCGGTCCATGCGCCAATCAATATCTGCAATTCTGGGGGCTAAGGTGTTAAACAACCCCAGCAAGTACTGGCAAAGATTGTTGTCTCCCACTGACTCCGGTATTCCTCGGAATCTCAGGTTCTGTCTCCTCTCCCTATTCTCCTGGTCCTCCTGTTGCAGTTGGAGTTGTGAGAAAGAGTTTTTCAATGTGGAAGTTTCCTCCTCCAATTCCTGCACATAATTGACCAAGTCGTCAAATTTATACTCAAGAGTGTCAGTTCTGTCCCCAATTTGAGCTATTTCACTCCTTAACTCCTGTGAGAGTTTTCCCATTTCAGCAGCCATATTGCGTGTCATCTGCATGAGGAGAGCCTGGAGCTTTTCATCCATGAGTTCTGGGGTTAGAATGTTCTGAACAGTATGGGAAGACACTACGGGGGGTGTCCGAGTGCCCCCAGACTGTGAGCTTTGTGCAGCATGACTCTCCATGTCCTCTATCCCCCGCGAGGGATCCGTGGCCGCGAGCGGTTCCGCTAGTGCAGGCAAGGCCGGGGATTGCGGCCTAGTGACGAATCTGTCCATCGCGGTCAGCGTGCGTGGGTCTGTTTGCGGTTTGTAAAACTGTTTTTGCTGCCCGATTTTACCCATGGGGTGCTATAAGCTTGAAGAAAAAATGCAAGAAAGAGAAAAGTTGCGCTACTGGGTGAATAAAGTGTAATCGTGGCTGCCCGCATCAGCAAATAGACATATTGCAAAAATAACATAAAAAAAACAAAAAATGCAGCGCCCAAAAAGTGTATGAAGGCCCAAACACACAAAGGGATTGGGACAGACAACAAACAGTGAAGAAAGTATACAGCCCACAGAGAGGCCAAGAATGTTAAATTCCAACTGTGCGTCACTCCAGATAATACCTACACATATATATAAAAAAAATCATGTGTAGCTGTGTACAGTAAACTCATATAAAAGTCCAATGAGAGTGACAATGTGTGGACTGGAAACGGATGACAGAAATGTTACATGAATGTTGAAACATTAGAACATAGTCCCCATA
Source organism: Rana muscosa (assembly GCA_029206835.1). Lineage (NCBI taxonomy): Eukaryota > Metazoa > Chordata > Amphibia > Anura > Ranidae > Rana > Rana muscosa. Next base: position 1,226,314,597 of record CM055122.1, on the reverse strand, counting down.
TAATAAATCCAACGAGACTTCGAGATCATAGGATACGTATGTTCATAAATCCATAGCACCCGGGGATGTGACTCCAACACCAGGGATGGGGGAAAGAAATGAATACTCTTACCCCTATATGTGGACGCACACACCAGCGGTGGGGAGTCAAACAGGCAGAAGATGTAAGTGTAGACCACACTGGATCTGTCCTCCTGGAGCAGCAGCAGATGAAGCAAACTCAGGGAATCTAATCCTCTCCAGGATGTAGGCACGAAATTTCCAAGACGTCAGTGTATCAAAGATCACATAAAAAAAATGGAACAGAGGAGACTCCTCATAGTGCAGGTTCAGATGGCAAGATAAAAATCACATTTATTCAGGAACAAGTCACAAAACACACATGGTGTGAAAAATAAAACAAGAAAACATGCAGGCTTCCATGCAGAGACTTGCAAATATGGTGATCACAAAAAAAGTTTCAAATAACGGCGTAGCAGCAAAGCAGGTTCATGTACCCGACATGTTTCGCATAAGGAATGCATCAACTGGGGCATGAACCTGCAGGAAAATACCACGCCATAATATACATGTAACATAATTGCTTGGACTCACCACAGCTGATGTGTGACCTCCCCATAAGAGAGGCTATCCAATCGCAAACAAGAGTTACCCACCTATGTGTTCGTCATTCAACACAGACTGACAAAGCAAAAGGGGCCGCGCACGGGGGTGAGACATGACGTCTCAGCTGGCATGCGTCATCACGCCGCCAATCCGAGGAGTGAATGCGTTCCTTGTCCCACGTGCGTCGTATCATGTAAGCGACGCACGTAATGACGTCATCATACTGACGCTGGGGAACGTCATCACGCAACTCCTCCAGGAAATGCTTGCGTTCCATATCTCCGTCGTGAGGTCCATATCATGAACCGCAACAGGAAGTGCGTCCAGAGACAGACAGACAGCCTAGTAACAGCACCGATAACAGCCCCTCAATGCTTTCAAACAGTCAGCACAACTACAAGCAGAGCTTGGCTAGTAGAAATGACGGACACAAAAGGGGGCAGACATAATTGATATACCCTGAAAAGTATTGGTCTATAGCACCAGTACAATGCAGGGATCATTTATAGCACAAATGAGATCTGTGCAAATAAATATAAAAACATTCTGAAAAGTAAAAATATACTTAAAAAAAGTACAATATTGGCAGTATATGACAGCTATACAGAAATGTAAAAAATCATTAATACCAAAGAAATGTGGATCAATATACTATTGTACCACAAGGTGCAAATAACCCACTACAGATAATCATCCACAATCCACATCATATAAATAGACATGAGATGTGTAGCAGGAATGAAAAACATAAAATGTTAAAAATAAAAAATAACATTTTTAACATTTTATGTTTTTCATTCCTGCTACACATCTCATGTCTATTTATATGATGTGGATTGTGGATGATTATCTGTAGTGGGTTATTTGCACCTTGTGGTACAATAGTATATTGATCCACATTTCTTTGGTATTAATGATTTTTTACATTTCTGTATAGCTGTCATATACTGCCAATATTGTACTTTTTTTAAGTATATTTTTACTTTTCAGAATGTTTTTATATTTATTTGCACAGATCTCATTTGTGCTATAAATGATCCCTGCATTGTACTGGTGCTATAGACCAATACTTTTCAGGGTATATCAATTATGTCTGCCCCCTTTTGTGTCCGTCATTTCTACTAGCCAAGCTCTGCTTGTAGTTGTGCTGACTGTTTGAAAGCATTGAGGGGCTGTTATCGGTGCTGTTACTAGGCTGTCTGTCTGTCTCTGGACGCACTTCCTGTTGCGGTTCATGATATGGACCTCACGACGGAGATATGGAACGCAAGCATTTCCTGGAGGAGTTGCGTGATGACGTTCCCCAGCGTCAGTATGATGACGTCATTACGTGCGTCGCTTACATGATACGACGCACGTGGGACAAGGAACGCATTCACTCCTCGGATTGGCGGCGTGATGACGCATGCCAGCTGAGACGTCATGTCTCATCTCCGTGCGCGGCCCCTTTTGCTTTGTCAGTCTGTGTTGAATGACGAACACATAGGTGGGTAACTCTTGTTTGCGATTGGATAGCCTCTCTTATGGGGAGGTCACACATCAGCTGTGGTGAGTCCAAGCAATTATGTTACATGTATATTATGGCGTGGTATTTTCCTGCAGGTTCATGCCCCAGTTGATGCATTCCTTATGCGAAACATGTCGGGTACATGAACCTGCTTTGCTGCTACGCCGTTATTTGAAACTTTTTTTGTGATCACCATATTTGCAAGTCTCTGCATGGAAGCCTGCATGTTTTCTTGTTTTATTTTTCACACCATGTGTGTTTTGTGACTTGTTCCTGAATAAATGTGATTTTTATCTTGCCATCTGAACCTGCACTATGAGGAGTCTCCTCTGTTCCATTTTTTTTATGTGATCTTTGATACACTGACGTCTTGGAAATTTCGTGCCTACATCCTGGAGAGGATTAGATTCCCTGAGTTTGCTTCATCTGCTGCTGCTCCAGGAGGACAGATCCAGTGTGGTCTACACTTACATCTTCTGCCTGTTTGACTCACCACCGCTGGTGTGTGCGTCCACATATAGGGGTAAGAGTATTCATTTCTTTCCCCCATCCCTGGTGTTGGAGTCACATCCCCGGGTGCTATGGATTTATGAACATACGTATCCTATGATCTCGAAGTCTCGTTGGATTTATTATATGGGGACTATGTTCTAATGTTTCAACATTCATGTAACATTTCTGTCATCCGTTTCCAGTCCACACATTGTCACTCTCATTGGACTTTTATATGAGTTTACTGTACACAGCTACACATGATTTTTTTTATATATATGTGTAGGTATTATCTGGAGTGACGCACAGTTGGAATTTAACATTCTTGGCCTCTCTGTGGGCTGTATACTTTCTTCACTGTTTGTTGTCTGTCCCAATCCCTTTGCTATAAGCTTACTGGATGGAAATGCGCTTACCCCCGTGGCGATCGTTGTTTCGTGGAAGCTTTACAGGGGTCAGGAGTGCGGGCGGGATCCGGAGCTCAGCCTCTACACATCCGCCATGTCCAAGAGCCGCGCATGCGCCCATAAAGATATTTTTAAAAACAAAATGTATTAGTCCATAGAAGAAGTATAAAAAGACATTCTAAAAACATATGTACAATGCTGCCAAATTTGCTATACAGTCAACAGAACCCAGAACGGTGCTGGGATTGACATGTTTCACCCAGATTGGGCTCCTTCAGGATCCATATAATGTATTAATAGAAAGAGTTGTTTTATGGTGATTATATTTGGCTAGAAAGGGAGCCCACATCAAGGGCCACAGGACCAAGACAAAGTGATGAAAGGGGGTCATGGTCAAAGCCTTGGATGGAATACCGCCAGTCAGAAAAATGGGTCATAAACTGTATCAGCTATATGTATGAACACGAAAGCAATGCAGCATGCTGCAAGGACAGCCCAAAAGGCAGAAATGGCAAGCCCTTGGTTGTCACCATAAAACAACTCTTTTGCCCTGTACACACGATCGGTTTTTCATGGACTTTTTTCATCGGAAAAAACGATCGTGTGTGGGCCCCATCGTACTTTTTTCCATCGGTGTAAAAAAATAGAACATGTTTTAAATTTTTCCGATGGAAAAAAAAACTATAGGAAATTCCGATCGTCTGTTTGGAACTCCAACGGAGAAAAAACCCACGCATTCTCAGAATCAAGTCGACGCATGCTCAGAAGCGTTGAACTTAATTTTTCTCGGATATTCGGAGTGTTTTACGTCACCGCGTTTTGGACGGTGGGAATTTTGTCTGATTGTGTGTATGCAAGACTGATGGAAGTCAGCTTCATCAGAATTCTGACGGAAAATTCCATCTGATTTTATTCTGTACAGGGCATTACTGTTAATATATTATGTGAACTTAAAGTGGATCCTGAAGAAGCCCAATCTGGGTAAAATGTGTAAATCCCAGCACCTTTCTTGGTTCTGTTGACTGTAAGGCAAATTTGGCAGCATTGTACACATGTTTTTAGAATTTATTTTTATACTTCTTCTATGAACTATTAAAATGTGTTTTTAAACATATCTTTATCTTGTCTAGTATTGGTTGTGACATGTTAAAAAATCCCCCCTATTCCCGTGTCTCCCCTTGTGGGAAATTTGGAAATACTCTATGCTCTTTAAATGTTGATTTTTGGGAACTGTGCCACCGCTTTCTGTTTGCATAAGATCTTCCACAACAACTTTCTTACCTCTATAGTCTATAGGGTTACAGTGTAAAGGCAAGAAAGAAAGAAAGAAAGAAACACCCAAAGCCCAATTTTTCTGCCACTGTTTGACCGGGAATATAATTTAAATTTTTTACAGCAAGGCCAATTCTTGCTTTTATCAGCAGTACCTCTATAGGGTTATGGTGTGAAGGCACCACCAACACCCAAAACCAATTTTTCTGAACCTGTTACTTCTATCCAAAGTCTGTGAAACAGACACCAGAATTTATCTAAAAAATCTCTAATCTTGTTCTGAGTGCACTAATGTGTGGCCTCATCATATAGACTGACTCCCCAAGTCATTGTTTACAAAATAAAGAAAGCTTGCAGGGAAAATGTATATATTTTTTTCTTTATAAATGTAATTTTTGCTGCAGCAGATTATATACACAGTCCAGATACGTTACTTAACAGGCAGGCTAAGGGGACCCCCCAGGCACTATTTTTTTCATTTTTATTGTTTCACTTTGAGCATCATTAAATCACTGCTCATTTAAAAAAATATATATATTTTAAAATACTTTTTTGCATTGATACATGTCCCCGGCGCAATATCATGACCCCCATACCCTTTGTATGCCCAATAACTTGCATATAATCCTTCAAAATGGGCACTTTTGATTTTTCCAGTTTGGGTCCCATAGACTATAATGGGGTTCATTGTTAGGTTCCAAACTTTTGCAATGTTCGAAAGTTCTGTCACGAACCAAACCAGGGAGTGTTCGGCCCATCTCTAGCAGGCAGCATCCAGATCAACTATTTCTCATTGGATCCACCAGTTAATCAATCAATCTTATGGTTTGAAAGGGCAAAGTCCCACTCTTTCTGGAGAGAGCTCTCTCTACCAGGTGTGTGGGCACATCTTGTGCTATCTTGTGCTAGCCATCATCAGGCTACTTGGTCTTTGGTTCATACGTTCACAGAGTTTTACCAGGTGGATGTCAGAACCATGGTGGATACTGCCTTTGGCCGTATTGTGTTACGGGCGGCAGAATAGGTCCTTCTCTGGTGGCAGTTTCTGTGGTTTCGTCTCCCTCCCCTCATGGGTATTGCCCTGGGACGTCCCAGATAGTTAGGATTATAACCTGCTCTATGTACGATAAAGATTTTTTTTTTTACATACTTTCCTGTAGAATCCATCTCTCTGAGTGCATCACGGGACACATAGGTCCCTCCTCTCTTTCTGATGCCGCGTACACACGACCGTTATTCATGTCATGAAAAAAAACAAAGTTTTTCTCGACGTGATTTTTCGTGTTTCCTCTCAAGCCTGCCTTGCATACACACTTTTGTGCAAAAAAAAATGCTTGAGCAAAGCGCGGTGACGTACAACACATACGACGGCACTATAAAGGGGAAGTTCCATTCGAATGACGCCACCCTTTGGGACACTTTTGCTGATCCTCATGTTAATAAAGTTTGGTAAGAGACAATTCGTGCTTTTCAGTCCGTTACAGCGTGACGAATGTGCTATCTCCATTATGAACGCTAGTTTTACCAGAACGAGCGCTCCCGTCTCATTGATTCTGAGCATGCTCATTTTTTTTCCCCCTCGTAAAAGCATGCACACGACCGTTTTTCACGACGTTAAAAAGAACGACGGGAAAAACAACGAGAAAAAATAGAGCAGGTTCTAATTTTTTTTCTGCCATTTTTCTCGTTGAGAAAAACGTTCTGGAGCATACACACCACTGTTTTTTACGGACATTTTTAAAAATGGAATTTTTCTCGTCATGAAAAACGGTCGTGTGTACGCGGCATGAGAGTTTATTGCTTGCTACAAAACTAAGATAATTCCTGATTAGGAGGGGTTATATATATATATCCTTGTTACAGAGGAAAGAATATTTGGAAAAGACATACTGTATATAGCCATATAATGTTTAGCATTAAAAAGATTTAAAATATGCAGTTATAGGATGACAGAGTTGTGAGACCTTTAGAAGCTAAAACTTTCAAAATGTGTCATATAGATGGGTTAAACAAACAGAAACCTAAAATGTTATGCCATGAATATAAATGATATACTTTTATTAAAAGGCACTATGTAGAATCCCATATTCTTGCTCTATATTTTGGTCCATGCCTGTAACCTTATATTCTCCATATGGCAATTAAAATGGCCATATGCATGCAGCTTCTGTAACAGGAATATATAGGAGAGCTACAATTGCCAACATGTTTTTTTTCAAGATGTAGGGTTGTATTTTTGATCCTTGCTTCAATTCCTAGCAAGTCACTGACCTGCAACAAGCACACAGCTAATAAAGTAAAACAAAAAAAAGACTGAAGACCCTGCATGCTTGTTGCTGGTCAGCAGTGATGAAGAAAATGTGCCTGGGTTCAGTTTTGTCAATGGCTCAGTAAAACATGTTTGAAATTTGGCGAATCCCACTGAAATGTGTGTGGGACAAATATTGTTGTTAACCACTTCCCGTGCACCCCATAGCAGTTTTAGTGCTAAATGGTGGCTCCCCTGTGCAGAATCCTGTATATATATATATATATACAGTATATACGTAATTCTGCACTTCCCCCTGCAGGGGGCGCACGTGTGCTGCCGGTGAGCCACTTCAGCCGATCTGCAGGTGCTAGGCACTCTATGTCCTCTGGCACCCACTGATCATTGGTAATACACATAGAACGGGGATCTGCCTATTTAAACAAGGCAGATTGACATTCTAACAGGGAGAAGGAATGGATTCTGTGTTCCTGCAAAGCAGGGACTAGAATCCATCTCTTTCCCTAGTGAAAGCACCACACTGTTTATACAAAAGCACTGGCTAGGCAAACAGTTAACCCTTTGATTGCCCTAGATGTTTACTCCCTTCCCAGCCAGTGTCATTAGTACAATGACAGTGCATATTTTTAGCACTGATCACTGTATTAGTGTCACTGGTTCCCGAAAAAGTGTCCAATTGTCTGCTGCAATGTCGTAGTCGCCGCCATTACTAGTATACAAAAATATATAATAATTTTCATACATGGTTTGTAGACACTATAATGTGTGTGTAAACAAATCAATATAGTATGTGTAGCGGACCCCCAAAATTGGGGTCGCTATGCTCTAAATTTAAGGGCAGCCTGAGCAATAGTTTAGCTCAGGTTCTCCAATTCTGCTTAGTTTGGACTTTGCTCTGCTGTAATGTTGCCTGGAGTATAGTTCCCCTTGACCTGCAGGTGGCGCTGTTGCCCAGGTCTTGAGGAGAACCACAGGTGTGATTTGGTGTCCTCTCTCGGCTGCCGTGCGGTGGGCGGGTTTTGCCTGCTGTGCATGCCGGGAGAGGGTACATAAAGGGCAGACACCATGATCTGGTGTGGTGTGCCGGGGGGATTCCAAGGAGGACCCCTGGTGGCAAAGTCACGCCCGTAGGCCTTGCAGGCCTGGGGTACGTGAACTGGTCGAGGAGTCTCGGGCACCTTTAGCCCGAGGCTACAGAGTTCCAGGTAGGCCCAGTACCTTCAACTGGGTCTACAAACCAACAACTGGAGTCCCAGGGAACCTGAGGGAGTGTGGCCCGCTCTGAAGCAGAGGAAACCGGGGGAGGAACTGTCTGATGAATCGGTAAAGGAAGTTATGGTCTCGGAGAGGCCTAGTTGCCAATGAGAGGGAAGGATTCGTGAGTTGCAAGATAGCTCCTGTAGTGTGCCCCATTGGAACCTATGGTCTCTAATAATCTACAGGGGTTTCAAAATTCTAATTCAGTAACCAAGGGATTCTGTGGCAGAGGATCTTCTAACTTGTCCGTGAAGGGGACTAAATCAAAGTAACTGTTCGTGCTTCACTCCAGCTGCTAGAACTGTGAGAGGGATCTATCCGGGTGAGCAATCTCCATACCTAATCTCATTGCTGTTTTTCAACCTTATTCCCAATCTGTTCAAGCAAGAGAAAATAAACTTGTTTGTTGGAGTTTAAACACTGTCTGGACATTGGCCTTCTTTCAGGGGAAGAATAGACTTTTCCCTACATTCTAGGGACGAGAACCAACGAAGGGGAGGTAACTCGCTGCAGGACCCAAAATTGCAAGAACACCGCTCAACCTCTTATACCAGGAGGAAACGGGCATGTGGCATGGTGTGCCTTTGCTCCTGCAAGTGAAGGTAGGCAGGAAAAAAGGGTCTGTGTGCTACATATGTTATTGGAATTTTTTTACCAAAAACATATGGCATAATATTTATTAGCATAAATTTATGAAGAAATGTTTTTAAAAAAAATATTGGATGTGTTTATAGCAGAAAGTAAAAAATATTGTATTTAAAAAAAAAAAAATCTGGATTTTTTTTGTTTATTGTGCAAAAAATAAAAAAACACAGTGGTTATCAAATACCACCAAAAGAAAGCTCTTCAGAGTGTGAGGAGAGAAGAGTCGATCAGAGGCATCTCCTCACAGAGGAGACCTGTAGAGATAATCAGGGCACTGATCATCAGTGCCCTTATTATCAGTGCAGCCCCCACAGTGCCCAGCAGTGATGCCAATCTGTGCCCATCAGTGATGCCAATTTGTGCCCATCAGTGATGTGAGTCAGTGCTGCCTTTCAGTGCCTGCTCATTAGTGCTGTCCATCAGTGCCCATCAGTGCCGCCCATCAGTGCTGTCTATCCGTGTCACATATCATTGCCCATAAGTGCCGCCTATCAGTGCCGCCTATCAGTGCTGCATATTAGTGCCACCTATCAGCACCCATCAGTGCTGCATATTTTTTTCTTCCCCTTTTGATTAGTGGCTCTTTTATGCTGTTACCTAGGCTGTTTATCTCTTTAGTTGTCTAGTTTTTGAATTTACCTTAAATCCATATTGATGGATAAAGTATGAATATATAATAGATAGATTATATCGTCATTTGGGTCTGGCTGTACTATTTCATATGTTTTTATCTTGCATATTTTGTATATATATTTTTGTATTATTACTTTTACACTTCATTATTTGTTTTTTGTAACACAAGTTTTTTATTGTTAAGCAATGATAAGAACATGGTATTGAATTGGTTAATTAACCTGCTGACACCCCCACGGGGGAGGGTCTGGCTAGGTATAAATTACCAGTTCATTCATGAAACAAATGGGCTTTGATAAAGTACAATTTGTGTACAAAACATGTAAGCTGTTCTTCCCTTGCTTGTACATGTAGTGCTCTTTATGTTCTTCATGGTTTTATACGAATAAAGGCATTTGGATCTCAGTTTGGTGTGCAGCCATCCGGATTTTCCTTTCATTAGTGCTGTATATTAGTGCCTCCTCATCAATGCCACCTCAACAGTGCCCATCAGTGCAGCCTCATTAACGCACATCAGTGAAGGAGAAAATTACTTATTTACAAAATTTTCTGACAGAAACTAAGAAAACCCTTTTTTGCAAAAAAGAAAAATTCCAACAGTGATTAAATACCACCAAAAGAAAGCTCTATTTGTGGGCAAAAAAAATTACAGATTTTGTTTTTGGTTATAGTGTTGCACAATTGTCAGTTTAAGTAATGCATTGCCGTTTTGCAACAAATGGCCTGGTCATGAAGAGGGGTAAATCTTCCAGAAGTCAAGTGGTTAAATGCCTTAAAAACTCTCAACTGAACTTAGGCTTGTTAAATCCTTAAGGTGACCCTGTGCACATAGCACTTGTCCCCACACTCTCTGTGTGGGTGTGCTGCCGATCTGAAGATTCTCTGTTCCATGTTTTCTGCTGCAGTGGCAGGGCATGCACCCCACACAGGTAGATGTTTTACTATACGAATTAAGAGACATAACACAGCAGTGTAAAATAGGGCAGTAGCAGGACAGTTTCAATTAGGGATATTAGGCCTAACTGGTGAATGCCTAACTTTTGTTTTGGGAAAAGGGGAATGTAGTGAATGTGAAAATTGTAATGCAAGGTGTTTTAATGAATTGAATTAATTCTATTTAAAATGATTCATTGTTTTTAAAAAGAAGCCTTGCAAAAAAAAAAAATGGCTGAAGTTTTGCAAAAAGCAGCTAAAAGTGACTACTGACCTCGAATCAACCACAAAAAAAATTAAAGACAAAAACAGCCACAATAGTTAATAAAAAGTTGAATGCATAAAGAGATGTCAATCAGAATTAGCATTTCCTAAACACAATATGGCTTAATTAAAATTCTCCAGGGTGAATTTGTAGAAATATTAACTGTTACTGAGAATTTTGAACCCACAGGATATGCCTCAAAATTATGGTAGTGGCAAACCCGAACCTCATCCTTGAAGGTCAGTGATTTACTAGATAGCAAAACCAGAATGGGAATGACCAATTACACCTTTAAAAACCTAAGTAGGAGCTTCAATTTCACTCCTTGCAGGTTCCCTTTTATCATTTTCTGTGGAAAGAACTAGGCTTCCAGGATCCTTAGCAAAAACCTCTGCTGATAATTAGTTAACTACTGTATTTATTGGCGTATAACACTCACTTTTTTACTCTGAAAATAGAGGGTAAATTGTGCATGCGTGTTATACGCAGGGGGCTGTGAAAAGTTTTTTTCCTGAAACTTCCCTCTTAAAGTTAGGGTGCGTGTTATACGCCGATAAATATGGTATATGCATGAAATTATTTCTGATAATATATTTGTTCTTGAAACTGCATTGGGGTTAGTCTGGATCCCAATCCCAGCATTAGCTTCAATTTAATCTGAAATGTCTTTAATGCATGTTAATGCAAGACTTGCATGCTGTCATTTTTACATTATTTGACCAGGGACAGCAAGAAAATGCAAAAGCTAAATTAAATTATGTTATGGATTTTTTTACTTAAAATAATAATAAACCTTCCCACCTGTACCTTGTGCTTTTGACCTGCATAATTTGTTCATTAATTATGTAGTTTTAGGGTGTTGTTTGTTGATCTGTATGGACACTCTATAATTTCTGTTTTTTGAAACATGAGGCATACAGAATGGCACTGCACAGGTTAATGAATGACTGCTGTCTGTTGTCTAAAGCCTCGTACACACGATCCGATTGTTGGCCAAAGGGCATGTGCCAGGAACTTGTCTTGCATCCTAATGGTACACAATTGTCAGCCAACAAACACAAACGTAGTGACGTACTAGACGTACTACGAGACTATAAAGAGAAAGTTAATTTCTCAAGCGCCACCCTTTGGGCTCCTGCTAATTTCGTGTTAGTAGAATTTTGGCGAGTGTTGATTCGCGCTTTTCAGTTTGTGCTTTTTAGTTAATTTCTGAACGGCCGTTCGTCAACCAGCCATGTTGCAGAATCCGAGGAGAGAACGTGCTATTATTGGGCTTGGAGTTATTTCTTTGACCCAAGTCCAGTCCAGCAGGAACAGGAGGAGGAGGAGTTCTTGGGCCAAAAATTGGTTGCTTAATTGTGACCAATTTTGTCATATGCCATTGCTGCGGAGCTCCGGGAGAATAATCTGGATGATTTTCAGGATTATCTCCGGATGACGGACCCCTGCTTTCACCAACTCTTGGCATTGGTGACCCCCTATATTAAGAAGCAGGGCATATGCATGAGGCTTATCATACTTGGCGACGAGGAGAAATCTCCAGGACCTCAAGTTTTCCACTGGGATCTCCCCCCAGGCTCTGAAACTCATTATTCCAGAGGCCTGATCAGCCATCATTCAAGTCCTGCAGAAGGACTATATTAGGGTAAGTTTTTATCTTTAAGATCACATTCTATGTATTCATGTTTGCTAATGTATTGTATTAATTTGTTAATTACATAATAATTAATATTGTAATATGCTGTGAATGTCCTCCTTGTCCTCATGCATGCTGTAAGCTTTTCCTGCTCCTTTTTTGGCCTACATGCATATTTTCCATAACTAACCTCTTCATCATGCTATCCTGGGCCCATACACACCTAGCCTAGTAACTTAACAATGTTTTTTTGTCAGCTACATTTTGGGGCTTACCCTAAACATACCCTAAAATGTGTACAAATGTTATTGTTGTCCTCAAATTCAGGCAGTGAAGTGCAAGAGGCCATTTTTTGGGACAAAAACTCATTTGGAACCCTCCCTTCCCCCAAAAATACTAAGTCAACAGATACAAATATTCTATCTGCTGACTTTGCAAAACCCATACACACTATACCTCTTTTGTGTTAAAATTTCTGTATAAATTCACCAAACCATGTAGTGTCTCTATTATATTGATAGTTTATTTTTTTTTAACAAGAACACATTTTTTTATTCAGATCTTTACAATACAAGCAATGCAAACACACAATCCTTTACATGAAGGACAATACCCAGTAACTTAGAAAACAACAACAATATTGACCACAGGATGGGTGAGAATAAGGTCCAAGGAACTCCCAACGTTAGGTCAGGAGGTATACATTAAAGCCTAATAACCCAGGATGACCGAGATGAGGGGGGAGGGGAGGAGTGGGGAGGGGAGGGGGAAGGGAGAGGGGGGGGAGGGGAGAGGGGGAGGGGGAAGGGAGAGGGGGGAGGGGAGAGGGGGAGGGGGAAAGGAAGGGGGGAGGGAGGAAAGAGAAGGAACCTCAAGCAAATGGATGAATAACATAATAAAACAGGTCATCAACTCACAGGAAAACCAATCTATGGATTCAGGGCTGTGGTACATCCCCAGCTACCACATCCCGTGCGTTCTCCAGAGGCTCCTCCCCCCAGGCATCTATCCATCCCGACCATATTTTATCAAATTTGTCGGGGCAGTTCCGATTAAGGTATGTAAGTTTGTAGAGTGGTAACACTGAGTTCACAACCATACGCCACATAGAAACTGTAGGTGGCGCAGCGTCTTTCCAGCTGAGGAATATCACCTTTCGTGCATAAAAGGTGGCATAGCCCAGGAACAGCCTGGTATACTTGCCCTGAACCGTTGCCCCAAAGATGTTAAGCAGCAATGCCTGAGAATCAGGTCCCATATCCAGGGACGTGATTCCGTTGAGGCTGTCCACAACCCCCATCCAGTAATCCACCAGACGTGGGCAGGTCCAGACCATATGTAGGAAGGAGGCAGCCTGCAGGTCACACCGTGGACAATTCACCGGAGTCTCCGGGTTCATATGAGTCAGTCGTTTTGGAGTGAAGTAGGCCCTGTGGAGGAACCTAACCTGCAAGAACCGGTCCTTGGCCGAGATCATGTTTGTCACAAAGGAGGATAGGGTAGCCTCCAATTCCTCCTCCGTCAGGTCAGGGATGTCCCCCCTCCATTTAATCATGGCTTTCTCAAGCTTTCCAGTGGGGCTTACAGACAGAAGTACATGGAGGATAGGGGTTTATCTATGACCTTGGCAGTAAGAAGTCCTTCCACAGAATCTGATTCAAGGGCAATGGAAGGTGGGAATTGCTTATTGTACGCATGGCGTAGTTGGTAATAACGGAAAAACATCCAGCCCAGCAGCTGATAGGCATCTCTGAGGTCGGGGAACGCGTGCAATTTACCGCCGGCAACTATATGTTTAAGATTCACTATCCCTTTCTTTGCCCAAACCTGGGGGTCTGGGACCATATTCAAGTGTGGAAGGGTAGGATTACCCCATAGGGGGAGATGGGGGGAGTATGTATCGGGGGAGCTATTACGTGCGCTAACCCTGCGCCACACTGATATCGTCATACGCATAGGTTCCGTAAGGCCGGGGTGAGATTTCGGTCCCCTGAACACCAAGTTGCTGAGGGAGGAGTATGAACCCATAATCGCCGCTTCAAGGGTCACCGCGGGGTTGTCTTTAGGCTGAGAAAATCACCACCTGACTGTTACCAAAACTGCCGCCCAAAAATACACCTGGAAGTCCGATAGGGACAAGCCACCTTGTGCAATGGGAAGCTGTAAGGTGGAGATGGCCAATCGTGGAGGTCTGCCATTCCACATGAAGGAGGATTCCATTCAATGTGGCGAAAAATGAGGCCGGGGGGATCAGTGGGGAGTTACGAAAAAAGTATAGGAATTTAGGCAGGTAGACCATTTTCACCAGGTTTACCCTACCCACTGGTGAAAGAGGGAGAGATCTCCAGGCCGCGCACCTCTGCGAGAAGGTCTTCAGCAGTGGCATGAGATTCAATTCTATGTATGAAGACATGGGCGCTCTAATCAGTATCCCAAGATATTTGAATTCCGACGTCCAGTTTAAGGGGGTACCCATAGGGGGGCGAGGTCCCGACACATGGAGTGAAAAAAGGAGTGACTTTCCTAAGTTTACCTTAATGCCATAAAACAAGCCAAACACATCCACAATGTGGAGAGCCGGTGGGAGGGAAGAAACGTCTTTAAGGAGGGTGTCGTCAGCATATAGGGATATTTTGTCCGTGACCACCCCCACAGGGATGCCCTCAATCAAGGGAGTTGCCCTAATACGTGCCGCCATGGGTTCCATGGCCAACGCAAACAGGCCAGGGGAGAGTGGGCAACCCTGCCTAGTTCCCCGGGACAGGGGGAATGGAGACGACAGCGAGTTGTTCGTGCTAATACGAGTCGTGGGATCATGGTAAAGCAGTTGGACCCATTTAACAAATCAGGGGCCAAACCCAAATTTACGCAGGATGGCCCAGAGGTAGCGCCACTCCACCGAGTCAAACGCTTTCTCAGCATCTACAGAGGCCACAACCCCCGGACCGTCCCTGTCCGCCCTGGCGAGATGTGTGAGGAGCCGTCGTATATTAATATCAGTCCCTCGCCCCGGCATAAACCCAGATTGATCAGCATGCACCAAAGCAGTGATCACAATATTCAAGCGTCCGGCTAATACCTTGGCCAAAATCTTGGCATCGACATTTAGGAGAGATATCGGACGGTACGAGGAGCACTGGTCAGGGGCCTTGCCTGGTTTGAGAATGACTACTATAACTGCCTCAGCCATTGTCTGGGGGAGACAATCCCCCTCCGCAGCCTTTTGTAGCATAAGTTTAAATGCGGGAAGCAGCTCCTCCACATAGGTCTTAAAGAGTTTGGCAGGGATGCCATCCGGGCCCGGTGTCTTACCGCTTTGTAGGGAGGACACCGCCCTCCGAATCTCGTCCAGCGTGATAGGGGCATCTAATGCATCTCTGTAGGCGGATGTCAAGCAAGGCAGCTCCGTCTCCTCCAGATATGTCGTGAGCTCCTCATCCGTGTATGCCAGCTGGGAGCTGTACAGCTCCTGATAGAAGGATGCAAAGCAGCCGTTGATGGCGGCGGGATCAGTCAACAGCGACCCATCTGAGTCAGCTATTGCCGATATGGTCACAGGTGAAGAGCTCTCCCTCGCCAGCCATGCCAGCATGCTACCCGTCTTCTCCCAATGTTCGAATATGCGTTGGGATTGGTGTAGAAATTTATTTTTGGTAGCGGATGTGCGGAGCAGGAGCACATCTCTCAATGTGGCCTGAAAGTCAGAGTATACCCCGGAGTCCCTGGTAGCAGTGTATTCTGTCTCAAGTGTAGTCACCCTTGTCTCAGCCCGCTTTATATCCTCCCTCATGTCCCTGCAAGTCCTCCGGATATGTGTCTGCAGGCTGCCCCTAGAAAAGGCCTTGAATGCATCCCAAGACACGGTCAGGGGTATAGTAGGGTCCAGGTCCCGCCAGTATTGTATCACCTCAGAACAATATGGCTCAGAAATCCTGGAGTCGGACAGCCAGAATCTGGACAATCTCCACAATCCCTCCCCCGTGGTCGCGGACCAGCTCAGCCTCAACTGCAGAGGAGCATGATCCGAGACACCCCGAGGAAGGATGGAAATGCCCCTGATCCTAGGGAGGACAGACCCCCCACATAGGCCAGATCTATACACGAGAAGGTTTTATGTGAGGCTGAGTGACATGTGTAGGCCCGCTGACCAGGGCAGCGCCACCGCCACACATTAGTCAAATTGGAGGCCTCTTCCCAGGAGGACAGGTCCGAAACTGGGCCCGTCACACAGGAGAGTCTGTCCAACCCAGAGTCCGGGACCAGGTTAAAATCTCCCATGATCACCACATTATCCGTACCAAACACAGCAATCTTAGAAACTAGCTGGTTAAGTAATCTCATGGAGGCCGGGGGGGCAGGTAGAGACCCACCACCACCAGCTCCAACCTATCTATCACAGCATGCATTATGACATATCTCCCATCCGGGTCCAGCTCCAGCGCCAACAACCTAAAAGGCAGAGATTTGTGGACTAGAATGTTAACTCCCCAGGAATAGTTGGTATGAGTGGAGTGGTAGAGGTGTTCCACCCAGGAACGCCTAAGGCTTAAAAGTTTGCTGCCAGTTAAATGCGTCTCCTGAAGGATACATATCTGGGAGCGGTGAGCATTAAGGAACTGAAACACCAGTGACCTCTTCACAGATGAGTTTAGACCCCTAGTGTTCCACTAAATTATGGTGCACTCAGCCATATTCTCCCTGTGGTGCTAGATGGAGCTGGAACAAGACAACCAGACCCTGGAACCGAACCCGGACCATTACATGAATCAAAACATACCGACCCACACATCCTAAGTTACACAGTAAAACATTGCTTGTAAAACTATAAGAAAATAACAAAACATAACTGTCATGGACGCATGCCTCTTGGACCCACAACAAGGTGCAGCCCCGATAGTAGGCTTCCAACTGTAAACAGTCGTGTGCCATTGCGCATGCGCGTGCGCTGCCTTGGCGCCCAGTGCCCTTTAAAAGGGGCTTCTTCTGTCCAGACTCTTGCTGTATGATCTGCAGCTTATCCTGTGACTTGACCCTGAACCTGCACCTGTTGTTACTCTGACTTGGCTTCCTGACCTTGCTGCTATCTCCAGTCCTGACCTTTGGCTTCCTTGACCTAGTCCTGCTCATCTGTCTGCCTGATCCTCCGTTGCCTGATCCAGCCTGAACTCTGACCATCCGCTGCCTGACGCTTCTGCCTGTATTTGATCCGCTGTGCATTACCTGGCTCGTCTGACCCTTCTCCTGCCTGCTGCTTGCATCCGCATGTACCTGCATTCCCAGCTACCTGCACCCGCTGACCTGCATCATCTGACCTGCATCTTCTGCCATCTACAGCGGTCTTCTCATCCAGTCCAGGAAAACCCAACAGGCACTCATACCCCACTGTGCTCCTTCGGCCACTGTCCCAACTCCAGTGACCTGGGAACCAGGACTGTACGAGAGGTCTCCCTCTGCACGTCAGGCTCACCTCCAAGGTACGTGTCAGTATCAGACAGCCATGCCTGAGCCTGCAAGAGGGACCTCTTGCACCGATGAGATCTGCCAACTCCTTTCTGATCTCACTCTAAAGGTGGAATCTCTCCAGGATGGTCATAAGCACTTGGAGGAACAAATGCAATCCCAGGCTACCACCACAGATCCCCCTGCCAGCAGGACATCCACAGAAGCCATCTCTGTACCTTCTGTAACGATGCTGCCTCCAGAGCCAAGGGCCCCCATTCTGGAGAAGTTTTATGGGAATCAAAATAAGTTTCGGACATTCCGCAAAGCCTGCGAGTTGTACTTCTCCCTGCTACCCCTAACGTTCTCCCGGGAGACCACCAAAGTGGGGTTTGTCATCTTGCTCTTGCTGGGGAAACCTCAGTCCTGGGCTCATCACCTGCTTGAAGAACGCCATGTTTAACTGGACTCCTTGCCATCCTTTTTCAAGGCCATTTCGCTCCTCTATGATGACCCCCAACGGACTTCAACTGCCGAAGCTGCTCTTAATGCGCTCCAGCAAGGCCGCAGAGCAGTTGAGGACTACATAACGGACTTCAGGCGCTGGAGTGCAGACACTCAGTGGAACCATGCAGCTTTACGGCACCAGTTCCGTTTAGGCCTATCCAAAAAGTTAAACTTGCCCGAGTTGGCATACCAGACTCTTTGGAGAATCTAATCACATTGACTATCCAGATAGACCGGCGACTTTGGGAGCGCACCGCAGAGAAAATGAACCAGCAGACTCGTCCAACCTGGATGTTACCCCGTGTCGCCACGACTATGCGTCCTGCTTCCATCAGACCTGTCTCAGCTAAATCCGTACCAACCTCCTCTGAATCGGTGCAAGTCGGTTTAATAAGACCCTCGCTATCCGCTGAGGAACGCTTACGCCGGCAACAGCTCAATCTCTGCCTGTACTGCGGGGGAGCCGGCCACTATGTACATTTGTGCCCAGTAAAACCTCAAAGATGCTTGTCCATCTCACCCACCAGCCAACCAGCACCCTCTGCCAATACCACTCATCTGGCCCTTTGCATCTCCTTCCAGCTTCCAGATAGGACTGTGCCTGTTACTGCAATTATAGACTCTGGAGCTTGTAGTTGTTTTATTGACCTGAACTTTGCTAACCAACAGCTCATCCCACTTCAGCACAGGGCACAAGGACTTTCCATCTTCCTGGCAGATGGGTCCCGTATAAAATCCGGCCTAGTCACCCAAGAGACTCCACCCTTACCCGTAGTCACAGCCACGGGTCACAAGGAACTGTTGAAACTCGATGCAATTGCATCTCCTCTATTTCCGGTCATCCTCGGCCTGCCATGGCTACAGGCCCACAATCCACAAATTTATTGGGGCACTGGGGAAATAAAGTTCCAGTCTCCTTACTGTCTAGGACATTGTCTGCCTTCTCCTCCTAGGGTGTCTGGCCCTCTGCTGTGCCTGGAATCTGATGCAGAATTACGCTCAAATGTACCTGAACCATACCACGAGTTTCTAGACGTGTTCAGCAAACGAGGGGCTGAGACTCTTCCTCCCCACCGTTCATATGATTGCCCTATTGAGTTGCTGCCTGGAGCTGAGATCCCCTTCGAGCGGATCTTTCTCCTGTCTGAACGGGAACTAGAGGTATTATAGGAGTATGTGGACGAGAACCTTAAGAGAGGATTCATCCAGCCTTCCACTTCTCCAGCAGGGGCCGGAATTTTTTTTGTGGAAAAGAAGGACCACTTCTTACGTCCTTGTGTGGACTACTGAGAACTAAATAAAGTGACGGTTAAGAACCGATATCCTCTACCCCTGGTGCCCGAGCTGTTTCAAAGACTAAGAACCACTGCTGTATTTACCAAGCTTGATCTTCGAGGAGCCTATAATTTGGTTTGTATCCGTGCAGGGGACGAGTGGAAGACGGCCTTCCGTCCGAAATTCGGCCACTATGAATATTTAGTGATGCCCTTCGGCCTGTGCAATGCCCCTGCTACCTTCCAGCACTTTGTAAATTATATCTTCAGAGACTGGTTAGATATCTTTGTAATTGTTTATCTTGACGATATCCTGATTTTCTCCACATCTCTAGTAGGGTTGTCCCGATACCACTTTTTTAGGACCGAGTACAAGTACCGATACTTTTTTCCAAGTACTCGCCGATACCGATTACCGATACTTTTTTTTCAATGTCATGTGACAGTTTGAAAGATGGGGACTGATAGGTGGCACTGACAGGTGGCACTTATGGGCACTGACTGGTGACTGGCTCTGATGGGCACTAATAGGTGGCTGGCACTGATAGATGGCACTGATTGCACTGATAGGTGGCACTTATGGGCACTGATAGGTGGCACTTATAGGTGGCACTGATAGGTGGCACTTGTGGGCACTAATAGATGGCACTGATTGCACTGAAAGGTGGCACTTGTGGGCACTGATATGTGGCACTTGTGGGCACTGATATGTGGCACTTGTGGGCACTGATAGCACTGAAAGGTGGCACTTGTGGGCACTGATAGGTGGCACTGATAGATGGCACTTGTGGGCACTGACAGCACTGATAGGTGGCACTTGGTGGCACTGATTGCACTATCAGTGCTGTCAGTGCCCACAAGTGCCATCTATCAGTGCCACCTATCAGTGCCCACAAGTGCCACATTTCAGTGCTATCAGTGGCCACAAGTGCCACATATCAGTGCCCACAAGTGCCACCTTTCAGTGCAATCAGTGCCATATATCAGTGCCCACAAGTGCCACCTTTCAGTGCTATCAGTGCCCACAAGTGCCACATATCAGTGCCCACAAGTGCCACATATCAGTGCCCACAAGTGCCACATATCAGTGCCACCAAGTGCCACCTATCAGTGCAATCAGTGCCATCTACCAGTGCCACCTGATAGGTGGCACTGGTAGATGGCACTGATTGCACTGATAGGTAGCACTTGTGGGTACTGATAGGTGGCTGGCACTGAAATGCTGCGGGAAAAAAAAATGACAGAGGATTTAAAATAAAAAAAACTGCTGCAACACCCATCTTGGTACACCCTGCACTCGGCTGAAGTAAGCAGCAGCAGACATCTTGTTACACCCAGCCCATATAGCTCGGGCTGGGTGTAACAAGATGTCTGCTGCTTACTGCAGCCAAGTGCAGGGTGTACCAAGATGGGTGTGGGGACGTTCAGCCGCTGACGGCGACCGAATGCGACATCACCGGTCACCGATCCTGATGTGGCTGCGCCCTGCACCTCTGCCAGCTTACCAGTTTCAACTGCAGGTGAGGGACTCGCTCTCCGCCCTGGTCTCCGCCCCCACCGCACTCTCCGTCCCGCTCTTCGCCTTGGTCTCCACCCCCCGCCCCACTCTCCGCCCCCTGCCGCACTCTCCGTCCCGCTCTCTGCCCTGGTCTCCGCCCCCCGCCACGCTCTCCGCCCTGCTCTCCGCCCCCGCTCTCCACCCCCTCTCTGCGTCCGCTCTAGAAAAAAAAAAAGTATCGGACTGGGCATCGGGAGCATTTGCGCGAGTACAAGTACTCGCGCAAATGCTTGGTATCGGTCCCGATACCGATACTAGTATCGGTATCGGGACAACCCTAATCTCTAGATCAGCACCGGAAACACGTGAAGATGGTACTCTGCTGACTACTTCAACACGGGTTATATGCTAAACCAGAAAAATGTGAGTTTGAGCGGCAGAGTATCCAGTTCTTGGGCTTGGTGATTTTCACAGAAGGGTTCAAAATGGATCCACAAAAGGTCACAGCTGTTCTGGACTGGCCTGCACCCTCAGACAAAAAGGGGGTGCAGCGTTTTGTTGGCTTCGCCAATTTTTACAGAAGATTCATTAAGGGGTTTTCTGCAATCATTGCCCCCATCACCCAGCTAACGAAACAGAACATTCGTTTTCAATGGAACTCCGAGGCTCAGACTGCTTTTGCAACTCTGAAGGGACTTTTTACTTCTGCCATCCTGAGCCACCCAGACCCCTCTCTACCCTACCTACTCGAGGTAGATGCTTCGGAAACAGCGGTAGGGGAAGTGATTTCCCAGCGCCAAGGCCTCAAGGATCTCATGCATCCCATTGCTTTCTTCTCTCGTAAGCTTTCCCCTGCCCAAAGAAATTACGATGTGGGAGATTGGGAATTTTTGGCCATTAAGGCCACGCTTGAGGAATGGCGGTATCTCTTAGAGGGCGCAGCACATCCCATTCTTATTTACACGGATCATAAGAATCTGGAATACTAGAGAACCGCCAAGCGCCTGAAGCCGCGTCAAGCACGGTGGGCGCTATTCTTTTCCAGATTTTCTTTTCACATTACCTACCGGCCAGGATCCAAGAACACCAAGCCAGACGCCCTGTCCCGCATGTTCGACGATCCCAAGGATGCCTCAGTCCCAGATACTATCCTATCTGAGGGTAACTTTCTGCTCATCCAGACAGATCTGATGTCCAGCTTAAAACAAGCTTCAGCAGGAATACCCAGCCCACCAGGAGTATCCCGGACACCCAGGGATGGGTTACTTTGGAAGGACAATTACTATTTTGTACCAGCAAGTTTCCAGACAAAAGTACTGAGCCTATGCCACGACCATCCTCTGGCTGGCCATTTCGGGGTCCACAAAACCCTTGATCTGATTCAGCGAATGTACTGGTGGCCAAAGCTTGAGAAGAGTTGTGAGGAATATGTGAAATCATGTAGTGTTTGTACCCAAAGCAAATCTGCTAGAACCAAGTCTTGGGGTCTTCTCAGACCACTACCAATTCCTGAAAGACCCTGGAGCATGATAGCCATGGACTTTATAGTCGAACTACCCCCATCCGAAGGACATACAGCCATCTTTGTAGTGGTCGACCGCCTTTCCAAGATGGCCCACTTCATACCTCTGAAAAGTACGCCTTCTGCCATGGAGACCACCCGGGTGTTCATCCGGGAGATCATAAGATTACATGGAGTACCAACCAACATTGTATCTGACAGGGGGCTTCAGTTCACCTCTCGCTTTTGGAAAGCACTGTGCCAGGCCCTGAAAATTGAGCTATCCATGTCATCTGCTTACCATCCTCAGACTAATGGACAAACCGAGAGGACGAACCAGACCCTCGAGCAGTACATACTTTGTTTCACCACGTTTGTCCAGGACGATTGGGTAGCACTATTGCCGTTGGCAGAATTTGCCTTCAACAATGCCAGCCATTCAGTCACGGGTCAGTCTCCATTTTTTGCAAACTATGGGTTTCACCCTGTCTTCCTGCCTAACATTATCCCTGAATCTCCGGTTCAAGCGGTACAGAGTACTGTTGACTTCCTGGGTCGCAACAACAAACTGCTACAAGAGACTATGGTCAAGGCACAGGCAACGAATAAGAGAGTCTATGACAGGAAATTGCACCTCCAACCTGGCGACCAAGTGTGGTTGTCTACTACCAACCTCAGAATGGCTTGTCCCTAAAAGAAACTGGCACCTAAGTTTATCGGACCTTTTCCAGTTAAGAGAAAACTTAACGAAGTTTCTTATGAACTTGTTTTACCTGATTCGCTTAAGATCCACCCAGTGTTCCACATGTCCCTGCTGAAACCCACAGTACCAGCCCCCTCCCCAGACAGGGGATCGGGGCCACCTGAACCCGTAATGGTTGATGGGGACGAGGAATATGAGGTGGAGGCTATCGTAGACTGCAGAAGGAGAGGTAATCGACTGCAATACTTGATTAAGTGGAAGGGATACGGACCAGAGGAGAACTCTTGGGAACCCAAGCAGAATGTGCATGCCCAAGAGCTAATCCAGGCCTTCTTCCGCAGCCACCCTCAAAAAAGAGTTATTTTGGGCACTCGGAGGTTGCCCATAAGGGGGGGGGCAATGTCATGGACGCATGCCTCTTAGACCCACAACAAGGCTCAGATGCAGCCCTGCTAGTAGGCTTCCAACTGTAAACAGTCATGTGCCATTGCGCATGCGCATACGCCAATGACGCACGTGCACACGCTGATGCTGCCTTGGCACCCAGTGCCCTTTAAAAGGGGCTTCTTCTGTCCAGACTCTTGCTGTCTGATCTGCAACTTATCCTGTGACTTGACCCTGAACCTGCACCTGTTGTTACTCTGACTTGGCTTCCTGACCTTGCTGCTATCTCCAGTCCTGACCTTTGGCTTCCTTGACCTAGTCCTGCTCATCTGTCTGCCTGATCCTCCATTGCCTGATCCAGCCTGAACTCTGACCATCCGCTGCCTGACGCTTCTGCCTGTATCTGATCCGCTGTGCATTACCTGGCTCGTCTGACCCTTCTCCTGCCTGCTGCTTGCATCCGCATGTACCTGCATTCCCAGCTACCTGCACCCGCTGACCTGCATCATCTGACCTGCATCTTCTGCCGTCTACAGCGGTCTTCTCATCCAGTCCAGGAGAACCCAACAGGCACTCATACCCCACTGTGCTCCTTCGGCCACTGTCCCAACTCCAGTGACCTGGGAACCAGGGCTGTACGAGAGGTCTCCCTCTGCACGTCAGGCTCACCTCCAAGGTACGTGTCAACCAAACAGTCCAGGCAATCAGAAGGAATACTCATCCTTGCGGGAGTGTATCGATCCACATTAAGGCCTCCTCTAGGGATACGAAGAACCGAACAGACTCACCGTCTTCCACCCTCAGCCTGGCCGGGAACAGCATACTGTACTTGATATGTTTGGAGCGAAGCCGAGCTCTCACAGCATCAAAGGATTTACGCTGTTTCTGGGTTTCCATCGAACAGTCCGGAAAGATTAGAAGCTTGGCGTTCTCGAAGCGTAGTTCACCTTGAGCCCTGGCTTCCTTCATCACTGTATCTCTGTCCCGGGAAGTGAAGTAGTTTAAAGATAAAAGTGCGGGGCATTGCTCCCTGGGGCCCCCTGGTGGCGGGTATGCGATGAGCCCTCTCCACAGTAAAAAACGGAGAGAAGCGTGCTGAAGGGAGTATTTGTTGTAATAAGCGTTCAGCAAAGCCCGTGGGGTCAGCACCCTCAGCCCCCTCAGGGAGTCCCAGAACACGCAAATTATTTCTTCTGTTGCAATTCTCTGCGTCTTCTGCGCGGGATTCAAGCACCTTGACCCTGGCCTTAAGTGAGTGAATGTCAGTTCCATGGTCACATACCACGTCCTCGGTCTGGGAGACTCTGTGCTCCACCTCAGTCATCCTACCACAAAAAGAATCAAAGTATTTTCTAATAAACTCCACATTTGCCTGTATATGGTCCACCATACCAGTCAGGGTAGTTATGGCATGCAGGACCTCTTTAAAATCTGCCGCCATGGCAGGCAGCCGGTCGGGATCATCAGCCTGGTTCTCCATTGGGGCAAGGGCTTTTGGCGAGGCCGCGGCTGCTGCCTTGTCCGCAATGTCTGACTTTGCGGCTTTCTTTTTGGAGCGTGGCTGACTTTTCCTCCTCTGCATACCCCAGGGAAGCTACAGGAGATCAGGAGGCAGAGGAGGATTTTAGGAGAGGACCTATGCCCAAAACCAGAAAGTCTTACCGCGCCGGCCCTGCGGAGGTCCGGGCCGGAATTCCAGGCGAGTCCCCGGCTTCGGCCTAGTCCGTGATGTCTGATCCGCGGCCTTTCCTGGGGTCACAGCCGGCCATCCCCACTCCACAACCATCCAGATAAGGTCCCAAGGCTTGGGAGATACAGGAGAGAGGGATCGGAGGAGTCGTACCATGCCGGCCCCCGCGGAGCTTCGGGACGGGATTTTAGGCGAGTCCCCGGCTTTGGCCTAGTCCGCGATGTCCGACCGCGGCTTTTCCCAGGATCACCGCTGGCCAATTCCACTCCTGCATTGTGCAGGGCAGGGTCCCAGGGCTAGGGGGACACAGGAGGGACAATCTGGAGGGGTCTGCACCATATAAAAGATCAAAAAAATTGCCTGTCCTGTGGAGCTCAGACAAACACGTCTGCTCCCAGCGCCATTCCAGACACGCCCCATTGATAGGTTATTTTAGAATGTCAAAATGTGCTGCAAGTGCGCATGCGCGGGGACTCGGAGAAGGACGTGTGCTGACCGAGCTCCCGGCACCCCGACCCACCAGAGCTAACGATACCGCAGGCACTGAGGTCCGTGAGCCAGGACCGATCCCACACCAGCCCCGAAGTGGCGATGAACCGTAGGGCACAGGGGCAGCCGCGGAAAGGACACGATACGCAAACTACAGCCCAGAAGAGAGCAGGGCCTTCCCCTACAGCACAGCCGCGATCCAAGATGGCGCCGGGTAAGCCAGACACACGAGGCAGCACGGCAGCAGCCAGATCCGACGGCGCTACACAGAGAGGAGACAGGCAGCTAAATCTGGAGCCAACTAGGGATCCATTCTCCTCACAATCCTCGGGAGAGGTGGAGACCGGACAGCGGGGTGAGTCACTATCACATCCCCCATCCCCAGCCATATACGCTGATAGACATGACTCTCCAAACTCCCCTGCCTCCCCTGCCTCCTCCATGGATAGGAACATGGCAGACTTAGCAGAAGTCCTCATTAGCCAATCCAGCCAATCCAGCCAGGATATGCCAATTCCCCAGCTCTCACACTATTCCCCTGATGCTGTACTGTTGGGCAGATTCTCCACCATGCTGCAGCAGGAGCTCTCTAAGGCCTGCACATTAATCACCACTGACCTGAAAAAAGACATCCATAGCTTGGGAGAGCGTTTTGAGCTAATTGAAACCAAAGTGGATGGAGCCATCAAAAGGGTCAACCAGAACTCAGCCATGGTGACAGACCTCCAGGATAGATTAGAAGAGGCATTCACAAAAATTGAAGATTTGGAGAATCGTTCTCGTAGGTACAATGTCCGCGTGCGTGGCCTCCCTGAAACTCACACAGATCTAGAGGGGGCTGTAAAAGACCTGATGAAAATCCTTATCCCTGATATAGCCAACCACCACATGGAAGTTGATCGCGTTCACCGAGCACTGACAGCCCCAAGGGCCGACGGCCTACCACGAGACATTATTGTTAAGCCACATTACTACCGCATTAAGGATAAGATGATGCTTGCGGCTCGCAACAGGCCGGACCTGTCGCTATTTGGAACACCAATACAGCTCTTTACAGATTTGGCGCCATCAACGGTCCAGAAACGCAGAAACCTACGGCCATTACTCCAGCAACTTATGGCCAAACAGATTAAGTATCGATGGTCGTTCCCTTTTAAGTTATCATTCACTTACAACGGAAAGTCCCACTCCTTTTCCACGTTCCAAGCAGGCGAAGACCTACTGCTTAGTCTCGGCATCATTGCACGGGACTCTCCGACTTCGATTTCATCTCCCCCTTGTCTGGATCATCGTCCCCTCTCCCCGATATGGCAGGATCGCACACGCTCACAGGCCAGAAATGCTCGCCGGAATACCTGAGTATTATTGCTCTTCTCTCTTTTTGCTTTTTTGCCCCTTTTGGGAACTGTTAGTGCTTGATTGCACGGATATGGCCTGGGCCCATGGTGGACTATGGGCCTGATGGGGCCATCGTTACCGTTCACAGTTCACAGGTTACAAAGTCACGGGTTACAAAGTTACTGGAGTTCCTGGTTCTTCGGACTGGCTGCCAGCCGAATATTTTACAACCCCGACGGGCCCAACCTGGTCGAAGAAATTTTGCTTTTTGCTTTTTAGCAGTCTGGGGGCCTTAGTCGGACCGCAATGTGTTCCCCTGTTGGGCTGTGGCTCGGGGGCCGGAACGACCGATGGGGACCCTTCCGGCCCCGGCGCCACTGGCCTTGGGAATGCATGTTCCTATAGACAGCCTGTTATGTTAAAACTGTATTGATTGATTTTGTCATTTCCGATATGACCTCGAATAGCCTGCTCGTACAGAGTGTAATCATATTTGGGTCGGGGTGGTCATGCTTGCCACCCAACTGCAAGACTACCTATCCTACGACAAGGATGGTACCCTTGCACCTAATTTGCCGGATGTTGTCTCCGGCAGGGGTTATTCCCCATTCCTTCATTCATCAGCTAGGATTGAGTTATATTGATTGTTTGGGCCTAAGGCCTATGTATATGTTTTTTTGCTTTTATTTTTGTTTCTCTTCTTCTCTAATGCCTTTTCCTTCTCTCCCTTCCCCCTCTTTCTTCGGAGCCTCGGTTCAGCGCCCTTCCCTTATGTCATGGTCTGAGAGGTCACATAGCCAAACAGTCATCATCATCGGGACCCTTCTCGCTTCATTCATTATGCAAGGTAAGAGTGCTCTGCCCTACCACGATGGCCACCACATATAACACAGACTATTCGATAGTTAGCCACAATGTACATGGATTTAACTCCCCTACTAAAAGAACTAAGGCTTTCCAGTTTTATCATAAACAGAAGGCTGAAGTCCTGCTATTGCAGAAAACTCATTTCTCCAATGTCTCAGCGCCCCGTTACCTCAATGGGAAGTATCCACAGTTTTACTTGGCAGGGGGTCGGGAAAAGAAGGGCGGTGTAGCCATCTGCTTTTCGAAACGGACCCCCTTTACCCCCATCGCTATCGTTAAGGACAAGAGAGGTAGATATATTTTGGCAGTGGGGCGGCTCCATGACCAGGAGGTGTCCTTTATATCATACTATGCCCCGAATACTGGACAGCCGGAATTCTTTAGCAAAATGCTGAAGATTCTTATGCCCAAAGTCCAGGGTCAGGTCATTATGGGAGGCGATAGTAATATTCCCTTGGACAGAATTATGGATAAATCGGACTCCTCTAGACCAACATTGAAACGCCCACTGACTGGAAGCAGCAAGGTTGCACGTCTGTTTCATTTCTATGACCTCATCGACGCCTGGCGAGAAAATAACCCTACGGTCAGAGACTTTACACACTTTTCACAAGCCCATCATACTTACTCGAGGATAGACCACGTTCTAGTACGTACGCCTTTGCTACCATTTATTAAGTCGGTTAAGATTTTATCTACCCCTTGGTCTGATCATTCCCCGATAAAACTCTCTACTTCAGGGCTATGGACTAAATCTAGACCCTCCCCGTGGAGACTTAATGTGAGCTTGCTGAATGACCCTACAATCTTTTTAGAGATTCAAAAGGAAATACAGGAATACTTTAGACTTAATAAGGCATCGGACACATCCCCCGCAATTAACTGGGTAGCTCATAAAGCAGCGATTAGGGGCATATTGTTACAAGTGGCAGCCAGGATTAAACGCAATAGGGAACAGGCAAATAAGATTCTGGAAACTAACTTAGATAACTTACTTAGTGAACAGCACAGAAATCCCCTGGTAGATATAAGGCATAAAATTGACGAGGCTCGACTAGCACTAAATCTTAGCTTGACTACTCAAGCGGAGAAACATATTAGTTGGTCTAAGCACAGGTTCTATACGATGGGTGATAAACCTACCACAATGTTAGCTAGAAAACTGGTTCCTCGACCGTACACACCGACTTTGCCTAAACTACGACTATCCACGGGCCTAACCTCCCAGAACCCCGAACGGATAATTGGAGAATTTCACAAATTTTATGCTAAGCTGTATGGAGTGCAGGACAAGTTCGATTCATCTGAAGCGAGCACATTCTTTCGCGACTTACAGCTGCCTAAATTGACACAAGCCCATGCGGAACTGATGGACGGTGCTCTTACAGAGCCTGAAGTCAGGGCTGCAATCAAAACCCTACACCCTACCAAGGCCCCTGGGCCAGATGGATTCCCGGGTCACTACTATAGGAAATATCACGATCTTCTGGCCCCACATCTCTGTACTTACTTTAATGACCTGAGAAGCGGCAGCAAGCTCCCCAGCCATGAAAATGTAGCCTATATAAGTGTTATCCCGAAACCAGGAAAGGACCATACAGACTGTTCCAATTATCGCCCAATTTCTCTGATCAATACGGATCTTAAGATTCTAACCAAAATACTGGCCCAGAGACTTAATACTTTTCTTCAGTGTTATATCCATCCTGACCAAGCAGGTTTTGTCCCGACAAGACAGGCATCGGACCAAACCCGCCGGATAATTAACCTTATCTCGGCAGTTCGGTCTGATTGGGATGGAAAGGGGACTAGGAGGGGAATGTTACTTTCATTGGATATCCAGAAGGCGTTCGATTCTATCTCCTGGGACTATCTTTTTGATGTTCTCACACGCTTTGGATTTGGGAGACGCTTTCTGGATCTCCTTCACATATTATATGATTCCCCCAGTGCCTCGCTAATGCTCAGAGGATATACATCCCAAACATTTCCTATCAGGAGAGGAACTAGACAGGGCTGCCCGTTGTCGCCACTATTATTCGCCCTGGCGATTGAACCACTAGCGCTCAAAATTTGCGCCTGCAGAGATATACAGGGCATTTATTGCGGAGACTATGAACACAAATGTTTACTCTTTGCGGACGACTTGTTGCTGACCTTGACCTCACCGATCACATCCCTACCTAACTTGTATGCTATTTTGCAGCCTTTCTCCAACATTTCCGGGTTGGCAATTAATCATAGTAAGTCAAGAGCACTGAACTTATCTTTGCTAAGCTCCACTCAGGCTACGCTTGAAAAATCATTTCAATTCCGATGGGAATCCACAGCTCTCCCTTATTTAGGCATACAGCTGACCTCATCTATTGGTGAGTTGTACAAAGAGAATTATCCAGCCCTTTTCAAACGGCTAACAGCTGACATGGCTAAGTGGCAGGTTCACCCGCCATCGTGGTTTGGCAGACTTCACTCAATTAAAATGAATGTTCTACCTCGATTATTGTATTTCTTCCGTACCTTGCCAGTTTCATTGGCCCGTGATGACCTTAAACGATTCCAGAATAAAGTACTACAGTTTATTTGGGGTGATAAGAGACCCAGGGTGAATAGGAGCACTCTATACACGTTGAAGCGGAGAGGAGGACTTGGTCTTCCAGACTTATTAAAATATTTTTATGCTGCCCAGATAGCACAACTTACAAGGTTTCACTCCCAACAGGCACAGGCCATTTGGATGGCTATGGAATCTTATTCCTGCCGTCCCAAACCTATTTCTTATATTTTATGGCTCCCTATCAAGGAGCGACCTCCTATACTTTGCCCTACTTTATCCATGTCACTGGAACTATGGGACAGACTCTCCAGATCTCACAAATTCAAATCTCCTCATTCTCCACTGACACCTCTGCTTCAAAATAAAGCATTCACCCCGGGTCTCACTCCACTAGCGTTCGAATGGTGGACTAATAAGGGTTTTAAGTGTATTGCTGACTTGTGCGATCATAGAGGTATGCTGACCGAACGGACTATGGCTGGCAGGCATCAAATGCCTCCAGCGGAGGGTTATAGGTTCGCCCAAATCTCACATTATGTACAAACCCTGGCTCGCAAGAGCAACCTAGCAACCCAAACTCCCATGGAACATCTATGCAAAAATTATGATAAAATTAAAGGACATTTATCTGCTATATATTCGATATTGCTGAGTGTATCGACAAAGCTGACTTATATGGTCCAATGGGAGACCGACTTGCAGGAAACCCTGGATCTGGACGAATGGCATAGGATAGCCGAGACAGCATCTCGTTCGCTCGTCAATACTTCAATAATTGAGGCCAATTATAAGGTTCTACTGAGGTGGTATATGGTGCCGGTCAGACTGGCAACTTTTGTCTCAGGAGCTACCCCGTTGTGCTTTAGAGGATGTGGCCAGATGGGCACCACCTATCATATTTGGTGGACATGCCCAAAGGTCCGGAGGTTTTGGATCAGGGTGTATAATTTAGTTTACTCCCTTACCCAACTAAACCTAACTAAATCAGCTAAGCAAGCACTACTGGGGGGAGGAGATGTGGAAGCCTCCAAGTCCTGCAAGAGGCTCTTGACATTTATTTTTATTTCAGCCAAAATCACTATTGCTAGGAACTGGAAATCGGCAGCTCTACCATTCGATCAGCTTAAAGGCAAATTGTCTTGGTTGATGCTAAACGAACGCTTGACCGCTCTGGCCCAAGATAAAATGAAACTGTTTCATGGAGTTTGGGACCCATGGCTTCGTTACCTAACTAATGACCCGGAGATGTTTACAGCATAGCCTAGGGGATTAGGTTGAGATGTCTGGATGCTGAATCGGGGCTCCTCCCCCCCCTCCCTCCCCCCATTCCCCCCTCCTCAACTGTCCTTTCCTTACTCTGTCTCCTTCCTTCTATTCTTTGTCACTGTCCTCTTTCCTCTCTTTTGAAATTTGTTTATTGTTTATTTTTGGAGTCAGATCCAGACCTTAGAGGTTTGTGCTGCTCCCTGTTTTCTCAGCTCCTACGGGACCATTGTCAGTCTGATCAGACCTCTGGGCTGCCCACACGGCCGGCTGAGTTGCGCCCCCCCCCGATAGATGGATGGGGGGGCGGCTCATCTGGGTGGACGGTTCAGATATGATCTGCGATGCTAATAGGGGTTAACGGCTCTACGGAGCTTCGGACTACTCCAAAGACCCCTACACTTGGTGATCTTCATTGTGTTACCCCAAATGTTGATTGTGACTGTACAATGTTATGTGGCGACTTTATACATTTTGTATGACAAAACTTGAATAAAAAGATTGAAACACAAAATGTGCTGCAATTTGGACAGTGTGTATCCAGATTTTTAGATTACGACACTTCTTACCTGTCCACTGGGCTGCCAATAGTGTAAGTAAGGAGGGGCTGGCCAAAGTATCACAGATTATTTATGCAAACAGCTCTCATGGAAGTGGAGAGGGTTACCTGTTCAAAACATCTACCCATTACCTCTCCCCATCCTAAAATTTGGCTAATGGGCCACCAGAGGGGGGATGAATCAGATAAGTTGACCTTACACTTTTGTCTTTAAAATTATCTTTAAAAGTTTTATCCTTATGTTGGCTAAGCATGTTTGTGTCAAATCTGCTTGCAATGTTATGTGCAGAAGTAGTAATTTCTTTTTTCTTTTATTAATCCACAGTTTCCTTCCAACCCAGAGCAATGGCAGGACGTTGCAGCCTAGTTCCATTATCAGTAGGATTTTCCCAACTGTGGTGGTGCTATTGATGGCAAGCATGTCCGGATTGTCCCACCACCCAACTCTGGCCCATATTATTTTAATTATAAGGGCTTTTGCAACATATTATTGATAGCTGTAGTGTCTGCCAACTATGAGTTTTTGTATCTGGATGTTGGGAAGAACGGCCGCAACTCTAATGGAGGAGTGATTATTAGACATGTGCACACTGAAATATTTTGTTTCGGAATTTCGTTTTCGTCCGAAAAATAAATTTATTTAGTTACTCCCAAAATTCATTTTTATTCAATTTGTTTTTCGTTAGAAATTGCATTCGTCTGAAAATCTGAATTAATTAAGGTTGAATCTGTCATTGAAGGCTTATGGTGTCTGTCGAATGTTCAAAGAAGATTCGACGGAGCAGTGAAACTGTACGACGCTGCAATCATACATTTCCGGTCGAATGTTCTGCCTACAAGCTATAGTAGAATTCTAATGTTGTATGACTAGTAATAATTATATTTATTAATTACTATTACTAGTCAACCAACATTAGAATTCTTCTATAGCCTATGGGCGGATGCATTTGACCGGAAATGTACGATTGCAGCGTTGTACAGTTTAGCTGCACCGTCTTATCTTCTAACTTTCGACAGACACCATAAGCCTTCAATGACAGATTTGACGTTTGTATGTTTTTCAATGCTTTGTCGAATCTTCGTCGTTCATGTTGAATTGTCAAGTTAGTTCTAGCTATTTTACTGCTCCTCCTCTTTGGTTACAATCAGCCAATAACATTCATCATCATCATCATTATTTTTATTTTACTTCCCCCACCCAATTCCAGCAGCGATCTTTTCTCTCTATGTCAAATCTTTTCTCTCTATGTCGAATCTCTATGTCAAATCTTTTCTCTCTATAATGTTGAATCTTTTCTCTCTATAATGTCGAATCTTTTCTCTCTATGTAGAATAATCTTGGACTAATAGAGTTAAGGGTAGGCACATTCGACCACAGGTTCGATAGACACAGATTGTTATTGTCAGCGTCACGCCAAATCTCCTATCTATATCGAACTGTTGTTGCAACGAAAACGAAAATATAGCATTTGTTTATGTCGGATCTTTCGGTTTTCGGATTCTGTGCTTTCGTTTTCGTTTGTTAAAACGATAACGAAAATACCTGAAATTTGGACGAAAATGCATTCGGACGAAAACGAATGCACATGTCTAGTGATTATGTAGACAGAGTTCTACAAGCAGCCCCAGAATGGCATCTTAAACTTGCCACCTGCTGAGGAGAATGTTGAGGGCCTCAATTTTGTTTTTGTTGCAGATGAGGCCTTTGCTCTGGGGGAACATCTGATGAAGCCGTTTCTTATGAGGAACCTCACCCCAGAGCAGAGAATATTCAATGACCAGCTCTCTTGTGCCAGAAGGGTGGTCAAAAATGGCATCCTATCGTGTCGTTTCAGGCAGTTTTTGACTCCAATCAACCTGGCACTCTACAAGATCAACCATATGGTCCTGTGCTGTTGTAATTTACATACTTTTTAAGGAGGAATGCTACCAGCTACCTTGCCTCACTGCCAAGTGATGTGTACCCTGCAATGGCAAGCCCAGCTGACGCCTATTGAAAATGCCCGTGCTGGATTGTCCTCACAAATTGCCAGAGATTTACGGCAGAAATACCTTGATTATTTTGTGGGTAGAGGGGCAGTGGCTTGGCAGCAAATTGTAGCTGATCATGCCTAATATTATTTTGAGATCATAAACTCATATTTCATTTGAACTACTGTTGTCTGTATTTCCTATCTGTCTAATATGGTCACAAATGGGCTTTATTTTGGCCACTTGCTCCAATAGTGCAAATGTACCTTATTTGCTACATGAGGTGATAATATCTTCTTCAGCTAACTATTATGGTGTCCTGTGGGTCTGCTACACACACACAAAGTTTTTGTTCTTAATGGATCTAATGCATGAAGTTCAAAAGCATTATGCCTTTTCACCACTTGTCATTTTTTTGAGGCCTAAAAATTGCAGGAGTTGGCCACATTTAGGAGCACATTGTCACTGTAACTAGTAAACTTAACACATACACTGGTATTGAGCATTGAAATAATAAGCCACACATTTTTTAGTAGACATGTGCATTCTTTTTCGTCTGAATGCATTTTCTTCTGAATTTCAGGGATTTTCGTGTTCGTTTTAACAAACGATAATGAACGCGCAGAATCCAAAATCCGAAAGATCCAAAATAAATAAAATGCTTTATTTTAGTTTCTTTGCGACAACAGTTTGATATAGATAGAAGATTCTACATGACGGTGACAATAGCGATCTGTGTCTATCGAACCTGCGGTTATATGTGCCTAACCTAACTCTATTAGTCCAAGATTATTCGACATAGAGAGAAAAGATTAGACATTATAGAGACATGCAGATTCGATGAAGCAGCTTTTTACAGCTGTTATATAGCTGTGGGCGGGGGCCACCCGGTGATGTGTACTGGTGACCCCGCCTCCTCTGACGCCACAAGGAAATGCTGCGGGGCCACCCGGTGATGTTTCGGGTAACCCCGCTCCCTCTGATGCCACAGGAACCCCCCGTGGCGTCAGAGGGGGGCGGGGTCACCAGTACATGTCACCGGTTGCCCCTCCATAGCTATATAACAGCTGTCACAGTGGGAGTAGCGTCACTCGGCGGCCAAACTTTTTTTTTTGTTTTTGTTTTTTTTCCGGTCATCGTCCCGAGATGGATTACATCCCTGGAATTTTTCTTTTTTAATAAAGGACTTGTCCCAATCTGTTTCTTGTTTTTTTTCAACATTTTAGACACTTTTTTGTGAAATGGTAAGGGTACAATGTATTGAATGTATTGAATTGTTACCAATTCACATAGAGGGGCAGAATCTGGGGGTCCCCTTGTTAAAGAGGGCTTCCAGATTCCAATAAGCCCCCCGCCCGGGCAAGGGTTGTGGGGATGAGGCCCTTGTCCCCATCAACATGAGGACAAGGTGCTTTGGGGGTGACTCCGAAGCACCCCCCATGTTGAAGGCATGTGGCCTCTTACAGTTTAGGAGGGTGGGCGCTCTCTGGTCCCCACCTCTTTTCCTGCGGCCTGCCAGGTTGCATGCTTGGATAAGGGTCTGGTATGTATTTTTGGAGGGAACCCTACGCCATTTTTATTTTAATTTTGGCGCAGGGTTCCACTTAAAATCCATACCAGACCTGAAGGGTCTGGTATGGATTTTGAGGGGGACCCCTGCGCTATTTTTTTTTCAAATGGCGCAGGGTTCCCCTTAATATCATACCAGACCTGAAGGGCCTGGTATGGAATTTGGGGGGACCCTCACGCAATTTATTTTTATTTTGGTTCGGGGTTCCACTTAATATTCATACCAGACCCAAAGGGCCTGGTAATGGACTGGGGGGAACCCATGCCGTTATTTTCAATGAGTTTTATCTATTTTCATTATAGCCGCAAGCAGTTTTAAATGACTTTTTTTTGTCATTTTGCTGCAGGGACTGTTCTAATTACGGGAAAAATGCGCCACTTTACCCCTTTAAGTGCTCAGGCATAAATCTTAACTGTCATATATAGTAGCATGTTTCTCACCCGCTACTTTATATAATAGCATCCATCTTCTTCTGTCAGTGATTGTTAACCACTTAAGGACCGCCGCACGACGATGTACGTCAACAGAATGGCACGGCTGGGTGCAAGGGCGTACAGGTACATCCCCTTTAAGATCCCAGCCCTTTAAGATCCCAGATCCCAGCCGTGGGTCGTGCTCGCGACCCGGTCCTGAGCTCTGTGACCGCACCCGCGGGACCCGCGGACCCGATCGCTGCCGGTGTCCCGTGATCGGGTCACAGAGCTGAAGAACGGGGAGAGGTGAGTGTAAACAAACCTTTCCCTGTTCTTCCTAGTGGCAGTGTCAGTGATCGTCTGTTCCCTGTCATAGGGAACGACAATCAGTGATGTCACACGCCAAGCCACGCCCCCCTTCAGTTAGAATCACACATTAGGTCACATTTACCCCTACAGCACCACCTACAGGTTAACCCCTTTACTGCCAGTGACATTTTTACAGTATCAGTGCATATTTATAGCACTGATCGCTGTAAAAATGACAATGGTCCCAAAATGGTGTCAAAAGTGTCCGATGTGTCCACCATAATGTCGCAGTCACGATAAAAATCGCAGATCGCCGCCATTACTAGTAAAAATATATATATTAATAAAAATGCCATAAACTATCCCCTATTTTGTAGACGCTATAACTTTTGCGCAAACCAATCAATAAACGCTTATTGCTTTTTTTTTTACCAAAAATATGTAGAAGAATACGTATCGGCCTAAACTGAGAAAAAAAAATATTTTTATTTGTCGGGGATATTTATTATAGCAAAATTAAAAAATATTGTTTTTTTTTCAAAATTGTCACTCTATTTTTGTTTATAGCGCAAAAAATTCAAACAGCAGAGGTGATCAAATACCACCAAAAGAAAGCTCTATTTGTGGGAAAAAAAAGGCACCAATTTAGTTTGGGAGCCACGTCGCACGACCGCGCAATTGTCAGTTAAAGCGACGCAGTGCCGAATCACAAAAAGTGGCCTGGTCCTTTAGCTACAAAATGGTCCAGGGCTTAAGTGGTTAAAGAAGGCACCAGCAGCATCCTTAGCAACCAACTGGTAATGCTACTGTAGCGCCCCCCCAATATTTGGGGGTGCTGTGTACAAATTTAAGGGTAGTCTGAGCTGGTAGTTGGGCTCAGACCAATTGATTGATATATATTGCTTCTGCTCTGGGTGTGATACTGCCTGGCAGTAAAGTTCCCTGTTGCCTGTGGGTGGCGCTGTCACCGCTGGCTCAGGTTGAACCACAGGAGGTATCACAGCACCATTGGGTGTCCTCTCTCGGCAGCCATGCAGTGGGCATGGTCGGCCCGCTGTGCATGCTGGGAGAGGGTACATAAGGGGCAGACGCCATTAGCGTGGGGTCTTCGGCACGTACCCCACCTCGTGTGCCCCTCATGGCCACGGGTGCGTGCGTGTGTTTCGGTCCCGGGCACCTTCGGCCCGAGGCCGCATCGCTGCTTGGTAGGCCCAGCTCTGCTGGCTAGGGCCTACACCTTAAAGAAGGATCCCAGGCTGCCCTCCGTTAGGGAGCCCACCTTTTGGAAAGGAGACCAGGGAAGGATCAGTTCCTGAGGAGACTAGCGACGGTACTGCTGTCTCGGGAAGAGGCCTGGAAACTCGCCTTAAGAGGGA
The DNA here is from genome assembly GCA_029206835.1 of Rana muscosa. Lineage (NCBI taxonomy): Eukaryota > Metazoa > Chordata > Amphibia > Anura > Ranidae > Rana > Rana muscosa. Next base: position 1,226,276,970 of record CM055122.1, on the reverse strand, counting down.
TCCATCATCGTTTAATATAAGCCCTGCAATACGCTAAAGGTTTCTCTCATTATTTCTTGGCTGGGAGGTTTGGGACATTGATCATCCTGTGGTAAGAGGATTCCTAATCGCATCCCTATTACTAAAGGAAAGATTTATTCGTGCTCCACTCCGGTTGCTAGGACCGCTCATAAGGGGACTGTCCATGTGAGCAATGCCCACTCAGGCTTGAGTGGCGACGATACTGTGTCTTAAGTGTTGCGTGCCTGAACCTTCCCTTACTTTTTTCCTCTCCTCAAGTTTCACTGAAAAAAGAAGAATAAAATCTTACTACTTAGGTTTTACTCCTGTGTGGACATTGGTTTTATTTAAAGGGAATTCCGCCTAGACAACGGAGAAGGAGAATCCACTCAAGAGAGGTAATTGCCGCAAGGCCCAAACAACAACACCGCTCGCCCCCTCTACACAACGGGAGGGGGGGCAATGGGCAAGTAGCAGGTGTGCTTGACTGCGATGGAGGAAGGTGAAGCAGAAGGGTCTGTGTGCTACACAACTTAGCCACAATCATTTACCATCTGGGAATCCCAAGCCATATAAACAAAATAGACAGGTTTTGGTTTAAGGAAAAAGATAAATCAGAAATAAAGTCTCTAGTATACCTTTCTGGTCTGATACAAATTTTAAAGGGGGAATCGCCCAAAGAAAAAAAAAAAAGGATGAGGTCCCTCCCACAAATCCACACTAGACTTTAATCTGAACATGCAGCCTGGTAGGCCAGGAAAGGGGGGAGCACGTGCCCCCCTCCTGAATCATACCAGACTACATACCCTCAACATGGGGGGTTACCTTGGCAGGGGACCCCCCAGTGAAGCACCTTGTGCCCCATGTTTTTAAGGACAAAAGCCATTTCCCCAGAACCCTGAGATATATGTTATGTTGCCGTCTCACTGCGTTCATGTGCCCTCAGGTGTGCGCAGCATGGTGATCACATGTCACAGGGACATGATGCGACCCTGATCTCGGTAAAGAGTCAATGACACGGCTCTTTATCCATGTGATCAGCTGTGTCCAATCACAGCTGATTGCATGTAAATGAGGAAGTGCTATGTATCTACTCTCCTCACCTCACACTGACTGAGTGTGAGAAAAGAAGAGCAAATCAGGGGCATCTGCTCACAGGGGAGACCTCTAGAGATAATCAGGGCACTGATCATCAGTGCCCTTATCATCAGTGCAGCCCCAACAGTGCCCAGCAGTGATGCCAGCCAGTGCCCACCAGGGATGCCAATCTATGCCCATCAGTGATGCCAAACAGTGCTCATCAGTGATGCCAATTTGTGCCCATCAGTGATGCAAGTCAATGCTGCCTTTTAGTGCCCATCAGTGCCTGCTCATCAATGCCATCCATCAGTGCTGCCCATCAGTGCCCCTTATCTGTGCCACCTATCATTGCTCATAAGTGCTGTCTATCAGTGATGCCTATCAGTGCCCATCAGTGCTGCATATTAGTGCCTCCTTATCAATGCCACCTCATAAGTGCCTGTCAGTTCCGCTTCATCAGTGCCCATCAGTGCAGCCTATCTGTGGCCATCAGTGCAGCCTCATCAGCGCACATCAGTGAAGGAGAAAAATTATTTATTTACAAAATTTTCTGACAGAAACTAAGAAAAACTTTTTTTTTCCAAGTTTCCTATTTTTTTTAACAAAAAATTCAAAACCCAGTGGTGATTAAATACCACCAAAAGAAAGCTCTATTTGTGGAAAATAAAATGATAAAAATGTTATTTGGGTGCAGCATTGCATGACTGCGCAATTGTCATTCAAAGTCTGACAGCGCTGAAAGCTGAAAATGGGCCTGGGCAGGAACAGGGTAAAAGTACCCTGTAGACAAAAAAGGGGGGGAAAAGTTGCGCAACTTAAATAATAAATACCAAAGTGCAAATTATACCAAATATGACTTAGTAAAGGTATGACATAGTAAACATAGTGAACAAACCAATTCAGTGAAAATAATTCCCAATGATTAAATTGATGAATCAATATGAATGTCCACATAAGTCCATATATCCATAAACCCTGATCAGTGAAAAAAACTTTCAATCCGGAATATCGAAAAGGAAAAGATTGTGACTTCCTATCCACACCAGAATGCACACGTGCACCACCACCAGTATAGTGTGCTTACCAGAGGCAAGCTTAAACAATGCCAGACTGCAAAGTAGCCCACTTCCTCGTAGCAGATGGACCCTCAGGGATGGAACTCCTGCGCTGTTTTGAACTCAATATCCGCCAATCATAGAAATGAAGAGGGGAAAACACATAGTGTGTACCGTCCAACAGCAATTTTATTAGATAAAAAGATGTCTACTTACATCAACGATATAAAAACAAGCATGAGAGAAGCCGGCCGCCATGCACTCTCCCGTTCAGCGATGATGTCAGCCTTCCGACGTACGTTTCGCTATAGATAGCGTCGTCTAGGGAACGGGCGACGCACTGACTAATCGCAACTTTATACCATAGAAACCAAGCCTCGATCTGAGTCAAGGGCAGCCCCGTCACCTGGAAGCGGAACTCGACAGCTCACGAAGCAGAACCAGGATATACACACAACTAAAATACTAATGATGCTATTATTAATTAAAACAAAAGCATAAAATGAAAAAGGGGAAACTTTTTAATAGATATATTTAATATTTAAAAGACTAAAAATAAAAAAATATAAAAATAAAAAACTAAGAAACACTTCTGACTAAAGAAGTGTATCAAGGACAGAGAACTTATTAGCCTAAAAATAGGGACAGCACCATCAAGTGGCTAAAAAAGAGAAAACGGTATGAATGAATTATACAGTCATCTAATCGTATAAGAGGACAGGGATTCTAGCAAGGGCACAGACATAAATCACAAAAAATTAATAAATTGATATAGACCCATAATGCTACCCGGGACTCAGATCAACTCTATCAAGAACTAAAATGCTAACATTCATATTTATAAATGTACAGCAATCCAAGTAAACAAAACATATATTAAACATTAGGGACATAAAATCAAGAATTGTCTATAAATGCATTGAGGTCTGTATCAACATTTAACCCAAAGGGGGCATAACATATTATTTTATAGTTTATATAGTGAAGCAGCGCTAAATGTCAATAGAAAGTGCTAATATTAAAAGTGCTATTAATAAAGTCTAACTTCTCATAAATTAAATAAATGGGGTGACAAAATCAACAATAATAGAATAAAATTAAAACGTCCAAACAGTGACTATGTAAATAAAGTGCTAAATAGCCAAAAAGGCAGTCCAAATAGCAACAGCTAATTGCAGGGAGTGAAGCAAGGATGGGTGTGGGAATACACCTTGTCTCATCAGAAACACACTGGATCAGATGAACAAATGATGCATAAATAATCCTCCCCCATAGACACCAGCCTCTCACCTCTCTGGTGGACCCCACGGGGTCAGTAATAACCACAAAGATCTCCACTGCTCACAATGAGAACTTCCAGTCCTTTTGCGTGACCCGAAACCACTGTAGGGATCTCCACAGCTTACCAGTGTTCTTCCTTAAAGCGAATCTTCCTGATGGACCCCACGAGGTCAATAATGGCCACAAAGATCTCCACTGCTCACAGTGAGAACTTCCAGTCCTTTTGAGTGACCCGGAACCACTGTAAGAATCTCCGCAGCTTACCAATGTTCTTCCTTAAAACGAATCTTACTCCATAATATTCAGAAAAAAACAAAAAGGGACTCCATAGTGAAGCATGTAAAGGAAAGCCCCAAGAAAAGGCGTTTATTCAAATAAAAACAGCTAAAAAACACGTTAAAAACCAAGGGGTAAAAAACGCCAAACAAAATGTTCATAAAATACTAACTTCCGGTTTACGGCCGCAAACCGGAAGTGGACGTCACTTAGGCTCCTCCTCCCGACGCGTTGCGTCACTACACACGTGACTTCATCAAGGGCATAGGGGCCAAGTGACTAATAGGAGCTTATATACACTTCTGATCATCATATGCAAATTAATACCAAGCAATGGATTCTGGGAGATCAGTCAGGTCATTCTTGGTCTCCATGATCTAGACAACTACTGCCCAGAACAAGGTATAAATACAAACTAGATAAACTAGTAAACAGATAAAAAGATATACATTAAAGTTGCTAACGTCAAAACATTAACACTAAATATTGCACAAACATTAAAATAAAAAAAAAAAATATATATATATATATATATATAAAAAAAATATATATATATGTATAAAAATATATAGAAAAAAATTGACGTAACTACTAAAATACACATCTAATAATTGGAAATAAAACAATTAAGATCAAACTCAATATTTAAACCTAGAGGGGTAAGCGACTGTAACTCAAAAATCCAACGAGACTCAGCTTGACTGAGAGTGATGACCTTGTTACTTCCTCTCCAATGGGGTCTATACTTTTCAATACCCCAAAAGGAAAGGGAACTGGGATCTTTCCCATGAACTTCAGCAAAGTGCCTAGATACACTATGCTTGGGAAAGCCAGATTTAATATTTTGAACATGTTCCCTCAACCGTTTCCAGAGGGGCCTTTTCGTTCTGCCCACATACTGGAGTTTGCATGAGCACTCCAGTACGTAGACAGCCCCTTCAGTCCTACAGGAAATAAACTCTTTGATAACATAATTTTTTCTTGTGGAGGTGGCTACAAAATCATCTTTTTTGGACTTCTTAAACTTAGTATGCCTACACGCATAACAATACTTGCACGGGTAGAAGCCCTTTCCTTCAAAAAAGGAAAAAGGCTTCTTAGTTGGAGGATCCAAAACATTCTTGGCTAGTATATTGCGAAGGGTAGGAGCCCTTCTATAAATGAATTTAGGAAATGGAGGTAATACTTGAGACAAGTGGCGGTCTGCTTTTAAGACATTCCAATGTTTCCGGATGATGGATTCTAATTTTTTGAACTGCATATTGTAATCAAGGATCAATGGAACCTCTACATAGTTGACCTTTTCTTTTTCTCTGTCTCTAAGGAGATTAATTCGTTCCAAGCTACCTACTTCGTCGATCTTCTTTTGGAGGAACCCCTGATCATATCCTTTATCACGAAAACGTTCCCCAATGAATTCGGCTTCCTGTCTAAACTCAGACTCAATAGTGCAATTCCTTCTCAACCTCACTAGCTGTCCCTTAGGAATATTCATTAGCCAAGGTGCATGATGACAGCTATCAGTGGGGAGGTAACTATTCCTGTCAACTGTTTTGAAGAAGGTTCTGGTTTTAATGGTTGTGTCTTCTTTCCAAATTTCCAAGTCCAAAAAATTAATTTTTACTTCATCTATATTCCAGCTCAGCCTGATATTTTTATCATTTTCTTCAAGTTCCTGGCTGAACTCTATCAGGCTCTCTTTTTCTCCTTTCCAGATAAGGAATATATCGTTGATAAACCGCTTATACATAATCAATTGGGAGGGACTATTCTTATAAATCGCATCATCTTCCCATAATGCCATATGAAGGTTGGCGACACTGGGGGCAAATTTGGCCCCCATGGCCACCCCTTTAGTTTGTTTATAGTAATGGGAGTCATACCAGAAATAATTATGATTAAGACAATAATCTAAGCATTCCAAAAGAAATTTTCTCTGTTTACACTTCAAACTACTGGACTTCCTCAAAGCCCATCTAGTAGCTGCTAAAGCGTCTTCATGACTAATGTTGGTGTATAGCGAAGCTACATCCGCCGTAGCGAAAAAAATCTGTTCATCATCCAGGGTAGTGGCTTCAAGTAGTTGGATAAGGTGCTTAGTGTCTTTTAAATATGCTTGAGTTTCTTTTACTACTGGTTGTAGGAAAAAGTCCAAATATTCTCTCAATCTTGCTCCCACTGAATTAATCCCATTTAGAATAGGTCTACCGGGAGGATTTTCCTTATTTTTATGCACTTTTGGCAGAATATATATCACTGGTATCCGGCATGTGTTTGGAACCAGGTATAGTGCTTCTTTTTCTTTCAAAAGTTTTTTCTCTTTTCCTTTTTCTACCAATTTCTCTAAATCCTTTTTATATTGTAAAGTAGGATTACTGAGTAATTTCAGGTACGTCTCTCCATCCTCAAGCTGTCTCTCCATTTCCTGTTTGTATAAATCCTTAGATAAAATAACTATAGCCCCACCTTTATCTGCCGGTCTTAATACGATATTTTTTCTTTCTTCCAATTGCTTTATTCCCTTTCTTATTTCAATCGGATCCCATGCTTTCTTGACTTGTAGTTTATGGAGATCTTGTATCACCATTCTTTTAAAGACATCTATGTAACCTTCATTTCCAGGGGGTGGATTGAAAAGCGATTTATTTTTCAAAGTGCTGTGTGCATATCGGTCAGGTTTAATCACATTCCTTGATAACTCTCCAGGTTTTGATAGCATATATTTTTTTATGTTTAATTTCCTGGTGAATTTCTGCACATTAACATACGCACTAAATTTATTGAGATTCTTCTCTGGCGCAAATTTCAATCCTTTATCCAAGGTTCTTAGTTCTTCCTGAGTTAACGTAATGCCGCTAATGTTAATAATGCCCTCTCCTATAGGTCTTTCTTTCCTCTTTTTTCTCAACTGTTTCTTCAAACCTCCTCTACATCCTCTCATTCTTTTCTGTCTTATTTCCTCCTTGTTTCTGGTCTCGGGGATCTTCTTGGTGATCTCCTTCCTCCGTTTCCTCCATCTGGATTTCTTGGGGGTTTTGGGTAGTGCTCTTCTAAAAAACGCTGGGAGTTATATTCATAGGTCTCATGGTGTCTCCCCTCTTGGGATGGATAAGGGTATGGTGCTCCAAAGGAGTCACCATCCCTTCTCAGAACATCATACCTATTCGAAGTTGGTATTGGGCTCCTCCTTCTATCATATTGATATACTCCACCTCTATTTTGTGGATATTGATCCTGCCAATAGGGGGCTTGATTTCTTGTATCACAATATTGCCCACGATCTGGAGTTCTCTTTTCATGATACTGTCCATATTGGACTTGGGATTGTTGATAGTGAGGGCCCTTATATGGTGGTTTTCTCCCATTGTTCTTCCAATGCGTTTTTTTCCCTTGATTATTTTGTCCATGTCCATTAGGGGTTCTGTACACAGGTGGTCGATTATTTCCTGAATTTCGGGGAGTTTTTGGTTGTTCAACCCATTGGTTGGGATTCATTGGATGTTCTACGGTGGTATTAATAGGTACACATCTTTCTTCCTTCTCTGGGGTAGATAAGTTGGATGCAGTTGTGACTGCATTGATTTGCCATTTATAGGCTGTTTCATCTTGATAATCCTTGATATCTCTAAGGAATTTCCTCTTTTTCCTGGCTGCGGTATCTTTATCTTTCTTTACCATATCTTTGTTAAGTTGGGCAGATAGTGTCGCAAATTCTGGCAAATCTTTGACCGGGTCAAGCTTTTCTTTTAAATCCGTAATTTGCACATCTATTGCTTTGATTTTACGCTGTTTCCTTTTAATGAGGAAATGTAGCAGATCCAAACCTCTTGCATTGAAGAAGCTGAACCATTCTTCTATAGAATCATCATCCAATAGTCCATCATTTATAGGTACATCCCAACGGAGTCTTCTTGGGACTATTTTGTCTTTGATATATTTCTCATGTGAGACAATATCCCACCAAGAATTCATTTTTTTCTCCATGAGATGCCCCATCTTTCTAAAAATCCCTTCTATGTCTCCATTAAGTTTATTCTCTTGTTTGGAGAACACCTCATCTAAATTGATGGCTCTACTCTCTAAATAATCAAAAACCTGCATGGCAGCTGCACAAGTGTAAAATGGTGATGTGACAAATATAGAAAAAAAGGTGCTCGTGCGCTTACCACTCAGTAAAAATAGAAACACTAAAGTGCAAATATTGCTGAACAAATTAAATATTAAGAGACAACTAGCAGCTAACTTCTATAATGTGACCAACATACAATAAAATAGTTTATATAGTGAAGCAGCGCTAAATGTCAATAGAAAGTGCTAATATTAAAAGTGCTATTAATAAAGTCTAACTTCTCATAAATTAAATAAATGGGGTGACAAAATCAACAATAATAGAATAAAATTAAAACGTCCAAACAGTGACTATGTAAATAAAGTGCTAAATAGCCAAAAAGGCAGTCCAAATAGCAACAGCTAATTGCAGGGAGAGAAGCAAGGATGGGTGTGGGAATACACCTTGTCTCATCAGAAACACACTGGATCAGATGAACAAATGATGCATAAATAATCCTCCCCCATAGACACCAGCCTCTCACCTCTCTGGTGGACCCCACGGGGTCAGTAATAACCACAAAGATCTCCACTGCTCACAATGAGAACTTCCAGTCCTTTTGCGTGACCCGAAACCACTGTAGGGATCTCCACAGCTTACCAGTGTTCTTCCTTAAAGCGAATCTTCCTGATGGACCCCACAAGGTCAATAATGGCCACAAAGATCTCCACTGCTCACAGTGAGAACTTCCAGTCCTTTTGAGTGACCCGGAACCACTGTAAGAAACTCCGCAGCTTACCAATGTTCTTCCTTAAAACGAATCTTACTCCATAATATTCAGAAAAAAACAAAAAGGGACTCCATAGTGAAGCATGTAAAGGAAAGCCCCAAGAAAAGGTGTTTATTCAAATAAAAACAGCTAAAAAACACGTTAAAAACCAAGGGGTAAAAAACGCCAAACAAAATGTTCATAAAATACTAACTTCCGGTTTACGGTCGCAAACCGGAAGTGGACGTCACTTAGGCTCCTCCTCCCGACGCGTTGCATCACTACACACGTGACTTCATCAAGGGCATAGGGGCCAAGTGACTAATAGGAGCTTATATACACTTCTGATCATCATATGCAAATTAATACCAAGCAATGGATTCTGGGAGATCAGTCAGGTCATTCTTGGTCTCCATGATCTAGACAACTACTGCCCAGAACAAGGTATAAATACAAACTAGATAAACTAGTAAATAGATAAAAAGATATACATTAAAGTTGCTAACGTCAAAACATTAAAACTAAATATTGCACAAACATTAAAATAAAAAAAAAAAAAATATATATATATATAAAAAAATATATATATATAGAAAAAAATTGACGTAACTACTAAAATACACATCTAATAATTGGAAATAAAACAATTAAGATCAAACTCAATATTTAAACCTAGAGGGGTAAGCGACTGTAACTCAAAAATCCAACGAGACTCAGCTTGACTGAGAGTGATGACCTTGTTACTTCCTCTCCAATGGGGTCTATACTTTTCAATACCCCAAAAGGGAACTGGGATCTTTCCCATGAACTTCAGCAAAGTGCCTAGATACACTATGCTTGGGAAAGCCAGATTTAATATTTTGAACATGTTCCCTCAACCGTTTCCAGAGGGGCCTTTTCGTTCTGCCCACATACTGGAGTTTGCATGAGCACTCCAGTACGTAGACAGCCCCTTCAGTCCTACAGGAAATAAACTCTTTGATAACATAATTTTTTCCTGTGGAGGTGGCTACAAAATCATCTTTTTTGGACTTCTTAAACTTAGTATGCCTACACGCATAACAATACTTGCACGGGTAGAAGCCCTTTCCTTCAAAAAAGGAAAAAGGCTTCTTAGTTGGAGGATCCAAAACATTCTTGGCTAGTATATTGCGAAGGGTAGGAGCCCTTCTATAAATGAATTTAGGAAATGGAGGTAATACTTGAGACAAGTGGCGGTCTGCTTTTAAGACATTCCAATGTTTCCGGATGATGGATTCTAATTTTTTGAACTGCATATTGTAATCGAGGATCAATGGAACCTCTACATAGTTGACCTTTTCTTTTTCTCTGTCTCTAAGGAGATTAATTCGTTCCAAGCTACCTACTTCGTCGATCTTCTTTTGGAGGAAACCCTGATCATATCCTTTATCACGAAAACGTTCCCCAATGAATTCGGCTTGCTGTCTAAACTCAGACTCAATAGTGCAATTCCTTCTCAACCTCACTAGCTGTCCCTTAGGAATATTCATTAGCCAAGGTGCATGATGACAGCTATCAGTGGATCAGTGGGGAGGTAACTATTCCTGTCAACTGTTTTGAAGAAGGTTCTGGTTTTAATGGTTGTGTCTTCTTTCCAAATTTCCAAGTCCAAAAAATTAATTTTTACTATATTCCAGCTCAGCCTGATATTTTTATCATTTTCTTCAAGTTCCTGGCTGAACTCTATCAGGCTCTCTTTTTCTCCTTTTCAGATAAGGAATATATCATCGATAAACCGCTTATACATAATCAATTGGGAGGGACTATTCTTATAAATCGCATCATCTTCCCATAATGCCATATGAAGGTTGGCGACACTGGGGGCAAATTTGGCCACCCCTTTAGTTTGTTTATAGTAATGGGAGTCATACCAGAAATAATTATGATTAAGACAATAATCTAAGCATTCCAAAAGAAATTTTCTCTGTTTACACTTCAAACAACTGGACTTCCTCAAAGCCCATCTAGTAGCTGCTAAAGCGTCTTCATGACTAATGTTGGTGTATAGCGAAGCTACATCCGCCGTAGCGAAAAAAATCTGTTCATCATCCAGGGTAGTGGCTTCAAGTAGTTGGATAAGGTGCTTAGTGTCTTTTAAATATGCTTGAGTTTCTTTTACTACTGGTTGTAGGAAAAAGTCCAAATATTCTCTCAATCTTGCTCCCACTGAATTAATCCCATTTAGAATAGGTCTACCGGGAGGATTTTCCTTATTTTTATGCACTTTTGGCAGAATATATATCACTGGTATCCGGCATGTGTTTGGAACCAGGTATAGTGCTTCTTTTTCTTTCAAAAGTTTTTTCTCTTTTCCTTTTTCTACCAATTTCTCTAAATCCTTTTTATATTGTAAAGTAGGATTACTGAGTAATTTCAGGTACGTCTCTCCATCCTCAAGCTGTCTCTCCATTTCCTGTTTGTATAAATCCTTAGATAAAATAACTATAGCCCCACCTTTATCTGCCGGTCTTAATACGATATTTTTTCTTTCTTCCAATTGCTTTATTCCCTTTCTTATTTCAATCGGATCCCATGCTTTCTTGACTTGTAGTTTATGGAGATCTTGTATCACCATTCTTTTAAAGACATCTATGTGACCTTCATTTCCAGGGGGTGGATTGAAAAGCGATTTATTTTTCAAAGTGCTGTGTGCATATCGGTCAGGTTTAATCACATTCCTTGATAACTCTCCAGGTTTTGATAGCATATATTTTTTTATGTTTAATTTCCTGGTGAATTTCTGCACATTAACATACGCACTAAATTTATTGAGATTCTTCTCTGGCGCAAATTTCAATCCTTTATCCAAGGTTCTTAGTTCTTCCTGAGTTAACGTAATGCCGCTAATGTTAATAATGCCCTCTCCTATAGGTCTTTCTTTCCTCTTTTTTCTCAACTGTTTCTTCAAACCTCCTCTACATCCTCTCATTCTTTTCTGTCTTATTTCATCCTTGTTTTTGGTCTCGGGGATCTTCTTGGTGATCTCCTTCCTCCGTTTCCTCCATCTGGATTTCTTGGGGGTCTTGGGTAGCGCTCTTCTAAAAAACGCTGGGAGTTATATTCATAGGTCTCATGGTGTCTCCCCTCTTGGGATGGATAAGGGTATGGTGCTCCAAAGGAGTCACCATCCCTTCTCAGAACATCATACCTATTCGAAGTTGGTGTTGGGCTCCTCCTTCTATCATATTGATATACTCCACCTCTATTTTGTGGATATTGATCCTGCCAATAGGGGGCTTGATTTCTTGTATCACAATATTGCCCACGATCTGGAGTTCTCTTTTCATGATACTGTCCATATTGGACTTGGGATTGTTGATAGTGAGGGCCCTTATATGGTGGTTGTCTCCCAATTTTCTTCCAATGCGTTTTTTTCCCTTGATTATTTTGTCCATGTCCATTAGGGGTTCTGTACACGGTGGTCGATTATTTCCTGAATTTTGGGGAGTTTTTGGTTGTTCAACCCATTGGTTGGGATTCATTGGATGTTCTACGGTGGTATTAATAGGTACACATCTTTCTTCCTTCTCTGGGGTAGATAAGCTGGATGCAGTTGTGACTGCATTGATTTGCCATTTATAGGCTGTTTCATCTTGATAATCCTTGATATCTCTAAGGAATTTCCTCTTTTTCCTGGCTGCGGTATCTTTATCTTTCTTTACCATATCTTTGTTAAGTTGGGCGGATAGTGTCGCAAATTCTGGCAAATCTTTGACCGGGTCAAGCTTTTCTTTTAAATCCGTAATTTGCACATCTATTGCTTTGATTTTACGCTGTTTCCTTTTAATGAGGAAATGTAGCAGATCCAAACCTCTTGCATTGAAGAAGCTGAACCATTCTTCTATAGAATCATCATCCAATAGTCCATCATTTATAGGTACATCCCAACGGAATCTTCTTGGGACTATTTTGTCTTTGATATATTTCTCATGTGAGACAATATCCCACCAAGAATTCATTTTTTTCTCCATGAGATGCCCCATCTTTCTAAAAATCCCTTCTATGTCTCCATTAAGTTTATTCTCTTGTTTGGAGAACACCTCATCTAAATTGATGGCTCTACTCTCTAAATAATCAAAAACCTGCATGGCAGCTGCACAAGTGTAAAATGGTGATGTGACAAATATAGAAAAAAAGGTGCTTGTGCGTTTACCACTCAGTAAAAATAGAAACACTAAAGTGCAAATATTGCTGAACAAATTAAATATTAAGAGACAACTAGCAGCTAACTTCTATAATGTGACCAACATACAATAAAATAGTTTATATAGTGAAGCAGCGCTAAATGTCAATAGAAAGTGCTAATATTAAAAGTGCTATTAATAAAGTCTAACTTCTCATAAATTAAATAAATGGGGTGACAAAATCAACAATAATAGAATAAAATTAAAACGTCCAAACAGTGACTATGTAAATAAAGTGCTAAATAGCCAAAAAGGCAGTCCAAATAGCAACAGCTAATTGCAGGGAGAGAAGCAAGGATGGGTGTGGGAATACACCTTGTCTCATCAGAAACACACTGGATCAGATGAACAAATTATGCATAAATAATCCTCCCCCATAGACACCAGCCTCTCACCTCTCTGGTGGACCCCACGGGGTCAGTAATAACCACAAAGATCTCCACATATTATTTTATGTATCCAAGACATCTCTGACCTGGAAATGCTCCGCACTAGGGAATCGCCCCTCCATTTGGGGGTATACCTATCAATGCCCAAGAAAAGGGTCTTAGCAGGATTTCTATTGTGTACCTCTAAGTAATGACGGGACACAGGGTGTTTGGGGAACCCAGTCAGAATATTCGTGACGTGTTCATTGAGTCTTACTTTGAGGGGTCGTTTTGTCCTGCCCACATATTGAAGCCCACAAGGGCATTGCAGAAGATAAACGACCCCCTCAGTAGAGCACGTCACGAAAGACTTAATGGTGAATTCAGATCCAGTGCAGGTGGAAGTAAAAGTATGGGTGCGTCTATGTAAACAGCCACTCAGAGAACACACCCTACATTTCCTGCACTGATAAAAACCCACCAATCCCTCAAAGAAACCCCTCCTAACAGGGGAGGATCCAAAATATTGGGAGCTACTCTTCCTCTGAGTGATGGAGCCCCCTTATAAATGACACGTGGTCTATCAGGAATGGTAGACCCCAAAGCCAAATCATTTGTAAGGCTATGCCAATGCTTGGCTATGAGGTTCTTAACATCCTGATGTTGAGTGGAAAAAGTTGTTATAAACGGGACAGAAGGGGACCCCCCAACTCTGGGTAACCTATCCTTAAGAAGCTCCCTTCTATCTAGGCCCGCCACACTACTAAGAGTATGTTTCAAGGAGGTATGTGTATACCCTTTATCTAAAAACCGTTGTGTCAAAACCTCAGCCTGGGATAGGAACTCTCTGTGATCAGAGCAGTTCCTTTTCAGCCGAAGGTACTGGCTCTTGGGTACTGAATCGAGACAGTTTTTATGATGGCAACTACCGACAGGGATGTAGGAATTCCTATCAGTACCTTTGAAAAAAGTAGAGGTAGTAAACTGGTTATCTCTAATGCCAATACATAAGTCCAAAAAATTAATCTTAATCTGGCTAGCCTCAAAGTGAAGGGAAATACCTCTGGTATTCTGATTAAGCTCAGCAAAAAATCTATCAAGATCATCCCGATCTCCATCCCATAGGAGGAGGATGTCGTCTATATATCTAGCCCACAGCTTTTGTTTTAATTAATAATAGCATCATTAGTATTTTAGTTGTGTGTATATCCTGGTTCCGCTTTGTGAGCTGTCGAGTTCCGCTTCCAGGTGACGGGGCTGCCCGTGACTCAGATCGAGGCGGGGTTTCCATGGTATAAAGTTGCGATGAGTCAGTGCGTCGCCCGTTCCCTAGACTACGCTATCTATAGCGAAACGTATGTCGGGAGCATAGGCGTGCGCAGCCTATTGGATTAGGGTGTGCACCCCAAAACTCAAACACACACGTGTGTGGGTATATATATATATATATATATATATATATATATACACACACACACACACATTTTATATATATATATATATATATATATATATACACACACACACACACACATTATATACACACAGACACACACTTTTTTAAATAAATGTAAACCAACATTTTGAAATGTGTTAAAACAATTTTTAATATTCTAATACATTTTACATCTTATGGCTGAGCTGGTCAGAGGGAGAAAGTGGGGGTGAGAGAGGGGGGAGATGGGATCAGTTGGCAGTGGTGGTGGGGGGAGGGGAATGGGATCAGTGGCAGTGCTGGGGGGATGGATTGAGTGGCAGTGCTGGGGGGGTTATCAGTGGCAGTGCTGGAGAGGGGGAGGGTGATCAGTGCTAGGGGGTTGATGGGATCAGTGGCAGTTGTGGTGGGGGGTAATGGGATCAGTGGCAGTTGTGGTGGGGGGTAATGGGATCATTGGCAGTTGTGGTGGGGGGTAATGGGATCAGTGGCAGTACTGGGGTGGGATGAGTGGCAGTGGTGGGGATCAGTGGTAGTGCTAGGGGATTGATGGGATCAGTGGCAGTGCTGGGGGGGATGGGATCAGTGGCAGTGTTGGAAAGTTGATGGGATCTGTGGTGTTGATGGTGGTTGTGGTGGGGGGGTGGTAATGGGATCAGTGGCAGTACTGGGGGGAATGGGATGAGTGGCAAGGTTGGGGGGGATCATTGGCAGTGCTGGGGGTTGATGGGACCAGTGGTGGTGGGGGATTCATGGCAGTGGAGGGGGGGATCAGTAGCAATGCTGGGGGGGAGATAGGATGAGTGGCAGTGTTGAGGGGCATTAAATCAGTGGCAGCAGTGGTAGAGGGGTGGGATCAGTGACAGTGCTTGTTGGGGGAGATAGGATGAGTGGCAGTGCTGGGGGGCATGGGATCAGTGGCAATGCTGGGGGGGGCTGGGATCAGTGGCAGCAGTGGTGGGGGATGAGATTAGTGGCAGTGCTGGGTGGGGAGAGATAGGATGAGTGGCAGTGCTGGGTGGGGGGAGATAGGATGAGTGGCAGTGCTGGGGGGCATGTGATCAGTGGCAGCAGTGGTGGGGGATGGGATTAGTGGCAGTGCTGGGTGGGGGGGAGATAGGATGAGTGGCAGTGCTGGGTGGGGGGGAGAGATAGGATGAGTGGCAGTGCTGGGTGGGGGGGAGAGATAGGATGAGTGGCAGTGCTGGGTGGGGGGGAGAGATAGGATGAGTGGCAGTGCTGGGTGGGGGGGGGAGAGATAGGATGAGTGGCAGTGCTGGGTGGGGGGAGAGATAGGATGAGTGGCAGTGCTGGGAGGGGGGGAGAGATAGGATGAGTGGCAGTGCTGGGTGGGGGGGGAGAGATAGGATGAGTGGCAGTGCTGGGTGGGGGGGGAGAGATAGGATGAGTGGCAGTGGTGGGTGGGGGGGGAGAGATAGGATGAGTGGCAGTGGTGGGGGGGGAGAGATAGGATGAGTGGCAGTGGTGGGGGGGGAGAGATAGGATGAGTGGCAGTGCTGGGTGGGGGGGGAGAGATAGGATGAGTGGCAGTGCTGGGTGGGGGGGGGAGATAGGATGAGTGGCAGTGCTGGGTGTGGGGGGGGAGATAGGATGAGTGGCAGTGCTGCGTGGGGGGGAAGGATGGGATTGGTTGCACTCACTTGCTCATGGAGTGTGGGCTCCATGCTTGCTGTGTCTCCGGCTCCCTCCAGGTTTCATGTGTCTCCTCACACAGTGGAGACCTCCTCCGCTCTTCCTACTGGATCAGCTGCCTCTTCCAGTCCCCCGGACGTCATGCCCCCATCTGCCTGCTGCCCTAAATTCAATGGACGGAGCCGCGGAGAAGCTGGGTGGGCGGTCCTGCAGCAGTTACTGTACTTAGAACGAAGGAGTCAGGGGGAGCTGGTAGGCGGAGCCAGAAGTTCTAGTACACCAGGCTGGATGAGAGGGGCGGCGGCATATAGTACAACCGATGGTCTGCATTTTCCTCCATGCAGCCCCTGAATGCTCGCTTATCCTCCTCTTCCTCCCGAAGGCATTTAACGGCTGTAGGGTGGAAAATACAGAGCATCGGGTTGTTCTATATGCCGCCCGCTGCCCCTTTCATCCAGGTGTAGACAAGTATGTCAGGGGATTAGGGTGTGCCCAGGCACACCCGGCACCCCCCCCTGCGCACGCCTATGGTCGGGAGGCTGACGCGCTGACGTCATCGCTGAACGGGAGAGTGCATGCCGGCCGGCTTCTCTCATGCTTGTTTTTATATCGTTGATGTAAGTAGACATCTTTTTATCTAATAAAATTGCTGTTGGACGGTACACACTATGTGTTTTCCCCTCTTCATTTCTATGATTGGCGGATATTGAGTTCAAAACAGCGCAGGAGTTCCATCCCTGAGGGTCCATCTGCTACGAGGAAGTGGGCTACTTTGCAGTCTGGCATTGTTTAAGCTTGCCTCTGGTAAGCACACTATACTGGTGGTGGTGCATGTGTGCATTCTGGTGTGGATAGGAAGTCACAATCTTTTCCTTTTCGATATTCGGGATTGAACTTTTTTTTCACTGATCAGGGTTTATGGATATATGGACTTATGTGGACATCCATATTGATTCATCAATTTAATCATTGGGAATTATTTTCACTGAATTGGTTTGTTCACTATGTTGTATACATACCTTTACTAAGTCATATTTGGTATAATTTGCACTTTGGTATTTATTATTTAGGTTGCTCAACTTTTTCCCCCCTTTTTTCTTTTTGTATAATAGTGTTTGGTTCACACATATGAGTTTGCTGCACATTCAGGGTTACAATTTACATTTATTAATTTCCAGTAATTTAAGCGCAGTATACCCCTCCTTTCCTACCCTGTAGACAAGTGGTTGATAAAAAAAAAGAAAATGTCCCACAATGTACGTCCATCAAAATTCAATGTCGTTCTGTGATATAGAACCAAGTCAATCAAGATGCCGGCCGCCTGCCGATGTATGTCTGTTCTTGTTGCTATTCCCTCACCAGAATTATAGCTCTGGCTAATGACAGCTGATATAAAAAAGGGGTTGGGGTCCCCTGAGCCACATTATCCATCACATACTGTCATATCTAGACATGTGCAATTTGTTTAGTTACGAATTCGTTATTCGTCAAAATTAGTTATATTCGTTTATTCGTAAACATACGAATGAACAAACGGTTTACTAAATTTACCAATGAAAAACGAATTATCGAAAAGAACGAATATGGAAAACAACGAAAATACAAAATTATTAAATTAGAAACAGCGAAAATACGAAACAGTGAAAAAATGAAAACATAGAAACAACGAAAATACCGAACAAAGATTCAAAATAACAAAAATCAAAATGAACGAAAA
The DNA here is from genome assembly GCA_029206835.1 of Rana muscosa. Taxonomy (NCBI): domain Eukaryota; kingdom Metazoa; phylum Chordata; class Amphibia; order Anura; family Ranidae; genus Rana; species Rana muscosa. The sequence goes on along the minus strand of CM055122.1, from coordinate 1,226,259,083 downwards.
CTCGAAATTACGAATATTCAGAAAACGGAAATCAAAACAACAAATTCGTTAGTTCTGAAATATTTCTGAACGTTGGCCAATAAGCTTGTCCCTTCCCCTGAAGAGGTTGTCCCTTCCCCCAATGAGCTTGTTTCTTATTCCCTTGTGTGTTTTTCTGTGCTAGACTGCAGTGCATTCCATCCAGAGTCCAGATAGGGTGTGGTTGGGTAGGTGGCACTGTTTTGCTGGATTTGTGAGTTAAGTTGTGACTTGTGAGAGAGAAATTCTTCGTTTCTTAAGCATACTCTGTCTATAATCTAGTTTCTATATTACGAATTATGCCCCGATTACGAATCTACGAAAACAATGATACGAAAGTACGAATAAATGAGCCGGTCAATCTCACAAAAGGACGAATTACAAAATTGCGACAAGTAGTGTTTCGAATAAACGGAAAATTTATTCTAACGAAAGTAGACACGGAAATATGAATCATTGCAAATCAACGAAAATATAGTTCTTACGAATATACAAACGCGGCCGAATATAAAATATAACGAAAAATACGAATTTCGAATCAACGAAAATTAGACTAACGGAAAAACGAATCAACGGAAAAATAACCCTTACAGAAATACGAAAGAGTCCGAATACGATAACCCACATCTTATGAAATTACGAGTCATTACGAATCAACGGAAACTAACAGAAATGAAACCAAACAAAACTTTTTATGTTGTGCACATGTCTAGTCATATATATTTGGTCAATGATGTCACCCTGAAGATCCATCCCCTATGTTTACATTTTAGCTGTGGAGACCAGGTCCTGGAAAGGACCAAAGAAAGTGATGTGACAAGTATCTGTGGTCAGTGTATTTTTTTTTCTTTCCTGGCCTGCAAGGCTGCAAGCTCAGGAAAAGCTTATAATGTGAATTTTTTTGGGACCCTCAAACAAATAAGAGAAACTGAGAGCTGTCATTCTGCTGGCAATTTTAACACACTTTTTTTGTTGTAAATATCAGTTTTGCTGTAGTAGGATGTATATAGGGATGAGCTTCGAGTTCGAGTTGAACCCTTGTTCGACTCGAACATCACCTGTTCGGCTGTTCGCCGAATTTCAAACATTATGGGCCGTTCGCGCCAAATTCAAGTGTCGCGTCACGGCCCATAATTCACTGCGGCATCGCAGTGCATTGCTTGCTGATGATTGGCCAAGCATGCACTATGACCCGCAAGCTTGGCCAATCACAGCGTCGTAAGTACAGAGAGTCGTAATTGGCCAAAGCCAGGGTGGCTTTGGCCAATCATGGCTCAGAGGAGTAGGTACACACCCCACACTATATAAGGCCGCCGGCTTGGCGGCCTTGTGTAGTGTGTTGCAGCATTGGTTAAAGGAAAGAGACAGAGAGAGACAGTGTAATTTGATTTGAGTTAGATAGAGCAGGCAGGCGAGTCAGTTAGCTGCATTTACAGTCTGTAGAGGATATATATGCATTCTAGGTGTTGTATATATATTTACACACTGTATTCAGTTTAGCTAGATCCGTTCCTGTTATTCTCTATACTGACAGGTGATTGTGCTAGCTGCAGTGTTTCACTCAAGCCCCGTACACACGATCGTTTTGACTGATGAAAACCGTCCGATGGATGGTTTTCATCAGACCAACCGATCGTGTATGGTACCCATTGGTCTTTTTTCCATCGGTTGGAAAAAATAGAACATGTTTTACATTTTTCCGATGGATAAAAAACCGATCGAAAACTCAGATCGTCTATGGGCAAGTCCATCGGATCAAAAACCAACGCATGCTCAGAATCAAGTCGACGCATGCTCAGAAGCATTAAACTTAATTTTCTCAGTTAATCGGAGTGTTTTATGTCACCGCGTTTGGAACGGTCGGTTTTTTGACTGATGGTGTGTGGGCAAGACTGATGAAAAACAGTTTCATCGGATTTCCGATGGACAAATCCATCGGACGAAAATCCATAGGTTATCCGATCGTGTGTACGGGGCTTCAGTGTACTGTGTCCTTTGCACAGTGTGCACCAAAAGCTTACCTGAATACAATTGCTGGTGTTCTGATACAAATACAGGCAGGGAGCAGTAGTATTTTGCTTTAGTGTCCTTTGCACAATGTGCACATAAAGCTTACCAGAATACAATTGCTGGTGTTTTGATACAAATACAGGCAGGGAGCTGCAGTATTTTGCTTTAGTGTCCTTTGCACAGTGTGCACCAAAAGCTTACCTGAATACAATTGCTGGTGTTTTAATACAAATACAGGCAGGGAGCTGCAGTATTTTGCTTTAGTGTCCTTTGCACAGTGTGCACCTAAAGCTTACCTCAATACAATTGCTGGTGTTCTGATACAAATACAGGCAGGGAGCTGCAGTATTTTACTTTAGTGTCCTTTGCACAGTGTGCACCTAAAGCTTAACTGAATACAATTGCTGGTGTTCTGATACAAATATAGGCAGGGAGCTGCAGTATTTTGCATTAGTGTCCTTTCCACAGTGTGCACCTAAAGCTTAAGTCAATACAATTGCTGGTGCTCTGATACAAATACAGGCAGGGAGCTGCAGTATTTTGCTTTAGTGTCCTTTGCACAGTGTGCACCCAAAGCTTACCTGAATACAATTGCTGGTGTTCTGATACAAATACAGGCAGGGAGCTGCAGTATTTTGCTTTAGTGTCCTTTGCACAGTGTGCACCTAAAGCTTACCTGAATAAAATTGCTGGTGTTCTGATACAAATACAGGCAGGGAGCTGCAGTATATTGCTTTAGTGTCCTTTGCACAGTGTGCATCTAAAGCTTACCTCAATACAATTGCTGGTGATCTGATACAAATACAGGCAGGGAGCTGCAGTATTTTGCTTTAGTTTCCTTTGCGCAGTGTGCACCTAAAGCTTACCTGAATACAATTGCTGGTGTTCTGATACAAATACAGGCAGGGAGCTGCAGTATTTTGCTTTAGTGTCCTTTGCACAGTGTGCACCTAAAGCTTACCTCAATACAATTGCTGGTGTTCTCACACAAATACCACAGGCAGGGAGCTGCAAGTATTTTCAGATAGTGTACTGTGTCCTCTGCACAGTGTGCACCTAAAACTAACTGAAGACAATTGCTGGTGTTCTCATACTATTACCACAGCAGGCAGTTGATTCTGCTAGCTGCAGTATATTTAGTATATATATATATTGTGAGGGGGTTAACTCGGTAGCGGGTGTGTGTGACCCCCTGGTTGGGCTCCCCACACAAAAACAGGGCCAGCAGACGGAGGTTGTGGTTTTCAAAATCAAAAGGTGCAGTTTATTTCTCTATGTACAGTGACAAAAACACAGCAAAGCCAAAAAGAAACAAACAAAATAAATCCTGGTCAGTTTGACCTCTGACTAAACATGCAGGTTTCCTAAACAAACAACTGGGATCAGCCTGGTGCTGTCCTAGTCCCTAAGTCCCTGGTTTAGTAAAAGTCCAAACAAATAGCCACACAGGCTTTGCCTCACCGCACAGGGGTTCACTCTCCCTAGACAGTCCACACAGGTCTGGTTCCAGGCATGAGCTAACATCTAATGGAGCTGGGAGTTCTTATAGAGGCCTAAATGAGCTGACAAGGTTCAGCTGGTCTCCTCATCTCTGTCTGCACGACGCCCCACACTCTCCCTAGAGGTATGAGTCATCCATGAGCCCACTAGCCTTATACAACTCTCCACCTAGTTGTATAAGTCGGCATAAAGCCTGAATCTGGGAGAAATATATCTACCCCCCTGGATGCAACCAGGTGACTTTACCTTCCTGCTGTCACATACCCCCCCCTCTTGTTTTAACCTTGGGGTTGGAACACCAGCAATCAGGCATTCATGTACTCGAGACAAAGCATCCACATTCCCCATTTGAACGCCAGGGCGATGCTTTACTGTGAAGTTGAATTCCTGTAGGGCCAGGAACCACCTATTCACTCTTCTATTTGTCTCCTTGTTTTGAGCCATCCACTTTAACGGAGCGTGATCCGTAACCATGTCAAAGTGCCTACCTAGCAGATAGTACCGAAGGGAATCTAGAGCCCACTTCACCGCTAAACACTCCTTTTCAACCGTGGCGTAATTTACCTCATGGGACTTCAACTTCCTGCTGAGGTAAATGACTGGGTGCTCTTCCCCGTTCCAGACCTGGGACAATACTGCTCCTAACCCCACATCTGACGCATCACTTTGTACGACAAAGTCTTTAGAGAAGTCGGGTGAGTACAACACTGGCTGGCTACATAAGGCTTGTTTCAAGAATTGGAATGCTGCCTCAGCCTCGGGGGTCCATTTAATCATGACCGACCCTTTCCCTTTCGTCAGGTTGGTTAGGGGCACAGCCTTAGAAGCAAAGTGGGGAATGAAGCGCCGATAATAACCCGCGATTCCCAGAAAGGCTCGTACCTGCTTCTTGCTGTTGGGACGTGGCCAACTCTGGATGGCCTCGACTTTGTTGAGTTGGGGTTTTATTACTCCCCTGCCAATGGTGTACCCAAGATATTTGGCCTCCTCCTGCCCAATGGTACACTTCTTGGGGTTAGCCGTAAACCCTGCTTCCCGGATAGAGTCTAGGACTGCTTGCACTTTTGGCAGATGTGAGGCCCAATCTGTGCTATGGACAATTACGTCATCCAGGTAAGCCGCAGCATACTTCCGATGGGGCCTCAGTATCTGGTCCATTTTCCGCTGGAATGTGGCCGGCGCATTCTGTAACCCGAACGGCATTCTCTTATATTGGAACGCCCCGTCTGGGGTTACAAATGCGGTTTTCTCTTTGGCCGACTTGGCCAGGGGAATTTGCCAATACCCTTTTGTGAGGTCAAGAGTCGTCATGTATCGGGCTGTTCCCAGCCGGTCGATCAACTCATCTATACGTGGCATGGGGTAGGTGTCAAATTTTGTAACTTTGTTCAACTGACGAAAATCGTTACAAAATCGCCAGCTCCCATCCGGTTTAGGCACCAACACAATGGGACTAGACCAATCACTTTGGGACTCCTCTATCACCCCTAAGTTCAGCATTTTCTGTACTTCCTCCCGTATTGCCTCCCGTCGGGCCTCTGGGATCCGATAGGGTTTTAACTTCACCCTTTCACCGGGCGGGGTAATAATATCATGCTCTACCCCAGATGTTTGTCCTGGCAGCTCAGAGAACACCTCCTTGTTGCGAAGCACAAACTCCTTAACCTCCTGTTGTTGGGGTTGTGACAAGGTGGCTGCTATTCCAACCTCCGGAATCACGCAACCAGTTTGAGCTGGTGACCAAGTTTCTGCGACTAGGGACTCTCTATCCCTCCAGGCTTTCAACAGATTAACGTGATATATCTGTTCGGGCTTTCGCCTTCCTGGTTGTCTGACCTTGTAATTCACTTCGCTCACTTTTTCCATTATCTCGTAGGGGCCTTGCCATTTGGCAAGGAATTTACTTTCAACCGTAGGGACAAGTACCAATATCCTATCCCCCGGGGAAAAGGTACGGGTCTTTGCTCCACGGTTGTACACTCTCTGCTGTGCCAACTGCGCTTGGGCCAAATGTTCCTTCACGATGGGCATTACCTGTGCAATTCGATCTTGCATCAGGGCGACATGCTCAATCACACTCCTGTGGGGAGAACTCTCACTTTCCCAAGTTTCCTTGGCAATATCCAACAGCCCTCTTGGGTGTCTCCCATACAGTAACTCAAAGGGGGAGAATCCCGTAGAGGATTGGGGCACCTCCCTAATAGCAAACATCAAATAAGGAAGTAGACAGTCCCAATCCTTTCCATCTCTATCCACCACTTTCTTCAACATTTGTTTTAGGGTTTTGTTGAATCTTTCAACCAGCCCATCGGTTTGGGGGTGATACACAGATGTACGCAATTGCGTCACTTTGAGCAATTTACACAGCTCTTTCATAACCCGGGACATAAAGGGTGTACCTTGGTCCGTAAGCAGTTCTTTACAAATACCCACCCGGCTAAAAACAAGAGATAGCTCTTTGGCTATGGTTTTGGCCGAGGTATTTCTGAGAGGGATCGCTTCTGGATAACGGGTGGCATAGTCCATTATAACCAATATGTACTGGTGCCCCCTAGCGGACTTGATTATAGGACCTACCAAATCCATTGCGATTCTCTCAAACGGGACCTCAATGATGGGTAGAGGGACCAGCGGGCTACGGAAATGTGGCATCGGGGCCGACCTCTGACACACAGGGCAGGAGGAACAATAATTTTCTATGTCCTTCATCACCCCAGGCCAATAGAATCTCTGTAATACCCTCTCTCGGGTTTTCTCTGTCCCCAGATGACCTCCAAGAATGTGCCCATGGGCCAACTCCAACACCAACTTCCTGTAAGGTTTGGGCACCACCAGCTGCTCAATGGTTTCTTCTGCCCTTTTTGCCACCCGATACAGTAGGTCCTTCTCTACGCTGAAGTATGGGTAAGTGCAGGTATTATCTGGGTTCACTAACTCGCCATCTATTTCCACTACATTTTCCCGTGCCTTTATTAGGGCGGGGTCTTTTAACTGTTCTGTGGCAAAATTTTCCCTGTGAACCTCCAGATCAGAAAACTCCACAGACGGTAGGTTTTCGTCTGAGGAGGTGGGCTCCTCTCCAGTTTCTTGAGTCTCCCCTGCAAATACTGACAAGGGAAATTCTGGAGAGTCCTCACCACTCTCAGAGGAGTTCTGGCTATCACATTCCTGGTACATAGGGGCACCAGTGGGGGGCTCAGGATCATCCCACAGTTCCCAGAACTTCGGAAAATCCCTTCCCACAATGGCGTCATGCGGTAACTGAGATACTAAGCCCACTGGATGAGAGAGGGTACCTTTGGGGGTCTCGAAACACACTGTAGTCACTGGATACTCTCGGGTGTCCCCATGCACACAAATAACAGCTACCTTGCTATTCCCAGAGACCTCTGTTTTAACTAATTCAGCCTTTATCAGGGTCACAAGGCTACCTGAATCCAGTAATACCACAACATTTCTACCATTAATACACATTTTGCATAAATGTTTCTCAGTTCCTCGAATGGCAGTGCATGCGACTGTCGCACACAGCGACTGACGTCTGCCCGTCAGAAAGTCACACTGCATGGGTTCCTCCACAACCGGGCAATTGGCTGCAATATGTCCCGCTTGCCGGCAGCGGTAGCAAACGATCCTTCTTGCGGCCTCTTGAGCCGCTGATTTCCCAGGCTGTTCTCGCCAAACTTGGGGTAGAGCTCCCACCCTCTCACTCTCTCCACCCTCACCCCTTGGAATCCTCTTATCCGCCCCTGGGGATGGTCTGGTCTTAGGGTGGAAAGTCCGAGTGTCTCTGGAAGAGGCCGTCAGGTTCTCTGTAGCCAAGTATTTCTCTACACGATCCACAAGACCACCGGCCGTCTCTGGGTCTCCATGGCTTACCCACTTTTGGATGGCAGTAGGAAGAGCTCTCAAAAACCGATCCATTACAACACGTTCCACAATCTCTGGTGCGGACAAAGTCTCTGGCTGTAGCCACTTCCTGCTCAGGTGAATGAGATCATACATTTGAGACCTGGGGGGTTTTCCAAGCTGGAAAGTCCAGTTATGCACACGCTGAGCCCGGACAGCCAGGGTGACACCCAGCCTTGCCAATATTTCAGCTTTTAGCATCACATAGTCTTTTGCTTGGTCAGGCTCTAGGTCATAGTAAGCCTTCTGCGATTCACCAGTTAACAGAGGAGCCACCAGTCCAGCCCACTGCTCCTCAGGCCACTTTTCTCTTTCAGCAGTCCTTTCAAATGTGGTCAAAAATACCTCTGGATCATCCTCTCCAGTCATTTTTGTCAATAAACGACTCACCCCAAAGGACGCGGTATTAGTGGGACGGCTTTCCTCACTGGTCTGCGGACGTTGCTGCATTACTGCTTCCATTTGTTGTAGTCTCTGCTCTTGCTTCTGTAACAGGTCTATGAAGCGGGCCTCAGATTGCTGCTGGGCTTGTTGATGAGCTTGCTGCTGGGCTGCAAGGCTCCTTTGCAAACCTGCATTTGTCTGCTGTTGATTGGCATTTGCTAGAGCCAGCTGTTTCAGTATCTCCTCCATGCTGGCTTAAAAAAAACTGCCCGCATTCTCCACCAACTGTGAGGGGGTTAACTCGGTAGCGGGTGTGTGTGACCCCCTGGTTGGGCTCCCCACACAAAAACAGGGCCAGCAGACGGAGGTTGTGGTTTTCAAAATCAAAAGGTGCGGTTTATTTCTCTATGTACAGTGACAAAAACACAGCAAAGCCAAAAAGAAACAAACAAAATAAATCCTGGTCAGTTTGACCTCTGACTAAACATGCAGGTTTCCTAAACTAACAACTGGGATCAGCCTGGTGCTGTCCTAGTCCCTAAGTCCCTGGTTTAGTAAAAGTCCAAACAAATAGCCACACAGGCTTTGCCTCACCGCACAGGGGTTCACTCTCCCTAGACAGTCCACACAGGTCTGGTTCCAGGCATGAGCTAACATCTAATGGAGCTGGGAGTTCTTATAGAGGCCTAAATGAGCTGACAAGGTTCAGCTGGTCTCCTCATCTCTGTCTGCACGACGCCCCACACTCTCCCTAGAGGTATGAGTCATCCATGAGCCCACTAGCCTTATACAACTCTCCACCTAGTTGTATAAGTCGGCATAAAGCCTGAATCTGGGAGAAATATATCTACCCCCCTGGATGCAACCAGGTGACTTTACCTTCCTGCTGTCACAATATATATATATATATATATATATATATACATCCCACCTTTGTGCAGCTACATCTCACTGCAGGCCATTAGTATGTCTGGAAGGCAAACTAGGAGAGGCAGACAGTCACAAGCCAATAAAAGAGGGCAAGCAGGCTCTGTGTCTAGAGACAACCGTGCTGGTCGTGGACACGGTGCATCCTCATCAGCACGTGGCCGTGGGACACGCTTGTCCTTTTTTTTCAGCAGCTGGCCGTGTTGAGCCGCAACATGCCGAAGACTTGGTAGAGTGGATGACCAAGCCGTCCTCATCCTCCTCATCCTCTCTCACCCAGGCTCAATGGCATCAGTCACTCCTTCCCTAGCCCCACCATGTCCTCCTGAGGAGTCCCCAGAACTGTTTGACCACAGTGTTGGGTACATGCTCCAGGAGAATGTCCAGCGTTTTGAAGGCTCCGATGATGGTACCCAGCTAGAGGAAGGCAGTAACATGAGCCCAGATAGAGGGGGTGCCCAAGAAGGACAGCAATCTGGCAGTCATGTTCCCCCAGCTGCAGCATACTGCCAGGTTTGCTACAGTGATGAGGAGGGAGGGGATGATGAGGTCACGGACTCTACGTGGGTGCCTGATAAGAGAGAGGAGGAGGAGGAGGAGAAGGAGGAGGCGGCACATCTTGAAAGAGGCAGGATGCCCTCCAGGGGCAAGCTTAAGGGCAGAACACCGACAGCATCACACCGCAGAGCTCCGCATGTGCAGGCCCCTGCTGTCTCTGCGCGTTATTCCAAAAGTTCTTTGGTGTGGGCCTTTTTCTAGACAAGTTCATCAGATCGCAGCGCTGCTATTTGCAACATATGTCTCAGGCGTATCTCGCGTGGCCAAATCATCACCCGCTTGGGCACCACATGCTTGATCAGACATATGTCGACCTGCCATGCAGTTCGTTGGCAAGCACACCTAAAAGACCCTCACCAAAGAACAAAGCAGACCTCTCCTGGCTCCTCATCAGCTGGGATCTCCAACCCCACTATACCTTCAGTCCTCTCTGAAACCTGCACTGAGAGGAATGAAGGTGTAGAATTAGGTGTGTCACAGCCAAGTACTTGCGGGCAATCTGCTATCGGTACACCGACGTCAGATTGTACCAGGCAAATTTCCCTGCCCTAGCTGATGCACCGCCGAAAATAGTTCGGTCCCAGCCATCCACATGCCCAGCGGTTGAATGCTAGCTTGGCTAAATTGCTAGCACTTCAACTGCTGCCTTTTCAGTTGGTAGACTCTGCCCCCTTCCGTGAGTTTGTGGAATGTGCGGTTCCTCAGTGGCAGGTTCCCAAATGCCACTTTTTCTCACGGAAGGCGATTCCGGCTCTCTACCGGCACGTGGAAGGCAATGCCTTGGCCTCACTGGACAGGGCGGTCATTGGTAAGGTGCATATTACCGCTGACTCATGGTCCAGCAGGCATGGACAGGGACGTTTCCTATCTTTCATGGCGCATTGAGTGACTCTGATGGCAGCTGGGAAGGATGCAGGACAAGATGGGAGGTTGTTCCGCCACCACGCCTCCAAAATGCTACTACTGGTGATTCTGACACACCTCTCTCCTCCACCCCCTCCTCTTCTTCTTCCTTCATGGCCTCTTCCTGTGCTTTGTCCTTGGAACCAGCAGTGCTCTGTAGGCGTTCAAGGGGCTATGCAAGTACGCAGGCAAAGAGATGCCATGTGGTGCTTGAGCTGGTGTGCTTGGGGGACAGGAGCCACACTGGGGCAGAGATTCTGTCAGCTCTGCAGGGGCAGGCTCAGAGGTGGTTCACCCCACGCCAGCTTAAGCCAGGCATGGTGGTTTCCGACAATGGCACCAACCTCCTCTCTGCCCTCTGACAGGGACACCTGAACCATGTGCCCTGTTTGGCTCACGTCCTTAACTTGGTGGTGCAGCGGTTCTGGGCAGGTACCCGGGCTTACAGGATGTCCTGAGGCAGGCCAGGAAAGTCTGTGGGCATTTCTGCCGGTCTTATAATGCCAGTGCTCGGCTAGATGACCTGCAAAAGGAATTTAACCTGCCCAAGAACCGCCTAATCTGTGACATGCCCACTAGGTGGAACTCAACGTTGGCCATGCTGCAGCAGCTGCACATGCAGCAGAGGGCCATCAATCAGTATCTGTGCCAATATGGCAACAGGACAGGGTCAGGGGAGCTTGTTTTTTTTTTGCCACGCCAGTGGGTCATGATCAGGGATGCATGCACTGTCCTGGCACCATTTGAGGAGGCCACGAGGATGGTGAGCAGTGACAGTGCATGCATCAGTGACACTGTCCCTCTTGTCCACCTGTTGGAGCACACGCTGTGTGGAATAATGGACAGGGCACTTGAGGCAGAACAGTGGGAGGAAGAGGAGGACTTCCTTACCTCTAAAGGGCCCCTTTATACAGACAGTGTTCCTGCTGGCCTGCCTATCGCACAGGAAGAGGACGAGGAGGAGGAGGATTGTGTCAGCATGGAGGTGGAGCCTAGCACTCAGCATCAGTCTTCAAGGGATCAATTACAGTCTCAAGAAACCCATGGACTTGTACGTGGCTGGGAGAAGGTGGCTGCGGATCATGTCGTCCTGAGTGACCCAGAGGACTCCGTACCGAATGCCTCAGCAAACCTACGCTGCATGGCCTCCCTGATCCTGCAAAGCCTGCGGAAGGATCCTCGTATTCGTACTATCAAGGAGAGGGATCATTACTGGCTGGCAACCCTCCTTGATCCACGTTACAAGGGTAAGGTTGCGGACCTTATCTTGGCGTCACAGAGGGAGCAGAGGATGAAACATCTTCAGGAGGCCTTGCATAAAGGTCTGTGCAACGCGTTCCCAGAGACTGGGAGGTTTCAAATTCCTGGTCCTGGACAACGTGTTGCTGAGGCTTCGGTCAGTAAAAGAAGGAGCGGTGGAGAAGGTGGCCATCTGACCGATGCGTTCAGACAATGTTTTAGTCCACAGCCCCAAGGTTATGATCGGTTCCAGCAACCATCGCCACCGTCTGTTTTACATGGTGCAGGAATACCTAGGGGCAAGATCAGACTTGGACACCTTTCCCAACGAAAATCCTCTGGGTTACTGGGTCTTGAGGATGGATCACTGGCCAGAGCTTGCACAGTATGCAATTGAGTTACTGGCCTGTCCTGCATCCAGCGTTCCTTCGGAACGCACATTCAGTGCTGCTGGAGGCTTTGTAACCGATCACAGGGTGCGCCTGTCCACCGACTCGGTCGATCGACTGACCTTCATAAAAATGAATCAGACTTGGATCACCAGCTACCAAGCACCTGATGCTGATGTAACCGAGTATTTTTTTTTTAAATGTCAGATCCCTTCAAGACTGCCTATGTTGATGCTGAGTGACTATCCTGTTATGCTAAGTGACTATCCTCTTTCTCCTCAATGATCATGCTGATAGCTTGTAAGAACATGTTTGGTTCTGGGCACCAGCACCAGTGCCAAAGGTCCAATTTTTCAATGATGCAATACTTTGCAGCAGGGCTCATTCCTGCACTCCAACTAGAGTATCTGTGAGGGGTTGCAGTTTTGTGGCACTGCCACCAGTGGCTAAGGCCGTATTTTTCAGCCCCTGTTTAACAGGGGCGTGTAATTAAAGTTTTTGATGCAATACTTTGCAGCAGGGCTCATTCCTGCGCTCCAACTAGAGTATCTGTGAGGGGTTGCAGTGCTGTGGCACCAGTGCCTAAAGCCCATTTTTTCTGCCCCTGTTCAACAGGGGCATGTAATTACAATTCTTGATCTAATATTTCACAGCAGGACCCGTTCCTGCGCCCACCAAGAGTAACTGTGAGGGCTTACAGTGTTGTGGCAACACCACCACCACCACCACCAAAGGCCCAATTTTTCTACCACTGTTCAACAATGGCATGTAATTACAATTCTTGATATAATAGTTCACAGCAGGGCCCGTTCCAGCGCCCACCAAGAATAACTGTGAGGGCTTACAGTGTTGTGGCAACACTAACACCTAAGGGCCAAATTTCTGCAGAGTATATATGGCAGGCCCCTACTTTGAAACATCCAACTTACAAACGACTCCTGCTTGCAAACGGAAGGAGATAACAGGAAGTGAGAGGAAATCTACCCCTAGGAAGGGAAATTCTCTCCTGTAAAAGTTAATATGGGAAAAATGTGTCTCCTCTCCACTGAAGGATTATCACCAATCCTTGTTTCACTAAAACCCCCAAATTTTCAAAAAAAAAATTGTCATTGGGACAGAAAGTGAGGTGAAATGTTCTGAAGAGGTGCACAGACAGCAAAACTAATTTTACAGGGGTGATAACCCTTCCCTGTGTTTTCCAAAAAGCTTTAAAATAGATTTTTTGGCTGGAGCTACACTTTAAATATGTACCAGTTCAAAATTACAAACAGATTCTACTTAAGAACAAACCTACAGTCCCTGTCTTGTTTGCACCGCCTGTATACTGCTGTTCAGAGTATATAGGGCCTTTTTTATTTTGTGTGCGGGGTTCCCCTTAATATCCATACAAGACCCAAAGGGGCTGGTAATGGGCTGGGGTAGGGGGGGGGGGGGGTGATGGGGTAGCTATGCCATTTTTCTCAAAGATTTTTATCCATATTTCCAGGACCAGACATTACATTAAAGCCGCAAGCAGTTTTAAATTACTTTTTTTCCTTTAGAAATGTCATTTTGTGCAGGGACAGTTCTAAACAAGGGAAACATGTGCCACTTCACAGGCATACTATAGACACCCCCCAGGTACGATATTTAAAGCAATATTTCACTTATTTTTTTCACTTTAAGCATCATTAAAATCACTGCTCCCGAAAAAAAACGTTTTGCATTGATACATGTACCCTGGGGCAGGACCTGGGTCCCCAAACTCTTTTTAAGACAATAACTTGCATATTAGCCTTTATAATTAGCACTTTTGATTTTGAACGTTCGAGTCCCATAGACTTTAACAGTGTTCTAAAGTTTGCGCAAACTTTCGGTCCGTTCGCAGGTTCTGGTGCGAACCGAACCGGGGGGTGTTCGGCTCATCCCTAGTATTGATTCATCCGGTAGCCTCAAACAGGCACCCTCTATAATCCCTTTATTATCCAGGGGCAGTATTCAAATGACCCACATTTGTATGTTCCTTTTCTGATCTGTTCCTTTTACTCAATTCTCGCTTTAAAATGACTATGAACCAATTGGTCCTTAATAGATTTCGATCTTCTGTAGGAGATCTCTAGAAAATTCTTTACATATTTAGCAACAATAGGGTCACTATTTAGAAGATGACAATATTTTTGTATGGCCTCTTGTATCTGTTTATGTTGGCTAGAATAAGTAGCAGTAATTCTTTTTTTGTTAATAAACTATTTTTATTTGGAAGGTCAAAATCGGGTATAATTGTACAAAAATAAGTACCAATTTTTTACAGAAATAAAGCATTTTCAGTATAAGGTTAAAATCCTGATACATTGAGGAGAGGCAACATAAACAAAAGTCCTAAGTGATGTTCACAAAAAGTACATTTAAAGAACCTAAACATTAATAAGATATAATTCTGTGAATACATAAGATAATGCAAATATAATATGAGGGTCAAATAAGTGTCATATTATGTAGAGGTCTAGAGTAAAAAAGCAAAATTATTTAAGCATTTTGAGACAAGGGCATATCCCAATATGTATTTTATTTTATTTTTTAATATATGCATGGTGTCATGTAGAGTGTGGTAAATACGTTCGGCTAACTTGATAATTCCCATTCTTGCCAACACTTGCAGCCAGAGAACTGACGAAGAGTGCCAATTATAATCTATCATCCATTTGATAGAACAGAAAATGGTGTGTATTAGTCTGGCACAGGAGGTGGGTATATTAGGTATAAGAGCAAATAATAAGCACATTTGTGGTGTCAGAGAAATGTTTTTATCTGCTAATTGTGCAATTTTTCTGGTTGTCTGTTGCCACAAGGTTTGCAGAAATGTATAGCTCCAAAAGATGTGTATAAAGGAGCCTTGATCAGAACATCCTCTATAACAGCAAAGGGAGACTGAGGGGTAGAAGGACTGTAAATTAGGGGGGGTCATATATCTGGTATGTCATTTCACAGCCGTTTTTCTGATGGATATTTTTTAACTGGTACATTTGAGTAAATTACCATCATAGTGTTCCATTTTTCTTTTTTTTTTACAAATTTTTTATTTAGTCAAAGGACATGGTTCAAAAACAAACATCTGAGTACATACAGCTTGGCATAGTATACATCACCACAGTCAATATGCATTCCAGAAAATGGCACATCCCAGAGTCAAAAGAACGTCATGACTATCGGCAAACAGATATGTCTCACGTATTCCCTAGTCGGGATGTTACAGGTGGCACCTTGGAGCCGAGCCTACTCAAGGTGTGCTATCATCAAAATGTCAGCCTGTTCCGATAGGGTGTGGTCTCGGACCAGTCCTCTTCAATTTTTAGTTTAATTGAAAATATTAGAAAATTAGCTTAGTACCAGCAAATACTGGTCCTTGTAGAAAGAACAGAAAAAAAAAAACAATTGATACAGAAGGTAGAATAAGAGTGTATAAGGGATGGGTAAGGGGCGGTAGGATGGAAAGGGGGGACAAGAGGGGGGGGTGGGTGGGTGCGGAGATGTACCACGTGTGAACTCACAGAACACGGTGGCGGCAAGAGGAAGCTCAGAGTTATCTCCCGGGAGATAATCAGTAGGGCTTATGCTTGAGAGTGTCATTTTAGTCAGCTGGATCACAGTCAAGGAGGGCTCTACCCTCGTCAGAGAAGATGAAAATATTCCAGAGCAACCAGGTCTTGGAGTTGCGCTCTTGTTGGTGGCGCACTGAAAGAACCAAGTCTTCTAATTTGCTTATTTCCCCCACTTTTCAGAGCCACATCTCCACAGTTGGGGGTTGTGGGGATTTCCATTCAAGAGGGATGCATGCTTTAGCGGCGAACAGGAGGTGGCGTATAATGGATTTTTTGTAAACTTTCCCAGGGATATTGGAGGCATGGAGAAGGAAGAAGGCCGGGTCATCTGGTATCGGCCGTTCTGTAAATTTTTGGAGAATGCATTTAATCTCCTTTCAAAAGTGTTCTAATTTAGGGCATGCCCAGAAAAAAATGGAGAATGGTGCCCGGTCTTCCTGACACCTCCAGCATTTATCAGAGGTTCCAGGGAATTTTTTTTGCAATCTTACCGGCGTTCTATACCATCTGGTGAGAGTTTTAAAGTTGGTTTCCTGTACTCGTGTGCAGAGGATGTGCTGTTGTTGTTGTGTATTGAATGGTTTACCTAGATCTCTTTCCCATTCCCGTATGCAACTCAACGAATGGGGTTCCCTAGGTGTATTCAATAGGTCATAGGTGGCTGAGAGCAGGGCCGCCATCAGGGGGTACAGGCAGTACACCTGTAAGGGGCCCGGAGGTCCCCAGGGGCCCGGATGGCCCCCCTTTTTTTTCTTTTTTTTGTAAGGGGCCCAGAGGTCCCCAGGGGCCCGGAGTTCCCCAGGGCCCCGAATGTCAACCCCCCTTTTTTGTATTTTTTTTTTATAATTTTTTTTATTATAAATTTTTTTATTAAATTTTTATTTATTTATTTATTTTAATTTTTTAATACATTTTTTGTAAGGAGCCCAGAGGTCCCCAGAGGCCCGGAGGTCCCCAGGGCCCCGGATGGAAACCTCCCTTTTTTATTTAATTTTTATAAAAATAAATTATTATATATTTTTGTATTAATTTTTTTTTATTTATTTATTTTAATTTTTTTTATTTATTTTTTGTAAGGAGCCCAGAGGTCCCCAGAGGCCCGGAGGTCCCCAGGGCCCCGGATGGAAACCTCCCTTTTTTATTTATTTTTTATAAAAATAAATTATTATATATTTTTTTATTAATTTTTATTTATTTATTTATTTATTTATTTTTTTATTTTTTTTAAGGGGCCCAGAGGTCCCCAGAGGCCTGGAGGTCCCCATGGCCCCGGATGGAAGCCTCCCCTTTTTTTTATAACAATGATTATTATTATTTTTTTTTTATTATTTTTTTTTTTTAGTAAGGGGCCCAGGAGGTCCCCAGGGCCCTGGATGGCAACCCCCCTATTTTTTTTTGTGTTCGTCAGCACCCAAACCCCCTGCTTCTCAATTCGTGGCACCCCCCCCGCTTCTCAATTTGCTCCAGGGGGGGCCCCATGTCTGAAGCTGTGTAAGGGGCCCCAAAATTCCTGATGGCGGCCCTGGCTGAGAGTGTGTGGGGCATCACACCCAAGTCTGAGCAGTATTCCTCAAAAGTTGTGAAAGTGGTAGGGATCGAAGAAAATTGGTAAGTTGGAGAGCTCTCCAAAATCCCAAGCAGAAGTGGCCCATCAGGTCGGCTAATGCCGAGATCGTCGGCCACAACTCTGTCGTAACAAACCTGGAGGCTTGTGCATAGCCTGAGCTCATTAGGGTCCGAAAAACTGTATCTTGCAGTCCCGGGGAGAAAAGAGGATTTCCAAATATGGGGAATAATGGAGAGTTTGTGGACGATATGTGAGTCAGTGTTAGCAAAGCCGAACATAATTTCGCTGTATGACCTATCAGGGGGTAGTCCTTTACCTCTTTTGGCAGGGAGGCAATACACCAAGGTGCCCTACCAAGAGGTACGGCAGATTGAGCCTGTTCAATGCTAACCCAAAGTTTCAATTCTCCATGTCTGTTCCAATCGATCAGCCTGCTCAGGTGTATAGCCTGGTAGTACTTACGCACATCAGGTACTACTAAGCCGCCATGCTGTTTAGGCAACATAAGGTGGCTGCGTTGCAACCGTGGGTGTTTATGGGCCCATATGAAAGCAAAAAATACTGCTTGAATCTGCTGAAAGAATCTGGATTGGTAAAGCCTGCAAAAGATAAAGAAACTTGAGGAGGATGCTCATTTTAAGAATGTTGCAACGGCCAAACCAGGATTGAAGTCCAGTATTCTATTTGTCCAGTAGCAACTTGACTTTTTTCAGTAGAGGGGGAAATTCAATGAAAAAATTTTGTTTAAGTTAGGGGGGGTGAGGGTGCCTAAATACGTCAGCGCTTTGTTATTCCATTTCAGTTTGAAGTTATTCTGAAGATGTGAAAGAGTCGGCAGTGGCAAATTCACCCCCAATGCTTCAGACTTGGAGAAATTAATTTGGAGATTGGAGAAAACTCCATATCTCTCAAATTCCTTCATCAAATTTGGAAGTGAAATCAGGGGATTCGTGAGGAAGAACAGCATTTCATTAGCATAGGCTGAGATTTTGTGTTGAGTGTCACCGATCGCTATTCCAGTGATGTCTGGATTCCATCGTACTGAGCAGAGAAAGGGTTCCAGTGACAGGGCGAAGAGCCGATGGTCGGGAGTATATTGTATTAATCCATCAAAGCATATTGGTGCCGGAGCCTGCATACTTTAAAATAGAGAGCATAAATTTCCAGTTCACCCTGTCAAGGGCCTTCTCCGCATCAGTACTAAGAAATACACAATGTCTCCGAGATTTTCCAACTACCTGTAGTAAGTTCAGGACTTTCATGGTGCCGTCCCTGGCCTCCCGGGTAGGAACAAAACCCACTTGGTCCAAATGTACCAGGCTCGGTAGAAGGTGTTGAATTCAGTTTGCTAGGATTTTTGTGAATAGCTTAAGGTCTAGATTGAGTAACGAAATCGGCAGATAGCTTCCACAGGAAGCTGGGTCCTTCCCTTCCTTCGGTATTACCGAAATGTGAGCTTGGAGGGTTCAGAGGAGCCCAGCACGTTGAACAGTCTAACCATAAATGGGGCGAGTGAAGGCAGTAAAATCTTGTAACATTGAGTAGCAAGACCGTCTGGGCTTGGTGCTTTTCCCGGTTTGGCGGCACCTACAGCTCCCTGAAGCTCCTCTATGGTGATGGGGTCTTCCAAAATGTCCCTGTCCGATGTCGATAGTTGAAGCATCTGTGACAAGGACAAGTAAGAGTCTATATGAGCTTGGGTGGGGGTTTCAGTCATCAAATTATACAGGGATTTATAAAAGTCTTGGAATTCTCTCGCTATATCATGAGGCTTCGTGACCTTAGGCCCGTTTGGCGGTACTAGATGGGGGATATAGGTCGCTAGTTTCTGTTCTCTCAGGGTTCTCGCTAAAAGTTTGCCACATTTGTTACCTGACTCATAGGAGAACTTCCTGCAAATCTGCATTGCCGATTTGACCTTGAATTGCAACAGGTCTGTGATTTGTGTGCATTTGAGGATGAGGTCTTTCTCTAGGGAGGGAGATGGTGTTTGTTTATGACGGGTCTCCAGGGCTTTCAGGTCGTCAATTAGTGTCAACAGCTGTTCGGTATGTTTCCGCTTAAGCCTAGCTCCGTGTTTTATAAGCACCCCGTGGATAACCGCTTTGTGCGCCTCCCAAACAATACCGGGGTCACAGTCAGGCGTGTCATTGGTTTTAAAGTAAAAGTCGAGTTCTCTGGTGACGTCTGCAAGTACTGTATTTATTGGTGTATAACACTCACTTTTTTACCCTGAAAATAGAGGGTAAACTGTGCCTGCGTGTTATACGCAGGGGGCTGTGGAAAGTTTTTTTTCTGAAAGTTAATTGGCTTTTGTGTAGGGACTGGATAATACGTTTACGGCAGGCATGTCCAAAGTCCGGCCCGCGGGCCAATCGCGGCCCGCGTTCCGGTTTCGGTTCCGGTTTCGGATGGCCCGCCTGGTTATTTTGACATGTATGTCTTTTTTGGCCCCCAAACATTCCCAGAGAGCCGGGGGCCACAAAATAAATACATGCTGCTGGCTGCCTTGGAGGAGGTGGGACAAGCGCCGTGCATTCAGGAGTATTTCCTGTTTACACAGTGACAGGAAGTTCTCCTGTGCTGCCATTGGACGACTGTTCCGTCCATCAAAGGAGGCGGGACTTTCGATTAAAGAGGCAGCTGATAAAACAGGAAATTCTCCTGTATGTTTGGTTGGCATTCGTCCCGCCCCCTCCCTGTCTCCTCCAAGGCTGTAGATGTCCATGAATCAGGCTGCAATGGTGAGTCTGCATTCATAAACAGGGTGAACCAATATTTGCGCTAACAGTGAAGAGTAAGTAAATAAAGCAGCGTGCACAGTCTGTTGATAAAGCAAACACAAAACATAGAAATCCAAAAATGCAGCACTTCAGTGAAACATATTAACGTGTCAGTCCATTTGAAAAAATCAATATATGTAGAGGTAGATGCAAAAATTATGAGACACCACCACCAGAAACTTCAGTGTGAAAAGGCGACACACCACACCAATCGTGCTCACAATCTGCTTACCAGAAAGTGAACATTTCAAGCGTTGTAGCAAATGTGCTTCACTATGCTACCTTTTTTCTCTACATTGGGTAATACTTCCTGTTGACTTGAGGACTGCATAGCATTACAACAGTATTTTGAGTCCTGGAGGTCCCTCCGATGCTGGTGGTGTTGGATAATCCTGCTATCATTCCATCAAGTTTGGAGAGCTGTATCCATCTTTGACCCTCTGCATTTGCTACAGCGCTTGAAATGTTCACTTTCTGGTAAGCAGATTGTGAGCATGATGAGTCTTCATTCATGGCAAGGGGGGTGCTGTATTCATGACAATGGTGAGTCTGCATTCATGGCATGGGGGTGCTGTATTCATGGCAAGGGGGTGCTGTATTAATGGCAAGGGGGTGCTGTATTCATGGCAAGGGGGTGCTGCATTCAGGACAACGGGGGTGCTGCATTTAGGACAACGAGGGTGCTGCATTCAGGACAACGGGGGTGCTGCATTCAGGGCAAGGGGGTGTTGCATTCAGGACAATGGGGGTGCTGCATTCAGGACCATTGTGGGGCTGCATTCAGGACAATGGGGGTGCTGCATTCAGGACAACGGGGGTGCTGCATTCAGGACAACGGGGGTGCTGCATTCAGGACAATGGGGGTGCTGCATTCAGGGCAACGGGGTTCTGCATTCAGGGCAACGGGGGTGCTGCATTCAGGGCAACGGGGGTGCTGCATTCAGGGCAACGGGGGTGCTGCATTTATGGCACTTGTGAGGCTGTATTAATGGGCAGTGACCCTTATTTTGATTCACAGTTCTTTATTTAAAATTTAAGATTTTTTAAAGTGAAGGTGCGTGTTATAAGCTGATAAATAAGGTATATCCAAATAACACGCCTAAGCTCATCTCTTCACCACACACAGCCACAAAGGCAAGAGAATCCTTGTTGGGCCGTGTATTAGTGCTCGGAGGAACACACTTAGACCGAATTTTAATGGTTCACAGAATGTCAGGCAAAATGGTCGGCCCTCACGCATGTTCACCTCATCAAATCTGGCCTTCTTTGAAAAAAGTTTGGACACCCCTGGTTTACGGGAACTGAGGGTAACAGAGGACAGACCTGAGGACGTGTCTTCCATTGGAATCAACGGGACGTTTAGGTTTCCCCCCACAATTAAGTGTCCCTCCGCAAAATCTGTCAGGCGTGTCAGTGTCTTATGAAGACATCTTGGTGGTCGTTAGGGGCATAGAGATTCGCTAGTGTAACCTTGATGCCGCCAATCATGCCCTTTAAAAACAGAAAGCAACCCCAAGGGTCTGTAATTGACTCTATATGGGACCATGGTACTCTGCCTGAGAGGAGAATAGAAACCCCCCTTGACTTGGCTGACAAGTTGGTGGAGTGGTAAACCATCGGGAAAGACCGATTCCTGAGGACGGGTAATTTATCGTCCCTAAAATGGGTCTCCTGTATAAATGCCACATCTGATTTAAGACAATGCAAGTCCCGTAGGAGCATCCGTCTTTTTTCTGGGGTATTGAGGCCCTTAGCGTTAAGCGATATCACATTGAGAACCTCCATGGTTGGGGTGGGGAAGAAAGGGAGGGGGAGGGGGGTAGAATAGAACACATAGAAAAGGCTAGTAGCAGGAAATAGAGGTAGAAGAGTAAAATAGATACTCGATTTCTAGGAATAGAAGCAAACTATTGCTATTACGCTCACCAGTACAGCACCGGCAACTGAGCGTTGGCCTATGTGGGAGAGTGGACATACACTACCGGAGGTGGAGCCCCGGTCATCAATGTCCACCCCGACTATGAAAAGCAATGTAAACGGTTGAGCCGAAACTCTGTAAAATAAACATCAACATAAATAACTACTATATAACAGTATTATGTCAGGCATAAGGTACAGACAGAAAAACGGTGTAAAAAACTCTAGCAAGCACTTAATTTATATATTCAACCTTATGACCTCCCCTGTCCCATATCCCTGTGTATGTAAAGCCTACAGGGACACCAGACTACAGGTGTCAAATTGCGGTTCAGTGAGTCCCTCCGCCCCAAAGTCATTGTGTGTGCAGTTCCCTCAAATCCATAAGGTGTTCCGACTTTAAGTTAGCAGACGTGTAAAGCAGATAACCCCCATCACTTAGTAAACTTGAGTGCTAAATAGGGATGAGCTTTGAGTTCGAGTCAAACTCATGTTCGACTCGAACATTGCCTGTTCGCCCGTTCGCCGAACAGCAAACAAATTGGGGTGTTCGCGGCAAATTCGAAAAGTCTATGGGAGAAATCTAAAGTGCTAATTATAAAGGCTTATATGCAAGTTATTGTCCTAAAAAGTGTTTGGGGACCCGGGTCCTGCCCCAGGGGACATGTATCAATGCAAAAATAAGTTTTAAAAATGGCCGTTTTTTCGGGAGCAGTGATTTTAATAATGCTTAAAGTGAAACAATAAAAGTGAAATATTCCTTTAAATTTCGTACCTGGGGGGTGTGTATGATATGGAGGGAGGGGGGCCGCTCTCTCGTCCCCTCCTCTTCCCCTGCTGCCGGCCAGGTTGCGTGCTCGGATAAGGGTCTGGTATGGATTTTTAGGGGGACTCCGCGCCATTTTTTTTTAATTTGGGGTGGAGTTCCCCTTAAAATCCATGCCAGATCTCAAGGGCCTGGTATGGATATTTAGGGGGAACCCCACGTCATTTTTTTTTAAATTTGCGGCGGGGTTCCCCTTAATATCCATTCCAGACCTGAAGGGCCTGGTAATTGAATTTTGGGGAACCCCCACGCTTTTTTTTATTTTTTTATCAATGACTTTTGTATGGATTGCCGGGAGCCGACAATTCATTAATAGCCGCGAGTGAGTTTTAAATGACTTTTTTTCTTTCAAAAATGTCATTTTTTGAAGGGACAGTTCTAAGCACGGGAAACATGCACCACTTTACATGCATATCATACACACCCCCCAGGTACGAAATTTAAAGGAATATTTCACTTTTATTTTTTTCATTTTAAGCATTATTAAAATCACTGCTCCTGAAAAAACGGCCGTTTTTAAAACTTTTTTTGCATTGATACATGTCCCCTGGGGCAGGACCCGGGTCCCCAAACACTTTTTAGGACAATAACTTGAATATAAGCCTTTATAATTAGCACTTTAGATTTCGAACGTTCGAGTCCATTGTATTTAATAGGGTTCTAAAGTTCACACGAACATTTTGTCTGTTCGCAGGTTCTGGTGCGAACCGAACAGGGGGGTGTTCGGCTCATCCCTGGTGCTAAACAGACATGCAGGCTACTTGAGAGACATGAACACGCAAACATGCACTAACCCTCTATCTTTAAGTGATATTATCACATAACAGAAAGCATACCTGATTGGGCCCCCCCCCAACTGTGTTGCAAAGGATTTAGTAGATGGTGGATGAGGAGGGGAGAGGTACCCAGACATGGGGCCTACATATAGGAGGGCAATACATGGTGGGGGTACATACAATAGCTCAGAATAATCAATCTTAAAGGCACAGAGACCTTGATGAAAAGTCTGATGGGGAAACTTCGGACAATCTACTAAAGCAGGAGATCTGTAGTGGAGGGAGAGCAAAAGAAGAAAAACAAACATTTGTGACACACAGACCTCGCAGTCAGCATTGTTCAGATGTCCCAGCTGGCAAGCAAAACCTAGGCACATACCTCTCCACTGCCCAGGAGGTCGGGGGATCACCACAGTGCAGGCAATGTGTAGAGACAGTTACCCCAGCCGTATGTGAGTGGTGGGGACTGCTATGAATGTCACGTACCTCACAATGGATGGGGGAGAGCCATCTTCAACTATGAGTCCCAAACTTGATCAATGGAAGGGGCCTGGGATCCTCTCCTCTGCCTTTGCTGGCGAACCCGGGAACTGCTCCAGGGTCCAGGGGGGCAGGCAACCTCCCGAACGTGGTATGATCTGCAGCCAGTTAGGAATTTGGATGGGATCCACCTCTAGGAAAGCAAACACGTACGGGAGGTCAGCAGGGGTGCGGAGGGTGAATGAAGAGGATGCCCTCCGGAACGTCACCGCAAGTGGATAGCCCCATCTGTAGGTGCAGCCTTGATCTCTAGCCAGGTCCAGGACAGGACCCAGGCGGGTCCTGCATTGAAGGGTTGCCCGGGACAGGTCTGGGAGGATTTTGATGTGTGCCCCATCAAATTCAGTTTCCCCAGCCTCCCACGCTGCTCTGAGAATAAGCTCCTTCTGTGGGTAACGGTGGAGGCGTCAAATGACATCCCGGGGGCCGCTCTGGATGTGTGGATCTGGGGCCTAGGGCTCTATGCACCCTGTCTAATTCCACATTAAGCTGAGGGATTTCAGGACCGCTTGGAAAATGGCACTCACCGTCACCAGGAGATCTTCCGTGCTCATTGTCTCCGGAAGGCCTCACAGCCGCAAGTTGTTCCTGCGGCTTCTGTCCTCCAAATCTTCTAAATGAAGCTGGAGGCCAACTGCCGTGTCAGCCTGTGCATTACGGGTGCGTTCAGGGGCCATCACTCTGTGCTCCAGGGAGGATATGGATGCCTCTCCTGTGTCTACTCTCTCCGCGAGTGCGGTGACATCCATTCTCACTGCATGGATATCCCGGTGGTGAGCTTCCTCCATGCGGAGGATCAGGGTCTCAATGTCCTGTCTCGTGGGCAGGGCCTGAAGTAGCGCCCAGATATGGCCATCGAGTCCACTCGTGGCCCCCCTCGGCAAGGAGTCCGCCATGTCCAGCGGTTCTGGGTTAAAGAGCGCCAGTGTCTCCGACAAGGAGTCTGATCTAGAGGAGGAGGTAGAGGACACAGCAGGGTCCAACATGGTCCATGCACTGTGGCCTGCTGCACGTGGTGCCGCCACTATGGCGCCCAGTGAGACTCGTGGGGATGCTGAAAATACAGTTGTATGTCCCCCTGAGAGGCGCAAGGTCGGGTTGTACGGGCTGTGGATCTTGTCCTGTACCTTTTCGCTGCTATTATGCCTCTGTAGCAGGTGATTGATGTTGGCACTGAGTCGGGGTAGGCAGGTGAAGCCCGGAGCGCCTAAAAAACATGTCTTACACTGCCATATCCAGACCACGCCCCCAGTGTTCCATTTTTCAGATGTAAATGAACTGTCCAAATCTGTCTCCTATTGAAGCATTGGTTTGGATTCATCAGGGGCAGACATTTCATTTAGCTGACGACGATATATACGAGAAACAAATTCTTTGTCTCTAGGGGATGAGATGCAAATATTTTCAAAAAAAGTAAAGGGTTTGAAGGGTTAAAGAACAGTATTTCGAAAAAAGTTTTGAACGTCCCTATCTCTGCAATGTGTCATTACACTGCTAATGCCTCTGCTTATCCTGGGGGAACGTTTAGTTTCGATGCATCCTGTCGAGACTAAAGCCTCGTACACACGACAGGTTTTCTCGGCAAGAAACGACAAGAAAACTGCTGGGAGAGCTTTCTTGCCAAGAAAACGTTTGTGTGTATGGTTTCTTGTAGAGAAAACTGCCGGGAATCTCAACGAGAAAAATAGAGACTTGTCTCTCTACAAACTTTTACTAACACGAGATCAGCAAAAGCAGCCCAAGGGGTGGCGCCATTGGAATCGAAATTACCCTTTATACTGCCGTTGTACGTGTTGTACGTCATTGCGCTTTACAACGACAAGATTTTTAATTGACAGTGTGTATGCAAGGAAAGCTTGACTAGAATCCCGTCAAGCTTGACAAGAATCTCGTCGAGAAAACCAACGTTTTTGTTTTTTTACGACGGGATTCTCGGCCGTGTGTACGAGGCTTTATTGGTCTTTCCTTCAATAAAATTTCTGAACAAGAAAAAAGTTTTAAAAGTTGGGTATAGTGCGAGAGTTCTATTGAGGGTAATTTAAATTCTAGGTTGACAAGAATTTCATACAGCAAAATCCATACTGCAAAATAGCTGCTGTCTCTAAAGGCTGGGGTGAAACGTGGATCACCTAAAAATTAAGCTAGGGGTAGGGGTAACAGAGGCCAAGTTGAACCTTTCTCTATATTGAAAACACAAACGATAAGAGTGGGCTACTACCTTGTTTAATTAATATAATTTGCGAGGGAGAACTGGATTGGACCACAGTAGACCTTGTAGGTGGAATGGGAGGATGCAAAGGACAGCCAGGGAACCTTATTAGCTTGGGTATACCATTGGGCTAGCTGTATAAATCTTGCTGCCAAATAGTATAACCATATGTTAGGGAGGCTAATAGACATGTGCACTGCCAAAAAATTTGTTTTCTTTTTTCGAAAGTTCGGGAATTTCGAAAATTGTGTTTTCGTTTCATTCGTTTTTTTTTTTGTTTTTTTCGGAAATTCGGGAAATTCGAAAATTTGGAAATTCAACTTTCCAAATTTCCCATTTTCGAATTTCCCATTTTCAAATTTTAGATTTTCGAATTTTGCTATTTCGAATTTTCGCATTTCCGAAATTCTGAAATTCCGAAATTAGGAAATTCGAAATTTCGGAAATTCTATTTTTCAGAAATTCTAAATTTCAGAAATCCGAAAATGCGAAAATTCAGAAATTGAAAAATTTGGAAATTCGGAAATTTCGGAATTAACTAATTTGTCAAAATTCGTTAAAAAAACTAATTCGGAACTAAACGAATTGCACATGTCTAGAGGCTAAGTCCTCCCTGATATTGTGGTTTATGCAGGCGAGAGTTACTACATCTAGGCCTTCTATCACACCAAATTAGTTTTATTATTATCAGTTTGTAGGGAGTTTAGGGTAGATTTAGGGATTAGTAATGACAGTGCTCTAAAATAAAATAACAGTTTCGGTATTATGGCCATCTTGATAGCATTAATTCTACCTGAAAATGTTATACTGTATGATAGGAAGACCATGCTTTTAAAAGAGATCTGATATGTGTAAAAAGTGATGGATAGTTAGCTTGGAAGAGAGTTTTGAGGGGGTAAGTTGAATGCCAAGATAACAAAAAGATTGAAAACACCATGAAAATGGAAATCTCTCCTGCAAAGAAGCCTCTTGAAGAGGTGGGAGGTTGATTGGCATAGCCAAACATTTTGATACATTTACTCCTAAACCTGAAATAACTTTGAAGTGCTCTAATATAGTGATGAGGTTAGGTAGTGAAATAAGGGGATATGGTAGGAAAAGTAAGACATCATCTGCATATAGACTCATCTTAAACTCTTTTAGCCCCTGAGTATTTCCCTTGATATTTACATTATTTCTAATTGTGCAAGCCAGAAATTCAATCGCCAGAGCGAAAAACAATGGGGAAAGGGGGCACCCCTTCTTGTCATGTCTTGTCTTGTCTTGTGCCTCTTCCCAGAAGGAAAAAGTCAGAATTTTTACCAGGAAGTTTATTTCTTGTTTGTGGGGCTTGATATAGGGCAGGGATATGCAATTAGCGGACCTCCAGCTGTTGCAAAACTACAAGTCCCATCATACCTCTGCCTCTGGGTGTCATTCTTGTGGCTGTCAGAGTCTTGCTATGCCTCATGGGAATTGTAGTTCTGCAACAGCTGGAGGTCCGCTAATTGCATATCCCTGATATAGGGCTTTAAAGCCATGTAAGAATTCATCACATAAGCCAAATCTGGGGAGTAAATCATTTATATAGGACCAACCCACACTATTGAAAGCTTGTCTGTTTTTTGTCTTTCTGGGATAAATCCTGTTTGGTCTAAGTGGATCAGAGAAATGACTGTCACCAATCTGTCAGCCATCAGACTACCAAAAATTTTAAAGTCATTGTAAATGATGGAGATGGGGCAAAAGGTTTGTGGGAGAGTATGATCTT
This sequence comes from Rana muscosa, assembly GCA_029206835.1. Taxonomy (NCBI): domain Eukaryota; kingdom Metazoa; phylum Chordata; class Amphibia; order Anura; family Ranidae; genus Rana; species Rana muscosa. Next base: position 1,226,231,300 of record CM055122.1, on the reverse strand, counting down.
TATGGGGCTTAGGTAAAAGGGACATATTTGCCAAAATAATTTCTTCTGGGAAATGATTTTCAAGAAGAATATAATTGTATAAATTGGTCAACTGAGGGGAAAATAGTGTTGTAAATCTTTTGCAGTATGAGGAGGAGTAACCATCCCAGCCTGGAGTGGTAAAGGTTTTGAGGGATTTAATAATATTGGTTAATTCAACACTTCAAAGAGTGAATAGGGGGCCGAAATTCAGTCGTTCAGACAGTTTGTTCGTTTTTCGAACAGTTAATGGGCACAAAATCGATAATCGTTGGGACGTTTTTGAGCCAAAAAAACGAAGGACAAGTTTGGAAATTTTCTGCCGAACGAACGGTAAATTTAAAGGTTAATGTGTTTTTCCCGTCCGAACTTTCTGCACTAGGCATATGTAAAAAAAAATATTAAAAAAAATTATTTATGTCCACTGAACGATTTATCGGTCATTACATGATGGCACTATTGTTTGCGCTCACAGCCGAACGTTTGTTTTTCAAAAGTTCGTTCGGACGATTTTTCGTATAGTGTATGGCCAGCATAAGAGTTTCAATTTGGTGGCTAGACAAAGTGGAGAGTAAAATAATTTTGAGCCACTCTGAAGACTTAGGAGGTGATTGAGGGGTGGAAAGTAAATTTTTATAAAAGTTTACAAAGATGTCCATAACCCCTTGGGGTTGGAAAATCATATTGCCAGCTTGGTTACATAATTTATAAACATGGGTAAGTTTGGTAGATTGATTCAATTTTTTAGAAAACATTGTAGAAGCAGAGTTGCTATGTAAATGATATTTTGCTTTAGACCATCTCAATGCTATCTCAGTATCCGCAGATAATAATATATCTAAAGCAAGGCGTTTACTTTGAATTTGATTAAAAAGATCAGGGCTCTGGGATTAACTTTGTTATAAAGACAATCTAATTCTCTGATGAGGGTTTTAACTAGTCTCTATTTGTTTTTAGCTGCAGAGGTACTAATTATATGACCCCTCATGACAGCCATATGTGCCGTCCAGAGAGAGGTTGGAGGCCTATCGGGGTGGTGTTATGAATGAGATAATTATCCAAATGCGTGGACAGTTGTTGAACAGTGTTGATGACTGTTTTAGTCGAAACGCGTCGGGCTTGCATTACTGCACCCCACATTGCTTTTAATCTTGTGATCACCTTTTTAATTTTATGTAATTTTTCTGTATGACATTTTTTATTAATAAACCCAGATACGGTTTTATTGACCTGCACCATTGGGAGCCATCTCTTTTGTCTTTGTTTTTGTTTCCACTCTAGGTTACTTTGGAGCCCATATGCTGGAGGAGTGCTGCTTTTGTGTCCCAATCTATTGGATCATCCTCCCAGGACTGCTCAAGACGTCCACGGCATCTGGTTCCATTGTCTTCGGTCGCTGAGACCCCAAGCCTATCTGACCTACTGCCATACGGTAGATGAGTCTACCTGTTGTGGTAAGAGTACCCCATCTATTTTTCACTTCAAGTATTTGATTTCAACAGTCAACTTTTTGTTCCTGCTGCCCTGGTTATTCTGTGGGAAGGCATTCACGGTGTATGGACTTTGTTTCAGTTCACAGAAGTCACTCACAATATTGTTGCACCTACTCATTTTGGAGTTCACAGAATTCATTTGAGTTTACCCACTTTCAGTTTTCACAGTGTATATGGTTTTGTGGTCTTTAGTATCACAGAAATATTCATACCACTGCTATTCTTACTTCATTGGGATTGTTTTGCATTCAATTATAATTTAGTTCCTCCTTTATTATTGTGATTCTCTATTCATGTTTGGTTGTCACATTATTATATATTGGTATTTTTATATCACTATTCACGTTATAGCGCTGCACTATTTATTCCTTTAAGGTATTGTATTTGCCTGGGATGTAGACGCAGAGGACATTAAACTGATGCTGTAGGGATAGTTGCACCAGCCTGCGCAGGAAGAATATGATGGCCAGCGACTTGGACCTGCCTTTATTTATGATACTGGCTTTGGCTTGATTGTCTGTGGCAAACGTCCCTGTTTGTCCTGCCCAGGTGCTGCCCCAGACTTGAGCTGCTGCAACAATGGGGTATATGGCCAGATCCGCTATTGCTGCCACGTCTAATTTAAGGATTTGGTCAGGGTCTTGTACCTGGGAGAGAAACACTAAGAGGCGTGAGATAAAGGACCGCCGCTGAGTGATGATCCTCATGGCAAAGTTAAGCATGCCAAGCAAAGATTGTAGCTGCCTCTTAGTGCATCCTTGAGTAATGGTGAAGGTAAGAATGGCTGACCTGACATGGGTCAATTTGTCGGGAGGCAGGCTGGCCTGCATGGCGCGTGTGTCGAGCGTGACGCCCAAGAAGGTGATGAGCTGTGCTGGGCTTCCACATTTTTTTTTTTTGCTATAGGCACATTGAGATTGTTGAACACCTCTCTCAAGCTGTTTAAATCTACTGGGGGCTCGCTAGGTTTCTCGAAGAGCAGGTAGTCGTCTAGATAGTGGATCACTTTCTGTTGAGTATGATTATAGAAAACTCAAAAGAATGCGTGGCAACCGAGGTGAGCCAGGAGGGGACTGGCTAGGTGACCGATAGCTCAGATGCTCATCTGTGCTCGGCACAGACTAATGAACAAGAGCCCCCCAGGGCGGACTGGGGCGGGTAGCTGAAGTCTGGTATTCTAAGTAGGAATGCTGCGATCTGTAGTTTATTGATGTATGTTCGGTCTGCTAATGCTTGCACTGCCAGCAAGCTGGACGTTAGGCGACCTTGTCTGCGTGGTGAAGGATCTTGCTTCGAAAAAAGAGTGAAGTGCACAGAAGTATGCAACAGTTACTAACACCTCAGGAGCAAGTCGAATTGTCTATGTGAAGTAAAAATATGTTGTGAAAGAGTGTTTAAGAGAAAAGCAAGGGGGGATGCCTTTGAACTACGCACCTGACTTGATGCCCTAGTAATGAAGTCTTGGTTGGGGTCGAGAACTGAGATGACCGGGAACCTGTAGTAAGGTGACATAGGAATTTGTTTTGACAAGGGGCATTGCAAAGAGCTGTTCGGGGCAAAAGCTGGCCCCCTGGTGAAAATGCAAGCCCTCCACAATGTTTTTTTTTTTTTTGAGGCAAATACTGTCCAAACCTGGTGCAGTATGGACCAACTGGAACTCTACTGACCTAAAGGGGAAAGCAACAGAGAATAGGTGAGCAGGCGAGTTGCTACTGGAGATGATGAGTGGCCAATTTGAACCACTTGCAGAAATGCTTGCAGCGATTGCAAGTAAGCAGCCTTGTTAGAAAGGCGAAAACAAAGGTAGTGGAATTTTGAGTATGTAGGAATGACCGTGCGCAACATTGTACAAATAGATGGAGTGTGATGTGTATGTTTATGCAACGTTAGGCTGGGGATCTGAATCATAAGTACCACTGTATTCGTATCGCCGATGCGACTAGTTCGAACCGGGCTGGGGTGTGAGCACCGGTGGGGTTTTGTTTGTGAAGGATCCAAATCGTTGAGCCATTGCTGCAACTGGACTCGGATCGGTTATTAAAGTTTGTATTGCCGAGGATCCAAATCGTTGAGCCGGTGCTGCGACTGGTACTCGGAATGGTTGGTGAAGTTTGTATTGCCGAGGATCCGAATCGTTGCGCTGATGATGCGACTAGATTCGGATCGGCTGTAGATGTAAGGTGACAAGGGGGCTTGTGTGCCGGATCCGAATCATTGCGCTGATGATATGACTAGACTCGGATCGACTGATGGTGTTGAAGGGGCTTGTGATTGCAGAGGATCCGAATCATAGGGCCGATGTTGCGACTAGATTCGGATCGGCTGTTGGTGAGTGCTTGGTATCCAGTAGGAGGTCAGTTAGGTGAAGTGAGTGTTCCATAGGAGGTTTAGGGGGTCAGTAGGTGGAGTGGGGGTTTGGTAGGAGGTGTGGTGTGTGGGACGCGTGTTCGAGATCATGCGCCACAAGAGCGACTTGTTTCGAAAGTGGCTTTACGTGCTATTCGTACCATTCATACTGTCTAGTTGGTAAGATACGAATAGTGCCGATCGAAGGGCTACCATGAGTCGTAACGTCGCGGACGCGACTGGGCTCAAATGAGGAACAGAGCTAGGCAGTAAGTACGAATACGTGCGAATGATCGAGTAAGACCTACGAAGCCGTAGTCGGTTTTACGAAGGGGAACATGAAAACCAATGACTCGTTTGTAGGAACGGTAACAACAAGTCCTACCTGCGACAGCGAGCGTGGAACGATGAACGAAAACCTAAGAATGGGGAACTGCAACACCCTGGATATCGAAAGCACAACCTCACGGACACGCAGTGAGTTGGCAGAGTCGGCCTGGTGACGTAATACTGCACACTGGAACCGACACAGACCATCATGGGTGGTCTGCTTAAATACCCTGCGGGGCTCCTCCCATAATTTCAGACCACCATACTGACCTTCATATATATATATATATATATATATATATATATATATATGTGTGTATATGTATATATATATATATATTGTAACATCGGGGGATGTTTAGCTCAGTGATAGATGCATTTTAAGTGAGTTCACAACCAACAGCAAACTAAGGTTTAAGGGTGTGGTAGCCCACTTTTATTGAAAGAAACAAAAAGTAAAGTTCATACGTGCATTTGGTTTCCCACACAGGGGTTCTTCTCCCAAAAACATCAACACATGAAAATGCCAATCCACCTGGCTCTTAAGGCTCGCTCAGCCTTAAGGAAGGAAGGGCAGGAAGGGCTCTCCTGACACTTCAGGCTTCCACACTCCTCCAAGACTTACAGTCCCCTCTGGTCCCCAAGACTCTCTTCCAGTTGTCTCAGCTATAGTCTCCCCGACTTTCTCAGCTAGCCCAACTCTCTCAGTCTACTGACCTGGAACCTCTCCCACATGGAGAACCGTCTTAAGGATGTTGCCTGAGATCTTTATCAGTAGCCCACTTCCCTCCAGCAACTGCTGTATCACCGCTCCTTTCCCACACACTCTGAGCTATCTTCAGCTCTGCCTTATAACGCGTGTGTGCACCTGTCCACACTCAACCTGCAGAGCTCCTAGAAAACCCGTACACATGACTGAAGACTCTTTCCCTCCCAATGCTCTTTGAAGTCTTCAAGTTGCCAGCCCCAATCCAGACTTACAAAATCCAGGGAAAACTTAAAGCATAGTTTTCTCTGCTCACAAACCTTTTGCTGGAACTTCTCAAATAGCTTCTTTGAGAGTCCTGTGTCCATTTTAAACACATTTCTACTAAGCCATGGGCTCTCACTCTCACAATATATATACAATGCATTTAGCGGTGTACAGTATATAATACACTTCAGGTGATGTATCAATATATGTATATGTAAATATATAATACAGTGTAGTAGTTACAAAATAAAAACCCATCATGTCAAGATGGCCACCAAGGAGAGGCAGACGCTCACAGGCCACTAAAAGAGGGCAAGCAGCCTCTGTGCCTACAGTCAACAGTGGTGGTCATGGACATGGTGCATCCTCTGCAGGTGGCCGTGGGGCATGCTTGTCCTTTTTTCTGCTGCTGGCCGTGTTATTGGGCCACAATCTACAGAAGAGTTGGTGAAGTGGATAATGAAGCAGTCCTCATCCTCCTCATCCTCTGTCACCCAGGCTCAGAGTAGTTTGCCTTCCAACGCAGCTGCCAAAATGGCCTATTCCACCAGCTCCATGTCCACAGTTACTCCTTCCGTAGCCCCACCATCATGCAAGGAGGAGTCCCCAGAATTACTCGACCACAGTGTCGGTTACATGCTTCTGGAGGATGTGCAGCGATTTGAAGGCTCCAATGGTGGTTCCCAGGTTGAGGAAGGAAGTAACGTGAGCCTAGAGAGAGGGGGTGCCACAGATGGACAAGAAACTGGCAGTCCTGTTCCCCCAGCTGCAGCATACTGCCAAGTTTGCCCCAGCGAGGGGGAGGGAGGGGATGATGAGGTCACTGACTGTACTTGTGTGCCTGAGAGAAGAGAGGAGGAAAGTGAGGAGGAGGAAGCACAACTCAAAAAAGGCAGGATGTCCTCCAGGGGGCAGCTTAAGGGCAGCCACCCTATTTCATTGAATGAAGGTATAGCAATAGGTGTCACAAGTACTTGCAGCCAATCTGCTAGCAGTACACCAATAATTTTCAGCAGGCAAATTTCCCTACCCCAGTTGCTGAACCATAAAAACAATTTCGGTCCCAGCCATCCACATGCAGTGCTCCGTAAGCATTCAAGGGGCTACACAAACAGTCAGGCTAAAAGATACCATGCGGTGCTTGAGTTGGTCTGCGTAGGGGACAGGAGCCACACTGGGGCAGAGATTCTGTCAGCTCTGCAGGGGCAGACTCAGAGGTGGTTGACGCTATGCCAGCTTCAGCCAGGAATAGTTGTATGCACAATGGCACCAACCTTCTCTCCGCCCTCCGACAGGGACACTTGACCCATGTTCCATGTTTGGCACAGGTCCTGAATTTGGTGGTGCAGCGTTTCTTGACCAGGTACCCAGGCTTACAATATCTCCTGAGGCAGGCCAGAAAAGTCTGTGGACATTTCCGCCGGTCATACAATGCCAGTGCTCGGCTGCCTGACATTCCAAGGGAATGCAACCTGCCCACCAACAACTTCATTTTTGACATGCCCACCAGGTGGAACTCAATGTTGGCAATGCTGCATGTGGATGAGAACAAGGGCCTCATCCCCACAACCCTTGCCTTGTGGGGGTCTGCGGGCGGGGGGCTTATCGAAATCTGAAAGCCCCCTTTAACAAAGGGGAACTCCAGATCCCGCCCCCCCCATGTGAATTGGTAATGGGGTACATTGTACCCCTACCATTTCACAAAGAAAGTGTAAAAATTTGTAAAACACACACAGACACAGTTGGACAAGTCCTTTATTTTAAAAAATAAATAAAATTTCAGCGATGTAATCCTGTCGATGTCCAACAATGATCCAGTCTCCAGCGACGCTGCAGTCTCCCCTCTCCAGCAGGAATGAAACCCCCATGACGCATAAGAGGGGGCGGGTCGCATAAGAGGGGGCAGGGTTCCCTATGATAAGGACGGGTGACCCCGCCACCTATTACGCATCATGGGGGTTTTGTTCCTGCTGGAGAGGGGAGACTGCAGCGTTGCAGGAGAATGGATCATCGTTGGACATCGACAGGATTACATCGCTGGAATTTATTTATTATTATTTTATTTTTTTTAATAAAGGACTTGTCCAACTGTGTCTGTGTGTTTTTTACTAATTTTTACACTTTCTTTGTGAAATGGTAGGGGTACAATGTACCCCGTTACCAATTCACATTGGGGGGGCCGGGATCTGGAGTTTTCCTTTGTTAAAGGGGGCTTCCAGATTTCGATAAGGGATGTTAGAATATGCCAGAGACTTTTGTAAGTCTTTAGCTGACACTCTAGGATTCTTCATTACCTCATTGAGCAGTCTGCGCTGTGCTCTTGCAGTCATCTTTACAGGACGCCCACTCTTAGGGAGAGTAGCAGCAGTGCTGAACTTTCTCCATTTATAGACAATTTGTCTTACCGTGGACTGATGAACAGCAAGGCTTTTGGAGATACTTGTATAACCCTTTCCAGCTTTATGCAAGTCAACAATTCTTAATCGTAGGTCTTCTGAGAGCTCTTTAGTGCGAGGCATCATTCACATCATGCAATGCTTCTTGTGAAAAGCAAACCCTGAACTGGTGTGTGTTTTTTATAGGGCAGGGCAGCTGTAACAAACACCTCCAATTTCATCTCATTGATTGGACTCCAGTTGGCTGACACCTCACTCCAATTAGCTCTTGAAGATCTCATTAGTCTAGGGGTTCACATACTTTTTCCACCTGCACTGTGAATGTTTACATGGTGTGTTCAATAAAACATGGTAACATTTAATTATTTGTGTGTTATTAGTTTAAGCAGACTGTGATTGTCTATTGTTGTGACTTAGATGAAGATCAGATCACATTATATGACCAATTTGTGCAGAAATCCATATCATTCCAAAAGGGTTCACATACTTTTTTTGCAACTGTAGGTTATTCTGTCTGTCAACACTTCCAAACTCAGCACTCTGAATCCCGCTCAGGCCACCAACATGCAGCAGTGGTGGTGTGAACTGGAAAGCAATGTGCACTCTCCATCACAATAAAAGGAAGCTATTTAATTTGCAGCCTGAGAAATACAGATCTTTTCTCCATCTATTGCTGTCTTCCTCTGGGAAAAGCAGTTCAAATGCTTGCAGTGCAATCATGATGCCTAACACAGTCTATTGAACTCCTCCTGCTCAGCATCTCCTTCCTCTAGCTGTTAACCAGTTCAGCACTGCAGGACAGCAGCTACAGAAAGCAGCTGCAGCCAGTGTTTCTCTTACTCTTCATTCTTTTAGCCAAGCACCTGGCTACACCACCTATATTTTTTTTTGTAACAATAATGCATTTTCATATGCAACAGGTAGCATTTTTTTTCAATAATATTTTGTAGTTATATTGGATTTATAAGGGTTAAAACCTCCTTCATACAATGGTGTGTTTACATGTTTTCATAATGAATTCATAGTCATATCTGACAGTCAAAGCTTTTATTTTTATTTTGAGTTTTACATGATGCCAATTTTCTTACATTTGTGCCTGTAATTAAATACTTACAATAACTACCACAAGTCTCATGTGATGAGGACACATTCATTTAGAACATACAGTTAGACAAAGCTACCAAATATGTTGTTGATAAATGTGACTTGCCTCTTTGCCCTCTCAAATCTGTTGTTTTGTATAGTACCAAAACAAACATATTTAGCATTAATGCTGCTGCAAAACTATAAGCACTACAGATTTAACCACTTGCCACTCGCCCCCAGAGTAGTTTTATTACAAGTGGGTGGAAGCTACATGCCAGGCGATGTATGTTGCCTGGAACATGCGCACTGGCACGCCTCCTGGGGTGTGCTTAGTATTGGGATTATGTGATCGGCCCACAGCTATAACATGGTACCTGAGCCAATCACAGCACCCTGTACCATATGATAGCTGTGGGCCAATCACAATCATCAATGAAACCCATTTATGACAGTTCAAAATATTGCTGTTACAGTAATAATCACTATAACACCAATCAAAGTGTAAATAACAATGCCTGATCACCCCTCCCCCTCCAGAGTAGTACAGTATTACGGTAACACTGAACTATTCTGATGAAAGTATATAAAAAATGTAAAAAAAGAAAAAAAGTTTAAAGGAGAAGTCTAGCCTGAGCTTTTTAGGCTGGGCTTCTCCTCTGGGTCACAGGAGTGATATTTGTTTTGCACTCCTGTGACCCGTTTTCAGCGGAGAGCGCTCTGAAGTCCGCTCTCTGCTGACGTCACTGCCATCAGTCGGGGCAGCGCGTCATCTCGACTTCCCAATTCAGGATCCGCCAGCTGCCCTGATTGATGGCAGTCTCAGCTTATCAGCAAGCCGCTGAGACACTGAGACAGCCTCTCCCCACCCCTCCACTGCTCAGCGCTCCAATGAGCATGGATAAGCAGAGAGGAAAGAGGCTGACTGACATTCAGCCTCTTTCCTCTCGGGGATGTGTGAGAACCGAGCCAGCAGCGATGTTCGGTGACTCGGTTCTCAGTGCACAGACGCCGGGGGACAGATGGAGCATCGGTCTGATGCTCCATCCACCGAGGAAAGTATGAATCCATAAAAAACCCAAAACCCATACTTCTCCTTTAACCACTTGCCGACCGCCTCCTGTACATTTACGTCGGCAGAATGGCACGTACAGGCACATCAATGTACCTGTACATCCACTTTAAGTGCCTGTCCGTGGTTTCGCGTGCGTCGCCAGCGGCGTGCTCGTGACCCTGCCGCCATCCCCGTGAGTTGGACCGTGGGATCCCCGCGATCGTCTCACGGAGGTATAGAACGGGGAGATGCTTGTGTAAACAAGCATCTCCCGGCTCTGCCTAGTGACAATGACACGGATCTCAACTCTGTGTACTCGGATCGGAGATCAGTGTCATGTGACATAGAGCCCACCCCCCCTACAGTTAGAAACACTATGCAGGGAACACTTAACCCCTAAAGCGCTACCTAGTGGTTAACCCCTTCACTCCCAGTGTCATTTTCACAGTAATCAGTGCATTTTTATAGACAATGGTCCCAAAAATGTGTCAAAAATGTCCGATGTGTCTGCCATAATGTCACAGTCACAAAAAAAATCACTGCTCGCCGCCATTACTAGTAAAAAAAAAATTATTAATAAAAATGCCATAAAACTATCCCCTATTTTGTAAACGCTATAACTTTTGCGCAAACCAATCAATAGACGCTGATTGCAATTTTTTTTTACCAAAAATATGTAGAAGAATACGTATCGGCCTAAACTGAGGGAAAAAAAATTATACGCTTTTTGGGGAAATTTATTATAGCAAAAAGTAAAAAATATTGCATTTTTTTCAAAATTGACGCTCTACTTTTGTTTATAGCGCAAAAAATAAAAACCGCAGAGCTGATCAAATACCACCAAAAGAAAGCTCTATTTATGGGAAAAAAAAGGACGTCAATTTTGTTTGGGAGCCACGTTGCACGACCGTGCAATTGTCAGTTAAAGCGCCGCCGTGCCGAATCGCAAAAAATAGGATTTTTATAACAGCTTACCTGTAAAATCCTTTTCTTGGAGTACATCACGGGACACAGAGCGGCATAGTCATTACTATGTGGGTTATATAGATACCTTCAGGTGCTGGCACTGGCAACTTCCAAAACCGGAAGTACCCTCCCCTATATAAGCCCCTCCCATCCGGGAGTACCTCAGTTTTGTAGCAAAGCAATAAGTGTCCCCAAAAGAGGGGTGGGAGCTCTGTGTCCCGTGATGTACTCCAAGAAAAGGATTTTACAGGTAAGCTGTTATAAAAATCCTATTTTCTTTCTCGTACATCACGGGACACAGAGCGGCATAGTCATTACTATGTGGGATGTCCTAAAGCAATGCCCAATGAGGGGGGGATACACCATACATAAGCTGAGCGCTATCAGACATGAGGATCTTTTGCGGCCTGCAACACACTGCGCCCAAAGGCGACATCCTCCTGACTTCTAACGTCCACCTGGTAGAACCTAGTAAACGTGTGTACTGAAGACCATGTTGTGGCCTTACAGACCTGGGCCAGGGAGGCCTGGTGATGCACTGCCCATGAAGTTCCAACTGCTCTCGTGGAGTGCGCCCTAACTTTGAACAGAGGCGGTCTCCTTCTCAAGCCATAGGCTTGCATTATGACCTGTCGAATCCACTTGGCTAAAGTAGATTTTGACGCTGCCTGACCCTTTCTGGGGCCTTCCGGCAGAATAAACAAAGTATCCGTTCTGCGAATCTGAGCAGTGGCTTTTAGATAAGCTTTAACTGCTCTTACTACATCCAAAGAATGTAATAATTTTTCCTCTACTGAACTAGGTTTGGGGAAAAAGGAAGGAAGAACCACATCTTGGTTCAAATGAAACCTCGATACCACCTTAGGAAGAAAGGCTGGATGAGGACGTAAAACTACTCTGTCCTTATGGATAACCAGATATGGCTCCCTACAGGACATAGCGGCTAATTCCGACACTCTTTTAGCCGAACAAATGGCTACTAGAAAAATCAATTTCCTGGTGAGAAGAACCAGGGAAATATGCTGTAATGGTTCAAATGGTTGTTTCTGTAGAACCGACAGAACCAGGTTTAAGTCCCATGGACATATGGGAATATTAACCGGAGGGCTAATACGCATCACTCCTTGTATAAAGGCTTTGACTAGTGAATGCGAAGCCAAGGGCCTCTGAAAAAATATTGACAAGGCCGAAATCTGACCCTTGATAGTACTCAAGGCAAGCTTCCTATCTACAGCCCACTGTAGGAAGTCCAGAATCCTACCTATTACGTACTTACGTGGATGCCATTTCTTGGCCTCACACCAGGCGATGTACGCCTTCCAGATTCTATAGTAGATCTGCCTGGATACTGGCTTCCTGGCATTGATCATGGTAGATACCACAGGATTAGAGAGACCTCTCTTTTTTAGAATGTGGGCTTCAATAGCCAGGCCGTCAAACCTAGGGCTGGTAAGGAAGGGTGGTATATCGGTCCTTGCGAAAGCAGGTCCGGACGATGTGGGAGGGTCCAAGGACTCCCCACAGACATTTTTACAATCTCCGCGTACCATGCTCTTCGGGGCCACGCTGGAGCCACCAGAATCACTGGTTTCTTTTCTACCCTGATTCTGCGGAGTAATCGAGGTAACAATTGTGGCGGTGGGAATGCATATATCAGCTTGAACTGATCCCAAGGGAACACTAGGGCATCCGAGCCGCAAGCTAGGGGATCCCTTGTCCAAGAGACAAACCTGTCCACCTTTGCGTTGAATCTGGATGCTAGCAGATCTACATCCGGTGTTCCCCACCGCTGACATATTGTCCGGAAAACCTCGGGGTGAAGGGACCATTCCCCTGGGCATAATTGTTGGCGACTTAGAAAGTCCGCCTTCCAATTCTCCACTCCTGGAATGAATACCGCGGATATGGCTGGGACATATCTTTCTGCCCATTTCAGGATGCAATTTACTTCCCTCTGGGCTGCACGACTCCTGGTGCCACCCTGATGATTTATATATGCCACTGCCGTGGCATTGTCCGATTGAATTCTGACAGGGGACCCTTGGAGTTTGGATGTCCATGCTACTAGGGCATACCGGGCTGCTCGTATCTCTAAGAGATTGATGGGCAGGGCCTTTTCTGCATCCGACCATCTGCCCTGGAGAGACCATTGCTCCAGTACTGCTCCCCAGCCTATAAGGCTGGCATCTGTAGTGACCACCTTCCAAGAAATTGGACTGAAGGATTTCCATTTTTCCAGATTCTGGGGAACCAACCACCAACGGAGGCTCTTGCGAACGGAAGGGGACAAGGACATTGGTAAGTCCAGGGCCTGAACTTTCTTGTTCCAGGCTGACAGTATAGCCCTTTGCAAATTCCTTGAATGGAATTGACCGTAGGGTACTGCTTCGAATGATGCCACCATTTTTCCCAGCAGCCTCATGCACAGGCGTATGGACGGCTGTCTTTTTGTACCCACTAAGTGGATCAAATCTCTCAAAGACAACACCTTTTTTCGAGGCAAGAATATTTTCCTCTGGCCTGAATCTAGCCTTAGCCCCAAGTATTCCAGACTTTTGACTGGTTTTTGGGCTGACTTGTCTCGGTTGATAACCCAACCGTGAGATTCCAGATACTTGATTGTCTTGTGAACGACCACTTCTAGTTTTTTCACTGAGTGGTCTATCAGCAACAAGTCGTCTAGATATGCCATTATCGTTACACCTTGTGTTCTTAGATTGGCCAATAATGGGGCCAGAATTTTTGTGAACACTCGTGGTGCTGTGGCCAGACCGAAGGGTAAGGCTCTGAACTGAAAATGGCGCCCTTCTACTGCAAAGCGTAGAAATTTTTGGTGGACTGGAAAGATGGGAACGAGGCTAACCATTCCTCCCCTTGTAGGGCAGTGGCCACCGATCGGATCGACTCTATCCGGGAAAGTCCTGATATGCAGGAATTTGTTTAGCCCTTTTAGATTTAATATGGGCCTCACGTCCCCATTTGGCTTCGGGACTGTAAAGAGGTTTGAGTAAAACCCGAACCCCCATTCTTCCAGGGGAACCTCCATAATTACTCCTTGGAGCAATAGTTGTTCTAGTGCCAACAGGAGGGAATCTCTCTTCCGGGGATCCCTTGGCACGTTTGACCACATAAAATGGGAAGGAGGAGAGTCTTTTAACTCCAATCTGTATCCCAGACTTACTGCGGAGAGCACCCATCTGTCTCTGATCGTGTCCCGCCAGGTCTCTGCGAACAACTGGAGTCTTCCCCCCACCCGATTGAGTGGGGGCAACCCTTCATGCATTTGACTTTGGGGGAGGTTTTGTACCTCTCCTGACCCAGGGCTTCTTGTTACCCTGCGATTGTCCCTGATTTTTACCCCCGGGATTTGACCGAGGAGGCCGTCGGAACTGTTTCACAGCCGATGCCCCAGGGACTGGAGAAGCAGGCCTCTTAAAAGAGGGACCTCTAACTCTGTTTTTAACCGGCAAGAGTGTACTTTTACCGCTGGAAATTTTCTGGATATATTTGTCCAGGTCTTCCCCGAATAAGCGTTCACCATGAAATGGGAAGCTAACCAGCAATTTTTTACAGGGAGCTTCAGCAGACCAGTTTTTGAGCCATAGAAGCCTGCGCATATGTACTACAGACAGCGTAAGGCGGGAGGCCTGATGGATTGAATCCTTTATGGCGTCAACCGCAAAGCATAAGGCTCTAGGTAGATCAGCTAGGGCAAGGGCCTGCTGATCTGGCAAGTCCCTTAAGACCTGTTTCAACTGATCCTTCACTGCTTGGCAGACCCCAATAGCTGCTACTGCTGGTTGTGTCACCAAGCTTGCTGTAGAAAAAGCAGATTTTAATAAGGACTCCAATTTTTTATCTATTGGGTCCTTGAACATTTGGACATTATCCACTGGACATGTCAGTGATTTATTCACATAAGAGATGGCTGCGTCCACTGTAGGGACCCTCCATTTTTTGATAAACTTATCCTCCATGGGATAGACCACTGGAAATCTCTTGGGGGGAGTAAATATTTTATCAGGATGTTCCCAATCCTGGTAAATGAGCCCTTCCAGTAAAGGGTGAAGTGGAAAGGAACAGACAGTCTGGGGAGCTTTTAGCGACCCCAGCGAGGAGACAGTAGTGGTTGATGGTTCCGCAAGGTGCATTTTAAATGCTGATCGGACCATGTTAGTCAGAGACTGAACCCATAATCTTTCAGCTTGAGATGCTGAGAAAGGTTCCTCCACTGTTGATTCCTCTATAACAGAATCAACCTCATCCTGATCCCCTTCAGGCAGGTCGATCCCTGTATGGGACTGTTGCTCCGCTAACAGGTACTCTGAAGGAGGAGACGGAGATCGGGCGTGCTTTCCCTGTGACAGGGAGGCAGCGATCAATGTTGTCAATCTCTCTTCCAATCCTCCCAGAGCTGAGGAAAAAACCTCCTCTGTTACATACACAGGAGCAGGTGAACTGAGGACAGCCACAGTACCAGGTACTCCTGTGGGGTCTCTACGGTCACTAACCTCTGAATTTTCAGGGGAGACTGGTGCAGCAGAAGCATGCCCAAGATCCTCAGAGCCCGATGGAGACCCCCTTCGCTTCCTGGAACATTTAGTTCCGGAGCTTCTGGACGGCATATTCCTAAGCCCAAAGCTGAGGTATTCCAGCCGTAATACACCACTTTTACTGATAATAGTCTAGCACAATTGCTGCTATATAACAGTTGGTGTCTACTAAAGTGCCTTTCTAGGGGATGCCTGCATCAACCGCCTCTGTGTGCCTTTTTACTGTTGCTAGCTCTGTCTGTGCACTTCAATAGCCAGCTGTGATTGTGCTTTTAAACACTCTGGACGCCCGCACATGCGCAGTAGCGCTGCGGCGCACACCGAGCGTCATCCACCCGCTCCGCCCCTTTTTCCAGATCGCCTCTATATATAGAGGCGCGTGCTCGCGCGCGGGCACGTGCGCCTTTGGCGCTCTTTTTTGAAAAAAATAAGGAGCTAGATGGGAGCCAGGGTCCCTGCCGCAGGGCCCGGGGATGGATGAGCGCAGCAACAGGGCAGAGGAGACAGCTTCCCAGCAGAGAACTTACCAACTGCCTGGATTTGATTTTGGAAGAAAAAAATCCACATTACAAGAAAAAGCACCATAGCGGCCTCTAGTGGTTAACACAGGTACCGTGGTCTTACATTTTTTTTTATTTTTTTTTCTTGCCTACTATTAAAATTTTTACATTTTCTCAGTAGTAACAGGCATGCACAGAATATTAGCGGGAATACCTTAGGTAACAGGCAGAAAGACAAAATATAAGGAAATAAAGCTGCGCAACTACGTAAAAATTGTGAATAAAAATAACCGAAAATTATTAAGTGTGAAATCACAATGTGATATCACCTTAAAGGTGACGTGACTGAACAATATAGCATGTAAATGTAACAATGAATGATATAGTTTGAGCCTCTGGGTAATAAATTATGTTACACTCTATTCCTTGGTATTAACACAAGAGAATTCAATAGCTGTTCATAAACGGCATAAAGTCCCCAGAAAAAGAATAAAGTGTATAAGGGTTCAATCTCTTCAAAATTGAATTTGTGACTTCAAAACTGAAACACCATGGAAGAAGTGCTGATACGACAGAAAGGAATCCACCACCTTATCTTTCTCAGGCTGCTTACCAGAAATCCTGATCCCTGAGAGAGATCAGTCTGAGTAGATGGCTATTATCCCCGCCAGGGTCTCTAATTGGCTCTCTCTGTACTTATATTCCTCTAGGCTTCAGTCTGTAGTCCCCAGATATCTCCACGAATCGCATTTAGGGTGAAAAAGAAAGCCCCATAGCGTAATCCAATATTATAAAACGTTTATTAAAATAAAAAGATGCACTTACAGCATGTTGAATAAAAAACAGCAATGGTTGTGTATAAGGCCGGCCGGCTCTCACTACCCGTTGCTTCCGGGATTCGTATTGTGGTGACGTCAGCACGCCGCTCCTCCCTACGTCGTTTCGACAAACCTGTCGTCATCCAGGGGCACGGGCGGCGTGCTGATCCACCACCATTTTGTGTGCTGTGAGCGATAGCTGGGTCCGCCCAGAACAGAGTTCCCAGCATCCCAGCTGCGGGTGTCGCCATCTTGAAAATGGGCAAACTGCCCTTACATTAATAACCTATTACCTTTGATCTCACTGTCGGATCCTACTCCGACATATAGATACAAAAGATCACGGCCGGGATATCCACTCACTATGAGTGTACCTATTCAGTATAAATCATTGTAACATATCAGTGACATTAACGGAGTCCGACTGGATCTGAACTCTCGGCATCTCCGCTACACATATCACCATATTGAAAATGGGCAAACTGCCCTTACATCCAAAACACTGACTAGCGTTGGCAATGTCAGACGTAAATCAGATATGTAAACTAAAAAGGGATCCAACTAAACAGTTAGCTCACTGTAAGTGAAACTTGCATTTAAATAGCAAGCACACTCCGCCCATATGCATCCTAAATATACGGGCACATAAGATATAAGGCTACAGAAATACTATACGTTGGTTGAAATCAAACCTAATATGATATAAAGGGGTTCACATCCCTACCCCACATTCCCTGGATATATCATAACATATAAATGTATTCCAAGCCATTAAAATATTTAAAAATGTTAAGTGTTTCTCCATATGCTAGATAGGTGTAATGTGACCGCCACCCTGTGGACAGATTCACAATTACACTCATTGTTTCTTAATATAAAAAAAACCATGGCCATCTGCATATGGAATGTCACTATGGGAGAAGGAACTAAAAAATAGAAAGAAGGGAATTATTGGAGAAAGGTAATTGTAAACCAAATATCTAAGCGAATTGGATCTGTCTGTTGGATTCTATGAGCATATATATTCACCATAAATGTATGGGTGCCGCCAAAGCACACACCCCGACACCATAATGAAAAAACACATGTTCAACAAACCTGATGTGTACTCAAATAAACCCATAGACATCCCCAAGGGCGACCCCCTTAAGATGTCCATGGATCAATGCACTACACCAATCTGAATGTGTATAACTGGAGTATTTGTCTCGGTGCCATAGGTCCCCTAAGGGTATCGATAGTGATGGAATGGGGATGTACCGAGAGCTCAGATCCAGTTTACATTGCTATACAGAAATTATATCCACCTAGCTGTTATCGATGAATGCATTGACATCAATGTCGACGTTAAGCCCATAAGGGGTATAGCAGCGGACCTTATGGATCCAGCTCATTTCCATGCGGGATATTTCCCTGACTAGAGACCCACCCCTCCAATGAGGACTATACCTGTCAATTCCTAAAAAGGAAGTACCCTCTGGATTGCGCTGGTGGTGTAAGTCATAATGCTTGGATACCGAATGATATTGGAAGCCACTCTTAATGTTAGCTATGTGTTCTCCAAGTCTTATTTGCATGGTCCGTTTTGTCCTACCTATATATTGCATCCCGCAAGGACATTGCAGGAGGTATACAACGCCTGTGGAACTGTATGTGACAAAAGTATCGATCTTATACGTTTTTGAAGTACTGCTGGATACAAATACTTCAGTCTTTTTAGATCTGATTTTGTTTATGGAGCACACCTGGCACCGACGGCATTGATGGTACCCAGATAATTTTTGGAAAAAAGAGACTTTCTTAGGTGGAGGGTCAACCACATTGGGTGCCACTCTATCTCTCAGGGAAGGGGCACCCCTGAAAATAACTTGTGGGATTGTTGGGAGGAAAGTGTTGATGATACGGTCACTCCCCAAAAGATGCCAGTGTTTCCGAATGATTCTTTTTATCATATAATGCTGTGTAGAGTATGTTGTGATGAATGGTATACACAATTGTTCTTGTTTCTTTTTTGGGCCATTTGTTAACAAAGATGATCTTTCCATGGATATTGGCCTGGAGAAAGTAATCGGACTTTTCAGAACAATTTCTCTGCATGCGAACAAATTGGCTTTTCGGCACTGACTTCAGCCAAGAGTCCTTGTGGCAACTATCGCTCGGTATATAAGCGTTGCGGTCAGTTTGTTTAAAGTACGATATCGTTTTGAAACCCACTTCACTCTTGGTGATTGTAAGGTCCAAAAAATTAATCCGTACTTGACTAGCCTCATAAATGAAACGTATACCTCTATCATTCTGATTAATCTCTAGGAAGAAAGCTTCCAGCTGTGCAACTGTGCCATCCCAGAGGAGGAGGACGTCATCAATATACCTAGCCCAAAGTTTAAGATGTGGGCTTCGGTCTTTAAAGATGACGTCCTCCTCCCATTTGGCCATGAACAGATTGGCCAAGCTGGGGGCATATTTCGCCCCCATGGCTACTCCCCGTTCCTGCTTGTAGAAGTTGTGACTAAACCAGAAATAGTTGTGTTTTGCCGCATAATCTAGAAGCTCCATAATGAAATTTTGTTGTTCTTCCGATGTTGTTGAATGGAGATTTAAATAATACTTAACAGCTGATAACCCCAAAGAATGGGGAATTATAGTATAAAGTGATGTCACATCAGCTGTGACCATCCACATGTATTCACTGGGATGTTGATCTGCCAGCAAATTAATTACATGTCTGGTGTCTTTCAGATAGGACGGCATTTTCAGCACTAATGGTTGAAGAAAAAAGTCTATATATTTGCCCACCCGGGACGTGATGGAATCAATTCCGCTAACTATCGGACGTCCCGGGGGGCAAGTCAGACTTTTATGTATTTTAGGCAAACAGTACAGGATAGGAACCCTCAGTGCCTTAGGGACCAAAAAAAGCTGTTCCTTTTCATTCAGAATTCCTAATTGTGCGCCCTTTAGTACCAAGTCATCCAGGGTCTTTTTATATTTAATGATTGGATTTCCGACCAAGAGGGTATAGGTCTCCTGATCCCCAACAATCCTGGATAATTCTTGAAGATAGTCATCCCTATCAAGGATCACTATCCCCCCCCTTTATCGACGGGGCGTATAACCAATTGTTTATTGTTACACAAGGTGTCTAAGCCCTGCTCTAAATTCTTCTCCATTTTTTTATTTGTTGTTTTTACAGATTCCAAATCTTGCAGAACCACATCACGAAATACTCTCAGTGATGGTGCTAGGGTACCTGGGGGGTTAAAAGTGGAAGCATTGGACAATCCCGTATATTGATAATTATTCAACACTAATCCCCCCTGGCGTGTAGGAATACTAGCGAAATGCCTTTTGATGTTAATTCTCCTAACGTACTTGTGTACGTCCATGTACGTTTCGAATTTATTGAGTTTTCGAGGAGGGGCAAATTTTAAACCCTTATTCAAAAGGGCTGTTTCAGATTCTGTCAAGGTTTGGGAACTGAGGTTGAAAATGCCTTCACCTGTTATGCTCTTGGTTTTTTTAGATTGTGCTCTCCTCCCCCCTCTTGTTCCTCTTTGTTTTCTATGGGCCTCTTTATGCCCTGATTGGCTTTGGGAAAACCCCAATGGTGTTGATCTTGCGTTTTCCCACTGGGTCTCCTTGATCGGTCTCTAGTAGACCATGTGAGTTCCTGGTCTTCCAGATCATACTCACTCTGTTTCTGGTGTACAGGACCGTCCCTATCTCTAAGAGGGAAAAAACGATTATGGGATTCTCCCCTGTTGTTAAACTCCCAATCCTCTCTGTACCTATCATAGTAAGTCCGCTCGTCCTGTCGAGGACTTTGATAGGGTGGTCTATCATAACCATAGTTGTTATACGAGCCTCTATCGGTCTCTCTCCTAGACCCAGGAGGGTCCCTATAGGATTGGTGTTGATTATTACTATATTGTTGTTGGCCATAATCACGATCATCTCTCCTCCCTGAACCATATTGTTGGTTCCATCCAGTATTTCTTGGAGGTTGTCCCCCTTTGGGAGGTACCTGTGTTCGTTTGGGTGACTGATACGACACCCGCCTTCCTTTCTTACCCGATTTGTTATTAGTTGTTTTCTTAGGAGTTTTATGTGAGACTTCCCTAATGGGCAAATGTTGTATTGCCCCTGTAGAAGTATCTGGGGCATTATCTCCCTGAATAATAGCCTCCATTCTTGTTTCCTGTTTATCCAACTCCTCATTAGCCAATTTCTTTTGCCATTCAAAGACAAAATTGGCTTGATAATCCCCATAGTCCCTATTGTATTTCTTTCTTTTTTTTGATTTTTTGTTCCTTCTCCTCCTTATCTAATAATTTTAAAAGATTAATGGTTCGCTCCTTATATTCTTCCCCCTCTTTATGAGGAAGGAGACTATCTTTAAGGGTTTTTATCTCCCCATCTAGTCTGGTTAATTTGCTATTTTTTCTACCGACTAGGAAGCGTAAAAAATTGACCCCAGCATCATTAAAATACCGGAACCAACTTTCCAACTCTATCTCTCCCTTTTGGGGACATACCTCCCATCGTAGGCTTCTTGGGACCATGCTTAATTTGATGTACGTCTCCAAAAAGGCTATATCCCATTGGGTGTGTACCTCAGAAATGGTCAGATTTTTGAGTCTGACAAATAGTCCCCCCAAATCTCCATCTTTGGTGTTAAAGGTCTCAAAT
This sequence comes from Rana muscosa, assembly GCA_029206835.1. Classification (NCBI taxonomy): domain Eukaryota; kingdom Metazoa; phylum Chordata; class Amphibia; order Anura; family Ranidae; genus Rana; species Rana muscosa. The sequence continues at coordinate 1,226,210,081 of CM055122.1, read as the reverse complement.
ACACCTTGAGTGTTGACCACCTTAGAAGCCCGATATTCAAAAATATCCATTGGTGTTCCAATGGATAATAATAGAATATTATGAATTAAATCTTACTTGGTGCAATAATTGCAAAAAACTTAACCGTGAGTATAGTAACCGATACCCTAGATTTAAATGGATGTTTTAGGTCCAAAAAACCTATATATCACCCTTAACAAAATCAGATCTAAAAAGACTGAAGTATTTGTATCCAGCAGTACTTCAAAAACGTATAAGATCGATACTTTTGTCACATGCAGTTCCACAGGCGTTGTATACCTCCTGCAATGTCCTTGCGGGATGCAATATATAGGTAGGACAAAACGGACCATGCAAATAAGACTTGGAGAACACATAGCTAACATTAAGAGTGGCTTCCAATATCATTCGGTATCCAAGCATTATGACTTACACCACCAGCGCAATCCAGAGGGTACTTCCTTTTTAGGAATTGACAGGTATAGTCCTCATTGGAGGGGTGGGTCTCTAGTCAGGGAAATATCCCGCATGGAAATGAGCTGGATCCATAAGGTCCGCTGCTATACCCCTTATGGGCTTAACGTCGACATTGATGTCAATGCATTCATCGATAACAGCTAGGTGGATATAATTTCTGTATAGCAATGTAAACTGGATCTGAGCTCTCGGTACATCCCCATTCCATCACTATCGATACCCTTAGGGGACCTATGGCACCGAGACAAATACTCCAGTTATACACATTCAGATTGGTGTAGTGCATTGATCCATGGACATCTTAAGGGGGTCGCCCTTGGGGATGTCTATGGGTTTATTTGAGTACACATCAGGTTTGTTGAACATGTGTTTTTTCATTATGGTGTCGGGGTGTGTGCTTTGGCGGCACCCATACATTTATGGTGAATATATATGCTCATAGAATCCAACAGACAGATCCAATTCGCTTAGATATTTGGTTTACAATTACCTTTCTCCAATAATTCCCTTCTTTCTATTTTTTAGTTCCTTCTCCCATAGTGACATTCCATATGCAGATGGCCATGGTTTTTTTTATATTAAGAAACAATGAGTGTAATTGTGAATCTGTCCACAGGGTGGCGGTCACATTACACCTATCTAGCATATGGAGAAACACTTAACATTTTTAAATATTTTAATGGCTTGGAATACATTTATACGTTATGATATATCCAGGGAATGTGGGGTAGGGATGTGAACCCCTTTATATCATATTAGGTTTGATTTCAACCAACGTATAGTATTTCTGTAGCCTTATATCTTATGTGCCCGTATATTTAGGATGCATATGGGCGGAGTGTGCTTGCTATTTTAATGCAAGTTTCACTTACAGTGAGCTAACTGTTTAGTTGGATCCCTTTTTAGTTTACATATCTGATTTACGTCTGACATTGCCAACGCTAGTCAGTGTTTTGGATGTAAGGGCAGTTTGCCCATTTTCAATATGGTGATATGTGTAGCGGAGATGCCGAGAGTTCAGATCCAGTCGGACTCCGTTAATGTCACTGATATGTTACAATGATTTATACTGAATAGGTTCACTCATAGTGAGTGGATATCCCGGCCGTGATCTTTTGTATCTATATGTCGGAGTAGGATCCGACAGTGAGATCAAAGGTAATAGGTTATTAATGTAAGGGCAGTTTGCCCATTTTCAAGATGGCGACACCCGCAGCTGGGATGCTGGGAACTCTGTTCTGGGCGGACCCAGCTATCGCTCACAGCACACAAAATGGTGGTGGATCAGCACGCCGCCCGTGCCCCTGGATGACGACAGGTTTGTCGAAACGACGTAGGGAGGAGCGGCGTGCTGACGTCACCACAATACGAATCCCGGAAGCAACGGGTAGTGAGAGCCGGCCGGCCTTATACACAACCATTGCTGTTTTTTATTCAACATGCTGTAAGTGCATCTTTTTATTTTAATAAACGTTTTATAATATTGGATTACGCTATGGGGCTTTCTTTTTCACCCTAAATGCGATTCGTGGAGATATCTGGGGACTACAGACTGAAGCCTAGAGGAATATAAGTACAGAGAGAGCCAATTAGAGACCCTGGCGGGGATAATAGCCATCTACTCAGACTGATCTCTCTCAGGGATCAGGATTTCTGGTAAGCAGCCTGAGAAAGATAAGGTGGTGGATTCCTTTCTGTCGTATCAGCACTTCTTCCATGGTGTTTCAGTTTTGAAGTCACAAATTCAATTTTGAAGAGATTGAACCCTTATACACTTTATTCTTTTTCTGGGGACTTTATGCCATTTATGAACAGCTATTGAATTCTCTTGTGTTAATACCAAGGAATAGAGTGTAACATCATTTATTACCCAGAGGCTCAAACTATATCATTCATTGTTACATTTACATGCTATATTGTTCAGTCACGTCACCTTTAAGGTGATATCACATTGTGATTTCACACTTAATAATTTTCGGTTATTTTTATTCACAATTTTTACGTAGTTGCGCAGCTTTATTTCCTTATAATATTGTTATTTGTGTGTGTCTCACATTTTTTAGTTGCAGCACAGATATTGAGTTATCACATTCAGTTTTTGCAGACAGCGCAGTATTCCTACACTTTTTACAGAAAGACAAAATAGGCTTGGGGGTCCCCCAATAGAACCAAGTTCCTGAGGGCCCCCACTTACCTTTTCCTCGCCGCAGGACTCTGTTTGGTCCACAGAAGCCCAAACTTCACCTATCACGGCAGGCATTGTAATTAAACCTTCAGGGACCGGGTTCCCAAGGATTCCACTCCCCTGGACCTGTATAGCACCCTGCACAGAAAACATCTTGGTCGTGGGTATGACCAGAGCTCTGGATCCCAGGGTCCAGCCCTCCTAAGAGAGGCATTACAGGCAAAACCTTGCTCTTCTCTTTGCAAGGCCCGGGTACCGACCGTTTAGCTATGAAGCTTTTTTGGTCGGATCCGGAATAGCTTACTGAGGCCCAAAAGAACCTGTACGCAAGCTCATTGAAAACACATGTTACTTCTTGGCCAACACCTTAGACACTGGCAAAAAACTGATGTACTCCCGAATGGGAGGGGCTTATATAGGGGAGGGTACTTCCGGTTTTGGAAGTTGCCAGTGCCAGCACCTGAAGGTATCTATATAACCCACATAGTAATGACTATGCCGCTCTGTGTCCCGTGATGTACGAGAAAGAAAGTGGCCTGGTCTTTAACCAGCCAAAATGGTCCGGGCTGAAGTGGTTAAAAAAATAAATAAAATTGAATACATATTTTTTACATTTTTTTTTTACATATGGTCACCAGTCAGTATCCCTGATCAACTCCACACCAGTCATATGATTATTCTGTACTGCACTGTTAAAATTATGTGAAAAATGTATAGTTAAATAAAAAAAAGGTTTTCATTTAATTTCTTTATTTTTCAAAAAATCGTGACAAAAAAAATCACAACTTCAAAAAACTCATCATGCCTCTTACTAAATAACTTATGCCGCGTGCATACACACGATCGGAAATTCCGACAAGAAACGTTTGATGTGAGCTTTTGGTCGGAAATTCCGACCGTGTGTAGGCTCCATCTGACTTTTTCTGTCGGAATTTCTGACAGCAAAAATTTAAAAGCAGGTTCTCTATTTTTCCGACAGAAAAAGTTATTGGCGGAAATTCCGCTCATCTGTATGCAATTCTGATGCGCAAAAAAACATGCATGCTCAGAATCAAGCAGAAGAGCCGAACTGCCTATTGAACTTCATTGATCTCGGCTCGTCGTACGTCTTGTACGTCACCGCGTTCTTGACGGTTGGAATTTCCGACAAGATTTGTGTGACCGTGTGTATGCAACACAAGTTTGAGCCAACATTCCATCGGAAAAAAAATCCAGGTTTTTCTTGTCGGAATTTCCGATCGTGTGTACGGGGCATTTGACTGGCTACTTTCCAAAAAGGGGTCATTTGGAGTTTTTTTTTTTACATTCCTGGCATTTTAGGGCCTCAAGAAATGAGATAGGCCATTAGTACATTTAGGATTGATCAATTTTTAAATACTGTATATAATAATGATAGTTTGTTTCACACAAACCAATTAATATACACTCATATGGATTTTTTTTTTTTTTACCAAAGACATGTACTGTAGCAGAATACATTTTGGCCTAAATTTATAAAGAAATTTGATTCTATTGGATTTGTCTTATATCTTTTACAGAAAGTAGAAAATAAAAAGTTTTATTTTTTTCAAGATGTTGTTCTTTTTTCATTTATTTAGCAAAATATAGAAAATCCAGTGGTGATCAAATACCACCAAAATAAATATTTGTGTGGAAAAAATGATATTCATTTAATTTGCATACAGTGTTGCATGACTGAGCAATTGCCAGTCAAAGTAGCACAGTGCTAAATAGCAAAAAATGGCCTAGTCATGAAGAGGGTAAAACCTTTTCGGAGGTCAAGTGGTTAAGTTAGATTCAACTATGGACTAACCATAGAAATTAGATATTGCTCTACATAATGATATTGAGTTGAATATTTATTCAACTAAAAAGGATTAATCTTGGATTATTGTGTAGCCCAGCAGACTATTGGTGTGATAAGGAGCAGAGCCTCAAATACACTTGATTGGGCCTTGTGGATGACAGGAGCAGCCCCAATTCAGAAAATGTGTAATTTTTTTTTTTTTTTTTAAATAATATTTTTTATTGAAATAAGGTGCAATACAACAAAAGGAATCACACTAGTCACGTGTTGACATTACAATCATTGTTCTGTCACAATATGCTCATACAAAAATCATGAAAGTAGTACACCATGTCATTCCGTTTGAAGGTAACGCATTCAAGCACATTAAGTACATGCCTCAATATAGAAACGTATTTTGAGTAGCACCTTTATATTGGAGTAAAGTTAGAAAGCCTTCATATTTAACCATGAAGGTTGGAACAGTGGTTACATTATAACACAGAATGTTTGAGGGGGAAAAAGGGTTGAAAAAGAGAGAGGAAATAGCAACATACAAAAAGTGAGAGGAAGGAAAGAAGAAAAAAAAAAAAAAAAAAGGGAAAAGGGGAATAAGTGATGGAGAAGGATATAGATTTGGAACCGTCATCTACTTATGTTGTACAGGCGAATGACTTCCACAATGACCAGTTCGCTTCATATTTATGAATACAACCATCTCTATATGCTAATATTTTTTCAAACTCCGCAATTACATTCACCTTTGAAATCAGTTCCCTTCTACTCGGTATCTCATTTGTTTTCCATTTGCACATCATAACAGACCTTGCGGCAAAAAGGATATGCATTGCTATGGACCGAACTGAAATTGGGTAGTCAGACATATCAATGCTCAGAATAGCTTTTTCAATCTTGGGATGCATAAATACTCCAGTGACCTTTGAAATGATTTTAAATGTTTCAGACCAGAATCCACGAATATGGAGACAGGCCCACACCATATGAGACAGAGTTCCCACCATCCCACATCCCCTCCAGCACAGATTGGAACCATTCTCAGAAAATTTGGCTACAATATATGGGGTATAGTGCCATCTAGCTAGAAATTTTTGTGCTAGTTCTTCATAGTTTGAGCAACGTGAGAATTGTAGGGTATTTTTAATTGCGGAAAGCCATTGTTTCTCAGAGAAGACTCTATCTAATTCTGTTTCCCACTTTGTCATTGATTGGAATTTGGTGAAGGTTATCTTGGACTGAAGCAAGCTATAAATCAGACAGATGCCCTTCATTTTAGGGTTAGAGGAATTCAGATGGTTCCACATCTGTGTCGGAATTTGGATGTACACTCTGTTGAAAGTCTGATAAAAAGAAAATATTTGGTTATATGTCAAAAACTCGGATGGAGGGATGTTATATTTTCTCTGTATTTCAGAGAACGACATCAATTTGCCACTTTCAGTAAGGTCCTTGAGGTAGGATACCCCTTTTTGTGACCAGTGGTGTAGGGATATATTCGGGATCAGCCAATGTAGTACTTCAAGGAGAATGGGTACTTCTATACATGGTAAGTCAGGAGATAATACTTCCGTCAGGTAAGTCCAGGCTTGCAGTGATGCTAGTATAGTAGGGTGATCTAACCTTAAGTGTGAGTGATTCAGATTGAAAGCCTGGAACAGGGACAGCAGTGTTTTAGGGTACATCCATGCCATTTCCAATTTGGTCCATGGCTTGTGGTGTGGTTGTGCAAACCAACCCCTAAGTTGGTCTATGACTGCTGCCATGTAATAGTCTTTCAATATGGGGATACCTAGGCCTCCCATCTTTTTGTGTTTCATCTGCATCACTGACGGGATTCTCGATCTGCTACCGGCCCATACAAAGTTAGATAGTTGTTTCTGTATCGTAGTAAAAAAGGATGCTGGCAAGGGGATTGGGAGTGCTCTAAAGAGATAAGTAAGTTTTGGTAGTAAAAGCATTTTGTATGCCGCCACCCGCCCCGACCATGAAACGTAGTGAGTTTGAATTCTAGACATTTCTTTTTGTAGTTCTGAAATAATGGGTATGTAGTTAGTATTATAGAGATTAGAGCTTGGGGAGGTTAGTTTTACACCCAGATAGGTTATGTCATCTGAAGACCATGGATATGGTAATTTATTTTGAAGGGAATTCCTAGTATTCTTATCTACCGCTATACCCAGGACACTGAATTTGGATGCGTTTATTTTATAGTAGGCCACCTTACCAAATAGAAGAAGAGTGTCATGGGCTGCTGGGAGCGATGTGTCGGGCTCAGATAGTGTCAATATGACATCATCTGCGAAAAGTGAAATTTTGTGGCAGACTGAGTGTGAATTCATGCCCTGGATATGTGGGTGAGTTCTGATCTTTTCAGCTAGGGGTTCCATGATCAAGGCGAATATCAGTGGGGACAGGGGACACCCCTGTCTAGTCCCATTGGTTATCTGAAAGTTCCTTGAGAACATGCCTTCTGTATAGACGTAAGCTGAGGGAGATGAGTATAGCGCCAAAATAGCTTTTTGAATTGGGCCTACCAGTCCAAATTTTTCCAGAACTCTAGTCAAGTATCCCCAGTGCACTCTATCAAAGGCCTTCTCTGCATCCAAAGTGAGAAGCAAAGAAGGCCTCTTGGTGGCTTCTGCCAGATGAATCAGGTTAATCATTCTCCTAGTGGCATCTGTGGCTTGACGACCGAGAACAAAGCCCACCTGATCAGTGTTAATAAGATTTGATAACAGAGCTGACAATCTGTCAGCAATCAGTTTGGCGTATAGTTTGACATCTACATTTAAGAGGGAGATGGGTCTAAAATTTTGTGGAATATTGGGCTCTTTGCCTGGTTTGGGTAATGTGACTATGGTGGCTGTGAGCATCTCAGGTGGGAAAAATGCTTTAGACATTGCCATATCAAAGATCTGTTTTAGATATGGTGATAGGTCGGTGTTAAATAGTTGGTAATACTCAGAAGAGTAGCCGTCAGGGCCTGGTGCTTTGTTGTGTGGTAGTGATCTAATCAATTTTTCTATTTCGTGGATTGTGAAGGGGAGATTCAATAAGGCTGTATCTGTTGGCAATAGTGTAGGAAGGTCAACCGAGTCCAGAAAGTCAAGAATTATGTCGTCTGTAGGTTGGTGAGTTTCTACATCATCCTTCAGGTTATAGAGTGATTCATAGTAGTCACAAAAAGCGTCTGCAATTTCTTTAGGGTTGTATACTCTAAGTCCAGTTTTAGGGTTGATCATATGCGGGATTTTCTGTTTTATAACTCTGTCTTTCAGTTGATTCGCCAGCAGTTTCCCGGCCTTATTGCCACACCTGTAGTTGTTTGCTTTTAACTTACGAAGGCCGTTGTCCTGCCGGGAAATCAAATGTGAACTCAGTTCTTGTCTAGCATAGAATAGAGACTCCCTAATGCATCGTGTGGTTTGTTGTTTGTTGAGGGATTCAAGAGTCTGAATTCTATGCAGTAGGTCGTTACGTTTCTTTGTTTTTTGTTTCTTGAGTCTAGAGCTCAGTTGAATAAGTAAACCTCTAATGTATACCTTGTGGGTATTCCAGAGTGTGAAGGGATCGTCGACCGATGCGGCATTTATGACAAAAAATTATTTTAATTTTTCTCTAATGTGTTTTGAGTTGTCAGGATTCGAAAGGGAGTAAATGTCATTGCGCCATCTATTTGCCCCAGTTTCAGTACCACGATCCCCCACACATATGGAAGTAGGAGCATGGTCAGACCAGGTAATCACATGTATATCGGATTTGACAATCCTCTGTAACATAAATGTATCTACTAGAAATAGATCTATACGTGAGTACGTATGATGCACACCAGAGAAGAAAGTATAGTCCCTTTCCGTGGAGTGTTGACATCTCCATACATCGAATAAACCAGATGTCGCAATGAATTGGGCCAGAAAATGTGTAATTTATAATACACATTAATCAATAATGTATTTCATTCTAAATTCCATAAACAGGAACATTTGTACACGTCAAAATCATTGCAGCCTATCTCAGTGAGGGGATTCCGTATTAATAACTCTAGTCATTCACTGGGCAAATTCATGGATCCTCTTTCTATATACTGTGGACAGAAAGTAACATTTCTGTGTGTATGTGACCATGGGAGTTATTTACTAAAACTGACGAGTGCAAAATCTGGTGCAGCTCTGCAGGTTTCATTGCCAAAGCTTAATTGAACACACTGAAATTGGAAGCTGATTGGCTGCCATGCATAGCTGCATGGATTCTGAGTGCACCAGTTTTAGTAAATCTACCCCATGTGTCCTCTAAAAAGAGCTTTCCTACAATGACCAGTAGGGAACAAGTTGATGATAGCACCAGTCATCACAATCGGGGCACAATAGCCATGTCAAAACTGGCAGAATACATAAACTAAGCTTGAAGCACAATAGAGCTAGTAACTAAATAAATAAATAGGCTATGTCCATAACAAGAAATACTGTAGCTGTCATGTTACTATATATGATGTGTTTATGGATGAGCCGAAAACCCCCAGGTTCGGTTCGCACCAGAACCTGCGAACGGACTGAAAGTTTGCGCAAACTATCAAACCCATTAAAGTCTATGGGACTCGAACGTTCAGAATCAAAAGTGCTACTTTTAAAGGCTAATATGCAAGTTATTGTGCTAAAAAGGGTTTGGGGACCCGGATCCTGCCCCAGGGGACATGTATCAATGCAAAAAGAAGTTTTAAAAAACACAGTTTTTTCGGGAACAGTGATATTAATGATGTTTAAAGTGAAAAAAAAAAAATGTAAAATATTCCTTTAAAGCGGAGGTTCACCCAAAATTTAACCTCCGCTTTTCGGAAATCTAAAATATAAAACAGGTATTTGCACCACTTCCGAGTATAGACTCCCGCCCCTTTGCGTCAACCCCCCACTGTGTTCTGGGAAACACATGGCACCCAGGACACAGCGGGGACCAGTGAGAACGGCGCAGCGCAACTCGCGCATGCTCAGTAGAGAACCGGGCAGTGAAGCCGCAGCACTTCACTTTCCGATTCCCTCACCGAGGATGGTGATGGGGAAGCCGAGAGCCAAGTGGCAGCTCGGCTTCAGCTGCCGACGTCGCGGGCGACCAGGACAGGTAAGTGTCCATTTTTTAAAAGTCAGCAGCTGCAGTATTTGCAGCTGCTGGCTTTTAAAAAAAAAAATTCTGGTGAACCTCCGTTTTAAATATCGTACCTGGGGGGTGTCTATAGTATGCCTGTGAAGTGGCACGTGTTTCCCGTGTTTAGAACTGTCCCTGCACAAAATGAAATTTCTAAAGGAAAAAAAGTCATTTAAAACTGCTTGCGACTTTAATGTAATGTATGGTCCCGGCAATATGGACCACTAACTGAAAATACTGCAGCTCCCTGCCTGTGGTATTAGTATGAGAACACCAGCAATGGTCTTCAGGTAGCTTTAGGTGCACACTGTGCAAGGGACACAGTACACTAACTGAAAATACTGCAGCTCCCTGCCTGCGGTATTAGTATGAGAACACCAGCAATTGTATTCAGGTAGCTTTAGGTGCACACTGTGCAAAGGATGTAATAGATTGCCTCTGGCCCAAAACCAGAATGTATGTCCTGTTCTGCCACTGACCCAAATCTATGATGATGTAAATGCATGCATGCTTAAAGGATTACACACTGATACAGACTGGTCAGTGCAAAGCTCCTTCTCCACAACAGGCAAGCCTTTATTCAGGTTACAGCTCTTTATAGCCAAAGTGACACAAGCAATCGTCATCACAAATGTGTGCATATCATTGGTTCATTCCATATATGGTCCTTCTCTTGTGACGTCTGTTTCTTCCACATGTCTTTACATTATTTAGCTCAGCGCCATGTTTCAATACACGATGGGAGGAGGGAGGTGTGGACAGGACATCTGTTCCTCGTTTAAGAAGTGAATACCTCTGTCATATTTTTAGTCAAGGAGAATACTTCTTATCTTGTTACATGAATACTAAAACACACACACATGATAATACTCTTGGTTATATTCTTAGCTAGCATGCATAAACTTTCTGGTTCCCAATATGAGCATCAATAAGTTTCTTATCCTTGAATATGTCTTAGTGTGTGTGTGTGTTCCTCAAAACTGACCCCACCCTTTTTCCAAATGTGTGTGTGCGTGTCAGCTCATTTCTCCCTAAAAGCTAAAATAGCACTAGCTCCTTAAACTCTAAAATTCCTAAGGATGGGGCTGTGAACTATGTGAGTATCTGAAACAAGAATCATTTAACCTGCACTAAATCTTAAAGAAAATAACAATATTTGAGTGGTTAAAGAGAGATAATCATAGACATAAAATAATAATTTTATCAACTCCATCACAGTCCCCCCTTAAAATGACTATTTTATCAGTACTGTCCCTATGCTGTATGACCTTACTTGGCCCTCTCAACATCAGAATATTTTCTTTTGCATCTCGTATAGAAGTGTCAGGTCACCTGAGCCCAGATGACAGATGCACACTGTTGAGGTCAGGAGTGCACCTCTATGGTAGTGGACCCTACGGCTGACTACTGCGAATGGAACTCTGGGTGGTTAAGAAAGGCAGGTCCACTGGAGAACCAACAAAGATCCCACAGGGAGCTAGAGCAGAAGATTCCCCAGGGCGCGGAGTCTAAGAGCTAGCAGGTGTTCATCAGAGTCTCTAGTGGTGAGGATGGCCTGGGCTGCAGCTAGCTCCAGGTCGCGGTCCCCAGAGTTACCCAGCTCACGCTCTTAGTAGGCTACAGGAGGACAGTAAAAGAATACGCCAAAGTTCGGGTTAACCAGCAGACAAGGATAAACATAGGACACTATTCTTTCCCTTATCATTTGAGAATGTTGTATGTATTATTAACAGGTAAGGACTGCAATGGAGCATACGGTCCCTCTTCCTCCTCCTTTATTGGATCTCTAATATCACCTAAATTCAAAAAAGTAGGGGTTACCTCTTCAGCTACACAGAAAAACAAAAATCTCCTGCGCTCTCGGTGTAATGTCATGATGGACCATCTTAGCTCTGAGAAAAGAGGTGCGCCCCCGAAACGTGTCAGCTATTTAGATGTTTAAGGTGCTGTCTGACCTCTTCTGTCGTCAAGTTCAGTCGGTGGGTGCCAAGAACGTCCAGCTCAATTGTCCGATAAGCTTTTACCTAAGCTCCGTCTGTGAGTAGGATCATTGCATTTTTATTCATATTTTAATAAAACTTTTAAGCGGTAATGCACGAGGTTGGTGCGCCCTCCTTTTTTTTTTCTTTTTTCTTTTTTCTTTTTTCTTACCTCTTCAGCTGCCTTTCCTAACAGCTTCTTCATGCAGGGCAGAATACAGAAAACCACTATCGCAAATAACGTAAGCAGCATCAAAATTACTATGCCTATTTGAGTACAAATGCGTTGCCACCCACTCATCCACCCAAAATACTGATCCCAGGGATCGGTCAGCCCCAAATTTTTTTTAACTCTTTTGAGAGATCCTCTAATTCCTTAATAGCCAAGGTTACCTTACCATTTGGGCCTGTATTGTCCGGAATGTACGTACAACATGTACTTGTCCCAGGCAACATTTTACACACACCACCCTTCTCAGCTAAAATCATGTCTAAGGCCATACGATTTTGGAAAGTCACTTGTGAAGTGGCCTCTAGTTGTTCAGCTAAACCCCGGAGTGCATCCCTGGTATAGTTAACAAACCTCTGTTGGTTATAGTAGATATAATTAATCCAATCTACATTCTTATTTACAGTGATTATGGGAATCAGGGACTCAAATCCTGCAGCTACTTGGTCTCTTGCTTTGAATTCATCTGGGACCCCCCTTGGGACTCCTATGGCATCTATATATATATGGGGGTCAAAACTACCAGCTGAGGCACTTCTGCGCTTCCTGCTGGATTCGGATGAGTGCTCCCCTTTTGCTACTAGGTCACCTCCCGAAAAGAGGTGCAGGGGCATTATGACTTTGGCAAGTGCACATTCCCCTGTCCATCGGTCTGTTAACTTAGTCCTAATCTTCATGTCCCCACAGATCCAATACACGTCTCCCAAAGATTGAGTCTGATTCTGCAACAGATCCGTGGATACACTGCTGTAGGAGGCACAGTATCCCATAGAGAAGTTCACTAAGAACTTCCCTGTTCCCTGGTAGTTCCCATAACATGTGTGTTTGATGAATTATACCAGAATTGTGTTACACCATCTACTTGTTTGATAGCCACCTCCTGTGTGTATACAGTTGCTATAAGAAAAAAGATATATAGTTTCATTCTGATGCGGGTGGTGCATGGTCCTCAGGAACTGGAGCCTTTTTGCATCTTGGCTACAGAGAATGTTTTCGAAGGAACTTCTTAACCATCACCCAATCACCAGGAAGTATGTTGTGAGTACCGTTATCTAGATCAGGATCTGTAATGGAAGAAAATATTCGTGCATGGATGTTAGTTAATTATTTTACAAGAGCGGTCACATAATCTATCAAAGTATCAGACTGTAATTGCAACTGTTGTGGGTAATAACAACCTAATCTAGGGGCTGTTCCAAACAAGATTTCAAAAAGGGATAAAGAATGCTTCCCCCTTGGGGAATACCGTACGTTGAATAAGGCTATTGGCAGGCTTTCTGGCCAGGACATACCTGTGTCCTTGGCCATTTTTAGCATTTGGGTTTTAAGTGTCTGGTTCATTCTTTCCACTTTCCCACTACTCTGAGGGTGATAAGGTGTGTGAAACACTAATGTGGTACCTAGGGCCGACCATATTTCTTTTGTGACTGTAGCAGTGAACGCAGGGCCTTGATCACTCTCTATCAGTTCAGGTACCCCATATCTGCAAACCACTTCCAAAAGCAATTTCTTAGCCGTGGTTTTGCTGTCTGATTTGCGACTGGATAAGTCTCGGGCCATCCTGAGAACATGTCTACCACCACCAGGGCATACTCAAATCTACCACTCTTTGGCATTTGTATGTGATCAATCTGTATCCTCTGGAAGGGGTAGAGCGGTCTAGATGAGTGTTTCGGGGGTGGTTTCTCTAGCCTTTTGGGGTTGCATGCTAGGCAAGTGTGGCAGGACTTGCAGTATTGATTCGTTAAAGTAGTTATTCCTGGAGCTACATAATGTTTGTGTATAAGTGAGTTCATCAAAGTCTTTGAGAGATGGGTTGCTCCATGGGCCCATTGTACCACAGCTGGGTACAAAGCTCTGGGAAGACATTAGCGGGTTCCTACAGTCCAAAGATCATCCACCCATCTTGCTCCATGTTGCTTTCTCTTGGTCTGCAGCATCTGTTTGAGTTTTTTGTAGTAGGGCTTTGTTTACTGCTTCTGGCTGCGGATGATATATTCCCACAAATTCTGTGGTTTCAGCCCCTAAGGGGGTCATGGCTGCCTGTTTTGCTGTTTCATCGGCCAGGTGGTTTCCCCGGGCTTCTGGTGTGGTTATCTTCCCATGGGCTTTAATTTTGAGTATTGCTACTTGTTCTGGGAGTTGGAGTGCTGTCAGGAGCGCATCTATCGCCTTGCCATACTTCACTGGGGTACCGGCTGTAGTCAAAAAGCCTCTTGTCTTCCATATTAGTCCAAAGTCATGGGCCACACCCAGTGCAACGCGGGAATCGGTGTAGATATTTGCTGTTCGTCCTTCCGCAAGTTGGCAGGCTACTGTAAGGGCATGGAGCTCAGCCTCTTGAGCAGACATGGATGCTGGGAGCGAGGCGGCTTGCATAACTGTAGTCTCTGTGGTAACAGATTATCTTGTGTGGAAATTGCTGGATGAATCTGTGAATCTGGAGCCATCAACATACAAGGTGAGTTGAGGCAATGGGATCGGGGCATCCAGGACAGAGGGTAGATGGGTGGTTTCCGCCTTCATGAGTTCAAAGCAATCATGTTCATCTTCTTCTAGAGTAGGAGCAGGTAGGTCTGCATTCTCTTCTTCCTGTTCGTCCAGAGACACGTCATGATTCCCCCCTTGGACAAGAGGAAGGAGAGTAGCAGGGTTGAGTTGTTGGCATCGAAGTAGAGTCACATTGTCAGGCATGAGAAAATTGCATTGCAACCGAAGGTGGCGGGCAGAGGATAAATGCTTGGGTTGCACCTGATTCAGAATGGTAGAGATATCGTGAGGGGCTAGCAGCATAAGTGGATGGCCCAGGACAATATCTGAAGTTTTGTCCAGCAGGGCCTGGGCAGCAAAAACTGCTCAGAGACATGATGGGCCTCCTCTTGCACCTGGATCCAGGTGGGTTGAATAGTAACCGATAGGGCGGTTATGGAGTCCATGACTTTGTGTCAACACCCCTGAGGCGTGGCCCTGGGTCTCAGATATAAACAGGCGAAAGGGCTTTCCATAATCAGGGAGACTGAGTGCAGGAGCAGTGCTGATTGCCTTTTTCAAAAGGTGAAAGTTAGTGAGCGCTTCTTCGGACAGCGCAAAGGGGTCACATTGCAGGTTGTCATACAGGGGTGCATGAGAAGGGAAGCTGCAGGTATCCAGGCTCTGCAGTAAGAGATTAGTCCCAAAAATGCATGTAGGGCCTTAACATTACCGGGGGGCGGAATGGCCTGTATGGCCTCAGCACACGCTAAATCTATGACAGTGAAAAACTTTGCAGACGGGGGCACCCCTGACAGAAGAGTCTGTGGGTCTTCAAAATGGTGGCCTCGTTCGCTGCTTTAAGGTCCTGTACTACCCTGGTCGGGCCACTATCAGCCCCTTCTGTATCGGTTCTTTCAAACCAGCTACAAATACGCTGGGTAAAGGGGTTGGGATGGCTGGGATGAAGAGGCAGTAGGAAGGCCTGTTTGCAAGGGGAGGGACTTCCGTAGGAGGTCCTCCAACTAACAACTGCATTTGGGGCAGATCCCGGGGTGGTCAGGGTGTGGGGATCCGGACCTTCCACATTCCTCACATGCCCACTCAGGGCTACCATGATAGGGTGGAGGCAGGCTTCGTCCTCGTTCAGATAAGATTTACATACAGTTCTATGCAAGCTCTATTTTACAAGACATATTCACAGTTCAATACTGAAATGATACTTGTAAATTTAAAACTTGGTAACTCTTGTGAAATGTCTTTCTGTTACTTCATGGAAGGTAAATACTCTTGTTTACTTTGACACTATGTTATGTTACTCAAGACAAACACATCTGGTTACCCTCTTTAAAAAAATGCATAAACAAAAATGTTATATTATGCACACAGTTTCATGATTCAAACAATACTTATGTTAAATTTGAAATGAATCAATGGTTCAACATATCCTATAATCAATCCAATTTTAAGACTTAATGTCAATGTTATGAGATATGACAAAATATATCTCAACCTTGTTTTAGAAGTGAAACCAATACATACTGCAGTTAGAATTCATCTCACTCCAAAACTGATCTAACAATAGATTGGATTAGTCAAGCATATGTTCAACCACACTTCAATTACCTAAATGGTAAAACTAAAAGATTATACAATACCAGTAGTTAAGAGTCCTGCCCACCCTTATTTCTGTGCAGTCTCTGCTATGGGGCAGGATCCAGCAACCCCAAGTGCAACTCCATCCTGCAAAGAGGTTTAAATAGCTAAGTAGCAAAGGCTCAACCTAAAAATATACAGCAAATATAAAAACTCCAGACTGCATAATGAAAAGTTACTCTCAGGGTTAAAAAGCAGTCGTAGGCTAGCAGAGGTGTTAAAGAGTTAACTGTCTGGAAAAAGAGAAACAGCAGCAGTTTTAAAAAACATTCCTTTTTTTTGTTTTTTTTTCTTCACAGAAGGAGCTATAGCCCCCCCAGTACAAAAGTGGGAGGAGAATGATTTTAACTATTCAGGCAGGCAAGCTGACAAGCAAGGCTTAGGAATTCGTTCATTTAGCATACACAGGGTTAATCGGCCATCTTTGAATCAGAAGCTCACAAGCCCCCACCAGTAAAGAAAAGGAGGGAGGGTAATCTGACTCTTTCTACACAGCGCTCCCAAGTAGGGATGAGCCGAACACCCCCCTGTTCGGTTCGCACCAGAACCTGCGAACAGACCTAAAGTTTGCGTTAATTAAATAAATTTTATTAAATACAATGGACTCGAAAGTTCAAAATCAAAAGTGCTAATTATAAAGGCTAATATGCAAGTTATTGTCCTAAAAAGGGTTTGGGGACGCGGGTCCTGCCCCAGGGGACATGTATCAATGCAAAAAAAAGTTTTAAAAACTGCCATTTTTTCGGGAGCAGTGAATTTAATAATGCATAAAGTGAAAAATAAGAAGTAAAATATTCCTGTATAGTATGCATGTAAAGCAGTGCTCGTTTCCCTTGCTTAGAACTGTCCCTGCACAAAATAAATGGCATTTCTGAAGGAAAAAAGTCATTTAAAACCACTCGCGGCTATAATGAATTGTCGGCTGCCGGGAATACAGAGAAAAGTCATTGATAAAAAAAAAAATGCTTGGGGGTCCCCCCAAATTCAATTACCAGGCCCTTCAGGCCTGGTATGGATATTAAGGGGAACCCTGCATCAAATAAAAAAAAAATGACGTGGGGTTCCCCCCAAATATCCATACTAGACCCTTCATGTCTGGTATGGATTTTAAGGGGAACTCCACCCCAATTTTTTTTTAAAAATGGCGTGGAGTTCCCCCAAAAATCCATACCAGACCCTTTATCCGAGCACGCAACCTGGCAGGCCACAGGAAAAGAGAGGGGGAAGAGAGAGCGCCCCCCCTCCCCCTGAACCGTACCAGGCCACATGCCCTCAACATGGGGAGGATGTCCCCATGTTGATGGGGACAAGGGCCTCATCCCCAAAACGCTTGCCCGGTGGTTGTGGGGGTCTGCGGGCAGGAGGCTTATCGGAATCTGGAGGACCCCTTTAACAAAGGGGACCCTCAGATCCCGCCCCCCTATGTGAATTGGTAACGGGTACCATTTCACAAAAAAAGTGTCAAAATTTTAAAAACCATAGGAGACAACTTGGGGCAAGTCCTTTATTAAAAATAAATAATAAAAAATAAAAAACACATTCCAGCGATGTAATCCAATGTCCCGCGGCGATCCGATGTCCAGTGCTGCAGTCTCCACTCCACATGAAACGTCATTGGCTGAGCGGACCTACACTGCGGAGAAAGTTCCCCATCAGGTCCGCCCAGCCAAAGACGTAGGCGGGGTCTGAGCTACGAGGGGGCAGGGGCGCCCTCGTATCTCAGATCCCGCCTACGTCTTGGCTGAGTGGACCTGATGGGGAACTTCCTCTTCAGTGTAAAAAAATTAATAGACCCGCCCCTTCTCACGTTCCCCATCAGGTCCACTCCTGATGGGGAACGTGAGAAGGGGCGGGTCTATTAATTTTTTTACACTGAAGAGGAAGTTCCCCATCAGGTCCACTTAGCCAATGACATAGGCGGGGTCTGAGATACAAGGGCGCCCCCGCCCCCTCGTACCTCAGACCCTGCCTACGTCATTGGCTAAGCGGACCTGATGGGGAACTTCCTCCGCAGTGTAGGTCCACTAAGCCAATGACGTTTCGAGTGGAGACTGCAGCGCTGGACATCGGATCGCCATGGGACATTGGATTACATCGCTGGAATGTGTTTTTATTTTTTTATTTTTAATAAAGGACTTTTCCAAGGTGTCTGTGTGTTTTTTTTACATTTTATTTTACACTTTCTTCATGAAATGCCAGGGGTACCCCTTACCAATTCACCTAGGGGGGGCCGGGATCTGGGGGTCCCCTTTGTTAAAGGGGTCTTCCAGATTCCGATAAGCCCCCTGCCTGCAGACCCCCACAACCACCGGGCAAGGGTTGTGGGGATGAGGCCCTTGTCCCCATCAACATGGGGACATCCTCCCCATGTTGAGGGCATGTGGCCTGGTACGGTTCAGGAGGGGGGGGCGCTTTCTCGTCCCCCCCTCTTTTCCTGTGGCCTGCCAGATTGCGTGCTCAGATAAAGGGTCTGGTATGGATTTTTGGGGGAACTCCACGCCATTTTTTTTTATTTGGGGTGGAGTTCCCCTTAAAATCCATACCAGACCTGAAGGGTCTAGTATGGATATTTGGGGGGAACCCCACGTCATTTTTTTTTTTTTTTTATTAGTTTCAATATTTCTTTATTATTTTCAAAGGAAAAGGTAGTCAGGATATACATACTTTACAATGTCAGATGTTCCGACTGAAGCAAGTGATGTCAATCTATATAACACTGCTTTAGGCTATATAGAGAAAGTTACACAGTCGAATAGAACCTGACTTAATCCTGTTTAGTATGGTAACATATTAACATATCGACTCAACATTAACTTGATAACTCAATGGTAAATCAATAACTCCAGACGGGGGGAGGGGGGAGGGAGAAGGAGCACCAGCTAAACAAGCATTATTGTTACCTCACAGGAGTGGGTAGGATGATAGAAGGACTTACACGAATGAGAGAGGATTGCAATACGAATAATACATCAGGAGGTTACAGTACATTTTGGATGTGTGAGCCAGACCTGCCAGTTATATAAAAACTTTTCCATATTTAGATTTTTTCTAGCAAGTAGACTCTCCATTGCACATTGATGATTCAAATCGGTTATTGCGTTTGCAATGGCTGGTGAGTCAGTGGTTTTCCAGAGTTTCGTGATGTTCAGTTTTGCCGCGAGTAGTAAATGAATTATCACTACCCGTGAGTTGGGTGGGAATTTGTCTATTCCAAGGTGTAATAGTGCTAGTGAGTGATTAGGTGGTGTTGCAATCTGTGAAATGGTGGAGATTAAGGCAAAAACTTGTTTCCAGAATGAGCTTAGGGTTTTACAATACCATAGGATATGTGCTATGTTACCAGTGCTTCCACAAGATCGCCAGCAGGTAGGGGGATGGCCAGGGAAGAATTTGCAGAGGCGATAGGGTGTGAGATACCACCTATGAATCGTTTTTTGGTATGATTCCCAATGATTAGAGCAATGGGAGGCCGTAAAGGTGTGCTGAAAGGCACGTGTCCACATGTCGGGGTTAATAGTAATGTTAAGTTCTTCCACCCATTTTGAAAGGGATGGTATTTGGGAATAGGGACGGTCGTCGATGAGCGTAGAATATATCGTAGATTCCCCGACCTCCTCCTCCCTCCCCTTTAACTTTCTCTTTCTACCTCACTCCCTTTTCCCTTCCCCTACCCTACTCTTCTCTCCCATCTTTTATTTTCTACTCGTATCCTCACAAATAGAATGGTTCCAACCTCCCAGGGGTTTTCCTCTGACCTGTTCTTCTCCTTTTCTTTCTTTCTTCCTTCTTTTCTTTGTCATATTTTCTTGTTGATAGGTACAGCTAGATGATCAGCTTTATAGAACGCTGGAGGCTACTTCTTAGTTGGGGCCTGAAACCCCCCCAGATCTCCAATAGAGGGTTAAGCTTAGTCTCACCCTGGATGCTTGTCCCCCTTTCGGGGGCAACAGCCAGGGTAGATGGATGGGTTGCCGAAAACTTTTGGTCATTCCCTCCCCTGGGTGCTTTGCCCCTAGCCACTCCGCACACAGCAGGTTCCCAGATGGGGTGTGCGGACTGGCAGGGAGTGGATGGGAGGCCGCTGCCCCTCGGGGCCCTTTGGAAATTTATCAATTACTACCATTGGAATGTAAAGCCCAAAAATCCATCTATATTAAGCAAGTTGGTCTGGGATAATGTGATGGATCCCTTTTTTTTTTCTTTCAGATAGCCTCATTCTGTTTATCTTTGTTTATTTCTGTTGAACGTGATCTGTATAGACCCCGGACGGGGTACAATGTTACCTTTTTTTTACTTGTATCGCACTTTTTCAAAATAAAATCTTTTAAAACAGAAAAAAAAAAAAAAAAGAATATATCGTAGATATGCCACGTTTCAGGTATGTCGTGTGTGTGTAGAAATTGTGTATAGGTTCAGGGAGTTTGGCTACAGTAGAGAATTTGTTTTTTTGAAGATAATGAGAGATCCTCATGTATGTGAAAATTTCCGTGTGAGGGATGTTATATTCAGTTTGGAGACTTGTAAAGGTTTTCAGAGTGTCGTTAGTGTTGTAGAGATCTGAGACGTTAGTTATCGATAGTGTCTGCCACTTCACCAGATTTAAGTCAGGTATGTGTATCATCAGAGTACTAAGGGAGATTTGTAGTCTGTGAGACGGATGGTTAGATATCGTTTGGGCAAGTTTCTTCCAAGCTAACAGTGATGCCGTAATCGACGGGAGATTGATCAGTCTATTGGAGGGAGAGTTCATCGATGTGGCAAGGAGTAAATCTCGTAAAGTATGTGGTTTAAAGACTGAAGATTCTATGATAGACCAGGTCTTATCGGGTGTTGGGTGCCACCAGTAATATAGCTGGTCGAGTATTGCCGCATAGTAGTAGCTTTGAATGTGGGGGAGACTCACCCCTCCTCTCTTATGGTGTCTTGTTAAAATGTATTGAGCGCATCTGGGTGGTTTATTTTCCCATATAAATCTAGAAAGTTGTTTCTGTATGGAGGTAAAAAAGGAATTCGGTATAGGTAGAATTACCGTGCGAAAGAGGTATAGCAGTTTAGGGAGGATTAGCATCTTAAAGGAGGCAATACGCCCTAGTTTAGAGAGACCTGTAGAGCGCAGTTGACATAATAGTTGGGGAAGTCGTTTTTGGAAAGTGCGGTAGTTGAGGTCATAAAGTTGAGACAGCGAGGGGGCTAGTTTTATTCCTAGATAAGGAATAGACTGTGTCGTCCAGGAATAAGGGAGAGTGCCCTTCAGGTGGGACTGTTGGTCGTGTGTCAAGTTAAGCGGAAGGATTAGGGATTTAGAGGAGTTAATTTTGTAGAGGGAGGCCATACTAAATTGAGTTAAGATTTCTTGGATTGCAGGCATGGAATGTGTTGGTTTTGTGACTAGAAGTATGACATCATCAGCATAAAGGCTTATTTTATGCTCCATGTCATTGTGTTCGATGCCGGAGATAAGTTTGTCACCTCTGATCTTTGCTGCCAGTGGTTCCATTATTAGAGCAAAGATGAGAGGGGAGAGCGGGCAGCCTTGGCGGGTGCCGTTGGATATCCTAAAGGGTTTAGAGAGGGATCCGTCAGTTAATACAGATGCAGAGGGTTGTGAATAGAGCGCAAGTATAGCTGATTGAAACCAACCTGTAATTCCAAATTTAGTTAGTACTGCTTTCAGGAATCCCCAGTGCACTCTGTCGAACGCCTTCTCTGCGTCCAAGGATAGTAGCAGAGAAGGCGTTCGCGACTGGGCAACCCGATGTATCAAATCAATAACTCTTCTAGTAGCGTCTGGGGCTTGTCTGTTTGGCATAAAGCCGACTTGGTCTGGATGTACTAAGGAGGGGAGACACTTCAACAACCTAGAAGCAATGACTTTAGTGTAAATCTTTATGTCTGTATTGAGGAGCGATATAGGTCTGTAGTTAGTTGTAGAAGTAGGATCTTTCTCAGGTTTAGGGATTGTGGTAATAGTTGACCGTAACATATCAAGCGGTAGAGAACCAGAGGTGGCGGCAGAGTTGAAGAGGTCAGTAAGGTGTGGGGTGACTAGTTTGGCAAATGTTTTGTAGTATTCATTAGTGTAGCCATCTTCCCCAGGGGATTTGTGGAGAGGAAGCGAGTTGATGGCTGTTAGGATTTCGTCTTCCGAGAACGGTTGGGAAAGGATACTCAGTTGCGAGTGGGTTATATTTGGGAGATCAATATTGGTTAGAAAATTTTGTATGTTTTGATCATTTGGTTGATGAGTAGCTGTGTCATTCGAGAGGTTATAAAGAGAGGAGTAATAGTCGCTAAATGCATCGGCTATATTCTGCGGGTTAGTCAGGAGCCGTTTAGTGGTGGGGTGGTAAAGGGAAGCTATTTTGTTTCTAATGCGTTGAGTCTTAACTTGTCGGGCCAGTAGTGCGCCAGCTTTATTGCCTAAGGCATAGTATTTGGCTTTGGTTAGTGTGAGGTTCTTCTCAAATTTAACGAGTAGAAGTGTGCGAAGTTTGTGTCGTTTTTCTAAGAGTTCAGTTGCTAAATGTGGAGAGGGAGTTATTTTATTCTGTTTTTCTAATAGAGTGATTCGGGAAAGAACCTCTTCAACTTGCTTACACCTCTGTCTCCTAATATTACTATGAAGCTTAATTAGGGTACCACGCATGTAAGCTTTATATGCTGACCATAGTACAAACCTATCAGTGTCCGGTTGATTGTTCATTTGAAAATAGAAATGGTGGTCAGTAGTGAGATCTTGAATAATTTTCGGGTCAGAGAGGAGGGACGAGTCAAGCCTCCAAACCCGGGTTGTCTTTGGTCTACCGTTTCCTACCATAAGGGAAACCGGTGCATGGTCTGTCCATGTGATGGTTCCGATTTCGGATTTCGTCACATCCTGAAGGGTGATTTTGTCAACTAAGAAGAAGTCAATTCGAGAATATGAAAGTTGAGAGGAGGAGAAGTATGAAAAGTCTCGTTCATTACTATGTTGACATCTCCACGGATCAAAGAGATCATTAGTTTGTAGAAAGGGGTTTAAGACATGTCGAGGTCTTTTTGCTGTGGAAGTAGTGTCCAGAGTGGAATCTTCTATTATGTTAAAGTCGCCGCCCATCAGAAGTCTTCCTTTCCGGAGTCGTGCAATTTTCTTGTATAGTAGTTTTAGGAATCGCAGTTGCTGTGTGTTCGACCCATAAACATTGACCAGGGTGTAGGTGACTTGATTGATGTCGCAAATGAGGATCAGGAAACGCCCGTGGGGGTCCTCGATGGATTGATGAAGTTGAAATTGTAGCGTATTCCGTATGGCAGTTAGGACTCCATTTTTCTTTCTTTGACATGAGGCCGAAAAGACTTGATCAAAGTTTGTTAAGGTAAATCTGGGAGTCTTGTTTGAGGCAAAATGAGTCTCTTGCACTAAGAGGATATCAGTTTTTTGGGTGTTGGCTTCTCTGAACAGTGCAGATCTTTTCTGAGGGGAGTTCAGGCCCCTGGCGTTAATAGAAACTATTTTTGAAAGCCATTGTATAAGATTAGAGTTAGGGCGGATGGAGTGTAAGCGAAGCTTGGGAATGGTAGACAAGGGGTAATAATTTTTTATTTTTTTTTAAGTCCAGTTGGAAACAATAAGGACGTTGTTTAGACCAAGGAATAGAGTTCCGGATGCAGAATGGTATAGAGGTGGTTGGAGATTAGCTGGTGTCGAGGGTGGGTGGAAGGTTTTGGTGTAAAAAGGGAGAGCCCAGCAACTAAGGGCCTGGGCTCAATGTGCAGAAACTACTGCAAACAAAGAGTGGGGGAAAGATATCTTGTGTCCGCAATGTGGGACAAGGATCTCCCAACAGACAGGCAGGTACTGTAAAAGAAAAAACAAAAGGTGCTGCAGTTTCCCAGCTAATGAAGGCATGTAGAGAAGGATTCAAGATGCGGTGGTCAGGCAAGTGGGGTATTTCCCCCGGTCTCCATAAGGGTAGGAGTGGTGGCAGGAGGGCACGGTGTTTCTGCTGGGATGATGCGCCAATTTCTCAGGAGCGTGAGTCCCATAGGGAGGGTGCGCACTGCATGAGTTTTGTTCTGGTACGTAATGAGCAGCTTTGTGGGGAAGCCCCATTTATAGGGGATTTTATGATTCTGCAGTGCTTTGGTTATAGTCGCCAGTTGTCTGCGATTTTCCATAGTTGCTTTGGATAAATCAGCATATAGTGCGATGTTGGTAAAAGGGTCAGGGAGCCCCGGTGCTTTTTTGGCTGCATATATGACTCTCTCCTTCACTGTGAAAAAGTGGATTCGGGCCAGAACATCTCTAGGGGTGGAGGGAGGGAGGTGAGACGGCTTGGGGAGTCTGTGTGCCCTGTCAATTTCCAAGTCACGGGATGTCAGATCAGGTACAAGGGCTTGCATCAGGGATTGCAGAAATTGCATCAGATCCGACGGTTGGATCGACTCAGGGACATTGCGAAATGTAATATTGTTCCTTCTGGAACGGTCCTCTAAATCCGCGAGCTTTAAATTAATTAATTGAAGCTCATCTTCATGATCTGCAAAGCCATCCACTAGCTCAATATGGGCAGTGAGTATATCTCCCATTTTAGATTGCATGTGGGCTATAGCTTGGTCATGCTGAGTCACTGTTATGGATAGAGAGGAGACAGCAGAGGATAAATCTGTATACAATGTTTGCCTCAGTGAGAGAAGCATATTTTTCATTGTAGTTTCTGACAAGGGCTGGTCAGAGGCAGGGAACGCATCTAATACAGATGATTGCTGCGGTGGGGGAAGGGAGAACAGGCATGGTGATTTGACATGCTGCATCTGCTCAGGCTCATCCGTTCTGAGTCTAGACTTGGCAGGGCTGGATGTCGTGGGGGAGTTAGGAGGAGAGCACTCACCCTGGATGTCAGAGTACCGCTGTGTTCCTGGAGACATCGCAGCATTCAGGTTGTGAGGAGAGGAGGAGAGCCGCGCTGTCGTATCCCAGCTTATGCCGGCGCCATCTTGGCTGTGTGCCAGAGCCGCTGAGGGATAGTAATCCGTCAGTCTTCTGGGGAGTGAAGTCGTCTTCCTCCTCTTCAGCATAGCTGCACAATGTGCCTGGATGTTTAGGCAGCTTGTGGGGAGTTTTTATCCTTCTTTGGAGTCGCTGTGGGGTCGCTGGAGCTGGTTTTTCTGCAGAGCTGTGGATTCAAGCAGCCATCCACACACGCCGTCAGGACACGCCCCCGTCATTTTTTTTATTTGACGCAGGGTTCCCCTTAATATCCATACCAGACCTGAAGGGCCTGGTAACTGAATTTGGGGGGATCCCCACGCATTTTATTTTATTTTTTTATCAATGACTTTTCTCTGTATTGCCAGGAGCCGACAATTCATTATAGCCGCGAGTGCTTTTAAATGACTTTTTTTCCTTTAGAAATTACATTTTGTGCAGGGACAGTTCTAAGCAAGGGAAACAAGCGCTGCTTTACAGGCATACTATAACCCCCCCAGGTACAAAATTTTAAGGAATATTTAACTTTTATTGTTTCACTTTAAGCATTATTAAAATCACTGCTCCCGAAAAAACTGCAGTTTTTAAAACTTTTTTTTGCATTGATACATGTCCCCTGGGGCAGGACTCGGGTCCCCAAACACTTTTTATGACAATAACTTGCATATAAGCCTTTAAAATTAGCACTTTAGATTTCTCCCATAGACTTTTACAGGGTGTTCCACGACTTTTTCAAATTTGCCGCGAACACCCCAAATTGTTCGCTGCTCTGCGAACATGTGAACAGGCAATGTTCGAGTCAAACATGAGTTTGACTCGAACTCATAGCTCATCCCTACTCCCAAGACAGGTTTAGGAATGTATTTCTGTGCAACACAAAGGGGGGAGGGAACCCAGCTGCGTTTGTGCTTCTCTCCCAAAATTAACTGTAAGATTCTCACGTTTTCTGTTAACACTTTGATGTCTGCCAAGCTTGTTCAACAGGGGTTAGCTTGTTCAACAGGGGTCTGAAGGCCCAATATACCTCCTGGATATCATATGCCTGGATCAGCTTAACTAAACCCCATCCACCTTCATGCACAAACATGAATCCACATACACAGTTAGGACATGAACAAACAGTAAACCACGTACACAGTTTAGAATATGACACGTTATTTCAGCCCTGCTGTCTGTATGGAGGTAATATTTAACCCCGAACCATCATTGTTCGTATTATATATATATATATTTATATATATATATATATATATATATATATATATATATATATATATATACACGGTATGTGTATGTTGTCAACCTCTCTTAACCATAGTCCAGTAAATTACGGATACTTAGCAAGGAATCCCTGTGTCTCCATACATATATATATATATATATATATATATATATGTAACCTGGTGAGGAATTATTGTGTCTATTTACCGGACACCTCTCTCTTCAAACCAGAATACTCCAGACACCCCTCTCTTAATCCGAATATTTCTAAAGAAACTGACAAGGAAATACTGTGTTTAAACCTATATCCTTATTTCCAGACACCTCTCTGCTAACCAAGGCCGGCGAGACACCTCACTCTGCAAACCAAGACACGCCCTGGTGAGGAATTATTGTGTCTATACCTCCGGAGCCCTGACGAGGAATTATTGTGTCTCCCCCTTCACATACAGACATAACATTACATAAAATAAAATATCAGCCGGCAGAATAGGTCGACAGGTTCTTATTAAATCGGTTCTGGACAAGAAGTTACCCGACGTTGCCGATCTCGGAAGAGCAGACTGAATGCGAGCGAAAGGGAGGGTGACCAAACCGGAATAACACAGGTAAAGAATATAACACTATTCACTTAACGTGTTGCGAAGTTGATCAGGCCTCGTTCCGTGAGACACACCTCGATTCGCTGACAGCCAAAGGTAGCCTCTCTCATCAGGTGGGGTTAGTGTCTCACTTACCACTTGATGCCATTGTGGGAAGGGATTTTCCAAAATTCTGGGAACTCTGGGATTGTCCTGAGCCCCCACTGGTGCCCCTATAGACCAAGAATGTGAGGAACAGAATTCCTCTGAGAGTGGTGAGGACTCTCCAGAATTTCCCTTGTCGGTATTGGCAGAGGAAACTCGAGAAACTGGGGAGGAGCCAACATCCTCAGACGAAAACATGCCGTCTGTGGAGTTTTCTGATCTCGAGGTTCACAAGGAAATTTTTTCCACAGAACAGGTAAAAGACCCCACCCTAATAAATGCACGGGAAAATGTAGTGAAAATAGATGGCGAGTTAGTGAACCCAGATAAGACCTGCACTTACCTGTACTTCATCGTGGAAAGGGACCTACTGTATCGGGTGGCTAAAAGGGCAGAAGAAACCATTGAGCAACTTGTGGTGCCCAAACCTTACAGGAAGTTGGTGTTAGAGTTGGCCCATGGGCACATTCTTGGAGGTCATCTGGGGACAGACAAAACCCGAGAGAGAGTATTGCAGAGATTCTATTGGCCTGGGGTCATGAAGGAAACAGAAAATTATTGTTCCTCCTGCCCTGTGTGTCAGAGGTAGGCACCTATGCCACATTTCCGTACCTCTTCCCATCATTGAGGTCCCCTTTGAGAGGATCGCAATGGATTTGGAAGGTCCGATAATGAAGTCCGCTAAGTGGGCATCAGTACATTTTGGTTATCTTGGACTATGCCACCCGTTATCCGGAAGCGATTCCTCTCCGAAATACCTTGGCCAAAACCATAGCCAAAGAGCTATCTCTTGTTTTTAGATCACGTGGGTATTTGTAAGGAACTGCTTACGGACCAAGGTACACCCTTTATGTCCCGGGTTATGAAAGATCTGTGCAAGTTGTTCAAAGTGACACAGTTGCGTACATCTGTTTATCACCCCCAAACAGACGGGTTGGTTGAAATATTTAACAAAACCCTAAAACAAATGTTAAAGAAGGTGGTGAATAGAGATGGAAAGGATTGGGACTGTCTAATTTCCTATTTAATGTTTGCCATTAGGGAGGTACCCCAATCCTCTACGGCAGGGCTCAAAATTTAAAGTCCTGAGCTACTAGCCAGGCCTCAAGGGTTACTCGCCACCAGTTGCCCCACCCAGCCCGCCCTGCCCCTAATTCTGCCCCTAAACCCGCCCTTATAAATTATCTCATGAAATTACACTTAAATGTTTTATACAGAATTAAGTTATAAAAATAAATATTAACAACTGTATCCGTGCCCATCAATGCAGGCTGCCTATGCCCACCAATGCAGCCTTGTGTCCACCAAATGCAGCCTGTGTCCACCAAATGCAGCCTGTGTCCACCAAATGCAGCCTGTGTCCACCAAATGCAGCCTGTGTCCACCAAATGCAGCCTGTGTCCACCAAATGCCGCCTGTGTCCACCAAATGCAGCCTGTGTCCACCAAATGCAGCCTGTGTCCACCAAATGCAGCTTGTGTCCACCAAATGCAGCCTGTGTCCACCAAATGCAGCCTGTGTCCACCAAATGCAGCCTGTGTCCCCCAAATGCAACCCTGTGTCCACCATGCAGCCCTGTGTCCACCATGCAGCTCTGTATCCACCATGCAGCCCTGTATCCACCATGCAGCCTGTGTCCACCATGCAGCCTGTGTCCACCATGCAGCCCGTGTCTACCATGCAGCCCTGTGTCCACCATGCAGCCCTGTGTCTACCATGCAGCCCTGTGTCTACCATGCAGCCCTGTGTCCACCATGCAGCCCATTTACCATTCAGCCTACCTGTGCAGGGGAGGAGAGGACCAGGAGAGCCGTCCAGGTGATCAGAGCGCAGCGCGGGAACACAGGATAACAGTTTTCATTTTAATTGCCGCGTTCCCGTCTCTCAACGTCATATTCAGCCCCGCCCCCTGGCCGGGAACTTGACAGATCACCCGTCACCAGGATTGGACATGTAGCGGGGTGTTCCCCTTTAACGCAGAGAGACTACATTACCCAGAACCCCGTTCGGCAATGTTTCCTCCGCAGAGACTCATGGGAGGGGTTATAAGAGGAGGAGGGGAGGCTGGGCTCGGCCTCTTTGGGACACGAGACTTCAGAGACTGATCCTCCTGTGCGGATGTGTCAGAGTGCAAGGCCTGAAGCCTGAGGTCTTGCGCAGCACCAAAGAGCCTTCCACCCCTCTGCGAGCCGGGGTGGCATCTGACTTCGCTTAACTACAGCATTCGTTGGATCGGGGGGCCCGATCGCTGAAGACATTATGTGTGTGTGTGACACAGTTGGTGGAAGTTCCCAGACTGGGACCGCAGTCCGGGCGGGTGAGAGGGCGTATGCCCAAACCACATACTGTTACTGTTAATAGGCCTATAGACTGCCGTGGCCCACAAGTTGTTCCTGATACTTTCACTGAAGAACCTTATCAGAGCTGAACTCAGTTCGCATAGCAAAGTGTTTACCCCATCTTTACCTTTCCCATTGGATTACAAATTATACTCTGTTAATGTGCACCACCGTTAAAGACCTGCCGGTGAAGAAAAGAACATCATCCCCTATAGACTAAGTGGTAGATATCAGAACCAGGCCTGGTCAGTTTTTCTAATTTGTTTGGTTACTGCGCCACAGGACGCCTAGCTAACGGTCGCCCACGTGGCGCACTTGTTGATGTTAACTTCATATTCATAGTGTGTTAGTGTTGCAGGGCTCTGCATTATATATGTATTTTGTGAACTGTGATAAATGTTAACCCCCTTTTCTTATCAAAAGCTTAAGTAAATCTTTTACCCATTTTATACTATTATTGTCTTGATGTTTAATTACTCATACAGTATAAGACATACATATTGCTGTCAGAACTAGCTGTGCCAGTAGGGGGTCGAGTATATTGCCGGGGGTTGGCGGAGCTGTCTTCAGGGCCCAAACTAAATCTGCGGCCTTCTTAAGTGAGGGTATTGCTACAGACGGGTGATCTGTCTATCAAAGTCCCGGGAGGCGGGACTGTATCTGACAGCGAGCAACGGGGAACACGGCAATTAAAAAAGAAAACTTATCACTGTGACTGTTCCCCGCGCTGTGCTGTAAACATCCGGGCGTCTCTCTCTCTCTTCCCCTCCACAATCACTGGGAGAAGGACTCCCATTCCACACAGGCTGCCAGCGGTGCTCGCCCCCCCGGCCCCCCCGGCTCCCAACCAGCCCTTCCTCGCGAGCCCTCAAAATTCACTCGCAAAATGCGAGCAGGCGAGTGCAATTTTGAGGGCTGTTCTACGGGTTTCTCACCCTTTGAGTTACTCTATGGGAGACACCCAAGAGGGCTGTTGGACATCGCCAAGGAAACTTGGGAAAGTGAAAGTTCTCCCCACAGGAGTGTGATTGAGCATGTCGCCCTGATGCAAGATAGAATTGCACAGGTAATGCCAATTGTAAAGGAACATTTGGCCCAAGCACAAGTAGCACAACAGAGAGTGTACAACCGTGGGGCCAAGACCTGTACCTTTTCCCCGGGGGATAGGGTATTGGTGCTAGTCCCTACGGTTGAAAGCAAATTTCTGGCCAAATGGCAAGGTCCACATGAAATAATTTAAAAAGTGAGTGAGGTCAACTACAGGGTCAGACAACCAGGGAGGCGAAAGCCGTAACAGATATATCACGTCAATCTGCTGAAAGCCTGGAGGGATAGGGAATCCCTCGTCGCAGAGACTTTGTCACCGACCCAGTCTGATTGCTTAGTTCCTGAAGTTGGAATCGCAGTCACCTTATCAAAGCCCCAACAACAGGAGGTTAAAGAGTTTGTGCTTCGCAACAAAGAGGTTTTCTCTGAGCTGCCGGGACAAACATCTGGCATAGAGCATGACATTATCACCCTGCTAGGAGAAAGGGTAAAACTAAAACCTTATAGAATACCAGAGGCCCGACGGGAGGCAATACGTGGGGAGGTTCAGAGGATGTTGGAATTGGGTGTGATAGAGGAGTCCCAGAGTGACTGGTCCAGTCCTACCGTACTAGTGCCCAAACCTGATGGGAGCTGGCGGTTCTGTAATGATTTTCAACAGCTGAACAAAGTTACAAAATTTGACACCTACCCCATTACACGTATGGATGAGTTGATCGACCGGCTGGGAACAGCCAGATATATGAAAACTCTCGATCTCACCAAAGGGTATTGGCAAATTCCCCTGGTGGAGTCGGGCAAGGAGAAAACTGCATTCGGAACCCCAGATGGGGCGTTCCAATATAAAAGAATGGCGTTTGGGTTACAGAATGCACCGGCAACATTCCAGTGGAAAATGGACAAGATTCTGAGGCCCCATCAGAAATATGCTGCAGCATACCTGGATGATGTGATTATCCATAGCACAGATTGGGTCTCACATCTGCCAAAAGTGCAAGCAGTCTTAGACTCTATCCGGGAAGCTGGGTTTACGGCCAATCCAAAGAAGTGTACCATTGGACAGGAGGAGGCCAAATATCTTGGGTACACTATTGGGAGGGGAGTGATAAAACCCCAAGTTAATAAAGTCGAGACCATACAGAGTTGGCCACGTCCCAACAGCAAGAAGCAGGTACGAGCCTTTCTGGGAATCGCTGGTTATCAGCGATTCATTCCCCATTTTGCTTCTCAGGCTATGCCCCTAACCAACCTAACAAAAGGGAAAGAATCTGTCCCTTTCTATTACTGATAATACAGGCAGTTGATTGAGCTAACCTGCAGTATATTAAGTTGGTGTACTGTATACTGGCCACAGTGTGCACGTAAATCTGACTGCAGACTATTGCTTTTCTATTACTGATAATACAGGCAGTTGAATGAGCTAACCTGCAGTATATTAAGTCAGTGTACTGTACACTGGCCACAGTGTGCACGTAAATCTGACTGCAGACTATTCCTTTTCTATTACTGATAATACAGGCAGTTGATTGAGCTAACCTGCAGTATATTAAGTCAGTGTACTGTATTCTGGCCACAGTGTGCACTTAAAGCTGACTGCAGACTATTCCTTTTCTATTACTGATAATACAGGTAGTTGATTGAGCTAACCTGCAGTATATTAAGTCAGTGTACTGCATACTGGGCACAGTGTGCACGTAAATCTGACTGCAGACAATTCCTTGTGTACCTATTCCAATACATCAAATACAGTATGTCTGGAAGGCCAACAAGGAGAGGCAGACACTCACAAGCCAATAAAAGAGGGCAAGCAGGCTCTGTGTCTAGAGGCAACAGTGCTGGACGTGGACACGGTGCATCCTCATCAGCACGTGGCCATTGGGCACGCTTATCCTTTTTTTCGGCAGCTGGCCGTGTTGAGCCGCAACATGCAGAAGAGTTGGTAGAGTGGATGACCAAGCCATCCTCATCCTCCTCATCCTTTCTCACCCAGGCTCAGGGTACTTTGTCTGTTAAAGCAGCTGCCAAAGCGGCCTCTTCCCTCGACTCAATGGCATCAGTCTCTCCTTCCCTAGCCCCACCATGTCCTGAGGAGTCCCCCAAACTTTTTCACCACAGTGTTGGGTACATGCTCCAGGAGGATGTGCAGCGTTTTTAAGGCTCTGATGATGGTACCCAGCTTGAGTAAGGCAGTAACGTGAGCCCAGAGAGAGGGGGAGCCCAAGAAGGACAGCAAACTGGCAGTCATGTTCCCCCAGCTGCAGCATACTGCCAGATTTGCTCCAGTGACGAGGAGGGAGGGGATGATGAGGTCACTGACTCTACGTGGGTGCCCGATTGGAGATGTGCTTCCTCCTCCTCCTCCTCCTATCTCCTATGAGTCAGGATGCCCTCCAGGGGCCAGCTTAAGGTCAGCCAACCGACTGCATCACACCGCAGAGCTCCGCATGTGCAGGGCACTGCTGTCTCTTTGGTGTGGGCCTTTTTTTGAGACGTGTGCAGCAGATCACATCATTGCTATTTGCAACATATGTCTGAAGCGTATCTCGAGTGGCCAAAACATCAGCCGCTTGGGCACCACATGCTTGACCAGACACATGTCGACCTGCCATGCAGTCTGTTGGCAAGCGTACATAAAAGACCCACACCAAAGAACAAAGCGGACCTCTCCTTGCTCCTCATCAGCTGGGATCTCCAACCCCACTATACCTTCAGTCCTCTCAGAAACCTGCACTGAGAGGAATGAAGGTGTAGAATTAGGTGTGTCACTGCCAAGTACTTGCGAGGCAATCTGCTATCTGTACACCAACGTCTGATTGTACCAGGCAAATTTCCCTGCCCCAGCTGCTGCACCGCTGAAAGAATTTTGCTCCCAGCCATCTATATGCCCAGCGGTTGAATGCTAGCTTGGCTAAATTGCTAGCACTTCAACTGCTGCCTTTTCAGTTGGTAGACTCTGCCCCCTTCCGTGAGTTTGTGGAATGTGCGGTACCTCAGTGGCAGGCTCCCAAACATCAGTTTTTTTCATGGAAGGCGATTCTCTACCGGCATGTGGAAGGCATGTCTTTGCCTCGCTGGGCAGGATCGTCAACGGTAAGGTGCATATTACCGCTGACTCATGGTCCAGCAGGCATGTACAGGGACGTTACCTATCTTTCACGGCCCACTGGGTGACTCTGCTGGCATCTGGGAAGGATGCAGGACAGGGTGCAGTAGTGTTGGAAGTTGTCCCGCCACCACGCCTCTAAAATGCTACTAATGGTGATTCTGACACACCTCTCTCCTCCACCCCCTCCTTTTCTTCTTCCTCCAGGGCCTCTTCCTGTGCTGGTTTGTCCTTGGAACCAGCAGTGCTCCGTAGGCGTTCAATGGGCTACGCAAGTACGCAGGCAAAAAGATGCCATGCGGTACATGAGCTGGTGTGCTTGGGGGACAGGAGCCACACTGGGGCAGAGATTCTGTCAGCTCTGCAGGGGCAGGCTCAGAGGTGGTTGACGCCACACCAGCTAAATCCAGCAATGGTGGTTTACGACAATGGCACCAACCTCCTCTTCGCCCTCCGACAGGGACAGCTGACCTATGTGCCCTGTTTGGCTCACATCCTTAACTTGGTGGTGCAGCGGTTCTTGGGCAGGTACCCGGGCTTACAGGATGTCCTGAGGCAGGCCAGGAAAGTCTGTGTGCATTTCCGCCAGTCATATAATGCCAGTGCTCGGCTGGCTGACCTCCAAAAGGAATTTAACCTGCCCAGGAACCACCTAATCGGTGACATGCCCACCAGGTGGAACTCAACGTTGGCCATGCTGCAGCGGCTGCACACGCAGCAGAGGGCCATCAATTAGTACCTGTGCGACTATGGCACCAGGTCAGAGTCAGGGGAGCTTGTTTTTTTTTTTGCCACGCCAGTGGGTCATGATCAGGGATGCATGCACTGTCATGTCACCATTTGAAGAGGCCACGAGGATGGTGAGCAGTGACAGTGCATGCCACAGTGACACTGTCCCTCTTGTCCACCTGTTGGAGCACACGCTGCGTGGAATAATGGACAGGGCACTTGAGGCAGAACAGAGGGAGGAAGAGGAGGACTTCCTTACCTCTCAAGGCCCCGTTTATACAGACAGTGTTCCTGCTGGCCCGCCGATCACACAGGAAGAGGAGAGGGAGGAGGAGGAGGATTGTGTCAGCATGGAGGTGGAGCCTAGCACTCAGCATCAGCAGCAGTCTTCAAGGGATCATTTATAGTCCCAAGAAACCCATGGACTTGTACGTGGCTGGGAGGAGGTGGCTGCGGATCATTTCGTCCTTAGTGACCCAGAGGACTCCGGACCGAATGCCTCAGCAAACCTACGCTGCATGGCCTCCCTGATCCTGCAAAGCCTGCAAAAGGATCCTTGTATTCGTGGTATCAAGGAGAGGTATCATTACTGGCTGGCAACCCTCCTTGATCCACGTTACAAGGGTAAGGTTGTGGACCTTATCCAGCCTTTGCAGAGGGAGCTGAGGATGAAACATCTTCGGGAGGCCTTGCAGAAAGGTTTGTGCAATGCGTTTCCAGAGCCTGGGAGGTTATAAATTGCTGGTCCTGGACAACATGTTGCTGAGGCTTCGGTCAGTCACAGAAGGAGCGGTGGAGAAGGTGGCCGCCTGACCGATGCGTTCAGACAATTTTTTAGTCCGCAGCCCCAAGGTATGATCGGTTCCAGAAACCATCGCCAGCGTCTGAATCACATAGTGCAAGATCAGACTTGGACACCTTTCCCACCAAAAATCCTCTGGGTTACTGGGTCTTGAGGATGGATCACTGGCCAGAGCTTGCACAGTATGCAATTGAGCTACTGGCCTGTCCTGCATCCAGCGTTCTTTCGGAACGCACATTCAGTGCTGCTGGAGGCTTTGTAACCAATCACAGGGTGCGCCTGTCCACCGCCTTGGTCGATCGGCTGACCTTCATAATAATTAATCAGTCTTGGATCACCAGCTACCAAGCACCTGATGCTGATGTAACCGAATATTTTTTTTGGAATGTGAGATCCCTTCAGGACTGCCTATCTTGATGCTGAGTGACTATTCTGTTATGCTGAGTGACTATCCTATTCCTCCTCAATGTTCATGTTAATAGCTTGTAAGAATATTTTTGGTTCTGGGCACCGCCATCAGTGACTAAGGCCCAATTTTTCTGCCCCTGTTTAACTTGGGCGTGTAATTACAAGTTTTGCTGCAATACTTTGCAGCAGGGCCCATTCCTGCTGTCCAACTAGAGTATCTGTGAAGGGCTGCAGTGTTGTGGCACCAGCACCATTGCCTAAGGCCCAATTTTTCTGCCCCTATTTAACAGGGGCGTGTAATTACAATTTTTGCTGTAATACTTTGCAGAAGGGCTCATTCCTGCGCTCCAACTAGAGTATCTGTGAGGGGTTGCAGTGTTGTGGCACCAGCACCAGTGCCTAAGGCCCAATTGTTCTGCCCCTGTTTAACAGGGGCATGTAATAAAAATTTTTGCTGTAATACTTTGCAGAAGGGCTCATTCCTGCGCTCCAACTAGAGTATCTGTGAGGGTTTGCAGTGTTGTGGCACCAGCACCAGTGCCTAAGGCCCAAGTTCAACAGGTGCATGTAATTACAATTCTTGATATAATATTTCACAGCAGGGCCCGTTCCAGCGCCCACCAAGAGTAACTGTGAGGACTTACAGTGTTGTGGCACCAGCACCACCACCACCAAAGACCCAATTTTTCTGCCACTGTTCAAAAATGGCATGTAATTACAATTCTTGATATAATAGTTCACAGCAGGGCGTTCAAGCGCCCGCCAAGATTAACTGTGAGGGCTTACAGTGTTGTGGCAACACCAACACCTATGGCCCAAATTTCAGAGTACATAGGGCAGGCCCCTACTTTCAAACATCCGACTTTCAAACAACTCCTACTTACAAACGGAGGGAGACAACAGGAAGTGAGAGGAAATCTACCCCTAGGAAGGGAAATTCTCTCCTGTAAGAGTTAATATGGGAAAAAGGTGTCTCCTCTCCACTGATGCTTTATCACCAATCCTTGTTTCCCTAAAAAACCCACATTTTCAAAATCCAATTGTCATTGGGACAGCAAAACAAATGTTACAGGGGTGATAACCCTTCCCTATGTTTTCCAAAAAGCTTAAAAATAGATTTTTTTGGTTGGAGCTACACTTTAAAAATGTACCAGTTCAAAATTACAAACAGATTCTACTTAAGAACAAACCTACAGTCCCTTGTTTGCAACGCCTGTATACTGCTGTTCAGAGTATATAGGGCCTGGGGGCCCCACGCTTTTCCTTTTTTTAATTTGGGTGCAGGGTTCCCCTTAATATCCATACAAGACCCAAAGGGCCTGGTAATGGGCTGGGGGGGGGCGGGTACCCATGCCGTTTTTCTCAATGATTTTCAGCAGTTTTAAATTACTTTTATTCCTTTAGAAATTTAATTTTGTGCAGGGACAGTTATAAACACTTTACAGGCATACTACAGACAACCCCCAGGCACGATATTTAAAGGAATATATTTTTTATTTTTTTTACTTTAAGCATCTTTAAAATCACTGCTCCTGAAAAAACGTCCGTTTTTAAAACTTTTTTTTTGCATTGATACATGTACCCTGGGGCAGGACCCGGGTACCCAAACCCTTTTTATGACAATAACTTACATATTAGCCTTTAAAATTCGCACTTTTGATTTCTCACGTTCGAGTCCCATAGACTTGAAGGGGATTCAAAAGTTAGCATGTTCTGGATGTGAACCGAACCGGGGGGGGGGTGTTCGGCTCATCCCTAATGAAGACCCCTGGGATGTATGACATCATTTTGAACCAGGCCAGAAAACAAGAAGCCACTGAAATAAAAAAAGATGAAAACAATAAAATATAATATAACTTTCTATCTATTTGTTAATGCTAGCAGCATAAGGATTTAAAATAGTCAATGTTTTTTGAGAGCGTTTAGTTCCCCTTTCAACAAGAAAATTATATATCATGATCTAAAAGGCAGATTTAAAACACAAAACTACTTACATTTAATTGTTTTTGTGTAACAGTTGTTTTCCGTTGAATATCTGTTGTGAAGCATTATGCAGGAAGGTTTCCAAATCAGCTTTGTAACTTGTAAGAGCCTAAATGTAAGCAAAGCACACTGGTTCTGCTTGACAAAACATATGGTATTAATGACCAGATTTGCATAACAATTTAAGGTTTTCTCCGCATTTCTCTGTTGTGGTAATGCACAGTAAAATGTGCACATTAATGCATGGTACTATGTGCGTTGCATTGCAGTGTCATTCATTTAGATTTACTGTTGTGTATAGTGTAATCTGTGTATCTTTAATCACTCACAAATTCTGTGTAAACAGCTTTGGGAAAAGTAAAGATAAAATATTGCTGAAGTG
Organism: Rana muscosa; assembly: GCA_029206835.1. Lineage (NCBI taxonomy): Eukaryota > Metazoa > Chordata > Amphibia > Anura > Ranidae > Rana > Rana muscosa. The sequence continues at coordinate 1,226,172,418 of CM055122.1, read as the reverse complement.
AAAATTGAGTGAAATAGTGAAATTCTCTGATGTACATGGATCTATCACTAGAGGATAAAACATAGTACAGAGCCTAGAACAGAAAACTGTCCACATGGTTTTCTTTAGGGTCAGGAGCATCAAATCTGTTCTCACAGAAATCTGCAGCCTGCTTTCTGTCCATTATATTGAACACTGCAAAGCCAATGCTAATTGACTGTTTTTAAATACTACTTTTCAACTGTCATTAAATAAAAATGGGTCATTTGTTTTTAAAATCAATTTGCTGAGTAAAATTAGATCTTTACAAGCTGTGATACCTTGCAATCAGTTATCACACTACATTTATCATAGTCCACTAATGATTTCATTTTCACAAGGGTCAATAAAACTACCAAATTTTCTATGCTACAAAGATAATTGTAATCTTTTAAATTGTAGTTAAATGTGCATTGATTTAATCTGTGGATGTTACCTAGCATAATGAATAGTTACCAGAGATGAAACAGAATGTTAAATTATCTTCATTTTGCCCATTGGTTACTATTTGCCATAAAATAGGAATTAATTGTATTTCTTTGGGGCTGGTCATTCATTATGAATGTATGATACCATTTTATTATTTGACATAATTATGAAACATTTTGTCAAAGAGATCATTTTGATCATGAGCAAGAAATGTACTCTTGTATACTCAATGTACTACTATTTGCAATTTATAGACAGTTTGGAGTTTATTTACTAATAAACTGTTCACTTTGCATATGATTGGGTATTCCTGCAAAGTGCAATTTCAAACACATTTACTAAGCTCTGGAGAAAATGTCCTTGCAAAATGTAACTTACCATACAAATTGAACAGCCTATTTGTATTTAGTTAATCAACCCCTTGGGTGCACTTAGTTACATCTCTGTTCCAATGGAGGTTTACAAACAATTATCAACATGCGCTTAAGGATTAAATATTGCAACTTTCATACCTATAGGAGGCTGTAAATGCACCATTTAAAAAGAAAATGGTGCAAGCTGCATTCAGCATCTTCCAGTCTGTGCTAAAGATTCTTTGTTGCTGGGAGATGAAAAGTTATCACTTTGGCTAGCTATAGATGGGCACAGCTGTCTACTCTAAAGCACCAGGTATTGATATATTTGCCAGTCCTCTCAAATCAGTGTGTAGTGGGGTGCTAAATTTAGGGTAAGTGTTTGGGTGGTAGTTATGCCCAAACACCCTAATTCGTCAGGGTTGCAACCATTTTATCCGCAGGGAGAGCATTGGTGTGCAGTTCCCTGTGGCCTACAGGTGGCGCTGCCATAGTAGGCTAGGGTTGAACCACTAATACAGGGCTGTGCTTTTTGTGTCCCCTCTCAGCAAACGTACGGTAGGGCGGGGTTAACCTGCTGTGCATGCTGGGGGAGGAAATAAAAGGGGCAGACGCTGCCTGTTCGGGGTTGGTGGTGGTTAGTCGATGTGGTCCTACCCCAGGTTCTTGTTCCAGTCTGCCCTGGGCGCCCTAGGCCCAGGGGCGGGTGTTCTCTGTTCCTGTTCCATCTTGGGCACCTTTAGTCCCAGGGTGAGGTACTACTCTGCTGTTCCTGTCTGTCCTGGGTGCGTGGACTTGGGAATTGCAGCAAAGGCCTGGGCCCAGCACCTTTGGCTGGAACCCATCAGGGATGAAGGAGTCTCAGGGTGCCACCTTGCGAGGGGACCCGTATCTGAGTAGAGGAGGCCGGGGGAGGAACTGTTCCGAAGGACTGATGCGGTAGTCACGGTGAAGGAAAGGGTCCCGGTAACTCTCCGGAGGGATGTCTTCTCCCTAGGCCAAGGCCAAGTTCACCTGGTCTGTGATAGAGGCCTTGAGTAAAGCGTGAGTGTCATTTGGCTGCTAGTCTTGTCCTAAATAGACTATCCATTTGAGGCTGAGTCTGTTCGAGAAGCTGAACAGTGAAGTGACTGAGATTGTGCCTGGACCTCTCCCCACATCTTGTGCTGTCCCTTTTCTTGCTCCAACCTTTGTTCCTATCAAGAGACTGTTAATTACTAAGAGCAGAAATAAACTCTCTGTTGGAGTTACAGCAAGTGTGGACATTCTATTCACTGGGGGAAACAAGTACTCAAATCTTTCTGGCTCAACTGTGAAATGACCCACCAACAACGCTCAACCTCTTAATACAGGAGGGAACGGGCTTGTGGCATGGTGTGCCCCTTCTTCCTGCAAAGAGCCAAAGACAGGTAAAAGGGGGTCTGTGTGCTACAAGTGGAATATTGAAATCCACCATATTATTTTCTTCATATTGGCTGGGTTAGGGGTCAGAGATATTTCATTTAATAAATCTTAAAAGTGTAACATTAAAGGTGTTTAACCCTTTCATGACTAAGCCTATTTCGGACATTTGTTGCTTACAAGTTAAAATCAGTATTTTTTGCTAGAAAATTAGAACCCCCAAACACTATTTTTTTTTTAGCAGAGAATCTAGAGAATAAAATGGCGATTGTTACAATATTTTATGTCACACAGCATTTGTGCAGCGGTCTTTCAAACTAAATTTTTTGGGGAAAAATACACTTTCATGAATTAAAAAGAAAAACGAAACAGTAAAATTAGCCCAATTTTTTTGTATAATGTGAAAGATGATGTTACTCCGAGTAAATAGATACCAAACATGTCACACTTTGAAATTGCGCACACTGGAATGGTGTCAAACTACGGTACCTAAAGATCTCCATAGGCGACGCTTTAAAAAAAATTAACGTTTACCAGGTTAGAGTTACAGAGGAGGTCTAGTGCTAGAATTATTGCTCTCACTCTCACTCTGACGACAGTAATAGGTGGTGACAGGTACTCTTTATGGAGGGATCGGAGGTCTAAAAGACCTCCAATCCCTCCTTTGCACTTCAAAGTATTCAGATCGCCAAAAATGGCGATTCTGAATACTGTATTTTTTTTTAAAACTGGCGCCATTGGCAGCCGAGTAAACCGGAACTGACATTGTGACGTCGCTTCCGTGTTTACATACAGGAGACTGTAAGAATCGCGGATCGGGTCTCCCGGTGGGACGAGAGGCCCGGTAAGAGCGGTGGAAGGCGGCAGGAGGGGGTGTCCCCTCCCGCTCCACCGGTATAACAGCCGAGCGGCTTTTAGCCACATCGGTTGTTATGCCTGGAAAGCCGTCCGCCCGCTCTAAATGCTTCTTTAATGATTGTTGGTGCTTAGTTATACCACCTGGTAGAAATAGAAACTGTTATTCATAGCTGTAAAGAAACCAGCTGTCATATTTCATTACAGGATAAAAAACGAATGCCCTAATTTATCAATTTTTTCACCTTACGTACAGTTCGTATACTTACATTGCGCTTTTTTGTAACCACATTTTTCCTTTTTCAGGACTTTATGTTCATACTATAATGGTATGGAATACTATTATGCAGTCAAAAAATATATTTGCACTCACACCAGCAATACAGATGGAGATTAGATTATTCATAATTAAATAACCAAACTTCCAGTAAACTAACATCTACCATTTGTTTTTTGTTTGGCATATTTTCAGTTGATACCTAGGAAGTAGGACTGAGTAGGGCAAGTTTATTTCTATTCAACCTCGGGTTGCAAGAATAAAATCACTTGATTCCCCCATCAACACTGACTGTGTTGATGGGGAATTCCCTCCCACAGCGCTATTGTGTTCTGCCAGCTGGGGTGTGTGGGAAGCTTTCCTAGCCCATAGAACACAATGATTACTTCTATAGCTGCTAGCATTAATCACATGCCAAAAATCCAACAGGCTGGTTGTACTGTACCTATTGTGCCGGAGGATCCTCCAGCCCCCCCCCCCCCCCATTATATTTACCTGAGCCTGATCTCGATCCAGCAATGTGCACAGGAGCAGATTCTTTCTCTCTACTTTTTCCATTGTCACTGGGCAGATTGTTAAGTTGAGTAGTTTGTTTGGTGTGTTCTGAGTGAATAGACTAGCTTTGATCATATTATAACTTTGATACCATATAAGAAGATTCTTAGTGTAATAAAACAAATATTAAATGGTTCCTGCCCACCGTATAGTCAAATGATGGACCGCTTTAGTACTAGGAGGATGTCATATGACATCCTCCCATTCTTGCCACACATGCGTGCCCTCGGGGGGCACGCGGTGCAGTGATCCATGGTTAGCTGTGTCCATAGGCCACAGCGCATTATCGAGGGAGGGGGGAATTCCTCCAACAGCTCTCCCTGCTGATTGGGCAGTTTATCCCCTGTGTCATTATGCTAAGGAGGGGTGATTTCCCCCGTGGGTGTATCTCTGTGTGCCTTTGTTCAAATAAACAGTTCCATGTTCAAGCTGTGTAACTGATCTAGTCTCGGCTGGTTCTTAGTTGCAATATATGGGCTGTAATATCTGATATCCAAAGGTCCAGACCGGAAGGAGCAGTGTGCTGACAGAAGCATTCAAGCGGAGTGCGACGGGGATCCGTGGCAGAGCCAATGATGGCGGCTCTTTACCATGTGATTGGCTGTGCCAATCAGTACCCATTAGTGCTGCCAATGAGTGCCTCCTCATCAGTACTGCCAATCAGTACCCATCAGTGCCAATCAGTGCCGTCTATTAGTGCTCATCAGTGCCGCCTATCAGTACCCATCAGTGCTGCCTATCAGTGCCGCCTATCAGTGCCACCTATCAGTGCCCATTAGTGCCACATATCAGTGCAGCCTAATCAGTGCCTTCTCATCAGTGCCAACCAGTGCCGCCTCATCAGTGCTTATCGGTGCTTACTATCAGTGCCCATCAGTGCTCCCTATCAGTGCCTCCTCATCAGTGCCCATCAGTGCAACCTATTAGTACTTATCAGTGCTGCCTATTAGTGCCCATCAGTGCAGCCTCATCAGCACACATCAGTAAAAGAGAAAAATTGCCTGTTTGCAAAATTTTATAGCAGAAATTAAGAAAATATTTTTTTCTTTTTTTCAAATTTTTAGTTTTTTAGCAATAAATGAAAAACCCAGTGGTCACCAAAGGAAAGCTCTATTTGTGTGAAAAAAAGTTTCATATTTCATATGATTACAGTTCTGCATGACCGGGCAATTGTCATTCAAAGTGTGACAGCGCTGAAAGCTGAAAATTGGCCTGGACAGAAAGGGGTAAACATGCCGAATAGGCAAGTTCTTAACGTCCTTCTAAAGTCCAAAGATTTTTTACCTTAATACATTCTCTGCATTTAGGTAAAAAACCTTCCACTGTGTGTTCCCCCTCGGCCCTTTGGGGGCGTCTCTTTAGAATATCATTGCACAGAGAAGGTAGGTATAAATCTGTTTATTGTTTTATTTAAAAAAAAAATACTTTACAATCACTTTAATCGTGAAAAAAAAAAAAGATAAGAAATAAATAATTATAATAGATCTGCTAAATAACTGATTTCTCCATTTGCCATTATCCATTATCTAATTCATTATTACCATTATCCAATTATTTTGTTGTACTTTTGATTGTATTTATTCTTTTTCAGAATATTAATATGCATCTTTTGGTAAAATAGTGAATACAGTATGTTTTTTTGTTTGTTTTGTTTTAGCTCAGTCTCTTGGTAATGAATATTTTTGCTTACTGAACTTGCAAACCCTCTGTTCTATTAATGGTTTATATAATAGGTTTACATCATTACTCACATTATGCATTAGCCTTGTTTGAGGAGACAGGCAACATCCACAGGTCAAGCCAATCAAATAGTTAAGCAAATGATGTCATTTGTAGTGATGTGTAACATAATGATGTTTTCTGCCTTATTAAGTCAGTCAGTCAATCCCCAAAAGAAATTAAGTCAATGGTCTGACATGGCGCGTATTGAAATGTAATGATCCTAGGATATTTTTAACAATTTTAGGCATGAGCATGAAATAATGAGTCATAACTACATTTTTGTAACATTTGGGTACAATTGTTCTTTGTTATTGTATTCGAATATGAATACAAAAAACTATGATTGCTTAGTATTGACACAGGGCATACTTATGAATCAGTGAATGTGACATGTACCAAACATTCACTGAAGGTTAACGGGGTAAATTAAGTCATGTCACCAAGAATATACAGGTATTGCTGTGAATTTTTAGTGAATGTTGAATTTTCTGCTTTATCAATACATTCTCCCCCCCCCCCCCCCCTTAATGTTCAACAGTACAATTTTCTATAGCAAATGAAGGGTAAATTGAATAATTTGCCATACTATGCATTTTCAGTTAGGTAGCACTGCACTTGTTATGTTATTGTTAATTAGCAAGTTATAATCTTTTTAGTACAAATTTGTAAAGGGAAAAAAGCAGATCTATACTAAAAATAACTGACAGTCTGCTGTCATTATTAAAATTTCCCATTTCTAAAGTTATTTTAGTTTTTTTACATTGTAGATCATGGGTCCAAAAACCATATATCCCAAGGTGCAGAACCTACAGTATATATTGCAGTGGATCAGAGCAGGGTTTAGTGACAAGGTCCTTTAGAAAAATCCAAGCAGCAAATCACTAGTGTACAACAAAGCTACAGTTGAGGTTCAGAGTCAGTTGATTTCTTATTGCCTAAAGTAAACAAAATAATGATTTCTCCAAAATGCAAAGTGGATATAACAGTAGACTATCAAAGTCATTTCTTGCACTTTGGTGAAGCAACTCTGTTATTAGTAACTAGACTAGCCAATGGAGCAGGTGGGACCATGGTGGCTTTCTCTCTCTAGTCAAGGCTGACTGATTTGGTGCCCACTGACTTGAGGACATCAAGTGATGAAGAACATGGGGCAGAACTACAGGAAGTGAGGCTATTTGAGGCAATATTGGAGGCAAGTGGTGCAGTACACATGGAAGTGAGGTAGAGAATCGGGGGTCAGGCTCCCACAGGGAGTGCAAGAGAGGTTGAATAAGACAAGGAGAGGAGGCAAAAAAAGAAGGAGGGGCCTCTTATTCTCTCAGACATCAAACACGGTAAAATCAATAAATGTATTCACACAGCTTGATGACTTCTAATGAGATATATTTGCTATCTAAAGGACTCAATTTTTGCCAATCTCAACATTTTGACATTTTTGGGACTTTGTTGGATATTAACAGGTTTATCTGCAATGTCACCAGTAGGCATTATTATGACCCCACAGGTGATGATGGACCTGATACCTCAACAAACCGAGGAGGGTTCCCATATTTCTTCTCTTGGGGAGACTGTGAGAATTGGTTTACAAAAGGGTCATTTTAGTAATCGGCCTGATTTTTACCCTGTACAATCACGCAAGTGTGTGAAACGTGATCTGGTCATTTGGCGATGGATTCTACCACTTCGCCAGTGGGAACAACCTTAATGTACAGGAGAGGTCTGCCTTGCGTAATCTTCAGAGTGACACTTCTATTGTGATACACAACTCAGACAACGGGGCTTTAGTGTTTGTAATGGATGCCAGTACTTAGAAAGATGAAGCCCTTAGACAACTGTCAGATCAGAGAACTTATAGTAGACTTAGAAGTGACCCTACAAGATCTTACAAGAGTATTTTTCTATAATTTAGTTAAAAAGGGGGTCTATCTTGGTGTGTTTAGTGTCAGAGAGGCACAGGCTTAATTCCTGAATGTCCCATTCTGTCAACTTTCCATCATCTTCCCAAAACTTACAAGAGCCTGGACCCTTTACAGGGTAGACCTATTGTCACGGGCATAGGTTCTTTAAAATAATGTTTGAGACAGTGGTTGGATAGCCAATTGCAACCTCTAGTGTGTTCCTTGCCCAGTTATCTTAAGGACACTAATCATCTCCTTAATCTTATGAAGGATGTGGTCTGGAATCCAGAATACATCTGGGTCACTTGTGATGTCACCAGTTTGTATTCAAATATCCCACACCATCTGGCAAGGGAGGAAGTGTCTTTTTACCTAGAATATCATACAGAGTTACCATCTACACAGTGTTCCTATGCGTTGGTGGTATTGAATTATTTACTTACACATAACTTCTTTATTTTTGATGGTGTTTTTTATCTCCAATGATGTGGGGCCACGATGGGGGCAAAATTTTCGCCATCACTCGCCAACCTGTCTATGGGTTGGTGGGAGCGTTCCGGTGGGTAGGTAGCTCTCTGATTAAAAATCCATCTTGCCTCTTTCTAGAGTATTTTCTTGTCAAAATCTCCTCCCCAAGGAAACAAAATGAGGGGTAATTTTTTAGCTGGGTTAGACACATATGGGATATGTGAGAGGGCTGCGCATCCCGATTTGAGTGCTGGACATGGAGAGAAAGTTTCCCGTGGGACATTTTAGCAGCAAGGAATAATTGAAATCATTATTTAATAAAAAAGTTTTATTTGATGAAAAGGCGCTTGGCCCTCATAGATTAAAAATTAGTACATAAATTTATGAGCTCCGGTATTTACAAAGCCAGACAGTGTATACAAAGATAGTTCAAGTCATGTACAAAGGTGGACAAGATGAATAATAAGATCATACGTCCTGAATGCATATGGTACACCGAAGAGAACCCTGATGCATTTCGACCCATTAAGGTCTTCCTCAAGGGGGTCTTATATTCTATGGAATGTCAATAAACAATATATTAGGATTAGAGCATACTTTAACCACTTCCCGCCCCGTCAATAGCAGATTGACGTCCGGGAAGTGGTTCAGTTATCCACACTGGACGTCATATGACGTCCTGCGGGATAACAGCCGCCGCGCGCCCGGGGGGGCGCGCATCGCGGCGATCGGTGGAGCGGTGGCTCAGTCTGACCCACCGCTACACTGATCTCGGTAAAAAGCCTCCGTCAGAGGCTTTTTACCACGTGATCAACCGTGTCCAATCACGGCTGATCACAATGTAAACAGGAAGAGCCGTTGATCGGCTCTTCCTCACTCGCGTCTGACAGATGCGAGTAGAGGAGAGACGATCGGCGGCTCTCCTGACAGGGGGGGTTCATGCTGATTGTTTATCAGCGCAGCCCCCCCTCGGATACCCACACTAGACCACCAGGGAAGCCCCCAGGACCACCAGGGAAGCCCCAATCATGTGGATGGCCCCCATGGCCATCCACATGTAGTAAAAAAATAAAAATAAAATAAAAACATAAAAAATATGCCAATCAGTGCCCACAAATGGGCACTGACTGGCACTTTCGCAATGTGTGGTGGCTGGCATTGCTGGGCACCAGTGCCACCAATGCCACCTACTAGTGTCCATCAGTGCCACCTATCAGTGCCCATCCGTGCCCATCCATGCCAATCTGTGTCCACCTATCAGTGCCCGTCCATGCCACCTATCAGTGCCACCCATAAGTGCCCATCAGTGCCACCTATAAGTGCCCATCAGTGCCGCCTATGAGTGCCAGTGCCACCTATGAGTGCCAATCAGTGCCACCTATGAGTGCCCATCAGTGCCGCATACCAGTGCCACGTATCAGTGCCCATCAGTGCCGCCTATCAGTGCCCATCAGTGCCGCCTATCAGTGCCCATCATCAGTGCCCATCAGTGCCACCTCATCAGTGCCACCTCATTGGTGCCACCTCATCGGTGCCCATCAGTGTCGCCTTATCAGTGCCCTTCAGTGCCGCCTTATCAGTGCCCATCATTGAAGTAGAAAAGGTACTTATTTACAAAAGAAATTAACAGAAACAAAGAAAAACGTAGTTTTGTTTAAAATTTTCGCTCTTTTTTTATTTGTTGTGCAAAAAATAAAAATCGCAGAGGCGATCAAATACCACCGAAAGAAAGCTCTATTTGTGGGAACAAAATGATAAAAAATTTATTTGGGTACAGTGTAGTATGACCGCGCAATTGTCATTCAAATTGCGACAGTGCTGAAAGCTCAAAATTGGCTTGGGCAGGAAGCTGTATAAGTGCATGGTATTGAAGTGGTTAAGCGTCTCCCATTGGTTACAGCAAGTCATAAAGTTAATACATAATATCTTTCATGGTAGTAAATATCAGATAATGGAGGGATAGCAGAAAAAAAAGGAATGCTATACATATATTTCTAGATAAATTTGCCTATTTACCTTCTTTGCCACATAGTATGGCTGAACCGGAGATTTAAAAAGCTAGATTCCGTATGATCTCGCCAGGTTTCCCAAGAGAGGTCCATGCCGCCAAGGCGTCTGCCTCCCGCTCCAAGGTGGGTCTGCCCCACAGGCAACTCTGCTCACAGGGGGTCACGCACTTGAGATGGGCACCCCAATTACGGGCAAGAAAGCAGGTAGGGTGAGTGGGTAGCTAAGTACCCTGTGCCGAGCACCTAGAATTTGTAATGATAATTTCAATGTTACATATATGTTGCACTTTTTATTAGTTTATATTAGCTTCAAATAGGTGAGGCTAGAGCTCTTAACTGATTCACTTGAGAGGTGTATATGATCCTTGCAGGCGTTGCTGGGGCTGTCCTATTATTATTTACTAATATGTCAAAGGTATACCCCAAGACACCGCATTGATTGAATAACAGATGCTGGCAAATGTTTGTCATTGTATTTATGTTAAAGTAATGTTTTGTATAAGAAATTTAAATAAATGATTATTATATAAAGGATTAAATAAAGAGTAATGTAACAAATGAGGGGTCATAGCTATGATTTGCAAACATGTTGGACTACATCATATAGCTATGACCCCTCATTTGTTTCCTTTTTCGCGTTAGAAGTCATTCCTGAACAGGATAGGGGAGGAGATTTTGACAAGAAAATACTCCAGAAAGAGGCAAGATGGATTTTTAATCAGAGAGCTACCTACACACCTCAACATGGCATTATCATTTAAACCCTTTTTATCATTTAATCTCTACAACATTTGCTGTAGATAGATTTTCCAAATTTTAATTATTTTGTTTTATTTTTATTTTCATTTTATTTATTTTATTTTTTATTTTTTCCTTCCCATTTTTCTTTATTTATATTGTTTTTCATTTTTTATCATCATCATTATTACTCTTTTTAGAATTTATCATCTTTTTTTCTCATTTTTATATATATTTTTATAATGCCCTGCTGAGATCCTGATGGAAACATAAAATCATTTTGTCCAGCAGATAATCCATCTTCATGCTGAAATGTTACTTGCCCGGCTATCTAACAGCGTCATCTGGTGGTATATAGCAGCTAATCTGCATATACGTTTTTCTTTCTTCTTGTTATTGTTTATGTCTGTGATTGTTCTGTTTTGTTGTTTTGTTTCTGGTCCGGAATGACTAGCTGAATCTATATTAGCCAATGATACATTTATTGTATGGTTTTTAAAATAATTGAGATCGCTAATTATTTATATATTTTATTTTCTGTATGGTCTTTCATGGTTTTTGTATGGCTGCAGTATTGCGGTCGAGGTTGTCATGGGGATGGATCGGTTCCCCTGACTTGCGATGCAAGTTGAGCTGATTATGTGTCCCATAAGGGGAGGAGTCCACTCTTCCTCCCCTTACCCGGCCCGCACCAACCAGTGCGAGGCATACGACGCATGTGTAGTATGACCAATTCTCTGGTCCTTCTGCGCAAGCGCCGTCTAGGGACACCCGCGCCGGAAGTGATGTCAGGGGTCAAGTTGACCCTTCACTTCTGGTGGGACCGTGTCCACATAAGCTGACGCTGCCGACAGCATGTCGGCATACGCAGCTCTGTGGATGTAGGGCTAATCCAGCTATCGCTCCAACTCACAGCACCAACATCTGACCAAGGTAACAGCACCATTTATTGCCTAATCTTCACCTTGATAGGTACATTCTGGTCCTCATATTATTTCAGGCTATGTGTGACATTACCATTCCCTAGCCTGGGGCATGTGTTTTTCTCTTCTTTTTCTGATTTTTCTTTTTTGCGTTTTCACTCTTGCTTTGTTTCCTGGTTTGATATCTGGCTTGGGCCCCTGGCTATATACATACATTAATAGCTCTAATTGGTAACCTTTCCTTCATTTTGTGACATTTCATAATTTTTTCTACCCTTCTTTATTATTATAAGCCTATATTTGGACTCACCAGTTAGAGTCTGTGGCATTACTATCTGCTACAAATGTTTCTATACTTTAGCAACCCAGCATTAGGCAATGCTAGTATTTTGGTGTGGCCTTTAAAGCGGTTGTATACCCAAATTTTAAACTTTTACCTACAGGTAAGCCTATAATAAGGCTTACCTGTAGGTAAAAAGAATATCTTCTAAACCTGTACGGTTTAGGAGATATTCCCCTCGCAATGAGCCGCTGAATGCAGCGGCGCATGCGCATCGGGGATTCTCGGCTAAAGGCCGGCAGCCACCGAACCTTGCCGACGCACGGGAGTGACGACATCGCCGCTCCAGCCACTCACAGAGCTGGAGCGGCGATACCCGGAAGACACGCCGAGGCAAGATGACATCTCCCTTGGCGTGGACCAGGTAAGTTCCCGACGCTCCGTTCTAAGGTAAGTATTTCATAATGAGCTAGTATGCGGTGCATACTAGCTCATTATGCCTTTTGCCTTACAGGTATGAAAAAAATAAAAAATACAGCAGCGGGTATACAACCGCTTTAAGCTCCCAGCCCTTTCCCTCCCCCTTTTCCTGTTTTTCCTTTTCCTTTTTCTTGTCCTCTTTTTTCCTTTTCTTTTTTCTCCCTGTTTCTTCCAAACCCCCCCCCCCTCCCCCATTCCCCTCCTGTCCCCTTCTCTTCTATTATCTTCTTCTTTCCTTTTTTTCTCTATTTTTACACCCGCTCTGGTTTTTAGGCTATTTATTATTACTAAATCATAATTTTCTATTTGAATTACCAGTGGTGTGTTTGTTTGGAGGATAGCCAGTATCCCTACTTCTCTATCTATGTCTTTGTAGATTAAAAAGAGGATACATTAAACTCAGCTACATATCCAAAATCCCTTAGTAGATTATGGGTTATATTATTCTTTTTTCAAATTGTGCTCTTAAAGATGGGACGCATATGTGCACCAGCCCAAAACCATATATCTCTGTTAGGCATGCATTAGAGATGGATTCCCATATATATATATATATATATATATATATATATATATATATATATATATATATATATATATATATATATATACACATATATATATATATATATATATATATATATACATATATATATATATATATATATATATATATACACACATATATATATATATATATTTATATACTGTATATTGTTTTTCCTCTCCCTTTTTCTTTTTCCTAGTTGCTGTAGCCATTTATCTTAATTTATTTTATAGGCTCTCTACCGTATATACTATAGTGAGGATCCACACGGTCCAGTAGCTCCACGTATCAGCTTGGTGGGTCTGGCTCCCACCGGTTTCTTAGTCCTGTGGACCGATTACTAGTCCCCCTTTGAGTTGACACTTGACCGGCAGTGTATGTAAGCCTTTCAAACACGGGTAGACCAGGTGAGCACATGTAATCTATATTGTAAATTTGGCATTATTAAACATGTTTAAATTTAATAATGTTGCAAAATATTTTACTGAATGTACAATTGTTGTATACTAATGACATGTTTTGTGTCTTATATAATTAAAAGCAAATGTAGATGTATGCAGCGCCCTGAAGACGCATTTCCTGCGAAACATGTTGGCTTCCTCCATTATATTCCATCTATTACCACGCATCCAATATCGTTCATGGTCTAACTGTATTTATGACTATGTCATGTTTTAATTAAGCTATTATTAAAATGTAGTATTTTTTAAAAAACTACTGTTTCTGAGTGCTCACCTTTAAACAGACATAACATCTCCACAAAAGTCCTATTCCGCTTAGAGAGAGCTCTGTCTTTTCTTTATCTTCTTTTAATGTTATTGGTAGTGTCAGGGAATTGGGTCATTACACAGGTGTACAGGAAATCTTTGGCCGTCAATAGTCTCTTGCTGGCCCAGTCCAATCACCCCTAACACACATCCCGGGTGGCTGGAACTTTGAGTGGGACATTTCTCACTATTACTAGTGATCCCAAACCTCCCTCCTGAATTTTGATGACCAATTTTACTATATCTAATGGTCTACTAGTATTCTACATATTATACATTGTTGACCCCTCACCTATAAACACATTTTGTTTCTCTTTTTGACTTTTTCATTTATATTACCTATATGGGTTTAGTTTAATTTGTTTTGTATGTACAGATAATATATATAGGAACAGGTCAGACTTGTCATCACTTCCAGCAGTATATATATGTTCTTGGTTAGTATTCACCCCGAGATTTAGACTCCTAGGTAGGTGTATTCATCTTTGGGTCATTCAATTATTTGTCGAATGGATTGGGTGTTTCTTTATATTGGTTTTGCATCTATATATGTTTTGGGGTTCTTTGGAGCATATGGATGATAATGATATATCCATATGATATGTAGATGTGTGTGATCTCTTTTGTAGTATAAGAGGGGAAAAAAACGTGCTGATGTAACAGTGGAAGACAATTTGTTGTATACTTTGCCTTATATGTATATTGATTTATGGGTGTTCATAATGTACTATAGATTTGGGTTTATTTCATTTGACTGTGTTCTTAGCTGTTCCATGTGGGGATGTTGTGAGGGGGGTTGGTTCTTCTGTCCCTCTCTTGTCATCCCCCCACAGATCATTGTTTCAATCAGAGTTAAATTTGTTGTTTTATTTAAGCTGGGAGTTTGTCTATTCTCCCTTTTTATTTTTCATGACACTTTAACTGCAATATATATACAGGTTGTCTTCTTTGTATTTTTATATATCTTTCATTTTCATTAATATGTATTATATTCTATGTACAATATGGAGCAGTGGGTGGTCTTGCTTGGCTGTCATTGTTTATTTTAGATTTTTTGTTTGAATGGTCCCACCTGTGGCTTTAGAGCTACAGTATAATTGAGTGCTGGGCCCTGATGTTATCAGCAATGATTAAGCACATAAGTGTAAAACACTTTTGCTCACTTTCTATGGGCTGCATGTGCATGTCAAGTCTTTGCTTTTAAAAGATTTCTAATAAAGATACAAATTTTACACGCTGGAACTGCCGCCATCTCTCCTTCTTTTGCACAGTAGACTTGGTTGCGGACCAGGTGGGCACCCGGCTCTATCCAGGGGCACAGCATCCCATGGGTCACCTCATGAGTGGTGCATTCTCCTTGCCATCTCTCATTCGCACAGAGGGATGGTGGAGCTGGTTCCCTAATGTGATTGTGCATATTATTCCTTTTTGCAGGCTGATTGCCTGCGAGTTGGCACTTTATATGTTTGTAATGTGAATCCTAAATAATAAAAGGTTTGATGTGCGCTCAGTCTGATGCTCCTTTCTTTCTTTCTCTCCCCCTATCTCTTCCCTTTCCTCCGGCTTCTCTCCCCTCCTTTCCTCTCTTCCCCTCCCTTTCTACCCCCCTTATGTTAAGATAGTCTACAGACGAGAACGACAGGTTGCCTTATATTATTTCTCCATTACAGAGTTTTTTTTTTATTTTTATTCTCTTTAAAGAATAATATACTCCATGGCAATTTTTCTCACCCTCCTAGACAGAGTTTGACGGAGGTTGGGTGCTGGGGACTTCTTTCCAGGTACAGTTAGTTCCCATATAGGGTATCGGGGGCGGAGTATTCCATCGCCCGGCTCACTGAGAATACTCTTACATTAGTCTCACCATGGTATTCTTATTTCAGATGTTCTAATATTTATCCTGTTTGTGTGTACTCGTTGCACTTCCATCTGTATGGCTGAAGTGATTTTATATCTTAGCTTTACACATGCGGTCGTTTTCTGTTACCTCAAAATAAAATACTTTGAAATTTAAATAATAAAAGGTTTTACATTATGGAGGTCTTCTTTTCTATATGACATATATGTGATGATGTTGCAAAGTAGAGAGGTGAACATATACTGTATGTGCTCAAATATTTTGGACACTTTAGAGTGTTTTAGTACAGCAGCTGTGGGTTTCTTTTAATTACCGGTACCCGAGCACTGGTCAATACAAGTTTATCTAGTGTAATATTTGTTTCTATAGCTCATTGCATAGTAAGGACTCATATTATATCTGAGATCTTTTACAATGAGGTATAACTGCATTTATTTGTTACATTAAGTTTTTCTGATTATACTAAGTGGTTTATACAGTAGATTCTTGGTGACTAGGATGAAAGTCCTCCATCCCAATTTTAGAAGGGCTAATTCTATTGTGTCAGGAACCATGAAACAGATGGAGACAGAAAACGCAGTAAAAAACACACATTTTAATAAAATGGTAAAAGTGTTACAACTGGTAAATGTAGTCAAAACATAACCAGGGTTTGTTAGCCAAATCGGGTAGTCAGAACAAGCCAGGAAATCAGGAGGCCATTTACCGTATATACTCGAGTATAAGCCGTCCCGAATATAAGCCGAGGCACCCAATTTTACCACCAAAAAATGGGAAAACGTATTGACTTGAGTATAAGCTTAGGGTGTCCATCTGCATGCCTCACTGTGCCTCACTTTGCCTCACTGTGTCCATGTGCATGCCTCACTGTGTCCATGCCTCACTGTGTCCATGCCTCACTGTGCCCATGCCTCACTGTGTCGATGCCTCACTGTGTCGATGCCTCACTGTGCCCATGCCTCACTGTGCTCATGCCTCACTGTGCCCATGCCTCACTGTGTCCATGACTAGACTTACGTTTAACATGGGAGTATATGGAAGAGGTGCCCGGTTTTGAAAAATCGGTGCTCCCGGGCGGTAGGTCCCCCAGACAGAAAACTTTGCACACTTGTAAAGAAGAACTGGGGCTATATGTGTGCCAAGTTTAGGGTCCAGGGGACCTACGGCCGGCCGGTATCAGCGTAGTCAGAGGCAGCAGACAAGATCAGGAACCATAAGGGACGTCA
Source organism: Rana muscosa (assembly GCA_029206835.1). Taxonomy (NCBI): domain Eukaryota; kingdom Metazoa; phylum Chordata; class Amphibia; order Anura; family Ranidae; genus Rana; species Rana muscosa. The sequence continues at coordinate 1,226,155,614 of CM055122.1, read as the reverse complement.
GCCAGGCAAGTCTTCAACAGTAACACAGCAGAGAGTCTCTAGATATGTTGACCCTGGTGAAGACAATTGATGAAAAGAACCAGGCAGTTTAAATAGCCAGAAGGGGCTTGCTGTGGGCTTGACTGGTGAGCAGGAGATGATCAACAGGTGAGCCACTGTGGAACGTTGAGTACTGGCAAAGAGTTCTTCCTGTCAGGTCACCTGTGGCCAGGTGACAGATGCACACCGTAGGGGGACAGGAGTGCACCGCAAGGTAGTGAACCCTATGGCTGACTGCTGCGGATAGGAAACTGGGTGGTTGTGGAAAGCAGGACCAGAGGAGCACAACCGGGATCCTATGGGAAGCTAGAGCCAAGATTCCCCAGGGCGCGGAGTCTAAGACCCAGCAGGTCTTCTCCAGAGCCTCTAGTGGTGAGGATGTTATGCTGCAGGCTGGGTCCAGGTCGCGGCCCCTAGAGTCTCCTAGCTCACGCCCCGTAGAATAAGGGGACAAGAGGGGAAGCAGCAGCACGAGATATAAGAGTAACGAATAACAAGCTGAAAGTCAAGGGCCACAAGCAGACAAGGATAACGAAAGACAAGCCGAAGGTCAAGGGTCACGAGCAGACAGGGATAGTCGGGGACAAGCCAATAACGTAACAGAGAGACAGACGTAGCACACGGCAGGCAGGAACCCAAACACACAATGCCTAACAAACACGTTGATCAGCAAAGCAGGCTTGCAGTGCACAGGTTAATATAGTGTTCTGTGATAGGGCCTGGGGTGGAGTCAGGCTGGGAGGAGATTATAAAGTAAGCCAGGTGAAAGGGTTCTGGCCTCTAAGATGAACACATGGGAAGGAAGGTAAGCTGACAGACAAACACTACTGCATATCCATGACACTTCCCTAGCTTGTAATAGTTTGTTGAGTGAGGATGTGGACAGCGACAGTTTGTGTGCTTGTTCAAGCGAGCAAATGTGTGCTGTCAATTTCTCGATATGTGCTTTTCTCATTTTGTGTCATTTGGCTGCTAAGAAGATGAGTTTGCCCCCGATTTCTCATTTCTGATTTTCAGGTCGTTCTTCATAGGCCTTTCTTTTAAATATTTTTATTAGGTTTACATTTAAATACAATCGATAACAGCAGAAATCACATACATATAATTCTACATGCAAGACCATATAGATTACTAACAGTAAGGTTATGTACAAACGTATGTACCTATGACATTTAAAAAAATATAACCCGTCATGAAGTAATTATCATTCTGTATCCCCTGGTGGTGGTTGCTTGCATTTCCCTCTCACCCCTAATGGGATCGTACTGTGATTGGGATATGCCGATTACCGGATACAGATACCAAAATGCTCTGGTTGCCTGATAAGGTAATGTGATATATAAAGCTATGCATTTTATTGTCAACAAAAGGAGGATAAACTAAAAACAACATAAATTTATAACATAAATTAAAAACAGAGAAAGGGGAATGTAATAGAAATTACAGTTACCAACGTTTCATTCAGATACCACCGTATTCAGTATAAATAGTTAAGATACCAAATATTTCCTGCGGGTATGGTAAGCTAAGGCTGTAGGTCTTTGGCCGCTTCTGGATGATGGAACCAAGCTTGCCATACTTTCATAAATTGTGGTGTAGAGATGAGCCGAACACCCCCCGGTTCGGTTCGCACAAGAACCTGCGAACGGACCGAAAGTTCGCACGAACGTTAGAACCCTATTAAATACAATGGACGCGAACGTTCGAAATCTAAAGTTCTAATTATAACGGCTAATATGCATGTTATTGTCCTAGGGGTTTGGGTTTGGGGACCCGGGTTCTGCCCCAGGGGACATGTATCAATGCAAAAATAAGTTTTAAAAACGGCCGTTTTTTCTGGAGCAGTCATTTTAATGACGCATAAAGTGAAATATTCCTTTAAACATCGTACCTGGGGGGTGTCTAAAGTATGCCTGTGAAGTGGCATGCGTTTCCCGTGTTTAGAACTGTCCCTGCACAAAATGACATTTGTAAAGGAAAAAAAAGCCATTTAAAACTGCTTGCGGTTTTCATGTCATGTCTTGTCCTGGCAATATGGATGAAAATCTTTGAGAAAAATGGCATGGCTACCCCATCACCCCCCCCCCCTCCCCCCTCCCCTACCCCAGCCCATTACCAGCCCCTTTGGGTCTTGTATGGATATTAAGGGGAACCCTGCACCCAAAATAAAACCCTATACCTAAAACCCTATATACTCTGAACAACAGTATACAGGCGGTGCAAACAAGACAGGGACTGTAGGTTTGTTCTTAAGTAGAATCTGTTTGTAATTTGGAACAGGTACATTTTTAAGTGGAGAGCATAGGGAAGGGTTAACACCCCTGTAACATTTGTTTTGCTGTCTGTGCACCTGTTCAGAACATTTCACCTCACTTTCCGTTCCAATGACAAATGTTTTTGGAAAAGTGTTTTTTTTTATTAAAACAAGGATTGGTGATAAAGCATCAGTAGAGAGGAGACACCCTTTTCCCATATTAACTCTGAGGCCTCGTACACACGACCGATTTTCTCGTCGTAAACAGTCAAGAAAAGTGCCGCGAGAGTTTTTTTGTCTAGAAAAACGTTCGTGTGTATGGTTTTACGACGAGAAACTTGACGAGAATCTCGACGAGAAAATAGAGAACCTGCTCTCTATTTTCTCGTCAGGAGTCCAGATTTCCTCGTCGTGTTTCTCGTCGGCCTGTTTTGTGACGAGAAAATGGTTCGTGTGTATGCTTTTACGACTCTTCCAAAAGCGCGCATGCTCACAAGCAACTATGAGACGGGAGCGCATCTTCTGGTAAAACAAGCCTTCATAATGGAGAGAGCACATTCGTCACGCTCATAAATATTTCATCGTTTAAATGTTCTGCATTGAATTCTTCGTTAGAATGTTACATTAATCAAAACGAGAGACCTTCTTTTGCTGCTGATATTCACACAGAGTTATGCCTTATTTTTAACCTTTTTCATGCTGCTCTTTATAAGATTTATGTGTATTATATCGTGCAAGTTTTTAGGAATAATTTAAATGGTTAGATTTTTCAAAATGATGTTAATTATAATTTCTCAATGTTTTGATAGCGATCTCCCATTTAATTTTCTAATCTATATTTTTAAAATTTCACACCATGTTTTTGAGCTAATCAGATTTAGTTATTCTTTTGGGGGGGTGATATCTGTGCCTTTTATTGTCAGTCAAATGTATCTGCTTACTCCAAAGCTTGTTTTTTTTTATTTAAAAATACACATAGTCAAGTATGAACTTAAACAAAAAACACATTTATTCATGTTTATAAATTAAATAAAGAGAAGGCAGCGCTGGAGAAGCTGCTGCCATTTGTGCATCCCAGGGACCCCAGAGCACACAGCAACCCTGTGTGGACACTAAAATTGGGAGCTTGAGAAGGCCCACATTTCAGAACACAATCTGATGCTGGCCTCCCAGAGGTCAGGAACAGCAGCAGGTGAGATATATGTCCCAAGTGTGTGGTACTACAACAGGCTGCCTTCTGTCCGACCAGTGCGACCACAATGAAGCAAGGCCATCACTTCCTCTTCTTCCTGGCAACCTTCCCTGCAGCCTTTACTGAAGCCTTCCTTCTTCGTTTAGCTGGAGGCTGGCCCACTGGAGGGGTACTCCTGTCAGGAGGAGGAGGTGGAGGTGTAGCAGAAGGGGGTGGGGCAGAAGAAGAAGGTGGAGGTGTAGCAGAAGGGGGTGGGGCAGAAGGTGGAGGTGTAGCAGAAGGGGGTGGGGCAGAAGGTGGAGGTGTAGCAGAAGGGGGTGGGGCAGAAGAAGAAGGTGGAGGTGTAGCAGAAGGGGGTGGGGCAGAAGGTGGAGGGGTAGCAGAAGGGGGTGGGGCAGAAGAGGAAGGTGGAGGTGGAGGTTGAGGTTGGGTCAGTTGGGCCACCTCACATATGGCGGTATTGGGGGTAATTTGCTCCATCACCCCCTTGTTGAGCAAGGTGATGAGCAGGGGTTCGCATAGGAGGCGTTGCTCCATGCTCATCACCTTGAACTTAGCCTCCACTAGGCCGGCAATGGCCTCTTCAGGGGATGTGGGCTCCTTGAGGGTGGCATGGGCCTCTTTAATAAGGGCCATTGCTGCCTCACTGGTGGTCCTGTCCCTCCTGCCTCTTTTGTGAAGCCTGATGGGAGGCACCTGGGATCTGGTGCTTCTCCTTTGCCCTGCCACCTCCTGTCTGCCACTGGGCCCTGCCACCTCCTGTCTGCCACTGGGCCCTGCCACCTCCTGGCTGCCACTGGGCCCTGCCACCTCCTGGCTGCCACTGGGCCCTGCCACCTCCTGTCTGCCACTGGGCCCTGCCACCTCCTGGCTGCCACTGGGCCCTGCCACCTCCTGGCTGCCACTGGGCCCTGCCACCTCCTGTCTGCCACTGGGCCCTGCCACCTCCTGGCTGCCACTGGGCCCTGCCACCTCCTGGCTGCCACTGGGCCCTGCCACCTCCTGTCTGCCACTGGGCCCTGCCACCTCCTGGCTGCCACTGGGCCCTGCCACCTCCTGGCTGCCACTGGGCCCTTCCTCCTCCTGCCTGACAGTTTCCAGACCCTCCTCCTGGCTGATTTCATCCTGTGTATGAAAAAGAAACATAGTTTAATATGTTGGTTTAATCTTTGCATCAAACTTTGTAATCCTGATGGAAGCAATTAGAATGTAAATGCATAAATCCTTGCTTTAAATTTACCACTACATCAGCTTGACTATTTACCACACAATTAAGTGCAGAATAATGTCTACAGATCATGATTTCACTTGTTGAATACAAAATAATGTATGTTTCTCATCCTGACATATTTGGGAAACATTAATTTTATCCCACTACATTTTCAGTTAATACTATACCTGGCTCCAGATGGCCAAATCAGGATCATCCAGGATGGCTGCCTCCTCTTGCTCCAGAGAAGGCTCAGGTTGGCTGCAGGGAAGTCTGGGGGGAAGAGTGGAGAGTGATGGCCTTGGCTCAATGTGGTCATCCAGGAAGGACATCCTGCTGTAGTACCACAAAACCGGGACATAAACATCATCTGCTGCTGCTCCTGACCTCTGAGAAGCCAGCACCTTAGAGCGTTCAGTCCTGTAGGTACCTCTCAAGCTCCCAATTTTAGTGTCCACTTGTTTTGCTGTGGCTGTGGGCACCTTGGTATGCACAAATGGGAGCAGCTTCTCCAGCGCTGCTTTTCTCACCCCTTTTTTTTTATGGATGGGGTTTTTGGTCTCCCACAGAGCCGGCAGCTCCCTTACCCGGTCAATAAATTCCGCCAGGAACTCTTTGTCGCTAATAAATACATTCATATTGTATCTGCAAGTAAAATAAATTATATTTAAATAATGTGAGGCAAACAGTCTAACCTCCTTCACATCCTAGTCACCATATATATCCTCCAACAATCTCAAGACAGTATAGGCCAACAATTTTAACAAGTCTCACAAAATCACATACCTTCGTTCGCACGTCCGTCACTTGAACTCCTCTCTCCGCACACCGAACGTACTATAGTCACATGTGTGTTTGCTATATACACACCACGCATGCGTCCAAATTCGAACACGTCGCTCCGCACACGTCGCCCGCCCATGACGTTCTAACTAACATCTTTTCCCCGCCCCTTCTCTTTCGGCGCGCAGACAGATATGGCGGAGTTACAGCAGGTGTCTGATAATTCCGCAACTAGCGAGGAGACAAGCCCGGAGACCGAGGACACGTCACGATCAAGGAGGAGATTCAAGGCATCGAATATGTCTTTGGCGGAGATGGCGGAGATGGTGGACATCTTGGTCAAGGCTGATTATGATGCCAAGCATGGGCCGTATAGCAAACCAAATAGAAGGAAGGCCAAAATCCTCACTAAAGTTGTGAAGAGTCTGAGGGCGAAGTTCGGGGTGAAACGCTCAAATGAGCAGCTCAGAAAGAGGTGGTCAGACCTCAAACTGAGGGAGCCAGACCAGTTGAGGAGCATAAAGAGGATGCTCGCTAAAAGTAAGTAAAATGACGACCTTTCTACTATTAATCTTTTTAGAAACTGATTTTTTTTTTTTTAAAGCATATTGGACTCCCTTCCAAAATGTATTATTTTGAACTAGGTTGGGCACAGTAATCGTTCGTTACGTTACCGACACTTCGTTCGGCCACTATCCGTGGTTTTGGCTTATTTAAGACCCCCAAAAGTAATTAGACATCTGCCATTTTTGATCAAGTATTGTGGATAATTTTTAAGTCTAGATGATGTGTTTGTAAGGAGAATGAAATGCAAACTTTAATCAGTGTAAAGGAGAGGACACTCAGCAGCTGCTTCCACATCTGTACTTTGGAGCACTATAGTGTGGGCCACCAGACCCGCCTTTTTTGGGTGTCCCACACAGGTGCATCAGAGTTTATTTGTGGTGCCTCCATGTCCAAAAAATTACATCCAAATGTGAATAATAAACATATTTGGGGTCATAAAGAATGCATTTTTCTTTAAATTCCGCACAAACACACACTTGTACCCCACTTCCAAACAATTTAGCCTGTTTTAAGTTTAAAAATGAGATTTTTACAGTGTGATAAATAGACCTTTGGTTTTATTCTCATAGGGGAGAGAAGACTGGGAGGAGGACACTCCAGGGAGCACATGCACCCCACAACTTCCAAGCAACCCCAAACTCCCAAAGATCCACAACCGAAAGATGTGCAGGAAGTTGAGGTGGAGGAAGGAGAAGTGCAGGAAGGAGAGGTGGATGACGTTGTGGATCTGGTCACCACAACAGGTCAGTATCTGACACCACAGCTTAAGGTAAGCGAGGTAGGCCTGCAGAGTTTTATTATTTTTTTTTAATGGTTTTTAGGGGATGGAAATGTTGTGAAGGATAGCACACCGTTCTCTGCTGACAGTGCCCTCCGCCTCATCCAGCAAGTGATGGAATGTAGCACGGAACTGGACCTAATTAAACAAAGAATCCATGTGATGGAACAAACATTTAAAGACATTCTCGATGTTTTGGGGAGAATTCAATAAGCCATCCAAACACATTTGTTTTTACATGTTTGTTTTTATATTTTTACTAATTTTTTGAGTAACAAAGCAGCCAAAAATTGAATATGCACACAGTGTGTGAACATGTGCTATCTGCCATCAGGGGATATCCATGTACGTCTTTTGTGGGTGCAACCCCTTCCTCGTATCAAAAGTCGGTGAACTGAGGAAGGGGATGCACCCCCAAAACACATCCATTGATCACCCCTGATGGCAGATAGCACATGTTGACAATAGGGATCAGGATTGTAAACTTCCTATTTGCAAAAAAGTAAAAATGTGTGCATATTGAATTTTTGGCTGGGCAAGGGGTGGCAGGACCCCATATTAGGACGGGCACATAGAGACATAGTTTGTGTAACTGAATGTCTCAGATTGCTCAGAGGTATCCAATGTTGTCATTTTAGAAATGCAAGTGGTATTTTTGTTTTTTCATAAGCCAAAATTTGACGGGTTGTGGTCAGGCCAACCCCAAAGTAAAACAAAAAAAAATGTGCAGAGAGTAAAATATTTGACCACAAACAACGTGTAGCTTCTTTTTATAATACACTCTAAGCTTATTTGGTTCTTTTGTAAGGTAACATAGTGAAATTGGTTGTTATTTACTAAAGTAAAATACACTTGCCACTACAAATGCACAAAGACAAACTAGGAGACAGGAAAGAACAAATAATTAAAGGTTTAAACAAGATTTTTATTGGGATACTTAGACATAGGCTGGCATAGGAATTGCCCCCCTACCCGTGAAATACTCCATGTATTTGTCCCGAACCACACAGGCATTTTGGGGGGGCAAGCCAAGACGGGCAGATTCCAGGCCCGGAAGGGGATTTGCAGGGGAAAGTCCAGCCTCTGGCAAAACTGAGGCCATATATGAATTTGCTTTGCGGCAAAGAAAATTGTGTAGCACACAGCAGCATAACACTACATAGTTTATTTTGTAGTCCGCCAAGTGGATGGAAGTCATAAAAAGGCGGAACCGGCTGGCCATTATGCCGAAGGCATTTTCAACGACTCTTCGGGCCCTGGCCAGCCGGTAATTGAACACACTCTTCTCTGGGGTCAGGGTCCTCTGTGGAAATGGCCTCATAAGATGCCGTCCGAGTCCGAAGGCTTCATCAGCCAAGAAAACAAAGGGGAGTCCTTCAATATTCCCTGCATCCGGTGGCAATGCAAGGTCGTCACTCTGGAGACGGAGGGCAAACTCCGTCTGGATGAAGGATCCCCCATCGGACATCCGGCCATTCTTCCCTACATCAACATAGAGGAATTCATACCGTGCTGACACCACCGCCATCAGCACAATGCTATGAAACCCCTTGTAGTTGTAGTAGTAGGATCCAGAACGGGGTGGCGGCACGATGCGGACGTGCTTCCCGTCTATGGCACCACCGCAGTTGGGGAAGTCCCACCGCGTGGCAAACTCCGATGCCACAGTCTGCCATTCCTGTGGCGTTGAAGGAAGCTGTGGAGTGAAACAAGATGAAATAATATTAGAAAAACAAAGGCATACATTACAAGCAAATTCAAGACCAAAAAATTAGAGACCAACATCAATCTAATTATACGTTTATTAAGGTGTGTAAAAAAAGTATAATGGAAGGCTCATTTATCATATTCATCACCCCCTCTGATGGGCCATTACTAAATTATTTTGGGGGGGGGAGATGTGTTTGGCCACAGGATAGCATTGCAGTGGCGGTGCGTCCAGAGTGGGCGCTGGAGCACTGTCCCCTCTCTCCTGTGCCCATCACTCAGAACAATACATAGGTTCATGCGTTGCATGAACCTATGTATTGTCTATGCCGCACACTATTCAGGTGGATGGCCTCTTGTAAAGCGACCGACATATGATTAATTGCGTCATTTAGGGGGTTAAAATTGCAGAGCAGAAACAGGTATTAAAAAAGTCTTGCAAATTACAACCTGAGGGATGTAATTGGCTTCCTCAAAGAAAAATCGGGGACGCAAGGAGGGGGCATTCCTTGTGTAAACACTGACAGGCAGCTCTGGCAATCATGTTCACCAAGTCTGTTTAATGGTAACATGATTGGCTGATGCAACATGAAGGGAAGGAGAAGACATCAAGGACAGAAGAAGGATGGCGCTGACCACAAGAAGGTAAGTGCAGGGCTGGGGGGAAACTGGCTGCAATAGAGGGGACTAAATGGCTGCATTGGAGGGGACAACTGGGGGCGTTTATTAGGCAACAGAGCAAAAAAGGAGGAAGTTTATTTCCGAAATTGGGGTTGTAACCCCCCAACATTTGGAGCAACAGGCGCCCCTGCTGGAAAAGTTAGTGAGGGGAAATATTTAGGGAGGATAAAAAAGGGGCATTTAAAAACTTCCAGCATGCATGGGGACATTCTCAGCATATTACAATCATGGTAATTAGGAAAGGATGAAAGAAATACAATACATTAGCATACATGTAATACATAAAATGTGATGTGAAGGGAGAAAACTTACCCTAATATAGTCCTCCTGCAGGACTTGTATAATAGCAGAACAGGTGTCTGGGATTATGAGGCCCAGAGCCTGGGGGGAGATGCCTGTGGTGAACTTCAAGTCCTGAAGACTTCTCCCTGTCGCCAGGTAACGCAACGTGGCGATGAGCCTCTGCTCAGCACTGATGGCTTCCCGCATAACGGTGTCCTTCCTGGTAATATAGGGGGACACCAAAGCCAACAGTTCCTGAAAAACGGGGTCAGACATCCTCAGAAAATTCCTGTAGTCCTCAGGATTATTCTCGACGATCTCCCGCAGCAGAGGCATGTGGCAGAATTGGTCCCGCTGGAGCAACCAATTCTTGGTCCATGAACTCCTCCTCACACCATTCATGGACTGGTCTTGGTCCAAAACAAGCAGACCAACACCAAGCGCACGCACAGCACGAACTCGACGACGAGAACGTCCAGGCGACATGGCTAGGAAACGGTCGTCTAATCAGAACGTACAGAACAGAACGCACTTTAGAACAGCAAGGCCTATGAATAACGAACTGAAATTCAGAAACGAACAGGCAAGAACGCACTGTAAAACAGATACGACCTGCCTAGACGCCCTGAAAGTCAAGATACGAACCCACAAGCACAAACTGAACGGCAGAAAACGATCTGAAAAGTACGAAGACTGAAAAGCGCGAATCGTCTCTTCCCAAACTTTTACTTCACACGCGGTAACACGAGATCAGCAAAAGCAGCCCAAGGGGTGGCGCCAAGAAAAAAGATCTTCCCCTTTATAGTGCCGTCGTACGTGCTGGACGTGAGCGCAGAGAACCACGAGGAAATTGGGAAATGACAGTGTGTACGCATAGAAAGCTTGACGAGAAAATCGACAAGCTTAACAAGAATCTCGTCGAAAAAAACGACGTGTTTTTTACGACGAGAAAATCGGTCGTGTGTACGAGGCCTAACAGGAGAGAATTTCCCTTCCTAGGTAGGAGTCGTTTGTAAGTTGGATGTTTGAAAGTAGGGGCCTGCCGTATATACTCTGCAGAAATTTGCCCCTTAGATGTTGGTGTTGCCACAACACTGTAAGCCCTCACAGTTACTCTTGGTGGGCGCTGGAACGCCCTGCTGTGAACTATTATATCAGGAATTGTGATTACATGCCATTGTTGAACAATGGTAGGAAAAATTGGGCCTTTGGTGGTGGTGCTGGTGCTACAAGACTGTAAGCCCTCACAGTTACTCTTGGTGGGTGCATGAATGGGCCCTGCTGTGAATTATTAGATCAAGAATTGTAATTGCATTCCCCTGTTGAACAGGGGCAGAAAAATTGGGCCTTTGGTGGTGGTGGTGGTGGACGGTGTTGCCACAACACTGTAAGCCCTCAGAGTTACTCTTGGTGGGCGCAGGAATGGGCCCTGCTGTGAATTATTAGATCAAGAATTGTAATTACATGCCCCTGTTAAACAGGGGCTGAAAAATTGGGCCTTATGCCGCGTACACACGATCGTTTTTCATGCCATTTTTAAACCAACGTTTTTCTCGTCGTTTTTTTTCTTGTTTCCTCTCAAGCCTGTCTTGCATCCACACGATCATTAAAAAAAACGCTCGAGCAAAGCGCAGTGACGTACAACACGTATGACGGCACTATAAAGGGGAAGTTCCGTTCGAATGGCGCCACCCTTCATGTTAGTAAACTTTGTTGAGTGGCGATTCGCGCTTTTCAGCCTCGTGCTTTTCAGTCCGTTACAGCGTGACGAATGTGCTATCTCCATTACAAACGCTAGTTTTACCAGAACGAGCGCTCCCGTCTCATACTTGATTCTGAGCATGCGCGTTTTTTTTCACCTTGTAAAAGCATACACACTATTGTTTTTCACGTCGTTAAAAAAAAGTCATGAAAAACGACGTAAAAAAATAGAGCATGTTCGAAATTTTTAATGGCCGTTTTTCACGCCGTTAAAAATGCTCTGGAGCATACACACGATCGGTTTTAATGGCCATTTTTAAAAATGGCATTTTTAACGGCATGAAAAACGATCGTATGTACGCGGCATTAGGCGCTGGTGCCACAACACTGCAACCCCTCACAGATACTGTACTTGGAGCACAGCAATGAGCCCTGTTGCAAAGTATTGCATCAAAAATTGTAATTACACGCCCCTGTTATACAGGGGCTGAAAAATTGGGCCTTAGGCACTGGTGCTGGTGCCACGACACTGCAACCTCTCCCAGATACTCTAGCTGGAGTGCAGGAATGAGCCCTGCTGCAAAGCATTGCATAAAAAATTGTAATTGCATGCCCCTGTTAAACAGGGGCTGAAAAATTGGGCCTTAGCCACTGGTGGCGGCACCCAGAAACAAAAATGTTCTTCCAAGCTATCATCAGGATCATTGAGGAGGAAGAGGATAGTCAGTCAACATAACAGGACAGTCACTCAGCATCAGCATAGGCAGTCTTGAAGGGATGTGACATTTCAAAATAAATTATTCTGTTACATCAGCTTCAGGTGCCTGGTAGCTGGTGGTGATCCAAGACTCATTCATCTTTATGAAGGTCAGTCGATCAACCGAGTCGGTGGACAGGCGCACCCTGTGATCCGTGACAAAGCCTCCAGCAGCACTGAATGTGCGTTCTGGAAAAACGCTGGATGCAGGACAGGCCAGTAGCTCAATTGCATACTGTGCAGCTCTGGCCAGTGATCCATCCTCAAGACCCAGTAAGCCAGAGGATTTTTCGGTGGGAAAGGTGTTCAAGTCTGACCTTGCCCCTAGGTATTTCTGCACCATGTATATCAGACGCTGGCGATGGTTGCTGGAACTGATCATACCTTGGGGCTGCGGACTAAAAAATTGTCTGAACGCATCGGTCAGACGGCCACCTTCTCCACCACTCCTTCTGCTACTGACCGAAGCCTCAGCAACTCGTTGTCCAGGACCAGGAGTTTGTAACCTCCCAGTCTCTGGGAACGCGTTGCACAGACCTTTCTGCAAGGCCTCCCGGAGATGTCTCATCCTCTGCACCCTCTGCGATGGCAAGATAAGGTCCGCAACCTTACCCTTGTACCGTGGATCAAGGAGAGTGACCAGCTAGTAATGGTCCCTCTCCTTGATTCGAAGAATACAAGGATCCTTTTGCAGACTTTGCAGGATCAGGGAGGCCATGCAGCGTAAGTTAGCTGAGGCATTCACTTCGGAGTCCTCTGGGTCACTAAGGTCGACATGATCCGCAGCCACCTCCTCCCAGCCACGTACAAGTCCACGGGTTTCTTGGGACTGTAAATCATCCCTAAAAGACTGCTGCTGTTGATGCTGAGTGCCAGGCTCCACCTCCATGCTGACACAATCCTCCTCCTCCTCCTCGTCCTCTTCCTGTGTGATGGGTGGGACAGAAGGAACACTGTCTGGGTAAAGGGGGCCTTGAGAGGCAAGGAAGTCCTCCTCTTCCTGCCTCTCTTCTGCCTCAAGTGCCCTGTCCATTATTCCACGCAGCGTATGCTCCAACAGGTGGAAAAGAAATACAGTGTCACTGATGCATGCACTGTCACTGCTCACCATCCTCGTGGCCTCCTCAAATGGTGCCAGGACAGTGCATGCATCCCTGATCATGCCCCACTGGCGTGGTGAAAGAAACCTGAGCTCCCCTGACCCTGTCCTGGTGCCGTAGTTGCACAGGTACTCATTTATGGCCCTCTGCTGCGTGTGCAGCCGCTGCAGCATGGCCAACGTTGAGTTCCACCTGGTGGGCATGTCACATATAAGGCAGTTCTTGGGCAGGTTCAACTCCTTTTGCAGCTCAGCCAGGCGAGCACTGGCATTATATGATCTGCGGAAATGCACACAGACTTTCCTGGCCTGCCTCAGGACATCCTGTAAGCCCGGGTACCTGCCCAAGAACCGCTGCACCACCAGGTTAAGGATGTGAGCCACACAGGGCACATGGGTCAGTTGTCCCTGTCGGATGGCAGAGAGGAGGTTGGTGCCATTGTCGCAAACCACCATTCCTGGCTTAAGCTGGCGTGTTGTCAACCACCTCTCGGCCTGCCCCTGCAGAGCTGACAGAACCTCTGCCCCAGTGTGGCTCCTGTCCCCCAAACACACCAGCGCAAGCACGGCATGGCATCTTTTTGCCTGCGTACTTGCGTAGCCCCTTGAACGCCTACGGAGCACCGCTGGTTCCAAGGACAAAGCACAGGAAGAGGCCATGGAGGAAGAAGAAGAGGAGGGGGTGGAGGAGAGAGGTGTGTCACAACCAGTAGTAGCATTTTGGAGGCGTGGCGGCGGAACAACCTCCAACACTACTGCACCTTGTCCTGCATCCTTCCCAGCTGCCAAAAGTGTGACCCAATGGGCCATGAAAGAAAGGTAACGTCCCTGTCCATGCCTGCTGGACCATGAGTCAGCGGTAATATGCACCTTACCACTGACCGCCCTGTCCAGCGAGGCATGGACATTGCCTTCCACATGAGCCGGAATCGCCTTCCGTGAGAAAAAGTGGCATTTGGGAACCTGCCACTGAGGAACCACACATTGCACAAACTCACAGAAGGGGGCCGAGTCTACCAACTGAAAAGGCAGCAGTTGAAGTGCTAGCAATTTAGCCAAGCTAGCATTCAACCGCTAGGCATGTGGATTGCTGGGAGTGAACTTCTTTCGACGGTCCAGCAGCTGGGGGAGGGAAATTTGCCTGCTACAATCGGACGTCGGTGTACTGCTAGCAGAGTGCCCGCAAGTACTTGGCTGTGACACACCTAATTCTACACCTTCATTCCTCTCAGTGCAGGTTTCAGAGAGGACTGAAGGTATAGTGGGGTTGGAGATCCCAGCTGATGAGGAGCAAGGAGAGGTCCGCTTTGTTCTTTGGTGTGGGTCTTTAAGGTACGCTTGCCAACGAGCTGCATGGCAGGTCAACATATGTCTGGTCAAGCATGTGGTGCCCAAGCGACTGATGTTTTGGCCACGCGAGATACGCTTGAGACATATGTTGCAAATAGCAGCGGTGCGATCTGATGCACTCAACTCAAAAAAGGCCCACACCAAAGAACTTTTGGAATAACGGGCAGAGGCAGCGCCCTGCACAGGCGGAGTTCTGCGGTGTGATTCAGTCAGTGTGCTGCCCTTACGCTGGCCTCCGGAGTACATCCTGCCTCGTTGGAGATGTGCCTCCTCCTCATCCTTCTCCTCCTCCTCTCTCCTATCAGGCACCCATGTGGAGTCAGTGACCTCATCATCCCCTCCCTCTTGATCGCTGGAGCAAACCTGGCAGTATGCTGCAGCTGCTGGAACATGACTGCCAGATTGCTGTCCTTCTTGAGCATCCCCTCTCTCTGTGCTCACGCTACTGCCTTCCTCTAGCTGTGTATCATCATCAGACCCTTCAAAATGCTGGGCATCCTCCTGGAGCATGTACCCAACACTGTGCTCAAACAGTTCGGGGGACTCCTCAGGAGGACATGGTGGGTCCAGGGAAGGAGTGACTGATGACATTGAGACGAGGGAAGAGGACACGTTGGCAGCTGCTTTGCCAGTACCCTGAGCCTGGGTGAGAGAGGATGAGGAGGATGAGGAGGGCTTGGTCATCCACTCTACCAAGTCTTCGGCATGATGCGGCTCAACACGTCCAGCTGACGAAAATAAGGACAAGCGTGTCCCATGGCCACGTGCTGATGACGATGCACCGCGTCCACGACCAGCACTGTTGTCTCTAGACACAGAGCCTGTTTTCCCTCTTTTATTGGCTCGTGACTGTCTGCCTCTCCTTGTTGGCCTTCCAGACATAGTAATGGCCTGCAGGGAGATGGGAAAACCAGCAATTGGGTAGTGTATATTGTGCTGGAGGCACACAACACCCACTGTAAAGGCTGCAGATGCCTTTATTGGAGAACACCAGCAAAAAAGGGTAGATACAGGTGTATACTGTGCTGTGCTGGAGGCACACAACACCCACTAACTCCTGCGGATGCCTGTATTAGAGAACACCAGCAATAAACGGTAGATACAGGTGTATACTGTGCTGGAGGCACACAACACCCACTAACTCCTGCAGATGCCTTTATTATAGAACACCAGCAATAAAGGGTAGATACAGGTGTATCTTGTGCTGGAGGCAGACAACACCCACTAACTCCTACAGATGCCTTTATTAGAGAACACCAGCAAAAAGGGTAGATACAGGTGTATACTGTGCTGTGCTGGAGGCACGCAACACCCACTAATTCCTGCAGATGCCTTTATTATAGAACACCAGCAATAAAGGGTAGATACAGGTGTATCTTGTGCTGGAGGCACACAACACCCACTAACTCCTGCAGATTCCTTTGATAGAGAACACCAGCAAAAAAGGGTAGATACAGGTGTATACTGTGCTGTGCTGGAGGCACACAACACCCACTAACTCCTGCAGATGCCTGTATTAAAGAAAACCAGCAATAAAGGGTAGATACAGGTGTATATTGTGCTGGAGGCACACAACACCCACTAACTCCTGCAGATGCCTTTATTAGAGAACACCAGCAAAAAAGGGTAGATACAGGTGTATACTGTGCTGTGCTGGAGGCACACAACACCCACCAACTCCTGCAGATGCCTGTATTAGAGAACACCAGCAATAAAGGGTAAATACAGGTGTATAGTGTGCTGGAGGCACACAACACCCACTAACTCCTGCAGATGCCTGTAATAGAGAACACCAGCAATAAAGGGTAGATACAGGTGTATACTGTGCTGGAGACACACAACACCCACTAACTCCTGCAGATGCCTGTATTAGAGATCAACAGCAAAAAAGGGTAGATACAGGTGTATACTGTGCTGTGCTGGAGGCACACAACACCCACTAACTCCTGCAGATGCCTGTATTAGAGAACACCAGCAATAAAGGGTAGATACAGGTGTATATTGTGCTGGAGGCACACAACACCCACTAACTCCTGCAGATGCCTGTATTAGAGAACACCAGCAATAAACGGTGGATACAGGTGTATCTTGTGCTGGAGGCAGACAACACCCACTAACTCCTACAGATGCCTTTATTAGAGAACACCAGCAAAAAGGGTAGATACAGGTGTATACTGTGCTGTGCTGGAGGCACGCAACACCCACTAATTCCTGCAGATGCCTTTATTATAGAACACCAGCAATAAAGGGTAGATACAGGTGTATCTTGTGCTGGAGGCACACAACACCCACTAACTCCTGCAGATTCCTTTGATAGAGAACACCAGCAAAAAAGGGTAGATACAGGTGTATACTGTGCTGTGCTGGAGGCACACAACACCCACTAACTCCTGCAGATGCCTGTATTAAAGAACACCAGTAGGGATGAGCTTCGTGTTCGAGTCGAACATACGTTCGACTCGAACATCGGCTGTTCGATCGTTCGACGAAGATCGAACGATTTGGGCCGTTCGCGCCAAATTCGAGTGACGCGAACGGCCCACAATGCACTACGCCATCGCAGTGTCATCCAGGCGCTGTGATTGGCCAAGCATGCACTGTGACCCCGCATGCTTGGCCAATCACAGCGCCGGCAGCGAGGAGAGCAATGATTGGCCACAGGCAGGATGCCTGTGGCCAATTATTGCTGAGGGTGTTTAGTACACGCCCCACACTATAAAAGGCCGCCAGCACGGCGGCCTAGTGTAGTGTGTTCCGGAGCAGGGATAGAGCAGCATAGGCAGGGACAGTGACTGTTATTTCTTTCTTGCTTAACCTGGATTCCTTTAGTTTAGGGAAAGAGAAGGATAGGTAGGGAGAGTGTCAGTGTGTTTTGTGCTTGTGCTATAGTGTGCTTAAAAAAAACATTTATTCTAGGGACAGAAAACTGTAGGTAGGGACAGTGTCAGTTTCTTTCACTCTGCAAGTCCTTGTTTCCAGGGACCTGGAAGGACAGTGAGTGAATTGTCCTTGTGCTATATTGTGCTTAAAAAAACATTTATTCTAGGGACAGAAAACTGTAGGTAGGGAGAGTGTCAGTTTCTTTCACTCTGCAAGTCCTTGTTTCCAGGGACCTGTAAGGACAGTGAGTGAATTGTCCTTGTGCTATATTGTGCTTAAAAAAAACATTTATTCTAGGGACAGAAAAATGTAGGTAGGGAGAGTGTCAGTTTATTTCACTCTGCAAGTCCTTGTTTCCAGGGACCTGGAAGGACAGTGAGTGAATTCTCCTTGTGCTATATTGTGCTTAAAAAAAACATTTATTCTAGGGACAGAAAACTGTAGGTAGGGACAGTGTCAGTTTCTTTCACTCTGCAAGTCCTTGTTTCCAGGGACCTGTAAGGACAGTGAGTGAATTGTCCTTGTGCTATATTGTGATTAAAAAAAACATTTTTTCTAGGGACAGAAAACTGTAGGTAGGGAGAGTGTTTTTTTTCTTTCACTCTGCAAGTCCTTGTTTCCAGGGACCTGTAAGGACAGTGAGTGAATTGTCCTTGTGCTATATTGTGCTTAAAAAAAACATTTATTCTAGGGACAGAAAACTGTAGGTAGGGAGAGTGTCAGTTTATTTCACTCTGCAAGTCCTTGTTTCCAGGGACCTGGAAGGACAGTGAGTGAATTGTCCTTGTGCTATATTGTGATTAAAAAAAACATTTTTTCTAGGGACAGAAAACTGTAGGTAGGGAGAGTGTTTTTTTTCTTTCACTCTGCAAGTCCTTGTTTCCAGGGACCTGTAAGGACAGTGAGTGAATTGTCCTTGTGCTATATTGTGCTTAAAAAAAACATTTATTCTAGGGACAGAAAACTGTAGGTAGGGAGAGTGTCAGTTTATTTCACTCTGCAAGTCCTTGTTTCCAGGGACCTGGAAGGACAGTGAGTGAATTGTCCTTGTGTTATATTGTGATTAAAAAAAACATTTTTTCTAGGGACAGAAAACTGTAGGTAGGGAGAGTGTTTTTTTTCTTTCACTCTGCAAGTCCTTGTTTCCAGGGACCTGTAAGGACAGTGAGTGAATTGTCCTTGTGCTATATTGTGATTAAAAAAAACATTTTTTCTAGGGACAGAAAACTGTAGGTAGGGAGAGTGTTTTTTTTCTTTCACTCTGCAAGTCCTTGTTTCCAGGGACCTGTAAGGACAGTGAGTGAATTGTCCTTGTGCTATATTGTGCTTAAAAAAAACATTTATTCTAGGGACAGAAAACTGTAGGTAGGGAGAGTGTCAGTTTATTTCACTCTGCAAGTCCTTGTTTCCAGGGACCTGGAAGGACAGTGAGTGAATTGTCCTTGTGTTATATTGTGATTAAAAAAAACATTTTTTCTAGGGACAGAAAACTGTAGGTAGGGAGAGTGTTTTTTTTCTTTCACTCTGCAAGTCCTTGTTTCCAGGGACCTGTAAGGACAGTGAGTGAATTGTCCTTGTGCTATATTGTGCTTAAAAAAAACATTTATTCTAGGGACAGAAAACTGTAGGTAGGGAGAGTGTCAGTTTATTTCACTCTGCAAGTCCTTGTTTCCAGGGACCTGGAAGGACAGTGAGTGAATTGTCCTTGTGTTATATTGTGATTAAAAAAAACATTTTTTCTAGGGACAGAAAACTGTAGGTAGGGAGAGTGTTTTTTTTCTTTCACTCTGCAAGTCCTTGTTTCCAGGGACCTGTAAGGACAGTGAGTGAATTGTCCTTGTGCTATATTGTGATTAAAAAAAACATTTTTTCTAGGGACAGAAAACTGTAGGTAGGGAGAGTGTTTTTTTTCTTTCACTCTGCAAGTCCTTGTTTCCAGGGACCTGTAAGGACAGTGAGTGAATTGTCCTTGTGCTATATTGTGCTTAAAAAAAACATTTATTCTAGGGACAGAAAACTGTAGGTAGGGAGAGTGTCAGTTTATTTCACTCTGCAAGTCCTTGTTTCCAGGGACCTGGAAGGACAGTGAGTGAATTGTCCTTGTGCTATATTGTGATTAAAAAAAAACATTTTTTCTAGGGACAGAAAACTGTAGGTAGGGAGAGTGTTTTTTTTCTTTCACTCTGCAAGTCCTTGTTTCCAGGGACCTGTAAGGACAGTGAGTGAATTGTCCTTGTGCTATATTGTGCTTAAAAAAAACATTTATTCTAGGGACAGAAAACTGTAGGTAGGGAGAGTGTCAGTTTATTTCACTCTGCAAGTCCTTGTTTCCAGGGACCTGGAAGGACAGTGAGTGAATTGTCCTTGTGTTATATTGTGATTAAAAAAAACATTTTTTCTAGGGACAGAAAACTGTAGGTAGGGAGAGTGTTTTTTTTCTTTCACTCTGCAAGTCCTTGTTTCCAGGGACCTGTAAGGACAGTGAGTGAATTGTCCTTGTGCTATATTGTGATTAAAAAAAACATTTTTTCTAGGGACAGAAAACTGTAGGTAGGGAGAGTGTTTTTTTTCTTTCACTCTGCAAGTCCTTGTTTCCAGGGACCTGTAAGGACAGTGAGTGAATTGTCCTTGTGCTATATTGTGCTTAAAAAAAACATTTATTCTAGGGACAGAAAACTGTAGGTAGGGAGAGTGTCAGTTTATTTCACTCTGCAAGTCCTTGTTTCCAGGGACCTGGAAGGACAGTGAGTGAATTGTCCTTGTGTTATATTGTGATTAAAAAAAACATTTTTTCTAGGGACAGAAAACTGTAGGTAGGGAGAGTGTTTTTTTTTCTTTCACTCTGCAAGTCCTTGTTTCCAGGGACCTGTAAGGACAGTGAGTGAATTGTCCTTGTGCTATATTGTGATTAAAAAAAACATTTTTTCTAGGGACAGAAAACTGTAGGTAGGGAGAGTGTTTTTTTTCTTTCACTCTGCAAGTCCTTGTTTCCAGGGACCTGTAAGGACAGTGAGTGAATTGTCCTTGTGCTATATTGTGCTTAAAAAACATTTATTCTAGGGACAGAAAACTGTAGGTAGGGAGAGTGTCAGTTTATTTCACTCTGCAAGTCCTTGTTTCCAGGGACCTGGAAGGACAGTGAGTGAATTGTCCTTGTGCTATATTGTGATTAAAAAAAACATTTTTTCTAGGGACAGAAAACTGTAGGTAGGGAGAGTGTTTTTTTTCTTTCACTCTGCAAGTCCTTGTTTCCAGGGACCTGTAAGGACAGTGAGTGAATTGTCCTTGTGCTATATTGTGCTTAAAAAAAAACATTTATTCTAGGGACAGAAAACTGTAGGTAGGGAGAGTGTCAGTTTATTTCACTCTGCAAGTCCTTGTTTCCAGGGACCTGGAAGGACAGTGAGTGAATTGTCCTTGTGTTATATTGTGATTAAAAAAAACATTTTTTCTAGGGACAGAAAACTGTAGGTAGGGAGAGTGTTTTTTTTCTTTCACTCTGCAAGTCCTTGTTTCCAGGGACCTGTAAGGACAGTGAGTGAATTGTCCTTGTGCTATATTGTGATTAAAAAAAACATTTTTTCTAGGGACAGAAAACTGTAGGTAGGGAGAGTGTTTTTTTTCTTTCACTCTGCAAGTCCTTGTTTCCAGGGACCTGTAAGGACAGTGAGTGAATTGTCCTTGTGCTATATTGTGCTTAAAAAAAACATTTATTCTAGGGACAGAAAACTGTAGGTAGGGAGAGTGTCAGTTTATTTCACTCTGCAAGTCCTTGTTTCCAGGGACCTGGAAGGACAGTGAGTGAATTGTCCTTGTGTTATATTGTGATTAAAAAAAACATTTTTTCTAGGGACAGAAAACTGTAGGTAGGGAGAGTGTCAGTTTATTTCACTCTGCAAGTCCTTGTTTCCAGGGACCTGGAAGGACAGTGAGTGAATTGTCCTTGTGCTATATTGTGCTTAAAAAAAACATTTATTCTAGGGACAGAAAACTGTAGGTAGGGAGAGTGTCAGTTTCTTTCACTGTGAAAGTCCTTGTTTCAAGGGACAGAGAAGGACACCTGAAGGTAGCCCTTATTGCTTTTTTCCCATCTCCCTGCAGGCCATCTATTAGAATGTCTGGAAGGCAAACAAGGAGAGGCAGACAGTCAGGAGGCAATAAAAGAGGGCAAGCAGGCTCTGTGTCTGGGGGCAACAGTGCTGGTCGTGGACGCGGTGCATTGTCATCAGCACATGGCCATGGGACACGCTTGTCCTTCTTTTCGGCAGCTGGACATGTTGAGCCACATCATGCCGAAGACTTGGTAGAGTGGATGACCAAGCCCTCCTCCTCCTCCTCATCCTCTCTCACCCAGGCTCAGGGTACTGGAAAAGCAGCTGCCAAAGCGTCGTCTTCCCTGGTATCAATGTCAGACAAATCATCAGTCACTCCTTCCCTAGACCCACCATGTCCTCCTCCTGAGGAGTCCCCCGAACTGTTTCAGCACAGTGTTGGGTACATGCTCCAGGAGGATGCCCAGCGTTTCGAAGGGTCTGATGATGAAACCCAGCTAGAGGAAGGCAGTAGCGTGAGAGCAGACAGAGGGGATGCTCAAGAAGGACACCAATCTGGCAGTCATGTTCCAGCAGCTGCAGCATACTGCCAGATTGGCTCCAGTGATGAGGAGGGAGGGGATGATGAGGTCACTGACTCCACGTGGGTGCCTAATAGGAGAGAGGAGGAGGAGGAGGATGAGGAGGAGGCACATCTCCAACGAGGCAGGATGCCCTTTGGTGGCCAGCGTAAGGACAGTACACCGACGGAATCACACCGCAGAGCTCCGCCTGTGCAGGGCGCTGCCTCTGCCCGTCATTCAAAAAGTTCTTTGGTGTGGGCCTTTTTTGAGGCTAGTGCATCAGATCGCACAGCTGCTGTTTGCAACATATGTCTCAAGCGTATATCGCGTGGCCAAAACATCAGCCGCTTGGGTACCACATGCCTGACCAGACATATGTTGACCTGCCATGCAGCTCGTTGGCAAGCCTACCTCAAAGACCCACACCAAAGAACAAAGCGGACCTCTCCTTGCACCGCATCAGCTGGGATCTCCAACCCCACTATAACTTCAGTCCTCTCTGAAACATGCACTGAGAGGAATGAAGGTGTAGAATTAGGTGTGTCACAGCCAAGTACTTGCGCCCACTCTGCTAGCAGTACACCGACGTCCGATTCTAGCAGGCAAATTTCCCTGCCCCAGCTGCTGGACCGTCGAAAGAAGTTCACTCCCAGCCATCCACATGCCCAGCGGTTGAATGCTAGCTTGGCTAAATTGCTAGCGCTTCAACTGCTGCCTTTTCAGTTGGTAGACTCGGCCCCCTTCCGTGAGTTTGTGCAATGTGCAGTTCCTCAGTGGCAGGTTCCCAAACGCCACTTTTTCTCACGGAAGGCTATTCCGGCTCTCTACCGGCATGTGGAAGGCAATGTCTTGGCCTCGCTGGACAGGGCGGTCAGCAGTAAGGTGCATATTACCGCTGACTCATGGTCCAGCAGGCATGGACAGGGACGTTACCTTTCTTTCACGGCCCATTGGGTCACTCTTTTGGCAGCTGGGAAGGATTCAGGACAAGGTGCAGTAGTGTTGGAGGTTGTCCCACCGCCACGCCTCCAAAATGCTACTACTGGTTGTGACACACCTCTCTCCTCCACCCCCTCCTCTTCTTCTTCCTCCATGGCCTCTTCCTGTGGTTTGTCCTATGAACCAGCGGTGCTCCGTAGCCGTTCACGGGGCTACGCAAGTACGCAGGCAAAAAGATGCCATGCCGTGCTTGCGCTGGTGTGTTTGGGGGACAGAAGCCACACTGGGGCAGAGGTCCTGTCTGCTCTGCAGGGCCAGGCCGAGAGGTGGTTGACGCCACGCCAGCTTAAGCCAGGAATGGTGGTTTGCGACAATGGCACCAACCTCCTCTCCGCCCTCCGACAGGGACAACTGACCCATGTGCCCTGTGTGGCTCACGTCCTTAACCTGGTGGTGCAGCGCTTCTTGGGCAGGTACCCGGGCTTACAGGATGTCCTGAGGCAGGCCAGGAAAGTCTGTGTGCATTTCCGCAGATCTTATAATGCCAGTGCTCGCCTGGCTGAGCTGCAAAAGGAGTTGAACCTGCCCAAGAACCGCCTTATATGTGACATGCCCACCAGGTGGAACTCAACGTTGGCCATGCTGCAGCGGCTGCACACGCAGCAGAGGGCCATCAATGAGTACCTGTGCGACTACGGCACCAGGACAGGGTCAGGGGAGCTTGGTTTTTTTTCTCCACGCCAGTGGGGCATGATCAGGGATGCATGCACTGTCCTGGCACCATTTGAGGAGGCCACGAGGATGGTGAGCAGTGACAGTGCATGCATCAGTGACACTGTACCTCTTGTCCACCTGTTGGAGCACACGCTGCGTGGAATAATGGACAGGGCACTTGAGGCAGAACAGAGGCAGGAAGAGGAGGACTTCCTTGCCTCTCAAGGCCCCCTTTACCCAGACAGTGTTCCTTCTGTCCCACCCATCGCACAGGAAGAGGAGGAGGAGGAGGAGGAGGAGGAGGAGGAGGAGGATTGTGTCAGCATGGAGGTGGAGGCTGGCACTCAGCATCATCAGCAGCAGTCTTTTAGGGATGATTTACAGTCCCAAGAAACCAGTGGACTTGTACGTGGCTGGGAGGAGGTGGCTGCGGATCATGTCGTCCTTAGTGACCCAGAGGACTCCGGAGCGAATGCCTCAGCAAAACTACGCTGCATGGCCTCCCTGATCCTGCAAAGTCTGCGGAAGGATCCTCGTATTCTTCGGATCAAGGAGAGGGACCATTACTGGCTGGCCACTCTCCTTGATCCACGGTACAAGGGTAAGGTTGCGGACCTTATGTTACCGTCGCAGAGGGAGCAGAGGATGAGACAACTCCGGGAGGCCTTGCAGAAAGGTCTGTGCAACGCGTTCCCAGAGACTGGGAGGTTGCAAACTCCTGGTCCTGGACAACGAGTTGCTGAGGCTTCGGCCAGTCAAAGAAGGAGCGGTGGGGAAGGTGGCCGTCTGACCGATGCGTTCAGACAATTCTTTAGTCCGCAGCCCCAAAGTATGATCGGTTCCAGCAACCATCGCCAGCGTCTGATAAACATGGTGCAGGAATATCTAGGGGCAAGGTCAGACTTGGACACCTTCCCCACCGAAAATCCTCTGGCTTACTGGGTCTTGAGGATGGATCACTGGCCAGAGCTTGCACAGTATGCAATTGAGCTACTGGCCTGTCCTGCATCCAGCGTTCTTTCGGAACGCACATTCAGTGCTGCTGGAGGATTTGTCACGGATCACAGGGTGCGCCTGTCCACCGACTCGGTTGATCGACTGACTTTCATCAAGATGAACCAGTCTTGGATCACCACCAGCTACCACACACCTGATGCTGATATAACAGACTAATTGATTTTAACATGTCACATCCCTTCAAGACTGATGCTGATGCTGAGTGCCTGTGCTGTTATGTTGACTGGCTATCCTCCTCCTCCGAGTCCTCAATGATACGATTGATGATGATAGCTTGTAAGATCATTTTTGTTTATGGGTGCCGCCACCAGTGCCTAACGCCCAATTTTTCAGCCCCTGTTTAACAGGGGCGTGTAATTACAATTTTTGAAGCAATACTTTGCAACAGGGCTCATTGCTGTGCTCCAAGTACAGTATCTGTGAGGAGTTGCAGTGTTGTGCCACCAGTGCCTAAGGCCCAATTTTTCAGCCCCTGTTTAACAGGGGCGTGTCATTACAATTTTTGAAGCAATACTTTGCAACAGGGCTCATTGGTGTGCTCCAAGTACAGTATCTGTGAGGAGTTGCAGTGTTGTGCCACCAGTGCCTAAGGCCCAATTTTTCAGCCCCTGTTTAACAGGGGCGTGTCATTACAATTTTTGAAGCAATACTTTGCAACAGGGCTCATTGGTGTGCTCCAAGTACAGTATCTGTGAGGAGTTGCAGTGTTGTGCCACCAGTGCCTAAGGCCCAATTTTTCAGCCCCTGTTTAACAGGGGCGTGTCATTACAATTTTTGAAGCAATACTTTGCAACAGGGCTCATTGCTGTGCTCCAAGTACAGTATCTGTGAGGAGTTGCAGTGTTGTGCCACCAGTGCCTAAGGCCCAATTTTTCAGCCCCTGTTTAACAGGGGCGTGTCATTACAATTTTTGAAGCAATACTTTGCAACAGGGCTCATTGGTGTGCTCCAAGTACAGTATCTGTGAGGAGTTGCAGTGTTGTGCCACCAGTGCCTAAGGCCCAATTTTTCAGCCCCTGTTTAACAGGGGCGTGTCATTACAATTTTTGAAGCAATACTTTGCAACAGGGCTCATTGCTGTGCTCCAAGTACAGTATCTGTGAGGGGTTGCAGTGTTGTGCCACCAGCGCCTAAGGCCCAATTTTTCAGCCCCTGTTCAACAGGGGCATGTAATTACAATTCTTGATCTAATAATTCACAGCAGGGCCCATTGCTGCACCAACCAAGAGTAACTGTCAGGGCTTACAGTGTTGTGGCACCAGCACCACCATCAAAGGCCCAATTTTTACTACCACTGTTCAACAATTATATGTAATTAAAATTCCTGATATAATAGTTGACAGCAGGGCGTTCCAGCACCAACCAAGAGTAACTGTGAGTGCTTACAGTGTTGTGCCAACACCAACAACTAAGGGGCCTATTTCTGCAGAGTATATACGGCAGGTCCCTACTTTCAAACATCCAACTTACAAACGACTCCTACTTGCAAACGCAAGAAGACAACAGGAAGTGAGAGGAAATCTACCACTAGGAAGGAAAATTCTCTCCTGTAAGAATAAATATGGGAGAAAGGTGTCTCCTCTGTACTGATGCTTTATCAGCAATCCTTGTTTCAAGAAAAACACCACATTTCAAAAACAGTTGTCATTGGGACGGAAAGTGAGGTGAAATGTTCTGAACAGGGGCACAGACAGCAAAACAAATGTTACAGGGGTGATAACCCTTACCTATGTTTTCCAAAAAGTTTAAAAATAGATTTTTGGTCTGGAGCTACACTTCAACAATGTACCTGTTCAAAATTACAAACAGACTCTACATAAGAACAAACCTACAGTCCCTGTCTTGTATGCACCGCCTGTATAGGGCTGTTCAGAGTATATAGGGCCTTTTTTATTTTATGTGCGGGGTTCCCCTTAATATCCATACAAGACCCAAAGGGGCTGGTAATGGGCTGGGGTAGGGGGGGGGGGTCATGGGGTAGCTATGCCATTTTTCTTAAAGAATTTCATCCATATTACCGGGACCAGACATTACATTAAAGCCGCAAGCAGTTTTAAATGGCTTTTTTTTCCTTTAGAAGTGTCATTTTGTGCAGGGACAGTTCTAAACACGGGAAACACGTGGCACTTCACAGGCATACTTTAGACACCCCCCAGGTACGATATTTAAAGGAATATTTGACTTTTTTTTTTTCACTTTATGCATCATTAAAATGACTGCTCCCGAAAAACGACCGTTTTTAAAACTTCTTTTTGCATTGATACATGTCCCCTGGTGCAGAACCCGGGTTCCCAAACCCTTTTTAGGACAATAACATGCATAATAGTTGTTATAATTAGCACTTTAGAATTCGAACGTTCGCATCCATTGTATTTAATAGGGTTCTAATGTTCGTTCGAACTTTCGGTCCGTTCGCGGGTTCTGGTGCGAACCGAACCCGGGGGTGTTCGGCTCATCACTAAACACCAGCAATAAAGGGTAGATACAGGTGTATATTGTGCTGGAGGCACACAACACCCACTAACTCCTGCAGATGCCTTTATTAGAGAACACCAGCAAAAAAGGGTAGATACAGGTGTATACTGTGCTGTGCTGGAGGCACACAACACCCACTAACTCCTGCAGATGCCTGTATTAGAGAACACCAGCAATAAAGGGTAGATACAGGTGTATACTGTGCTGGAGACACACAACACCCACTAACTCCTGCAGATGCCTGTATTAGAGATCAACAGCAAAAAAGGGTAGATACAGGTGTATACTGTGCTGTGCTGGAGGCACACAACACCCACTAACTCCTGCAGATGCCTGTATTAGAGAACACCAGCAATAAACGGTAGATACAGGTGTATACTGTGCTGGAGACACACAACACCCACTAACTCCTGCAGATGCCTGTATTAGAGATCAACAGCAAAAAAGGGTAGATACAGGTGTATACTGTGCTGTGCTGGAGGCACACAACACCCATTAACTCCTGCAGATGCCTGTATTAGAGAACACCAGCAATAAACGGTAGATACAGGTGTATACTGTGCTGGAGACACACAACACCCACTAACTCCTGCAGATGCCTGTATTAGAGATCAACAGCAAAAAAGGGTAGATACAGGTGTATACTGTGCTGTGCTGGAGGCACACAACACTCACTAACTCCTGCAGATGCCTGTATTAGAGAACACCAGCAATAAAGGGTACATACAGGTGTATATTGTGCTGGAGGCACACAACACCCACTAACTCCTGCAGATGCCTGTATTAGAGAACACCAGCAATAAATGGTAGATACAGGTGCATACTGTGCTGGAGGCACACAACACCCACTGACTCCTGCAGATGCCTGTATTAGAGAACAACAGCAATAAAGGGTAGATACAGGTGTATACAGCGCTGGAGGCACACAACACCCACTAACTCCTGCAGATGCCTGTATTAGAGAACAACTGCAATAAAGGGTAGATACAGGTGTATACTGTGCTGGAGGCACACAACACCCACTAACTCCTGCAGATGCCTGAGAAAAGAACACTGTCCCTGCCTATCTAGCTCTTTCCCTGCACGCCGAAACACACTACACAAGGCCGCCGCGCTGGCGGCCTTATATAGTGTGGGGCGTGTACTAAACCCCCTGAGCTATAATTGGCCACAGGCATCCTGCCTGTGGCCAATTATGGCTCTCCTCGCTGCCGGCGCTGTGATTGGCCAAGCATGCGGGGTCACAGTGCATGCTTGGCCAATCATCAGCCAGCAATGCACTGCGACTGGCGCAGTGCATTGTGGGCCGTTCGTATCACACGAATTTGATGCGAACGGGCCACAAAGTTCTGGCTTCGTCGAACGGACGATGTTCGATTCGAACATGGGTTCGAATCGAACACCGGGCTCATCCCTATTGTGGTGCTTTAAACTTTTTAAATGCCAGTAATTTTTCATATTGACATTGTATATTAACCCTTGTGATTATTTCTCTCATAGTAGGGAGAACAGGGGATTTCCATTTACTAGCAAGAGCAGTTCTAGCTGCGAATAGGACATGGGCGATTACTGTTCTGACTGTACTCTGGTATGAGTCAAGGCCTTTATTCAGGAGAGCTAGTTCCGGGGTTAAGGTTTTGTATTGACCTGTGATTTCACTGATTAAAAAGGCTACATTTTCCCAAAAAGGTGTTATGTGAGGACAATTCCATAAAACATGGTATAGATTCCCAATTTGGGTACACATTCTCCAGCATTTGTTCGTGGAGTCTTTGAATATTTTGGACATCCTGTATGGAGTCATATACCAGACATGGTACTTTTTTGGTAAATTTTCCCAGTGCTCCACACAAGATGACATACGGAAGCTCATATGTATGGATTTCAACCATTGCTGCAGAGAAAATTCTTTCATCGGGTATTTTTCCCATTTACACATGTCGTTAAGGATAAAGATGAACTGTCAGCGCACACACTGGTATTGCTGGACACTTAAAAACGGCAATACATATGTCAGACTCTAAAAAACAGTCACAGTTCAATAGTCCATATGGTGGTACAAATGACCAGTCCTAAAAAGGAAGGAGATGATGAAATGGTGGGCGGCAGTTGTCCTCAGAGAAAAGCCAACTCTGTTGAGGAAAGATAAGGGGACAAAGAAAGGAAGCGCCACCTAAGTGCAATATGTCAGATAAAAATGTTTAATCTCAAAGGAAATGCACTTACAGGACACAAGTACAAACAGGGCACATCAAAGTCTCATAAAACGCGGTGCAGTCTGGTCTCAGGTCCATCTGAATCCACGAGTCTGCAGGCAAAAGAAGATAGTCCATCCTGTGGCCACCAGGAAACAGACAGAATTCAGCGTGGACCACAGACGATGACGTCACAGGAAAGCAGAACCAAGGAGAGCACCGGAAGGAAGGTGAGACAGGAAAAAACAGGCTACATGCTCGGAGACTAGCTCCTTCTACAGGCCTACTGGGATACTGCGGGTCAAATGCTATTTATGTACTGCGGCTGACAGGAAAACAGCATACCACAGCACACCAGCATCTTGTCAGAACAACTATTCACTGTATCAAAGATCTAATCATGAATTGGCCAATATTAATTGGATATGATTGAATAGCTGAATGCAATGAAATGGTTTGCAAGGGAGTAAAAAACCCCCGCACTGGAGCATTAAAACACAACAAACTACAGGGATCTCACCAATAAAATGCATATTAAAACAATAAAAAGACTAATGTGGTCTATTATATCTAAAATGGGGAGGGGAGGGAAATAGAGGGGGGATTTTCTATATATACAAAAAATATATATTTCTAAAAAACATATCAACATAAATGTGATGGAACATATATAAAAAACAATGGGGAAAAAAATATGTAAGATGGTGGATTCTAGCCTAATTAGTATTATTCCACATGTATGGTAAAGCAACCATCAGGTGCAAAAGACCAAAAGAATCACATGGTATGAGCTACCTTATTACCGAGCATGTACGCAAAAAAGAAAATCACACATTTATAGTTTTTATATATATATTGTGACAGCAGGAAGGTAAAGTCACCTGGTTGCATCCAGGGGGGTAGATATATTTCGCCCAGATTCAGGCTTTACGCCGACTTATACAACTAGGTGGAGAGTTGTATAAGCCCAGCTGAGGCTAGTGGGCTCATGGATGACTCATACCTCTAGGGAGAGTGTGGGGCGTCGTGCAGACAGGGAGTTGATGAGACCAGCTGAAGCTTGTCAGCTCATTTAGGCCTCTATAAGAACTCCCAGATTCATTAGGTGTTAGCTCATGCCTGGAACCAGACCTGTGTGGACTGTCTAGGGAGAGTGAACCCCTGTGCGGTGAGACAAAGCCTGTGTGGCTATTTGCTTGGACATTTAAAACCAGGGACTTAGGGACTAGGACAGCACTAGGCTGATCCCAGTTGTTAGTTAGGAAACCTGTATGTTTAGTCAGAGGTCAAGTTGACCAGGATTTATTTTATTTATGTTTCTTTTGCTTTGCTGTGTTTTGTCACTGTAAATAGAAAATAAACCGCACCTTTTTGATTTTGAAAACCACAACCTCCGTTTGCTGGGCCTGTTTTTGTCTGGGGAGCCCATCCCGGGGGTCACACACACCCGCTGCCGAGCTAACCCCCTCACAGTTGGTGGAGAATGCAGGCAGTTTTTTTTTAAGCCAGCATGGAGGAGATACTGAAACAGCTGGCTCTAGCAAATGCCAATCAACAGCAGACAAATGCAGGTTTGCAAAGGAGCCTTGCAGCCCAGCAGCAAGCTCATCAACAGAGCCTTGCAGCCCAGCAGCAAGCTCACCAACAGAGTCTGGAAGCTCAGCAACAAGCCCAGCAGCAATCTGAGGCCCGCTTCATAGACCTGTTACAGAAGCAAGAGCAGAGACTACAACAAATGGAAGCAGTAATGCAGCAACGTCCGCAGACCAGTGAGGAAAGCCGTCCCACTAATACCGCGTCCTTTGGGGTGAGTCGTTTATTGACAAAAATGACTGGAGAGGATGATCCAGAGGTATTTTTGACCACATTTGAAAGGACCGCTGAAAGAGAAAAGTGGCCTGAGGAGCAGTGGGCTGGACTGGTGGCTCCTCTGTTAACTGGTGAATCGCAGAAAGCTTACTATGACCTAGAGCCTAACCAAGCAAAAGACTATGTGATGCTAAAAGCTGAAATTTTGGCAAGGCTGGGTGTCACCCAGGCTGTCCGGGCTCAGCGTGTGCATAACTGGACTTTCCAGCTTGGAAAACCCCCCAGGTCTCAAATGTATGATCTCATTCACCTGAGCAGAAAGTGGCTACAGCCAGAGACTTTGTCCGCACCAAAGATTGTGGAACGTGTTGTAATGGATCGGTTTTTGAGAGCTCTTCCTACTGCCATCCAAAAGTGGGTAAGCCATGGAGATCCAGAGACGGCCGATGGTCTTGTGGATCGTGTGGAGAAATACTTGGCTACAGAGAACCTGACGGCCTCTTCCAGAGACACTCGGACTTTCCACCCTAAGACCAGACCATCCCCAGGGGCGGATAAGAGGATTCCAAGGGGTGAGGGTGGAGAGAGTGAGAGGGTGGGAGCTCTACCCCAAGTTTGGCGAGAACAGCCTGGGAAATCAGCGGCTCAAGAGGCGGCAAGAAGGATCGTTTGCTACCGCTGCCGGCAAGCGGGACATATTGCAGCCAATTGCCCGGTTGTGGAGGAACCCATGCAGTGTGACTTTCTGACGGGCAGACGTCAGTCGCTGTGTGCGACAGTCGCATGCACTGCCATTCGAGGAACTGAGAAACATTTATGCAAAATGTGTGTTAATGGTAGAAATGTTGTGGTATTGCTGGATTCAGGTAGCCTTGTGACCCTGATAAAGGCTGAGTTAGTTAAAACAGAGGTCTTTGGGAATAGCAAGGTAGCTGTTATTTGTGTGCATGGGGACACCCGAGAGTATCCAGTGACTACAGTGTGTTTCGAGACCCCCAAAGGTACCCTCTCTCATCCAGTGGGCTTAGTATCTCAGTTACCGCATGACGCCATTGTGGGAAGGGATTTTCCGAAGTTCTGGGAACTGTGGGATGATCCTGAGCCCCCCACTGGTGCCCCTATGTACCAGGAATGTGATAGCCAGAACTCCCCTGAGAGTGGTGAGGACTCTCCGGAATTTCCCTTATCAGTATTGGCAGGGGAGACTCAAGAAACTGGAGAGGAGCCCACCTCCTCAGACGAAAACCTACCGTCTGTGGAGTTTTCTGATCTTGAGGTTCACAGGGAAAACTTTGCCACAGAACAGTTGAAAGACCCCGCCCTAATAAAGGCACGGGAAAACGTAGTGAAAATAGATGGCGAGTTAGTGAACCCAGATAATACCTGCACTTACCCATACTTCAGCGTAGAGAAGGACCTACTGTATCGGGTGGCAAAAAGGGCAGAAGAAACCGTTGAGCAGCTTGTGGTGCCCAAACCTTACAGGAAGTTGGTGTTGGAGTTGGCCCATGGGCACATTCTTGGAGGTCATCTGGGGACAGAGAAAACCCGAGAGAGGGTATTACAGAGATTCTATTGGCCGGGGGTGATGAAGGACATAGAAAATTATTGTTCCTCCTGCCCTGTGTGTCAGAGGTCGGCCCCGATGCCACATTTCCGTAGCCCGCTGGTCCCTCTACCCATCATTGAGGTCCCGTTTGAGAGGATCGCCATGGATTTGGTAGGGCCTATAATCAAGTCCGCTAGGGGGCACCAGTACATATTAGTTATAATGGACTATGCCACCCGTTATCCAGAAGCGATCCCTCTCCGAAATACCTCGGCCAAAACCATAGCCAAAGAGCTATCTCTTGTGTTTAGCCGGGTGGGTATTTGTAAAGAACTGCTTACGGACCAAGGTACACCCTTTATGTCCCGGGTTATGAAGGAGCTGTGTAAATTGTTCAAAGTGACGCAATTACGTACATCTGTGTATCACCCCCAAACCGATGGGCTGGTTGAAAGATTCAACAAAACCCTAAAACAAATGTTGAAGAAAGTGGTGGATAGAGATGGAAAGGATTGGGACTGTCTACTTCCTTATCTGATGTTTGCTATTAGGGAGGTGCCCCAATCCTCTACGGGATTCTCCCCCTTTGAGTTACTGTATGGGAGACACCCAAGAGGGCTGTTGGATATTGCCAAGGAAACTTGGGAAAGTGAGAGTTCTCCCCACAGGAGTGTGATTGAGCATGTCGCCCTGATGCAAGACCGAATTGCACAGGTAATGCCCATCGTGAAGGAACATTTGGCCCAAGCGCAGTTAGCACAGCAGAGAGTGTACAACCGTGGAGCCAAGACCCGTACCTTTTCCCCGGGGGATAGGATACTGGTACTTGTCCCTACGGTTGAAAGTAAATTCCTTGCCAAATGGCAAGGCCCCTATGAGATAATGGAAAAAGTGAGCGAAGTGAATTACAAGGTCAGACAACCAGGAAGGCGAAAGCCCGAACAGATCTATCACGTTAATCTGTTGAAAGCCTGGAGGGATAGAGAGTCCCTAGTCGCAGACACTTGGTCACCAGCTCAAACTGGTTGCGTGATTCCTGAGGTTGGAATAGCAGCCACCTTGTCACAACCCCAACAACAGGAGGTTAAGGAGTTTGTGCTTCGCAACAAGGAGGTATTCTCTGAGCTGCCGGGACAAACATCTGGGGTAGAGCATGACATCATTACCCCGCCCGGTGAAAGGGTGAAGTTAAAACCCTATCGGATCCCAGAGGCCCGACGGGAGGCAATACGGGAGGAAGTACAGAAAATGCTGAACTTAGGGGTGATAGAGGAGTCCCAAAGTGATTGGTCTAGTCCCATTGTGTTGGTGCCTAAACCGGATGGGAGCTGGCGATTTTGTAACGATTTTCGTCAGTTGAACAAAGTTACAAAATTTGACACCTACCCCATGCCACGTATAGATGAGTTGATCGACCGGCTGGGAACAGCCCGATACATGACGACTCTTGACCTCACAAAAGGGTATTGGCAAATCCCCCTGGCCAAGTCGGCCAAAGAGAAAACCGCATTTGTAACCCCAGACGGGGCGTTCCAATATAAAAGAATGCCGTTCGGGTTACAGAATGCGCCGGCCACATTCCAGCGGAAAATGAACCAGATGCTGAGGCCCCATCGGAAGTATGCTGCGGCTTACCTGGATGACGTAATTGTCCATAGCACAGATTGGGCCTCACATCTGCCAAAAGTGCAAGCAGTCCTGGACTCTGTTCGGGAAGCGGGGTTTACGGCTAACCCCAAGAAGTGTACCATTGGGCAGGAGGAGGCCAAATATCTTGGGTACACCATTGGGAGGGGAGTAATAAAACCCCAACTCAACAAAGTCGAGGCCATCCAGAGTTGGCCACGTCCCAACAGCAAGAAGCAGGTACGAGCCTTTCTGGGAATCGCTGGGTATTATCGGTGATTCATTCCCCACTTTGCTTCTAAGGCTGTGCCCCTAACCAACCTGACGAAGGGGAAAGGGTCGGTCATGATTAAATGGACCCCCGAGGCTGAGGCAGCATTCCAATTCTTGAAACAAGCCTTATGTAGCCAGCCAGTGTTGTACTCACCCGACTTCTCTAAAGACTTTGTCGTACAAAGTGATGCGTCAGATGTGGGGTTAGGAGCAGTATTGTCCCAGGTCTGGAACGGGGAAGAGCACCCAGTCATTTACCTCAGCAGGAAGTTGAAGTCCCATGAGGTAAATTACGCCACCGTTGAAAAGGAGTGTTTAGCGGTGAAGTGGGCTCTAGATTCCCTTCGGTACTACCTGCTAGGTAGGCACTTTGACATGGTTACGGATCACGCTCCGTTAAAGTGGATGGCTCAAAACAAGGAAACAAATAGAAGAGTGAATAGGTGGTTCCTGGCCCTCCAGGAATTCAACTTCACAGTAAAGCATCGCCCTGGCGTTCAAATGGGGAATGTGGATGCTTTGTCTCGAGTACATGAATGCCTGATTGCTGGTGTTCCAACCCCGAGGTTAAAACAAGAGGGGGGGGTATGTGACAGCAGGAAGGTAAAGTCACCTGGTTGCATCCAGGGGGGTAGATATATTTCGCCCAGATTCAGGCTTTACGCCGACTTATACAACTAGGTGGAGAGTTGTATAAGCCCAGCTGAGGCTAGTGGGCTCATGGATGACTCATACCTCTAGGGAGAGTGTGGGGCGTCGTGCAGACAGGGAGTTGATGAGACCAGCTGAAGCTTGTCAGCTCATTTAGGCCTCTATAAGAACTCCCAGATTCATTAGGTGTTAGCTCATGCCTGGAACCAGACCTGTGTGGACTGTCTAGGGAGAGTGAACCCCTGTGCGGTGAGACAAAGCCTGTGTGGCTATTTGCTTGGACATTTAAAACCAGGGACTTAGGGACTAGGACAGCACTAGGCTGATCCCAGTTGTTAGTTAGGAAACCTGTATGTTTAGTCAGAGGTCAAGTTGACCAGGATTTATTTTATTTATGTTTCTTTTGCTTTGCTGTGTTTTGTCACTGTAAATAGAAAATAAACCGCACCTTTTTGATTTTGAAAACCACAACCTCCGTTTGCTGGGCCTTTTTTTGTCTGGGGAGCCCATCCCGGGGGTCACACACACCCGCTGCCGAGCTAACCCCCTCACAATATATATACATATATACACACACAAACAATATATATATATATATATATATATATATATATATATATAGAGATATGGGATACTTACTATAAGCAGAAAGCCCATTATAGACATAAGGGGTAGGTCATGAGGGTGTCTGCTTTAATAAAAAGAACATTAAAATTGTTATATAAAAAGGTACCACCCACACAGAATGTAAGGCATGAATAAAGTGTGGCATAATCTTCAAATTTTATAATAAACACTTCACAGGAGGGTATGGACCTCTAATTCTTTGTTTAACCCTCCTGGGCCAAGGTCCACAAAGAATATATACAAAGGGATTCCTGCTGACAGACGTTTAAAACGCTCTGCAGCAGGTAAGGTACCAGAGATGGCTTCCAATACCCAAACTTTAAGGCCTATGGTGGATTTTTTATGGTGGCACAGAAAATGTTTGGGGACACTATGATGGTCCCGTCCCTTCTCAATTAATATTCTGTGCTCACCAAAGCGGGCCCTTAGAGTCCTAATGGTCCTCCCTACATAAAAAAAGCCTGCATGGGCAAGTGAGGCAGTAAATAACATAATCAGTGGAACAATTATAAAAATCTTTAAAAATATATGTTTTACCTTTTGCTAAAAAATACTTTTGTCCATGCTGGACAAATTGACACGCCAGGCAAAGTGCTTTTCTACACTGAAACATGCCAATGAAGGGGATCATTACCAAAGGAGAGATTTGTCTATTAAATGCGATTTTACTGCCAGCAATTTTGCTCTTGACATTGCGGGCCTTCCGATATGTAATCTTAGGGTGGGCAGCTATACTATACTTGAGGTGGGGGTCCTCAAGTAATATAGACCAATGACTAGCTAGAATTTTTTCCATATTTTTGTGTCTGGCATGAAACTGGGTGACAAACCGTGTGGACGGTTTTTGGTCAGATGAGGCCTTGGTACGTGAGATGGTATTAGCTTGTTGGTAATATTTACAGGCTTCATCCACCAGTGTAGTAGGATACCCTTTATCCAGAAATTTCTTGGTAAGTAGGGCAATGTGAACATCATAATCGCTGTCTCTAGTACAGTTTCTCCTCAAACGGCAGAATTGACTTTGTGGAATGTTATTTACCCACCTAGGATGATGACAACTAGCATAATGAATAAAATAATTGCCTGCAGTGGGTTTAACATAATTCTGGGAAAAGATGGTACCATTGTCATGACATAACTGTAAATCCAAAAAGGCCAACGTACTCTGATCAAATACATGCATGAATGACAACCCTAACTCATTATTATTACAGTACTTGACAAAAAGGTCAATATCTTGAAGGGTTCCATCTCATATTATTGCCACGTCATCAATGTATCGACCGTAATATACAATATTGGAAGCAAATGGATTATGGGCAGAAAGGGATAAATGTTCCCAGTATCCCATCATCAGGTTGGCATAACTCAGTGCAAAATTAGCCCCTATAGCTGTACCGTTTATTTGGAGGTAATGCGTGTTGTCAAATTCAAAATAGTTATGCTTTAGGCAGAAAGTAAGAGCCTACAGAATAAAGGAAATTTGTTTCGAATTAATGAGGGAATCCTTAGAAAGGAAATGTTCAGCTGCTCGAAGTCCAACATCATGAGGGATGGAGGTGTAGAGGGATGATACATCTAAAGATAACTAACAGTAGGTTGGTTCCCAACGGTATGATTTTAACATCTCGAGTAAGAAAATGTGGCCCGTCACGGATGTAAGATGGCAAATTTTCAGCTAAGGGCTGCCTGAATTGGTCTATATAGACTGAAAAAACACTGGTGACACTCTCCATAGCCGCAACTATGGGATGACCAGGTGGTTTGGTGAGGTTTTTATGCACTTTGGGCAGATGGTAAAAATATGGGGTGCTATAAAAATGCTTCTTAATATAACTGGCTTCAAGTTTGCTGATAATATTGTCTTCTCAGACCTTCTGGACAATGTCAGCAGCTTCAATGGAATAAGAGTTGGTTGGATCACTGGGGAGGACTTTGTATGTTACAGTGTCAGATAATAATCTTAAAGATTCCTCTAAATAGTCAGATTTATTTTGAACAACTATACTGCCTTTTTTTATCTGCTGACTTAATAACGATGGTATCATTCCTCATGAGCTGTTCTAGAGCCTGACGTTCCATAATACTAAGGTTGAGCCTATAGTTGGTATGGGAGGATTTTTGTTTACACATTTGGATCAGATCAGTGTAAACTACTTGATGAAAGGACTGAAGGTAAGGATCTTTGCAGTGAGTGGGATTAAAAAACGATTTGGGACGTAAACTGGTATGAACTATGGGGGGGGGGGTATATGTTGAGTAAGCCACTCCAAATCTTCATCATGGTAGTTTTCATCATAAAGATCTTGCAAAACAGCAAGGTCTTGGTCATCACTGGAAATGTTGACAATGGATGGACTAATGGGTATCTGTATATTTATAGGTTTGGGATTTTTGGCCTCTTGTATGCTATTAAACCTCTGAACAGTAAGATCTCTAATAAACTTGTTTAAATCTTTGAACAATGTAAAAGGATTTGGCTGTGTTGTTGGCACAAATGTGAGTCCTCTACTAAGTAAAGAAATATCATAGGCCGATAGTTCCATGCCAGACAAATTGTAGATTTTTACAGTTTTCTCATTTTCATTTTCTTCTTTCGACCTCTGCCCCCCCTCCTTCCTCTTCTACGTGTTTTCTTTTTGAGAGGGACAGAGGGGGGCCAATCCCTAAAAAAACACTGTTATGGCCAGAGGATAGTATCCTGACGAGACCCTGACGTGGGATTGGATGACAAAGAATCTGGCAAGATGGTAGCATCTGTACCCACTTGTAATGTAGTGGGTATACTGGGATTGGGTGCCGAGGACCTAGGGGTCTCATGTATAAGTGAAGAACTGGTGGAACAGGGTCTCTAACACCATCTGAGACTACCTGACTGAATAGTCTATTGTGAGCAGAAATCTGTTTAGGGAATCTTCTATGGCGTTGAGGCTTGGGTGTGGGGGCTACTAGTGTATTGGATGTGATGGAATGGGAACTAGCTACTGATGGTCTAGTTATGGACTCTATAGGAGTCTGCTGGACTATTTCCCTACCGTACGGACGACAAGACATGAGTGGAACTAGATCAGAGACATGCCTGTGTTTTTTCCAGCAAAAAACCCTATTAAAATTGTAGTTATCTAAATCTCTTCTGAACTTGCTAAGTTTATTACAAATGAGACGAATAGAATTTATTTTTAGCGTAAGAAGCCATGTATTATTCATTATGCTAGTTGTCATCACCCTAGGTGGGTAAATAACATTCCACTAAGTCAATTCTGCCGTTTGAGGAGAAACTGTACTAGAGACAGCGATTATGATGTTCACAGAGCCCTACTTACCAAGAAATTTCTGAATAAAGGGTATCCTACTACACTGGTGGATGAAGCCTGTAAATATTACCAACAAGCCAATAGCATCTCACGTACCAAGGCCTCATCTGACCAAAAACCGTCCACACGGTTTGTCACCCAGTTTCATGCCAGACACAAAAATATGGAAAAAATTCTAGCTAGTCATTGGTCTATATTACTTGAGGACCCCCACCTCAAGTCTAGTATAGCTGTCCACCCTAAGATTACATATCGGAAGGCCCGCAATATCAAGAGCAAAATTGCTTGCAGTAAAATCGCATTTAATAGACAAATCTCTCCTTTGGTAATGATCCCCCCTCCTTGGCATGTTTCAGTGTAGAAAAGCACTTTGCCTGACGTGTCAATTTGTCCAGCATGGACAAAAGTCTTTTTTAGCAAGAGGTAAAACATATATTTTTAAAGATTTTTATAATTGTTCCACTGATTATGTTATTTACTGCCTCACTTGCCCATGCAGGCTTTTTTTATGTAGGGAGGACCATTAGGACACTAAGGGCCCGCTTTAGTGAGCACAGAAGATTTATTGAGAAGGGGCGGGACCATCATAGTGTCCCCAAACATTTTCTGTGCCACCATAAAAAATCCACCATAGGCCTTAAAGTTTGGATATTGGAAGCCAACTCTGGTACCTTACCTGCTGCAGAGCGTTTTAAACGTCTATGTCAGCAGGAATCCTTTTGGAGATATTCTTTGGGGACCTTGGCCCCAGGAGGGTTAAACAAAGAATTAGAGGTCCATGCCCTCCTTTAAAGTGTTTATTATAAAATTTGAAGATTATGCCACACTTTATTCATGCCTTACATTTTGTGTGGGTGGTACCTTATATAACAATTGTAATGCTCTTTTTATTACAGCAGACCCCCTCATGGCCTACCCCTTCTGTCTATTATGGGCTTTATGCTTATAGTAAGTAGCCCATATCTATATATATATATATATATATATATATATATAAATATAAATAAATGTGTGATTTTCTTTTTTGCGTACATGCTCGGTAATAAGATAGCTCATACCATGCGATTCTTTTGGTCTTTTGCACCTAATGGTTGCTTGTAGGTGTAGCGGGTGGTTACATTTAGGGGAGGCATCTGAGTGATAACAGGCTCAGATGCAGCAATTGTTAGGGTTCATGGACCAATTTATGCCAGTGGAGGATATCAATGGTGTCCAGTTCCCTGCGGCCTATAGGTGGCGCTGTCGCCATAGGCCGGGGTTGAACCACCATTGGAGGTCTGTGCCTTTTTGTCCCCTCGCGGCAGTGGTACAGCAGGGCGGGGAACCTGCTGTGCATGCTGGGAGAGGGGATACAAGGGGTGGACATCTTCCGCTCGGGGTTCGCGCCCAGGCACCTTCAGCCTGGGTGCATGTGTGTGGAGCCTCCGGGTGCCCTAGGCCCGGGGGTGGAGTTGCGGTTCCACCCCAAACACCTTTAGTCTGGTGTGAGGTACTCTCTGGAGGCCTGGGGCCCAGTACCTTCGACTGGGTCCCGCAAGGGATCGAGGGCTCTTAGGGTGTCCTCTGGTGTTGGACACCCGAATCTAGGGCAAGGGGGACCAGAGAGGTGACCTTCCCGAAGACCCAGCGCAGCATTGGCTGGTGACGGTGGAGGCCTCTGGTGACCATCCAGATGGATGTCTCTCCCTGACAGGGGCCGCATCTTAAGAAGGTAGTCCACGTTCTCATGGTCGGTGGCAGCGACCCAACTGAAACCCAGGTCGGTGGCAGAGACCTCCAGTCTAATTCACCCGGTCGGTGGCAGCGACCACCCTTACGGTCGGTGGCAGCGACCGTGCGCCAAGCCTGTTTGCGCACACCGAAACAGGAGAGTAACAAGAAAGAAAAACCCAAAGAGAGACAGACTCTCACAGAATGGGATTTTAAGGGGAGATACCAGTTTTGTTATGGGTGAGTACACTTGAGACGGTAAAAATAGAAAAATATAAATTTATTCATAACATCTTAAAATTACAATAATACAGAATCATAAAAGCTTGGAAACAAAGAACTAGAATGTGCAAATAGCCGACATGTTTCGCACGGTCGTGCTTTGTCAGGGCTTAGCACTTCTCTGTTATTTCATCAAGTCTGTATAAGACATAAGGATTTATAATTAGTGCCAAACAATGATAGAATATTGGTATATGTATACATTTGTTGCATAATACAATTTAAATGCATAGTAACAAACTTACAAAGAAGTTGTAACTTGCTCACCTAGTTCACTCCAAATAGATTGCATGGAAACGCACTTCACTGAACACGTGCATCAAAAACCAACAGCCGACCCAAATCCTACAGTAGCTTATCCGGTGGATGCCAGATCCAACCGGATGAAATATGGGGGTTTTGACCATGTAAGTTGCCCAAATGTTAATAATGTATGCAGGTCTAGAGCAAAGATAAAAAGAAGGAAAAAACATATGGTAAAAGATATCCCACTGAACTACAGGGTCTCTTACTAAATACATCAAGACAAATAAGCCCTAAAGCCTATTGTACTTTTGTATAAAGAAAGGACTACAGGCTCATATAGTAACAAAAAAGGATCAGTGCCAAGGGATTTGGAACTATGGATCACCTGATAACAAATAGATGAAAACAGAATTCCCTCTAAAAACATAATGTAACTACCACAATACGTCATCAAATGATGACAGGGTATGTGAATGAGTAACAAAAGGCAGGGGAAATAGGGGCTATATATATATATAAGCACAGAGGCTAATAGCATTAAATGTATAGTATGCTGGGCAAAGTAATGACTATAGTGGCCAAAGGACAAAATATGCGTTCACCATGAAAATGGCCAGCAATGTCCCCACTAATATAGCGACCAGACCATATTTACAAAAACTAATAAAAAAGGTAGATTGATTCAAATATAGCATCTGTACCTGCTTAGAGTCAACCTTGTATCAAATGAGGTGCCAGAGAGGAGTTCACGTAGCTACCCCTGGTCTGAAGTCCTGCGGTCAACGGATGCAGCAAGATGGTGCACGTCCGCTGCCGCCGACTGCACCATCTTAAGTGTACATAGTCACCCGGATATGAAGGGTCGTTGGTGACCCCTGACATCACTTCCGGTCCGAGTGTACCTGTGCCGCGCATGCACAAGCGTAATGACGCACCGCACAGACGCGATCCGCCGTCCAAGAGAGCCGGACGGAGGATGGGAAGGGGAGGAGATTCCCCTTGTTCCACAACCCAGGACACACGGAAATCCCCAGACAGTTCAAAGCCACAAGAGGAAAGGAGAAGGCAGCAGGCAGTAATACATCCTGCTCACAAAGTGCGCGGCCATCCAACCATCTGTAATGAAA
Organism: Rana muscosa; assembly: GCA_029206835.1. Taxonomy (NCBI): domain Eukaryota; kingdom Metazoa; phylum Chordata; class Amphibia; order Anura; family Ranidae; genus Rana; species Rana muscosa. The sequence goes on along the minus strand of CM055122.1, from coordinate 1,226,113,165 downwards.
CAAAATCAATAAAATAAATATTGCAATCTCAAAAATAGCAACACAGAAAAAAACCTGTACATATATCAACATGGTTCTAAATTACAAAAACCACTAAGATTATTAATAGTTGATTCAATTAGGATACACATATATGTTGACGCATAGTGCGCCATTACCCATATATTTAAGCATATCCATGATAATTTGATAAAATGGCGTATGATCATCAACAATATTCAACCATTGATGGGGAGAGAAAAAAAGGGGAAGGGGGGAGAGGGGATGAAAGGAGAAACAATAACCAGATTAATCATTACAATGCATGTTGAAACAATACAGTTAATGGCATGAAATTGTTTACAGGATAATTATTTGCATATACCATATTAGAATGGAGTCAATTTCAACAATTACATATACGATGTATATATAAAAAGTATAGATATGACCCAACCATAGATTTTAAAGAAATGGTTTGAAAGATAAGGCCGTATTGAGGCCGGGAGAGTAGGTGGCTCTTTGATTAAAGATCCATTTAGCTTCCTGCTGAAGGATCCTCCTGTCAAAGTCCCCTCCTCTTAGGGGTTCCGGAATAACTTCCAAAAACAAAAAATTCAACAAAAGAAGGGTCATAGCTGTGGTTGAGACCTATGTGCTTGCAGATGGGAGTGTGCAGCAACCCCACATCAAGATAGTACAGATGGTCTTGCACTCTTTTTGCAAAGGGGCGTTTCGTCTTGCCTATATAGAAGGCTCCACATAGGCATGTTGCTAAATATACAACTCCTATTGTACTACAATCTGCGTATTGTGTAGATCTGTGGTATCTCCCCTTAAAATCACGTTCTGTGAGAGTCTGTCTCTCTTTGTTTTTTTCTTTCTAGTTTATATTGGGACTGGGAGATTTTACAGTTGTGTTTCTGGAAACTATCCATCAAATCTTTATATAGGAGAGTAACAAGTTCATGTTTGTGCCTGGACCTTCCTCTTCACCTTGTCTGTTCGTTGTCTAACCAGTCTGCTCTAAAACGACTATTTATTGCTCTGAAGAATAAATATGTGTTGGACTTTCAATGGTGTGGAACTTGGCTTTCTGGGAGTTAAAGGTCATTCTCAAGGGAAGTTTTTGGCTCTGGACAGGGGCACAGGCCCGAAGGTAAATGGTTATAGCTCACACCTCTATACACAAGAGGATGCGAGCTGGTGGTGCGTCACACTCTCCTCCCTGGTCCCCTAGACGAGAGCCATTGACATTGACAGAGAAGGAGGGAGTGAAAGGTGAGGTCATTACACGTGGGGGCTCTGGGTCCGGGATTTGTGTTCGTGTTAACAGAGCCGAAGCCTTCAAGAGTTTGAACTTTGCTGCCCAGAGGAGTTCCGAGGAGGTCGGCCATTTTTGGCCAACGCGCCACGAGGCACACCCTCCCTGCACAGTTTGTGGGCGTGCCAAGGAGAAAGCCTGCAAACTGGTGTGGAAAAGGGGAGGAGTCTGGCCATGTGTGGGGATGCACGTGGGGACTTGGCGCCAGTTATTCAGTGCGCGATGGAGCAGCAAGCGGTCAGCGTGTTCACCAATGCCTCGTGGGTTCCAGTTCCTACCACTACGAGGATGACCCCAATTGCTGCTTCGGTTACAGATACGGGAATTAGGCTCAAGCCCCGAGGATGATTCGCCCTGTATGTATGCAAGGACGTTGAGGCCCTCGGTGTGATTTGTCCTGGCTGTTCGGGACTGGTGGTTCAGCTGAAGCCGTTCGGGCGCTGCGAGGCCTGCGGAGAGTTCATTTTTGAGGTGGAGCAATCCATAGAAAGGCCTCGAGCCTTCCACCTCAACCGTATAACAGGCGCCACTACTCGTGAACGAGAAGTCAAAGCTTGGACAGCCATTCCCACGCGCACTGTAGAGACTTCCGGGGAAGTCGCGATCAAAAGGTTGGAGGATGAAAAATCAGAGGATGCTGCTTCGGTCACCACAGCTTCCCTACTCCCACCGCCAAAGAGGAAGGTCGGTCTCGTTAGAGCTTCCAGCGGCCGTGATGGAGGAACATCCCTGCGCTTGCCCGGCCCGGATGGATCCGGAAGGAAAAGCCCCGGACATCCCAGCTCAAGTAAAGGCCGAGGTAAGCCAGGGAACGGGACTTGGTGTTTTGTCGGAGGTGTCGGGGATCCACAGCCACGGGAGCCCGAGGGAGGCGATGATTCCACGTCCACAAGGAATTACTTGCCCGCGGAGGAGTGTGACACCTCCGACCTGGAGTCGGTCTCTGATGCTGGAGATGATGGCATTATAGACAAACTTTTTGAGTGGAAGGGCTGGGACAAGATACCCCTGTCCTTGTCCCGTGTGCAAAGGGACTCACCCATGTCTACTGGGGATAGCACACCCTGGGTGGAGGCCCCGGCGCCTGAGGAGGAATCTGGTCCCCTGCCTGCCCTTCTGCTCCCTGGGTCACCTGCGCCTGAGGCTAGGGCGAAGCGGGTGTCGCTGTGGGTTCCTATGCCCAGTATGGAGGTGGTCAAGGCATTTCGGCACCCGGAGTCAATTGTCATGCCTAGTGAGGGAGACCGTGCCACAATGCCACCCTTGTCCAGACTGCAGAGACTGTTTTGCCAGACGGTTGCCAGCGAGTACGGGTGGGAGTACCCGTGCTTATCAAGAGAGTTGTTGTATGAGGTGGAGGCACACAGGCAGCGATGGTATGATGACTTCATTTGGACACATCACAAGGTGCCCCACGCTCGCAGGTACCTCTCATGTTCCCCTGTGGCCTCCAAAAGGTTTAAAAACTGCAAGGCTGAGTGGATGCTGGGTCGGCACATTCATGCTGACAGGGTTATTATTTGTCGAAAGGATGGAGATGATGTAGAATATCATATGGAGACTTTTGACAGATACTTGTATAGCGGTACCCCCAGTTAAGAGGGCTGCTGGTATTGATTTGGGCCCTGTAGTGCACTGCTGTCAACCCCTGGCAATCGGCTCTAGCCTCCCGTGGCACAGCTAGTAGTAGTGGGATAAGACCGCGTGACCGCAACTGTTGGTGACGCAGTCTTATAGCAAGCATGCACAGCAATATACTTTTAAAACTCCTATTAAAGTAAGCGAAACTGACACCAAATGTACTTTACCCACTTTATTTAAAATGAACAGAACAATCAGACTACTCAAGTAATGCGATGCAGCTCTAGCGTTGCCCTTTTACAATCACTTCCCCTTGTGGGCAGACTGACTCTCAGAAATGTCTACCTACGCAGTCAGGCCTGACTGATCTAAATGGAAGTTCAGGGTAAACAATCTTCGCTAGGAATCTTTCGGCGGTGCACTTGAAGAACAACTTTGTAATCCAACGAATAGTAAAGATAAAGTATCTGTCTATGAGCAAGTGCTCTCTCACCACTCGGACAAGTCCAAGTCTGTTTCCTCCACCGATTTGTCTAGGAACAGGAATCCACCGACATCCAGGCCTTCGGTCCTTCTGGTGTAGTACAGCAAGGATGAGGAAATGTCTCTGAGGTTCCGCTAGGCTGGCGGAGGGCTCTTTGGAGAAATGCACAAGGCCCAGGCTTCAGGCCTTGTGCACACAGCAGTTCAGCACAGGGATCCTCTTGCTAGGAGTGAGGGTGTCCAAAGAGACAGAACAAACTCCGCCTCCCCTTTATAAAGTCTGCCCCAGCAGTCTTTGCACGGGGCAATGCACCCTGGGTGCTGCAAGATGTACTGGGAGATGTAGTCTCTCGGTATTAAAGGGGAATACCCCGCTACACACTCCCCCCACTTTGAATCTTTGGTCCCCAAAGACATCTAACATTTTTAGATCTGCAAAACATTTTTTCAAAAATATTTTTTATTGAAATAAGGTGCAATACAACAAAAGGAATCACACTAGTCACGTGATGACATTACAATCATTGTTCTGTCATAGTATGCTCATACAAAGATCATGAAAGTAGTACACCATGTCATTCCATTTGAAGGTAATACATTCAAGCACATTAAGTACATGCCTCAATATAGAAACATATTTTGAGTTGCACCTTTATATTGGAGTAAAGTTAGAAAGCCTTCATATTTAACCATGAAGGTTGGAACAGTGGTTACAGTATAACACAGGATGTTTGAGGGGGGGGGGGGGATAGGGTGGAATAAGAGAGAGGAAATAGCGACATACAAAAAGTGAGAGGAAGGAAAAAATAAAAATAAAAAAAAGATTAAGTGATGGAAAAGGATATAGATTTGGAACCGTCATCTACTTATGTTGTACAGGCGAATGATTTCCATAATGACCAGTTCGCTTCATATTTATGAATACAACCATCTCTATATGCTAATATTTTTTCAAACTCCGCAATTACATTCACCTTTGAAATCAGTTCCCTTCTACTTGGTACCTCATTTGTTTTCCATTTGCACATCATAACAGACCTTGCGGCAAAAAGGATATGCATTGCTATGGACCGAACCGAAATTGGGTAGTCAGACATATCAATGCTCAGAATAGCTTTTTCAATCTTGGGATGCATAAATACTCCAGTGACCTTTGAAATGATTTTAAATATTTCAGACCAGAATCCACGAATATGGAGACAGGCCCACACCATATGAGACAGAGTTCCCACCATCCCACATCCCCTCCAACACAGATTGGAACCATTCTCAGAAAATTTGGCTACAATATATGGGGTGTAGTGCCATCTAGCTAGAAATTTTTGTGCTAGTTCTTCATAGTTTGAGCAACGTGAGAATTGTAGGGTATTTTTAATTGCGGAGAGCCATTGTTTCTCAGAGAAGACTCTATCTAATTCTGTTTCCCACTTTGTCATTGATTTGAATTTGGTGAAGGTTATCTTGGACTTAAGCAAGCTATAAATTAGAGAGATGCCCTTCACTTTAGGGTTAGAGGAATTCAGATGGTTCCACATCTGCGTCGGAATTTGGATGTACACTCTATTGAAAGTCTGATAGAAAGAAAATATTTGGGTATATGTCAAAAACTCGGATGGAGGGATGTTGTATTTTCTCTGTATTTCAGAGAACGACATCAATTTGCCACTTTCAGTAAGGTCCTTGAGGTAGGATACCCCTTTCTGTGACCAGTGGTGTAGGGATATATTCGGAATCAGCCAGTGTAGTACTTCAAGGAGAATGGGTACTTCTATACATGGTAAGTCAGGAGATAATACTTCCGTCAGGTAAGTCCAGGCTTGCAGTGATGCTAGTATAGTAGGGTGATCTAACCTTAAGTGTGAGTGATTCAGATTGAAAGCCTGGAACAGGGACAGCAGTGTTTTAGGGTACATCCATGCCATTTCCAATTTGGTCCATGGCTTGTGGTGTGGTTGTGCAAACCAACCCCTAAGTTGGTCTATGACTGCTGCCATGTAATAGTCTTTCAATATGGGGATGCCTAGGCCTCCCATCTTTTTGTGTTTCATCTGCATCACTGGCGGGATTCTCGATCTGCTACCGGCCCATACAAAGTTAGATAGTTGTTTCTGTATCGTAGTAAAAAAGGATGCTGGCAAGGGGATTGGGAGTGCTCTAAAGAGATAAGTAAGTTTTGGTAGTAAAAGCATTTTGTATGCCGCCACCCGCCCCGACCATGAAACGTAGTGAGTTTGAATTCTAGACATTTCTTTTTGTAGTTCTGAAATAATGGGTATGTAGTTAGTATCATAGAGATTAGAGCTTGGGGAGGTTAGTTTTACACCCAGATAGGTTATGACATCTGAAAACCATGGATACGGTAATTTCTTTTGAAGGGAATTCCTAGTATTCTTATCTACCGCTATACCCAGGACACTTGATTTGGATGCGTTTACTTTATAGTAGGCCACCTTGCTAAATAGAAGAAGAGTGTCATGGGCTGCTGGGAGTGATGTGTCGGGTTCAGATAATGTCAATATGACATCATCTGCGAAGAGTGAAATTTTGTGGCAGACTGAGTGTGAATTCATGCCCTGGATATGTGGGTGAGTTCTGATCTTTTCAGCTAGGGGTTCCATGATCAAGGCGAATATCAGTGGGGACAGGGGACACCCCTTTCTAGTCCCATTGGTTATCTGAAAGTTCCTTGAGAACATGCCTTCTGTATAGACGTAAGCTGAGGGAGATGAGTATAGCGCCAAAATAGCTTTTTGAATTGGGCCTACCAGTCCAAATTTTTCCAGAACTCTAGTCAAGTATCCCCAGTGCACTCTATCAAAGGCCTTCTCTGCATCCAAAGTGAGAAGCAAAGAAGGCCTCTTGGTGGTTTCTGCCAGATGAATCAGGTTAATCATTCTCCTAGTGGCATCTGTGGCTTGACGACCGAGAACAAAGCCCACCTGATCAGTGTTCATAAGATTTGGTAACAGAGCTGACAATCTGTCAGCAATCAGTTTGGCGTATAGTTTGACATCTACATTTAAGAGGGAGATGGGTCTAAAATTTTGTGGAATATTGGGCTCTTTGCCTGGTTTGGGTAATGTGACTATGGTGGCTGTGAGCATCTCAGGTGGGAAAAATGCTTTAGACATTGCCATATCAAAGATCTGCTTTAGATATGGTGATAGGTCGGTGTTAAATAGTTGGTAATACTCAGAAGAGTAGCCATCAGGGCCTGGTGCTTTGTTGTGTGGTAGTGATCTAATCAATTTTTCTATTTCGTGTATTGTGAAGGGGAGATTCAATAAGGCTGTATCTGTTGGCGATAGTGTAGGAAGGTCAACCGAGTCCAGAAAGTCAAGAATTATGTCGTCTGTAGGTTGGTGAGTTTCTACATCATCCTTCAGGTTATAGAGCGATTCATAGTAGTCACAAAAAGCGTCTGCAATTTCCTTAGGGTTGCATACTCTAAGTCCAGTTTTAGGGTTGATCATATGCGGGATTTTCTGTTTTATAACTCTGTCTTTCAGTTGATTCGCCAGCAGTTTCCCGGCCTTATTGCCACACCTGTAGTTGTTTGCTTTTAACTTACGAAGGCCGTTGTTCTGCTGGGAAATCAAATGTGAACTCAGTTCTTGTCTAGCATAGAATAGAGACTCCCTAATGCATCGTGTGGTTTGTTGTTTGTTGAGGGATTCAAGAGTCTGAATTCTATGCAGTAGGTCGTTAAGTTTCTTTGTTTTTTGTTTCTTGAGTCTAGAGCTCAGTTGAATAAGTAAACCTCTAATGTATACCTTGTGGGCATTCCAGAGTGTGAAGGGATCGTCGACCGATGCGGCATTTATGACAAAAAATTATTTTAATTTTTCTCTTATTTGTTTTGAATTTTCAGGATTCGAAAGGGAGTAAATGTCATTGCGCCATCTATTTTCCCCAGTTTCAGTGCCACAATCCCCCACACATATGGAAGTGGGAGCATGGTCAGACCAGGTAATCACATGTATATCAGATTTGACAATCCTCTGTAACATAAATTTATCTACTAGAAATAGATCTATACGTGAGTACGTATGATGCACGCCAGAAAAGAAAGTATAGTCCCTTTCCGTGGAGTGTTGACATCTCCACACATCGAATAAACCAGATGTCGCAATGAATTGGGCCAATGTGGCCCTACGTGTGCGGTTTTGAGGAGAGCCAGAGTGGTCCAATTCCGTGTTAGGGATCGCATTAAAATCCCCGCATAAGACTACATGTCCCTTTTTCAAAGACAGAACTTTTTTCCACAGTCTTTTCAAAAAGCGTAGCTGATTCGTGTTAGGAAGGTACAGATTGACCAGTGTGTACTGGGTTGTAGCTATCTCACATATAAGAATAATGAACCTCCCAGATTCATCCGAATGGGTTTCCAAGTGTTTAAATGAGATAGAATCCTTAATTGCGATTGCTACCCCCCCCTTTTTTTTTGGGACCGTTCGCCATATAGACGTGTGGGAATTTCCTATTGGTAAATGATGGGGGCTTTTGCGAGCAGAAATGAGTCTCTTGGAAACATATAATGTCACTTTTGAGTCGAAATGCTTCTTTCCAAGCCATTTGGCGTTTGTAGGGGCTATTCAAGCCCTTCACATTAAATGAGGTAACTGAGAAAGACATTGTTGCAAAAGCAAGAAGGGAAACCTGTCGAATTTTGAACTGGATAAACTAGTAGTCTTACTTGGTACCTTACGAGAACTTTGGCGGGTGAGGTAAGAATGTCGTCGATGGTGTTGTTGCGAATGTAGATTCTCCCGTGCGATGTCCTGTGGTGGTGTGGACGGTCGGTAGATGACGGACCTGAGCTTGAGAGATAAACAGTGGAGAAGAAACAAAAAATAGAGCCAAACAACAAATAAAAAAAAAAAAAAAAAAAAGGATCAAAAGAGGGAACAGTGGAACAAGTTAGTAAAAAAACGATCGATTCTGAAAAGAATCTGTGCGGATCAAACACCGCTATAAATGGGGGGTAACAGAAATAAACTCTGTGGCATTCTCCTGGGCTGTCAGGGACTTTAGTAGTTGAATAAAATACTCAAACTATAGGTATCAGCCTGTTTCCTCATCAGAGTTGGCTCGAGATTGAGAAGATGAGCGTGCCCTGTTTTCTTCAGGTAGATTTGGATCCAATATTTGCCATTCTGTCATGAGCCTGAGACCTTCCTTAACACTGGTTATCACATGTGTGGAACCATCTCTCACGATCATCAGCTTAGCCGGGTATAGCCATCGGTATGAGATGTGGTGGTTATTTAGTGGTTTAGTGATGGTGGCCAATTGCCTGCGTTGCTGCATGGTAAAAGCTGAGAGGTCAGCAAAGAAGGAAAGTTCTTGTAAATCTGGGTGCAAATCATCACGTCGTCTCACAGACATCATGAACTGATCCTTGGTGTGGTAGAAATGGATCCGGACTATAGTGTCTCTGGGAAGATGTGCTGGGATGTGTTTAGGCCGGGGGAGATGATGTATGCGGTCAATTACCAGGTCTTCTAGTTGTGCGTCAGGCAGTGCCAGTTTCATAAGGCTCAAAAAGTGTGCTTTCAGATCTTAGGGTTTGATCGTTTCAGAGATCCCTCTGATTTTAACATTATTGCGTCTGGATCTGTCTTCTAAATTTGCCAATTTAGTATTGATTTTATGCAGTTCAGTGTCCCTGTCATTATGAGCGTCCACCATATCATTAAACGTGGCTGCAAAATCCCCCATCTTTGATTCAATGTGTGACACCCTTTTTGAAACCTCTGACACCTCTGACTTGAATTGCTGGGTAATGGACATTATGTCAGCTTGTAACGTGGTTCTTAGTGATACCAGCATATCTTTTAATGTGGTATCCATTACTGGCTTATTTAGTGTGGGATAGTCTGTGATGGAGTCCTGTAACTCCCTGGTGTCATCTAGTGATGAGTTTATGCCGCTTACCTCCCCTTGCATTGGCGATGTTTCAAAGGTCTTCTGCCTGCTTTTGGCTGGGCTGGAGGTAGCTGATGGAGGTGGGGAGTAATAGGTGCTTCTCGGCCCAGAGTTGTATCTGCCGCTTTCGTCACTGTGAAGTGGTTTGCGCTGCTGTGCTAGGCCGCGTGTGTTCCCTGTGTGTGAACCGGCGCCATTTTGATTGGGATGGCGACGCGGCTGTACAAAGAAGTCCGACATCTTTCCCAGCTTCGGGTATTCTTTTCTCTTCCGAGAAGACATCCGAGAGGGAGTCCGCTCGAGTAGGGGTGAGATGGAGAGAAAAAACGGAGCTGAGAGTCGCTATAAGTCCCCTGTTGGCCCAGGATAGTGAGGAGCTGAATCAATGTGCTGCCATCCGCTCTGGCTGCTGGCCACGCCCCCCCAGATCTGCAAAACATTTTAGCTTCAATGCGGTTGCATAGGATTGACAGAGGAGCCTCCCACCAATCATCATATGATCGGGAGCTGTCCTGTCCACAGGTCGCTTCAGTGGGGGCGACCTAACTGTGCCAGGAAGTGAGCTGGGGTTGCCCTCCACCAAATTTGTGGTGAGAAGGTCAGGCTCTCTTGGCAACCCTTGAGGAGTGAGGTTAACTTTTTCGGTGCCCTCACCCATCACTTCACAAGTCGGTCTCTTGAGAGGATACTTAACTCTTCGCTTTCTCTGTTCCACTGGCTCAGACATGGTATGCTCACTAGCCTCTGAGTACTTCTGCCTCCTGCAGATTGGTTTCTTCCACTACTGCTATGGATCCTTCTTCTGGCAGTGAGGGTAAGGGATCACATCTGGGGACAGCAGGGGCTAAAAGCCGTTTCACCAGATCGGTATTGGTCCCAACGATGAGAGAGCTTCTTGAGGGCCCTGGCAGCCAGGGACAGACAATGGCCAGTGTCTCAAAGTTCTGGGGCTCCCCAGCCCTCAATGGATCACACAACAACTTGATCCGCAGACATCCATCACAAGAGTACTCTTCTGCTTGGATACCCTGAATCTTGGTGTCTCCCATCTCTTCCAGGGGCAGGTATGACAGGTACTTCTTGTAAAAGTCTCTGGTCATCAGGGTAACCTGAGCACCTGTATCAAGGATGGCTCTGGTGTAGATCCCTTCGATCAGAACAGGCACTACAGGCAGAGGACCTACCAATTGGGTAGCAGTCCTTTTGGAAACACCTGTAACAGCACACTGGCATACTTGGACTTGTGCTCTCTTCAGCTTCCGGTGCTGGGAATGCCGTTTCTGGCGTTGTTTGGAAGGCTGATAAGCATTGTTCACTGAGACGGTGTCACGGGGATGCTACACACAGACATCCAATACAGGTGATCAGATCATTGGGCTGCACTTTAAGGAATCAGGAACAGAGTAATTGAAAATATATATATTCATTAAAGATAAAGGCACACGTGTAATCAAACAGCAAACCATAAGCAAGAAATGAATACAAGAGAACACAACAAACCCCAAAACAACCTAATCTAACTCTCTAACTAATATATACAAGTAAAGGGAACACACATACATAAATAAGGCAGGGACGAGAGACAAGGGGAGCAGAAGGCCAGATACTGGGAGCAGTCAGCAAGGGGGAGCTGGAAGCTGGTATCAGGGGACAGGTCTCAGGGGACAGGTCTCAGGGGACAGGGTACAAGGATCAGAGTCCAGGACAAGGCAGGGAACAGATCAGGATCAGGTTCAGGATCAGGTAACAGATCAGGTTCAGGTAGGGACCAGGCTTACAGAAGGAATTCTGGAGCACTGAGCTTGGTTAAGGGCGGACTTATATAGTCCAGCAGACCCAGATCAGGTGTGCTTGATGGCTGGTAGAAAGTCTTGGTGAGGAGACACCCACTGGTGGCCACCAGAACTACACCCACTGCTGTCGAATGCAACAGATCCACCAGCAGGTGAGCCGAGTAATGACACCATTCCTGACAGTTCCCCCCCCCTTAAGGAGTGGCCTCCGGACACTCCATTCAGCCCTTGGTTGGACAGTCCGAGTGGATGCGGAAACACCCAAAAAAGTTTCCATACTACGTCTGCGGACTTCTTCGCACTTCCTAGGCCAGAGTCCTTTAGTTCACTGGGGGACATGCCACTAGAGTCTGAAAATAGGGCACGCATCCCACCACCAGGGTCAGGAAGTTTATATTTGGAAGTAAAAATTAGCAGGGCAACGGGCAAGAACCCATCGGAGGCAGACCACGCAGGGGCATTACATTCAGGCTGGGTGACAAGCAGGATTAAAATAGTGGAAAAAAGGGCATCCATCAGGAAGACATCAGCGGCCAGCTGGGCATCAGGAACAGGTCTTAGCAGGGACCATATCCTCAGGCTGGGCAGCGGGCTCCGAGTCATCAGGCTGGGCAGCGGTAAAGGAACCACCAGGCAGAGTATCAGGAATTGAACCATCAGGAACTGGATCGTGAGGCTGGATACCAAGTACAGGGTCACCAAGCAAGACAGTAGGCTCTGGAACATCAGACTGGGCAGCAGGCAACGGAGCAGCAGACAGGAACATCTCCGGCTGGGCAGCAGACGGAACATCTCAGGCTGGGCAGCAGACGGGATCATCTCAGGCTGGGCAGCAGATGGGATCATCTCAGGCTGGGCAGCAGACGGGATCATCTCAGGCTGGGCAGCAGACGGGATCATCTCAGGCTGGGCAGCAGACGGGAATATCTCAGGCTGGGCAGTAGGCTCCACAGACTGAGAAACGGGCACCACAACCCCAAGCCGGGAAACGGGCACCCCAACCTCAAGCCGGGAAACGGGCACCACAACCTCAAGCCGGGAAACGGGCACCACAGCGGGCACCACAACCTCAGGCCGGGAAACGGGCACCACAACCTCAGGCCGGGAAACGGGCACCACAACCTCAAGCCGGGAAACGGGCACCAGGTCTTCAGGCGGGGTCTCATGCACCGAATCTTCAGGCGGGGTCACCGGATCTTCCGACTGGGACACCGGATCTTCCGACTGGGACACCGGATCTTCCGACTGGGACACCGGATCTTCCGACTGGGACACCGGATCTACCGACTGGGACACCATCATCAGGACTTCTGTTTGGAAGACAGGCACAGGAATTTCAAGCTGGCAGGCTGGCACAGGAACTTCAACTTTGCAGGCTGGCACAAGAACTTCAAGTTGGCAGGCTGGCCCTGGAACCTCAAGCTGGAAGGCTGGCCCTGAAACTGCAGGCTGGAATTCTGGCCCTGGAACTGCAGGCTGGAAGGCTGGCCCTGGAACTGCAGGCTGGAAGGCTGGCCCTGGAACTGCAGGCTGGAAGGCTGGCCCTGGAACTGCAGGTGGGAAGGCTGGCCCTGGAACTGCAGGCGGGAAGGCTGGCCCTGGAGCCGCAGGCGGGAGGGCTGGCCCTGGAACCACAGGCTGGAAGGCTGGCCCTGGAACCACAGGCTGGAAGGCTGGCCCTGGAACCGTAGGCTTGAAGGCTGGCCCTGGAGTTGCAGGCTGGAAGGCTGACTCTGGCACTCCGGGTTGAAAGACTGGCTCCGGCACTTCAGGCTGGCAGACTGGCATGGGAACCTCAGGCTGGCAAACTGCCACGGGAACCTCAGGCTGGCAAACTGCCACGGGAACCTCAGGCTGGCAAACTGCCACGGGAACCTCGGGCTGGAAGGCTGGCACGGGAACCTCGGGCTGGAAGGCTGGCACGGGAACCTCGGGCTGGAAGGCTGGCACGGGAACTTCAGGCTGGAAGGCTGGCACGGGAACTTCAGGCTGGAAGGCTGGCACGGGAACTTCAGGCTGGCACAGGTTGGTGGGTGTGGAGACAGGTTGGGATAGTGGCAGGATTGAATGGGTTGGAAAAAACTTCAGTTTTTTCTTTGGTTTCGCCACTGAGGATTTGTATATGGATGTAGCTGGTAGAGGTGAAGAGCGGAGGGATGGTGAAACAGAGTGTGCAGACTTCGAAGGGGGCTTTGAAGGAGCTGATAGAGGCAGCCGAGAAGAAGCAGAAGGGTAAAAGGCAGGGTAAGTGCAGCAGGAGGAGACAGGGTACTGGTACTTCATTGTTAGCTGGCAGGGATGAGCCGAACACCCCCCTGTTCGGTTCGCACCAGAACCTGCAAACAGACAGAATGTTCGCGTGAACTTTAGAACCCTATTAAATACAATGGACTCGAACGTTCGAAATCTAAAGTGCTAATTATAAAGGCTAATATGCAATTTATTGTCCTAAAAAGTGTTTGGGGACCCGGGTCCTGCCCCTGGGGACATGTATCAATGCAAAAAAAAGTTTAAAAAATAGACGTTTTTACGGGAGCGGTGATTTTAATAATGCTTAAAATGAAAAAATAAAAGTGACATTTTCCTTTAAATTTCGTACCTGGGGGGTGTGTATGATATGCATGTAAAGTGGCACATGTTTCCCATGCTTAGAACTGTCCCTGCACAAAGTGTCATTTTTGAAGGAAAAAAAGTCATTTAAAAAAAACTCACTCGCGGCTATTAATGAATTTGTCGGCTTTTATCAATACATTGTTAAAAAAAAAAAAGCGTGGGGGTTCCCCCAAATTCAATTACCAGGCCCTTCAGGTCTGGAATGGATATTAAGGGGAACCCCGCCGCAAATTAAAAAAAAAAAAATGGTGTGCGGTTCCCCCTAAATATCCATACCAGGCCCTTCAGATCTGGCATGGATTTTAAGGGGAACTCCACACCAAATTAAAAAAAAAATGGCGTGGAGTCCCCCCAAAAATCCATACCAGACACTTATCCGAGCACGCAACCTGGCCGGCCGCAGGGGACGAGAGAGCGGCCCCCCCTCCTTCCTGAACCGTACCAGGCCACATGCCCTCAACATGGGGAGGATGTCCCCATGTTGATGGGGACAAGGACCTCATCCCCACAACCCTTGCCCGGTGGTTGTGGGGGTCTGTGGGCAGGGGGCTTATCGGAATCTGGAAGACCCCTTTAACAAAGGGGACCCCCAGATCCCAGCCCCCCCTATGTGAATTGGTAAGTGGTACATTGTACCCCTACCATTTCATGAAAAAAGTGTAAAAAAAAGTAAACAAAAAACACACAAACACCTTGGAAAAGTCTTTTATTTAAAAAAAACAAAAAAAACATTCCAGCGATGAAATCCAGTGTCCCGCGGCGATCCCGATGTCCAGCGCTGTCTGTCATTGGTTGTGCCTGAGCGAACCTGATGGGGAACTTCCTCTGCAGTGTTTTAAATTGTATAGACCCACCCCTTCTAAAGTTCCCAATCAGGTCCGCTCAGCGGACCAGATGCGGAACGCAAGAAGGGGCGGGTCTATTCATGTATTACACAGTGAAAGAAGTTCCCCATCAGGTCCGCTCAGCGGACCAGATGCGGAACGCGAGAAGGGGCGGGTCTATTCATGTATTACACAGTGAAGGAAGTTCCCCATCAGGTCCGCTCCACGAGGGGGCGGACCTGATGGGAACTTCCTTCACTGTGTAATACATGAATAGACCCGCCCCTTCTCGCGTTCCGCATCTGGTCCGCTGAGCGGACCTGATGGGGAACTTTAGAAGGGGTGGGTCTATACATTTAAAACACTGCGGAAGAAGTTCCCCATCAGGTCTGCTCAGGCACAACCAATGACGGACAGCGCTGGACATCAGGATCGCCGCGGGACACTGGATTTCATCGCTGGAATTTTTTATTTATTTTTTTAATAAAGGACTTTTCCAAGGTGTTTGTGTGTTTTTATTTACATTTTTTTTACACTTTCTTCGTGAAATGGTAGGGGTACAATGTACCCCTTACCAATTCACATAGGGGGGGCCGGGATCTGGGGGTCCCCTTTGTTAAAGGGGTCTTCCAGATTCCGATAAGCCCCCTGCCCGCAGACCCCCACAACCACCGGGCAAGGGTTGTGGGGATGAGGCCCTTGTCCCCATCAACATGGGGACATCCTCCCCATGTTGAGGGCATGTGGCCTGGTACGGTTCAGGAGGGAGGGGGGCCGCTCTCGCTTTTTTTTTTTTATGAATGACTTTTCTATGTATTGATAAAAGCCGACAATTCATTAATAGCCGCGAGTGAGTTTTAAATTACTTTTTTTCTTTCAAAAATGACACTTTGTGCAGGGACAGTTCTAAGCACGGGAAACATGCGCCACTTTACATGCATATCATACACACCCCCCAGGTACGAAATTTAAAGGAATATTTCACTTTTATTGTTTCACTTTAAGCATTATTAAAATCACTGCTCCTAAAAAAACGGCAGTTTTTAAAACTTTTTTTGCATTGATACATGTCCCCTGGGGCAGGACCCAGGTCCCCAAAACACTTTTTAGGACAATAACTTGCATATAAGCCTTTATAATTAGCACTTTAGATTTCTCCCATAGACTTTTCAAATTTGCCGCGAACACCCCAAATTGTTTGTTGTTCGGCGAACGGGCGAACAGGCAATGTTCAAGTAGAACATGAGTTTGACTCGAAGCTCATCCCTAATAAATAAATTGTCTTTTTTCCGCAACTTGTGTCAACATATAAAATATTCCATGGACTCGACATGCCTCTCAGTATATAGCTTGGGGTGTCTACTTTCCAAAATGGGGTCATTTGGGGGGGGGGGGTTTGAACTGTCCTGGCATTTTATACACAACATTAGGAAGCTTAAATCCACTCTTCTAACCACTTGAAGACAAAGCCCTTTCTGACACTTTTTGTTTACATGAAAATTTTTTTTTTTTTGCAAGAAAATTATGTTGAACCCCCAAACATTATATATTTTTTTAAAGCAAAGGCCCTACAGATTAAAATGGTGGGTGTTGCATTTTTTTTCCACACAGTATTTGCGCAGCGATTTTTCAAACGTATTTTTTGGGGAAAAAATACACTTTTTTTAATTTGAATGCACTAAAACACACTATATTGGCAAAATGTTTGATGAAATAAAAAAGATGATCTTAGGCCGAGTACATAGATACCAAACACGACATGCTTTAAAATTTCGCACAAACGCGCAGCGGTGACAAACTACATACATTTTTAAAAGCCTTTAAAAGCCTTTACAGGTTACCAAGTTAGATTTACAGAGGAGGTCTACTGCTAAAATGACTGCCCTCGATCTGACCTTTGCGGTGATACCTCACATGCATGATGCAATTGCTGTTTACATATGACGTCAGACCGACGCTTGCGTTCGCCATTGCGCAAGAGCAGGGTGGGACAGGGGTGTTTTTTTTTTTATTATTATTAATTTTGCTTTTTTTATTTTATTTTTAAACTGTTCCTTCCATTTATTTTTTTATCATTTTTATTGTTTATTGTTATCTCAGGGAATGTAAATATCCCCTATGATAGCAATAGGTAGTGACAGGTACTCTTTTTTTAAAAACTGGGGTCTCTGCCCTTAAAGCATCTGACCACACCAAGATCGGTGTGATAAAATGCTTTCCCAATGGCGCTTTTTATATCCGGGGGGGGGGCATTCCCTCCCACTGCTTGTAAAAGCAGTCCAGAGGCTAATTAGCCGCTAGGATTGCTTTTACATGAAAGCCGGCCGCTGGCTGTAAAGAATGATACCAAGATGATACCTAAACCCGCAGGCATCAATCTGGTATAACCATTCAAAGTCCAGCAACATACCAGTACGTTGCTGGTCCTTGTTGGACATGTATTGTAATCTTTTTTTCATGCAGCCTGTTGGCTGAACGAAAAAAAGAGATTGATCGGTGGGTATGCCCACCATTAGAATACCTCCCTTCATCCACCCACTTCTAATGATGGGCATACATGCACCATTTATATATGCCGAAGCATGGGGGCATCCTCCCGCAAAAGTTATGCCGCACACACGGTCTGACTTTTCCACGGGCAAGCCTCCGTCGGAATTTCAACCGTATGTACGCGGCATTAGGAGCAAAATCGCTCCTCCGCCCCTGCTGCCCCCATGCTTCGGCATATATGCTTTTTTTTTTAACTGTGGTGGTGAAATCACCTCCTACAGCACTGTAGTCGCAGGGATCACGCCTGTCTCTGCGAACGCTGCAGTTATGTGTGTTGTGTTTTGTAAGTGACAGTGATCAATCGATACTGCACTTGGGTGGCCTGGGCTGGACTTAGGGGCAAAACGCAGATGCTAGCAGGTATCTGGGCTGATCCCGCTAACACTGCGTTTTTGGGAACCCTAAACTGCTGGGGACGCTAGTATAGATCTGATCAGATCAGATATTGATCTGTTCAGATACTATACCACTAAGGAAGGTGTATGCTTCACGCATGGGTGTTAGCGTTACTGGCACTAACCTGACACTGCCTGGGGCGATGCAGACCCTCTCTGACGCTAAAACCTAATTGATATCACCCGCCGGGCGATCAGTGGGTTAAACCTTTATTGGGTTATATACGGCGGGTGCCCTGACACTATAAAAAGCAAACTAACTAACCAGCGTCACCCGTAACACTTATATGGTGATCACTGGTGAAAGGGGTTAACTAGGGGCAATTAGGGGGTTAAACCTTTATTAGGTAATATATGGGGGTACCTGACGCTATATAAAAACCTGACGGGGAACCTAAAAAAAAAACTGACTACCTAGCGGCACCACCGACACTAAGACAGCGATCAGAAAATTGATCGCTTAGTGACACTGGCAAAAGGGGTTGAAAGGGTTACCTGGGGGGGGCGATCAAGGGGTTAAACCTTTATTAGGTAATATATGGGGGTACCTGACGCTATAAAAACCTGCGGCGAACCTAAAAAAAATAACTGGCTACCTATTGACACCACCGACACTAAGACAGCGATCAGAAAAACGATTGCTTAGTGACAGTGGTGCTAGGGGGTGAAAGGGTTACCTGGGGGGCAATCAAGGGGTTAAACCTTTATTAGGGGGTGTTAGGAGGTTACACTGGACCTAACACTAACTGCCCTGACACTTTTACAGTCACAAATGTCACTGCAGTGATCAGTAAATAAATGGTCACTGCAATCAGTGACACTGTGACTGGGGGGTGGGGAGTGATCTGGGGGGTGATCTGGGGGTGTCTGGGGGGGCCTGGGGGGGCAATCGTGTTCCTATGTGTGCTGGTGTCAGTGTGCTGTTTAGTGCACTAGCCTGTGTGTCTTCTCTCCACGGCGCTCGGTATATGTGAGCGCCGCAGGAGAGATGACATCACTTCCTCCTGCCTGTGTAAACATTACACAGGCAGAGGAAGATTCTCATTCGCCGGGAGCGATCACGAGGGGGTGGCCGGAAACAAATGGCCGTCCCCTCATCACGGATCGCTCACAGAACGATAACCACCGCTCACTGTATAGAAGGTGGGTCCGATGGGACCCCCCAACTATACGAAGGCAGTCACGTACAGGTATGTGAGTTTGCCTGTCCGTGCCATTCTGCCGACGTATATATACAGTGAGCGGTCATTAAGGGGTTAAAGTAACTTATTTTATCTTGGGCTATGGTCTCTATTTTGCATGGACCATAGCTTGATTAATTCTGGGTTTGATTTCATTCAATGCTTAGTTTTCCAGGCTTTAGCTATAGTCTGTTTTGAATTGTCTATGCAAAAGTATTGCCGGCTTGAGATTTAAGAGCGCTATTGAAGGTTCTGGAGGGATGGATACTGCGAACAGGGTCGAGAGTATGAGAAATATATCTCTCCAAAACGTTTGAACTACCAGACAATCCCACCAAGTATGTAGATAAGAGCCAAGATCACCGCAGCCTCAAAAGCATGATGAGTAATTGGGGCAAATTTCGCAATTCTGGAAGGGACCAAGTACCAGTGCGTAAGCACTTTATAATTAGTTTCCAAAGCAGTTATGTTTTGTGAAGAAGATTTTGTAGTATTCCAGATAGTGTCCCAATCGGATACTTCTAGAGAGAGATTAATATCTGCCTCCCATTTAGCCACATACGAAGGTGGGTCAGAATCAGGTTTAGTAACGAGCATAGAGGGTCGAGATCAGTCCTTTTGTATGGGGATCATTTTTACATTTGTTTTAAAAGTGGGATAATTTATCAAAAGTGGCTATGCTTTGGATGTAGGGTGTAAAAAAGTTTGTAAGACCATGTTTTTCACATAAGTCAGGGTTCCCTGTCATAGGGAACGACGATCAGTGATGTCACACGTCTAGCCACGCCCCCACACAGTAAGAATCACTCATTAGGTCACACCCAACCCCTTCAGCGCCCCCTGCAGGTTAACCCCTTCACTGCCAGTGTCATTTTCACAGTAATCAGTGCATTTTTATAGCACTGCTGCTGTAAAAATGATAATGGTCCCAAAATGGTGTCAAAAGTGTCCGATGTGCCGGCCATAATGTCGCAGTCATGATAAAAATCACTGATCGCCACCATGACTAGTAAAAAAAAAAAAAAAAACTAATAAAAATGCCATAAAACAGTCCCCTATTTTGTAGAATATATAACTTTTGCGCAAACCAATCAATAAATGCTTATTGCGATTTTTTTTACCCAAAAATATGTAGAAGAATACGTTTCGGCCTAAACTGAGGAAAAAAAATGTTTTTTTTATATATTTTTGGGGGATATTTATTATAGCAAAAAGTAAAAAATATTGCATTTTGTTCAAAATTGTCGCTCTATTTTTGTTTATAGCGCAAAAAATTAAAACCGCAGAGGTGATCAAATACCTCCAAAAGAAAGCTCTATTTGTGGGGAAAAAAGGACGTCAATTTTGTTTGGGAGCCACGTCGCACGGCCGCGCAATTGTTAGTTAAAACGATGCAGTGCCGAATCGCAAAAAGGGGCCTGGTCCTTTAGCAACAAAATGGTCCGGGCTTAAGGGCTTGAGATAGGAGTGCAGTAGGTTTATTGGCATTAAGGTAAAATGAATGCCTAGATTTACATAATATTTTTTCAGCAGAGTTTGAGAAAAAAAGGTCAAGATCAGGGCGTGCTTTATCCAGTTGTGATTTTGTACTAGGACTAGGATTTGCTTGAAAAAGTGCATGGGATGAATGCATGGGATGAATTCAATTTCGTCTCAAGTTTTTGTTGTAGCAGACATTTTTCTTTTTTGGGAACTGAGGATTTTTGAATACAGGCTCCACGGAGCACAGATTTATGCACCTCCCATAGTGTCAGAGGAGAGATATCAGGAGTAGGGTTGAACGAACCCAAACTGTAAAGTTCGGGTTCGTACCGGACTTTTGGGTTTTTGGTACCCGGACTCGAACGTGAACAATTTACTGTATGTTCGGGTTCGGTGTTCGGCAATGTAATGGCACATTTTAAAAAGCTGCAGGGCAGTTAATCAACATTTGTTTAACTTGTGTGCCCTTAGAAGCCATCACAGCCATGCCTACTAATGGCATGGCTGTGATTGGCCAGTGCAGCATGTGACCCAGCCTCTATATAAGCTAGAGGCACATAGCACAGCACGTCACTCTGCTTTAGATAGTGTAGGGAAAGGTTGCTGCTGCTGCTGCTTTGAGGGAGAGAATTAGATAGGAGTCCTGATTCAGAAATCAAATTACACAGCGATCTACCTTGCTTTTGTTGTGTGGGTGCAGTGCACAATCTTTTTATCTTGCCCTGAGCCCAGTGCCAGAGAAAAGATAACTTTTATCCATCTGTTAGTTAGGTTGGCGTCGGCGGGCATTTTATGACAGTCCAGTGCACCAGCACTGCATATGTTACTGTGAGATACACACTTTATATACTGTTCTCCTATTCTGCTATTTAAAAAAAAAAAAAAATTTAGGGCAAAAAAAAAATTTGGGCTGCGTTTTCTGCCCCCAATTTTTTTTTTTTAATGCATTTTCTGCATATCTGTACGTGTGAGATACACACTTTAGATACTGTTCTGCTATTCCAAAAAATAATAATTTAGGGCAAAAAAAACAATTTTGGTGCGTTTTCTGCATATCTGCACCTGTGAGATACACCCTTTAGATACTGTTGCTTTATTCTGCTATTCAAAAAACACCCATTTAGGGCAAGATCCTAAATTTCAGAAATATGAGGAGAAAGTCAAATAAAGGGACGTGGCCCCAGTCGTGGTGCTGCTTGTGGAGCTCCTGTTGCAGGGAGAGGACGTGGTCGATCTGTGCCAGCTACATGCAGAAGTGAACCACCTTCCTCAGGTGCGAGTAGGCGACAGAGCCTGCAGCGGTATTTGGTCAGGCCTAATGAGGCTCTACGAATGTTGAGGCCAGGACGAGTACAGGCGATAGTAGATTGGGTTGCTGACAGTGCCTACAGTTCCTTCACATTGTCTCCCACCCAGTCTACTGCTGAAAGATCAGAGTTGGCACCTGCAGCCAATGTCCATCAGTCTTTCACCTCACCCCATTGCAAATCAGCCAAGCAGTCTGAGCCCTAAGTCATGCAGCAGTCTCTTCTGCTTTTTGATGACTCTGTAAGCAGGGTTTCCCAGGGCCACCCACCTAGCCCTGCCCCAGAATTGGAAGAGATTGAGTGCATCGATGCCCAACCACTTATGTTTCAAGATGAGTACATGGGAGGACCATCGCAGCACGTCTAGGATGATGAAGAAACACAGGTGCCAACTGCTGCTGCTTTCGCAATTGTGCAGACCAACAAGGAGGGCAGGGGTGAAGACTGGGTGGAAGATGATGTGGAGAACGATGAGGTCCTCGACCCCACATGGAATCAACGTGATGCAGGTGACCTGTGTAGTTCGGAGGAAGAGGCGGTGGTCGCACAGAGCCACCAGCACAGCAGAAGAGGGAGCAGGGTGCAAAAGTGGAGCATCCGTCCCCTAGACAGTACGCCTGCTACTGCCCAACGCAGCAAGGGACCGAGCACACCAAAGCCAGGTCCAAGGGGTTCCCTAGCGTGGCAGTTCTTCAGACAATGTGAAGTGGAATTTACTAAAGCGCTAATGAATAGGGATGAGCTTCGAGTTCGAGTCGAACTCATGTTCGACTCGAACATTGCCTGTTCGCATGTTCGCCGAACAGCGAAAAATTTGGGGTGTTCGCGGCAAATTTCGAAAAGCCGCGGAACACCCTGTAAAAGTCTATGGGAGGAATCTAAAGTGCTAATTTTAAAGGCTTATATGCAAGTTATTGTGATAAAAAGTGTTTGGGGACCCGGGTCCTGCCCCAGGGGACATGTATCAATGCAAAAAAAAGTTTTAAAAAAACGCCAGTTTTTTCGGGAGCAGTGATTTTAATAATGCTTAAAGTGAAACAATAAAAGTGAAATATTCCTTTAAATTTCGTACCTAGGGTGTGTGTATAGTATGCCTGTAAAGTCGCGCTTGTTTCCCGTGCTTAGAACTGTCCCTGCACAAAGTGTCATTTCTGAAGGAAAAAAAATCATTTAAAACTCACTTGCGGCTATAAATGAATTGTCGGCTCCCGGCAATACAGAGAAAAGTCATTGAGGAAAAAAAAAAAATGCGTGGGGGTCCCCCCAAATTCAATTACCAGGCCCTTCAGGTCTGGTATGGATATTAAGGGGAACCCTGCCACAATTTTTTTTTTTTAAATGCGGCGGGGTTCCCCCCAAATATCCATACCAGGCCCTTCAGGTCTGGTATGGATTTTAAGGGGAACTCCACCCCAAATAAAAAAAAAAATGGGAATGCCCATGAATAAATCATGTGTCGATGATGTAACGCGTAGGGGGAGAAGCCTATTGATTGTTACCAGCAGCTTGATGAGGATATTGTCTTACTGAGCTAAAACTAAGCGCTGTCTGCATTCCTGGATATGTGAGTTTAACCACACACACAGTTGATCATTGTACTGTGGTGGGGCGGTATTGCGCTATGATTTGTTTCTGTTTTTTCCCTGCATATGTCCACATTGATATTGCTGGATTCCGCTGATCACTAAAGGAAAGTAAGGGGGAATTCCTTTTGAACAAATTCACTGCAATGAGAAAGGTTTCTTTTGGTTGATGCATGCAGGTGGACTGTGTACCTAATAACCTGTGAATTTTTCAAACGCCCACCTGGAGACAAGTATCAAAGTGGAGAAAGTCTTTTAAGGAAAGTTTTGATTGGGACTGTCGTTTAGTCCACATTGCAACACATGTATGCTGCTCAATTTTTGTTTGTATGCACTAGCACTTTATATATGAACACTGTGTAATTAGCATTGAGCATTTTAATTTTACATTTATTTTTTGCATATTGCCACGGAGCACTTTTTGCATTGGTGTTATTCATGCATGAGGTGTAAGTGCTGATGACAAGACACGAGTGGTTTGCACGCTGTGCAATCAGAGCCTGAAGCGAGGCATAAACCTTCTCAACCTGAGCACAACCTGCATATCCAGGCATCTAAGTGCAAAGCATGAGCTGCAGTGGAGTAGACACCTCAAAAACCAAGAAAGGTCTCTGGCTCCTCCTACTCCCTCTTCTGCTGCAGTCTAGGCCTCTTCATCCACCTCTGTAGTGACGGTGGCACCTGCCACCCCGCAAACAGAGGATCTGCCAGCAACACTACCACCTGGTTCACCAACCATCTCCACAATGTCCCATGGAAGCGTTCAGCTCTCTATCTCTCAAACACTGGAGCGGAAGAGGAAGTACCCCCCCTACCCACCCACGATTTCTGGCCCTGAATGCCAGCATTTCAAAATTCCTGGCCCTTGAAATGCTGTCATTCCAGAGTATTAAAAGCCTGATGGCATTGGCTGTCCCACAGTACGTCGTGGCCCAGCCGCCACTACTTTTCCAGGCGAGCCATCCCTTCCCTGCACAACCAAGTGGGGGACAAAATCAGGTGTGCACTGCGCAACGCCATCTGTGGCAAGGTCCACCTAACTACAGATACGTGGACCAGTAAGCACGATGAGGGACGTTATATCTCCCTAACAGTACACTGGGTAAATGCAGTGGTGGCTGGGCCTGAGGCGGATAGCAGTTTGGCGCATGTCCTACCACCGAGGATTGAAGGGCGCTTCAGTTTGCCTCCTGCTGCTAACTCCTCCTACTCCGCTCCCTCATCCTCTACCGCCATTTAGACAGATCAAATTGGGCACTTCAAAGCAAACATTTCCAAACGCCAGGCAAGTTTATAGTAGGCTGCCGCGATGTATTGCGGTCTCGGCGGACCATATAAGCATGTATGTGTGGAGGGACATGGAACAACAGACCGATGAGTGGTTGGTGACAGTGAGCCTCAAGCCCGGCCTGGTGGTGTGCGATAATGGGTGAAATCTCGTAGCAGCTCTGGATCTAGCCGGTTTTACGCACATCCCTTGCCTGGCGCATGTGCTGAATTTGGTGGTGCAGGGGTTCCTTAAAAATTACCCCCGATATGCCAGAGCTGCTGCAGAAAGTGCGGGCCGTCTGTGCACACTTTCGGCATTCTCACCCTGCTGCTGCTTGCCTGTCAGCGCTGCAGCGTAACTTCGGCCTTCCCGCTCACCGCCTCATATGTGACGTGCCCACAAGGTGGAACTCCACCTTGCACATGCTGGCCAGACTGTGCGAGCAGCAGCAGGTGATAGTGGAGTTTCGGCTGCAGCACGCATGCGTGAGTCGCTCTGCGGAACAGCACCACTTCCCCACCAATAACTGGCCTCCATGCGAGACCTGTGTGCCTTGTTGTGCTGTTTTGAGTACTCCACCAACATGTGAAAAATAATTTTGAATAACCAAAATAGTAGCGCTCAGTGTCTTACAACACAAATCTAAATATAAACCATATACACTCCGTGAGATAGTGCATAAATGTGAATGTTCATAAATATACACCCTGTAAAGAAATGTGCATACAATAAACTCATCAAGTGTCCATAACGTTCATGACAGTGATTTAAAACAATTGATATAAGGTGTTTAACTGAAAATGAGTCCATAAAAAAGTGCACAAAATAAGTCCATAAAAAGTGCATCCAAAAGTGACTTCAAATGAAGATGATGACAAATAAAACTTTCTTGTGTTATCTTGACAACCTTCACCACACCAATGTGCTCAGTGATTCCACTCCCTAAGGACTTGCACTCACCACAAGAATATGCCTCGCACTCTCATGCTTGGCTAATCAGCTTGATTACCCCCCAGGGTATCACAAACGATTCCAAAATGATGAAATTAGGTCAGTCAAGTCTCCCACATGAAAAAACAAATGCTTCCAATAGTGAAGTATATCAAAACTTTTAATTAAAATAACACAGCACAAGTGACCATCAATGGTTACACTCACATTTAGACAGATCAAATTGGGCACTTCAAAGCAAACATTTCCAAACGCCAGGCAAGTTTATAGTAGGCTGCCGCGATGTATTGCGGTCTCGGCGGACCATATAAGCATGTATGTCTCACCCTCCTTCATGTACGCTTGCCTCTCCACTGCAATCGAATCACCGCAGACTCCCACCCAAACACCAAACTGTATATTCGACGAGTGGTCGAAAGATCCGAATGCTGCACACCAGGTGACTGTCGTGTAACTCCCAGACTAGTTTCGTCATAAGACTTCTTCCAATGGGGTGAGCTACACACACTTACACCTCCCTCTTTATACTCCGACCGTGATTGGTTACGGTCGTATTTACTGCTGCGCATGTGCGTATTTCCCGTCCCCATGAGCGCAATACATCGGGCATGACCCCCACAATCACAAACATGGAGGACAAGTATAAATAACATGCTGCGATCTGCATCTAATCTCTAATTTATATTCGCTGCAGGTACTATTCAGTTTAAATGTTGTGTATATCAAATACCAATAAGTGTCACTTCTATAATAAACAATAAAAAAACTTTTTATACTCAAATTGGCGCCAGAGTACTCAGCACCTTTGAATATATATGGAATTAAAACAGGAGAATATTATATTAGAATAATATATGCGGAAAAATTTGAATAATATATGCGGAAAGATCAATTATAACTATCGTTCACCAGATATCAGAGAATTAAGTCACAAAGTAGACTAATATAACAACCTCACATGTTAGTGCGAGGCTGATCAAGATATGAAGGTTAACTAAAATCCCAACTAAAAATACATGTATATAATGAAAATTAAATTACATGTATAGTAAAATATATATCTGTACGACTAAAACTAGTCTATTATATAGACTATAATAGATCAATGTCCACCTTGTCTCAATTTACATGTGTGTGCATGCATAGACACATTACATGCATCCTCATAAATGCACACTATGGACATACATCATTGTATAAGAGAAAATGTTTCTAAAAAAAATCTAAAAATTACTGATAAAACAGTTTAAATCGAGTTCGATATTTAACCCTCTCGGATGGAGGCTCCTTAAAAGGAAAATACATTTGGTTTCTCTCTGAGAGAGCTCCCTAACTCGATTTGAACCTCTCCAAGCAGGGTGTGTACAGTCAATACCACAAAACTGTAAAAGGGTAGGGTCCTGACTATGCTTTTCTTTGAAGTGTAGGGAGACACTATGATATCGAAATCCTTTTTTAATGTTAGCCAGGTGTTCCGATATACGCACTCGCAAGAGTCGTTTAGTTCTCCCCACATAATACAACCCACATGGGCACCATAGTAAATAAACCACAAAGGATGAATTGCATGTGATGAACTGTTCAATCTCAAAAACATCACCATCCTTATTCGTAAAACTAGTGGTTCCTCTGTTGTCTGTTTTCACTGTCCTACAACAGATGCATTTACGACATGAATAAAAACCTTTAAAGTTTTTATTCAGATCTAGGCGTTTGGGTGGATCAAGAATTTTTTGTACCACCCGATCGCCAAAATTTGGTGCCCTCCTATAGATGAACTTGGGGTTTTCTGATAAAATTTCGCATAGATGTCTGTCTCTGCACACAATGTGCCAATATTTTCGAAAAAATCTCCTCTACCTCCTTATACTGATAATGAAAATCAGAAATAAAACCTAGCTGAAATGATTTATTAGTGACACCATCCTCCTTCTTCAAACATTGTGTCCTAGGAATTTGTGCTACCTCACTAATGATATTCTTAATTGTATCATCCTTATATCCTTTCTCCACAAACTTATCTCCCAGAATATTGGCCTGTATATAATAATCATCTGTTGATGTGCAGTTACGACGAATCCTTAGCATTTGACCTTTCGGGAATATTTTTAATCCAAGATGGATGATGTCCACTACCAATGGCCAAATAGCTATTCCGATCAGTTGGCTTAAAGTAAGCCTTGGTACTGATCCTGCTATCGGATTTCATAATCGTAAGATCCAGAAAATTAACCTCCTCCTCACTAATAACATAGTCTAAAACTATATTATTAGTGTTATTGTTCAGATGTCTTATGAATTCTTCAACTGACTGTCTGGAACCTTCCCAGACAAACAGGAGATCATCAATAAATCTTCTGTAGAGTTTCAACTCTGGTCTAAGCACATTGAAGACATGTCTGTCCTCCCATTCCGCCATAAATAGGTTGGCGAGGCTGGGGGCAAACTTGGCTCCCATAGCCACGCCAACTTGCTGGGAAAAAAACTGATTATAAAACCAAAAATAATTGTGGGCCATACAGAAATCCAAAACCTTGCCCAAAAAAGATTTTTGTAGATGTGATATGACTTCCCGGAATTCGGCATGAGCTTGGATTCAGGTATTGATTTTCTTTTCCATTAATAGCACCCTTCTTAAATCCCCACTTTCTATATGTGTTTTGATCATTTAGAAGTTCCATTAATTGGTTGTGATAAAAGTCCTTTTATCACAACCAATTAATGGAACTTCTAAATGATCAAAACACATATAGAAAGTTACCTCGAGATCCTACGGATGAATATAAAAATCAGTTGAATCTGTTGGTTGAATGGGGATTTAAGAAGGGTGCTATTAATGGAAAAGAAAATCAATACCTGAATCCAAGCTCATGCCGAATTCCGGTAATTCATACTTTGCCCAAGATTCATAAAAATGTTGAGAACCCCCCAGCGCGCCCAATTGTAAATGGGATAGGCTCCATTACTGCAAGGTTGGGAGAATACTTTGACCGGTTTCTCCAGCCAAGTGTTAAAATCACGAGAGCTTATCTGAAAGACACTAGTGATCTTTTACGATTGCTTGATGGGGTGGAGCTTAAACCAGATGTTTCCACTTTTTTGGTAACCGCTGATGTGAGCTCGTTGTATACCATTATACAGCATGATGACGCCTTATTGGCGCTGAATTGGGCTCTTTGTAAACGGGAAGACATATCACATCTACAAAAATCTTTTTTGGGCAAGGTTTTGGATTTCTGTATGGCCCACAATTATTTTTGGTTTTAGAATCAGTTTTTTTCCCAGCAAGTTGGCGTGGCTATGGGAGCCAAGTTTGCCCCCAGCCTCGCCAACCTATTTATGGTGGAATGGGAGTACACACATGTCTTCAATGTGCTTAGACCAGAGTTGAAACTCTACAGAAGATTTATTGATGATCTCCTGTTTGTCTGGGAAGGTTCCAGACAGTCAGTTGAAGAATTCATAAGACATCTGAACAATAACACGAATAATATAGTTTTAGACTATGTTATTAGTGAGGAGGAGGTTAATTTTCTGGATCTTACGATTATGAAATCCGATAGCAGGATCAGTACCAAGGCTTACTTTAAGCCGACTGATCGAAATAGCTATTTGGCCATTGGTAGTGGACATCATCCATCTTGGATTAAAAATATTCCGAAAGGTCAAATGCTAAGGATTCGTCGTAACTGCACATCAACAGATGATTATTATATACAGGCCAATATTCTGGGAGATAAGTTTGTGGAGAAAGGATATAAGGATGATACAATTAAGAATATCATTAGTGAGGTAGCACAAATTCCTAGGACACAATGTTTGAAGAAGAAGGAGGATGGTGTCACTAATCATTTCAGCTAGGTTTTATTTCTGATTTTCATTATCAGTATAAAGAGGTAGAGGAGATTTTTCGAAAATATTGGCACATTGTGTGCAGAGACAGACATCTATGCGAAATTTTATCAGAAAACCCCAAGTTCATCTATAGGAGGGCACCAAATTTTGGCGATCGGGTGGTACAAAAAATTCTTGATCCACCCAAACGCCTAGCTCTGAATAAAAACTTTAAAGGTTTTTATTCATGTCGTAAATGCATCTGTTGTAGGACAGTGAAAACAGACAACAGAGGAACCACTAGTTTTACGAATAAGGATGGTGATGTTTTTGAGATTGAACAGTTCATCACATGCAATTCATCCTTTGTGGTTTATTTACTATGGTGCCCATGTGGGTTGTATTATGTGGGGAGAACTAAACGACTCTTGCGAGTGCGTATATCGGAACACCTGGCTAACATTAAAAAAGGATTTCGATATCATAGTGTCTCCCTACACTTCAAAGAAAAGCATAGTCAGGACCCTACCCTTTTACAGTTTTGTGGTATTGACTGCACACACCCTGCTTGGAGAGGTTCAAATCGAGTTAGGGAGCTCTCTCAGAGAGAAACCAAATGGATTTTCCTTTTAAGGAGCCTCCATCCGAGAGGGTTAAATATCGAACTCGATTTAAACTGTTTTATCAGTAATTTTTAGATTTTTTTTAGAAACATTTTCTCTTATACAATGATGTATGTCCATAGTGTGCATTTATGAGGATGCATGTAATGTGTCTATGCATGCACACACATGTAAATTGAGACAAGGTGGACATTGATCTATTTTAGTCTATATAATAGACTAGTTTTAGTCGTACAGATATATATTTTACTATACATGTAATTTAATTTTCATTATATACATGTATTTTTAGTTGGGATTTTAGTTAACCTTCATATCTTGATCAGCCTCGCACTAACATGTGAGGTTGTTATATTAGTCTACTTTGTGACTTAATTCTCTGATATCTGGTGAACGATAGTTATAATTGATCTTTCCGCATATATTATTCAAATTTTTCCGCATATATTATTCTAATATAATATTCTCCTGTTTTAATTCCATATATATTCAAAGGTGCTGAGTACTCTGGCGCCAATTTGAGTATAAAAAGTTTTTTTATTGTTTATTATAGAAGTGACACTTATTGGTATTTGATATACACAACATTTAAACTGAATAGTACCTGCAGCGAATATAAATTAGAGATTAGATGCAGATCGCAGTATGTTATTTATACTTGTCCTCCATGTTTGTGATTGTGGGGGTCATGCCCGATGTATTGCGCTCATGGGGACGGGAAATACGCACATGCGCAGCAGGAAATACGACCGTAGCCAATCACGGTCGGAGTATAAAGAGGGAGGTGTAAGTGTGTGTAGCTCACCCCATTGGAAGAAGTCTTATGACGAAACTAGTCTGGGAGTTACACGACAGTCACCTGGTGTGCAGCATTCGGATCTTTCGACCACTCATCGAATATACAGTTTGGTGTTTGGGCGGGAGTCTGCGGTGATTCGATTGCAGTGGAGAGGCAAGCGTACATGAAGGAGGGTGAGACATACATGCTTATATGGTCCGCCGAGACCGCAATACATCGCGGCAGCCTACTATAAACTTGCCTGGCGTTTGGAAATGTTTGCTTTGAAGTGCCCAATTTGATCTGTCTAAATGTGAGTGTAACCATTGATGGTCACTTGTGCTGTGTTATTTTAATTAAAAGTTTTGATATACTTCACTATTGGAAGCATTTGTTTTTTCATGTGGGAGACTTGACTGACCTAATTTCATCATTTTGGAATCGTTTGTGATACCCTGGGGGGTAATCAAGCTGATTAGCCAAGCATGAGAGTGCGAGGCATATTCTTGTGGTGAGTGCAAGTCCTTAGGGAGTGGAATCACTGAGCACATTGGTGTGGTGAAGGTTGTCAAGATAACACAAGAAAGTTTTATTTGTCATCATCTTCATTTGAAGTCACTTTTGGATGCACTTTTTATGGACTTATTTTGTGCACTTTTTTATGGACTCATTTTCAGTTAAACACTTTATATCAATTGTTTTAAATCACTGTCATGAACGTTATGGACACTTGATGAGTTTATTGTATGCACATTTCTTTACAGGGTGTATATTTATGAACATTCGCATTTATGCACTCTCTCACGGAGTGTATATGGTTTATATTTAGATTTGTGTTGTAAGACACCGAGCGCTACTATTTTGGTTATTCAAAATTATTTTTCACTTTTTATTTTTTAAAGTAGCAGCTGATAGGGTAATTCAGTCTGAATTTATCAGACGTTTCTCCAAGGCGCAGTGGAGTGTGTTAAGGAAAGGGGGCGGTTTATTCTTTAGTACACTGTTATTTATTTATTTTTACTCCACCAACATGGCCAGTGCCGATGATGCCGTTCTCAGCGTTACTATCCCAGTTCTATGCCTCCTTGAAAAAACGCTTCGGGCGATGATGGAAGAGGATGTGGCACAGGAGGAGGAGGAGGAAGAGGGATCATTTCCAAGGCTTTCAGGGCAGTCATTCACAAGTGGCTCCGAGGGTGGGTTCCTGCAAACGCCAGGTACACAATTGTCCAGCAAGGGCACAGTTCTGGAGGATGACGAGGTGGAGGATGAGGAATAGGAGATGGAGGAGGAGGAACCATGTTCACAGCAGGGTGGCACCCAGACCAGCTCATGGCCATCACTGGTGCGTGGCTGGGGGGATACAGAGGACACAGACGATAACACCTCCCACAGAGGACAGCTTATCGTTGCCTCTGGGCAGCCTGGCACACATGAGCGATTACATGCTGCAGTGTCTCCGCAACGACCGCTGAGTTGCCCACATTCTAACTGGTGCTGATTACTGGGTGGTGCCGTTACAAGGACAACGTACCGTCCTTAATTCCCTCACTGGAGCATGATCGTAAGATGCGCGAGTACAAGTGCACGCTGGTAGACGCGCTGCTGGTGGCATTCCCACCTAACAGCGGGGGCACAGTGGAAGCACAAGGCGAAGGCAGAGGAGGAGGAAGAGGTCGCCAACGCAGCCGGGGCACCGCTAGCACCTCAGAAGGCAGGGTTAGCATGGCCGAAATGTGGAAAAGCTTTGTCAGCACGCCACAACAACCAGCACCAACAGCTGATATGGAATGTTTTAGCAGGAGGCAGCATTTCACCAACATGGTGGAGCAGTATGTGTGCACCCGCCTACACGTACTGAATGATGGGTCTGCCCCCTTCAACTTCTGGGTCTCCATATTGGGCACATGGCCTGAGCTTGCCCTTTACGCCTTGGAGGTGCTGGCCTGCCCTGCAGCCAGTGTATTATCTGAACGTGAATTTAGCACGGCAGGGGGCGTTATCACAGACAAGCGCAGCCGCCTGTCCAGAGCCAATGTGGACAAGCTCACGTTCATTAAAATGAACCAGGCATGGATCCCACAGGGCTTGTCCGTACCTTATGCAGAATAGACATGTATACAGGCCTTACCCAGCCATTGTTGTATTTTTGATCTTTCTCGCTCTTTTGGGGTGTACCCTAATTAAAAAAAAATTATTTAAAACAAAAACCAGTGTTGGCTACCTTGTCCTCCTCCACCGCCGCTTCCACCTACACCGCCACATCCACTGCCACCTCAACCTCCTACTCCATATGGACCTCGTCCTCCTAGGTCAAGATTATTATTTTTTATTTTTAAGTATTTTATGTTATTTTAAGTTATTTCCCTATCCACATTTGTTTGCGGAGCACTTGCCATGCTCTTGTAGCACATGGACCTTCTTCTCATCTGGCTCACGTGTGAGATAATACAAAAACATATTTGGGGGGCACACCAAACAATGCGTTTAAATTCAAGATGGTGCTGCTATAAGACCAAAAGACAGTACAAAACAGATTATAGCGCACACATTCAAGAATGACATTTATCCTACAAGGCTAGTTAAAAACACCTGAACATATACATAAAAATATATACGGGGGTTTGGTCACACTATATGGTCATATAGTTCTAAGTCCACAAACTGCGACAAATTACCCCGAATTTCGTGGGTCCTACCCTAGTAATAGAATGAAAGAACCTGCGTCTCAACCATGGGAGCCAAACTCCTCTATGTGGGAGAACTGAAGAGATTCCTCCTATGAACTGGTGGCCACTAATAAGAGGTAATGAGGAGGGGGAGGGGTGCTCCAGCCCACAAAAACCTGGTCAGGGTCTACTATAATACAAAAACATATTACCTCTTATTAGTGGCCACCAGTTCATAGGAGGAATCCCTTCAGTTCTCCCACATAGAGGAGTTTGACTCCCATGGTTGAGACGCAGGTTCTTTCATTCTATTACTAGGGTAGGACACACGAAATTCGGGGTACTTTGTCGCAGTTTGTGGGCTTAGCACTATATGACCATATAGTGTGACCAAATCCCCGTATATATTTTTATGTATATGTTCAGGTGTTTTTAACCAGCCTTGTAGGATAAATGTCATTCTTGAATGTGTGCGCTATAATCTGTTTTGCACTTGTGAGATAAGGCACACCGTACTATATGACTGTACCCTCCTGTTTGAAGAGGTTAAGCAGTGTTCACAATTGTTGGGTCCTGCAGCGAGTTACCTCTCCTTGGGGCTGGTTCTCACCCCTAAAGTGTAGGGAAGAGTCTGTTGTAGGTGCACCAATAAGGGCCAATGTCCAAACAAGGTTAAACCTTAATGAA
Organism: Rana muscosa; assembly: GCA_029206835.1. Lineage (NCBI taxonomy): Eukaryota > Metazoa > Chordata > Amphibia > Anura > Ranidae > Rana > Rana muscosa. Next base: position 1,226,079,330 of record CM055122.1, on the reverse strand, counting down.
GGAAGGTTTATTTTCTTTATGCTGGAACCAAATAGGAAAGTTGAAGTTGAAGAATAAAGGAACAGGGAGGCAGGTTCAGGCACGCAGCACTTAATCTCACCACTCAATTCTCAGTGGCTCTGCTTATCCGGATAGTCCCCTCTCACGGTCCTAGCAACCGGAATGACACTCAGGCGTTCACTTAAGTTTCTTTGGAGATACGATCGGGAGATTCTCTGCCACAGAGTCTCTGAGCCCCGAACCTCTCAGCGCTTGTAACTCAGGAACAGGTGCAAGTTGCTGCACATTACAAGGCCTTGAATGAATAGTGGAATCCCTCCAGAAGTTTACCGGGCCTCTCTTTCTCCGTGAACTCTCACCGGTCCATCAGAAAGGTCCTCCTCCAGCCTCCTCTTCTTAGAGCGGGTCCCCTCTCAGGGGCACACTGAGATTCCTCCTCTTAGAGATGAGCCCCAGCTAAAGGTGCGGGGCTCGATGGCAAAGCTGCTGACCCAGGCTAAAGGTGCCTGGGACCGATGCACACGTGCACCCCTGGCCTGGAGGGCCAGGTCACGCGACCCAAACTCCGGAACCCAACTCCAGGCGGTGTCTGCCCTTATGTATCCTCTCCCGGCATGCACAGCGAGTTGACCACGCCCACTGTACTACTGCCAAGAGAGGACACCCTAAGACACAGCACGGTCACCAGTGGTTCAACCCTGACCTGTCATAGCAGTGCCACCTACAGGCCACAGGGAACTGCACACCAGTACAACACCTGCATAAACAAAGTAACAGAACCTATCAATAAAAGCGGTCTGAGCCTGGCTACTAGCTCAGACCAACCCCCTAAATTTAGGCACATAGCACCCCTCAAAGTAGAGGGGCGCTACACACACCCCCTCCTAAAGTAGACACTGTGCCCAGTGTCTGAAACAAACTCGAACCATCTCAAGCCTGAGTAGGTAAGAATTTATTTCCGAACCTATATACAATTTGAACATTGGTGCCTGAACCAATAAAAAGGGAAAGGGACAGAAAAGAAAGGATAGGAGAACAAAGAAGGGACAGAAAAGAAAGGATAGGAGAACAAAGAGTACAACAAAAAAATAAAATATTTTTGACATCCCATTCTCAATGCCATATTTATAAAATACACATTACACAATCCACCCCCTCCTTACTAACTACTCCACCCCATTCTCAGTGGAGTTGCTTGCAGTTTCACCTGTAGAGGGAGAGAAAACAATTCACACAATAAAACATCCTACCTTATACTATCTACAAGAAGTGAGCTGCCCCTCCGAAAAGGGACAACTCCCTTCAACAGAAGTTGCATATACTAAGCCTAGCATATGTTATGAACTTTTCTCAATGGAAGTGCATAAAAGAGTTCTGCAAATCACCCCCATCTGGTGGCAGTGCAAAGTCACTACAACCAACAGTTGTTCCGTAGAAATGCCGGCCAGAAATCAAGCATTTCCTATTTTTAACACAACGGGTCTCCAGCCTTTGCCCTAATTTATCTACCCCAAAGTTCAGTTCTTAGTGGTGCTGCAGATGGAGAGAAACAGCAACAGCTCTCCTGATCCTCAGCAGAGTAGATTACCCCAAGTAGTGGAGGGCAAAGTTATTGAGTTCCAAAAGATTGAACTCCAGAGACAGGGAAAAAAAACAGCAAACAAAGTCCTGTCTTTTAGGTATAGAACCGAGGATCCACTTTGTGTCAAAAGTCTCAATGGAGTACACAGCATCCTCTCTCTTCTTATTACAAATAACCACCCGATCCGCATGTATGTGCCAGCCATAGTTCCATTCCTGCTTGCATCCTTTAAACCGATCGGCCATAGCTACTGAACATACAAAGTATCTATAGGCATTAGGTACTTTCAGGTGGTCCCAAACAAAGTCCGCATACCACCTCTCACGATAGGCCTCGATTTCAAACAAAAGGTCTCTAGGAACATAGGGGTATTCCCAGCCATATTTGGAGGCCACTTTCTTGTTGAGGAGCCGCTGCAACCTTGAAATGTAAGGGAGGGTTGCACGGTCTCCTCTCCCAGGTAAAACAATAGCGTCCGGGGATCTAGGCACTTTCACTGCCTCAAGTTTTTGCAAAGGCGCCCGCAATGGCATACGTCCAGCCTCTACGGTAGGCATTGGCGATGCAGGTACGGGCAATGCAGGTGTGGGAACACTTCCTTCCTCATGTGTAGGGGCCTCCACCCAGGGTGTGGTTTCCTCAGAGTTCATGGGCGATTCCTCTATAATGCTTCGGGGTGAGGGTAATGAAATTCTGTCCCAACCCTTCCTGGCAAATAGTTCATCCACCTCGAAATCATCCCCCACTTTGGAAGACGACTCCAAATCGGAAGTGTCACACTCCTCCGCTGGCAGGTAGTCTCTAGTAGACACAGACTCACTGTCTTAAAAGTTTCTGCGGGTCGGGTATCCAAGCATCCCCAATGGTACGGACCATGTGCTTCTTCCCCGGCAAACTTTTCACCACAATGTCCCCAGCCTCCTTACCGTCCGACGTGGATCTCCTGGAGGTCCCTCCGGGTTGAATCCCCAGTTCAGGCAGGCGCTGGGGTGGACCTCGACCGCGACCGCAGGAGGCTGTTACGTAGCCCACCTTGGCAGGCGGGATGGACATCTCAGTAGTGACGGAGGCAGCATCTGCTGTAACATTCGTCGTTGGCTCTGCGGTGGCTGGGACTTCATCCTCCACATCTGCAGTGATGCGCGTGGGCCCGGCCACTGGGGCATATTTCTCTTCCTTGGAAGTAAGCAACCCCGTAACAAAATTAACCTGGTACACTCGGGGAGACTCGGTGGTCTGTTCTACCTCGAAACAAAAAAACTCCCCACAGATCAGGCATCTTCCGAACAGCCATATCTGAACAACCAGTCCCTGGCACTTGGGACAGAGCACGCCCAGGGCCTTTGCATCCCGACAGGTGTAAAGTGCGAAGCGGCCCGGGGCTTGAGCCGAATCCCTGTATCCGTCAGGACAGTGATGGAAGCAATATCCATGGCTGAGGTAGTCGGGAACATTCGGGGTCCCGGTGGAAGAGGAATCCATGAATTGGCGGACATGATGCTTCTTCTCCACTGGTTTGGCTCGTACTGTCCCTTTGGCGCCAAAGACACCACGTGCAACACACACTTTGCGGGGGGCTCCTACCCCTTTTTTCCTTCCTGCACGCAGCTCGCGGGCTTTTCCTAGTTCTGGACACGCCCACGAACTATGCATCTAGAAAAAACTCAAACACGGTCCTGTACCTCCATTTTATTCAATAAAATGTGGCGCAGTCCAACTTTCACAATGGCCGAAAACAGTCCAACCTCTGGGGGAGGGTAGCTGCAGAATCCCGGACTCGAGCCCCCACGTGTAGCACACGGACCTTCTTCTCACCTGGCTCACTTGTGAGATAAGGCGCAAGTTTGGCGCAAGTTGCTGCACATTACAAGTCCTTGAATGAATAGTGGAATCCCTCCAGAAGTTTACCGGGCCTCTCTTTCTCCGTGAACTCTCACTGGTCCATCAGAAAGGTCCTCCCCCGACCTCCTCTTCTTAGAGCGGGTCCCCTCTCAAGGGCACCCTGGGATTCCTCCTCTTAGAGATGAGCCCCAGCTAAAGGTGCTGGGCTCGATGGCAAAGCTGCCGTTCCAGGCTAAAGGTGCCTGGGACCGATGCACATGTGCAACCCTGGCCTGGAGGGCCAGGTCACGCGACCCAAACTCCGGAACCCAACTCCATGCGGCGCCTGCCCTTATGTATCCTCTCCCGGCATGCACCGCAGGTTGACCACGCCCACTGTACTACTGCCGAGAGAGGACACCCTAAGGCACAGCACTGTCACCAGTGGTTCAACCCTGACCTGTCATGGCAGTGTCACCTGCAGGCCACAGGGAACTGCACACCAGTACAACACCTGCAGAAACAAAGTAACAGAACCTATCAATAAAAGCGGTCTGAGCCTGGCTACTAGCTCAGACCAACCCCCTAAATTTAGGCACATAGCACCCCTCAAAGTAGAGGGGCGCTACATTCTTAACATTTTGCTGCCATTTGCAGCCCTCTAGCCCTTTCCAGTACTTTTTTAGAGCCATTTTAGTCCTCAAAAGTTCGGGTCCCCATTGACTACAATGGGGTTCGGGGTTAAGTTCGGGTCAAGTTCGGTTCCCGAACTCAAATTTCTTTGCGAAGTTCGGCCGAACCCGTCGAACCCGAACATCCAGGTGTCCGCTCAACTCTAATCAGGAGTCTTGTTATAGGCTATATAGTCTTTTAAGGCTTTCTCCAAATCTGCAGAATGAGACGGGTGGGATAGAATGGAGTTATTAATCTGCCATGTGGGGTCATGTGCCTTAGGAATTATGGAGGCAAATGTGGTTAATACTGCGCTATGGTCAGTCCATGTGAAGGTTATAATGGATTAAGAAAGAAGTTCAGGGGTCATACCTATGGTTATGAGTATTAGACTTGTGCACGGAAAAATTCGTTCCGTTTCGGTTCGCTTCTTGTGCACAACGGAAAAATTTGTTTAGTTTTGGTTTGTTTCTTTCCGGTCCTGTTGATTCGTAATCATTCGTAATTTTGCTAGACGGGATTTTTCATGTTCGGACTAATTTGTATTTTCGCAAGCGACATTTTTCGTTGATTTTTTTGTTGCTTTATAATTCGTACTTTCGGTAGAGTACGTTGTTTTTCGTTGATTCTGGACACAACTCCTACTTTCGTAACTTTTTTTGGGTTCGTTGATTCGTAATTTTCCATGTCTCTCTCACAACGACGCTGCCTATTATGCCTAATGTGCTTCGAATGGATTTGTACTTTTCTAAATACATAGCGGTTATTTGTAACGATTCGAAATCTCGTATTTTACTTTCGTTTTTTACATGCGGCTATAGGCTCCGCCCCTGTACACCATTTTGAGAGGGTTCAGCACGGTGAGGGAGAAGCAGAGAGCAGAGCAGAGTGTTATTGTGCTTCGAATGGATTCAAAATCTCGTATTTTACTTTCGTTTTTTCATGCGGCTATAGCCTCCGCCCCCTGTACACCATTTTGAGAGGGAGTTCAGCATGGTGAGGGAGAAGCAGAGAGCAGAGTGAGTGTTATTGTGCTTTGAATGGATTCGTACATTCGTAACTTTTTTCATAACGAATTATGCCGAAGACATTCGGGCATTCGCTATTTTGCGGTATAATTTATTTCGGATTCGGTTTTATTCGTAATTGCTTTGTTCGGAAATTCGAATGCTTCCGAATGTCCGAAAGTTGCTAAATTCGGACGAATTTTGATTCGTTACGAAACGAATTGCACAAGCCTAATGAGTATATGATCAATTTGGGAAAATGAGTTATGAGGATGAGAGTAGAAGGTGAATTGACGTTTAGCTGGATTCGCATTTTTACGGGAAATAGAGGTGATAGGAATAGGGGATTTGTCTAGAAATGGATAAAGGACTTGATTCGAATCTCCACAAATTAATAATGTGCCCATTTTATGAGTTTCGACCACCTGTAGCAAATGAGAGAGAAAGGATGTTGGAGTTTTGTTTGGGGCATAATATTACACTACTGTGACTGGTGAGTCAGATAGATATCCAGTAAATATGAGATATCGCCCTTCAGGATCTTTAACCCTTTCCATACAGGGCTTTTTATACCACTTCTATACCGGGCCTATTATGGCACTTCTCTCCTACATGTACAAATCATCATTCTTTTGCTAGAAAATTACTCAGAACCGCCAAACATTATATATGTTTTTTTAGCAGACATCCTAGGGAATAAAATTACGGTTGTTGCAACTTTTTATCTTGCACGGTATTTGCGAAATAATTTTTCAAACGCCTTTTTAAAAAATAAATAAAAATGGTTTCATGAATTAAAAAATAACAAAACAGTAAAGGTAGCCCAATTTTTTTTTAAAATATGAAAGATTATGTTACGCCGAGTAAATAGATACCTAACATGTCACGCTTTAAAATTGCGCACACTCATGGAATGGTGCCAAACTTCGGTACTTAAAAATCTCCATACGTGACGCTTTGAAAATTTTTACAGGTTACCAGGCTAGAATTACAGAGGAGGCCTAGTGCTAGAATTGTTGCATGTGCTCTAACGCACGCGGCAATACCTCACATACAGTATGTGGTTTGAACGGCGTTTACATACGTGGGTGGGACTTACGTGTGCGTTCGCTTCTGAGCGCAAACTATTGGTGACAGGGGCGTTTTAATTTTTTTTTATTATTATATATTTTTTTTTTTTACACTTTTTTTTTTTGATCACTTTTATTCCTATTACAGGGAATGTAGACATCCCTTGTAATAGGAATGGTGTGTGACAGGTCCTTTTTATGGAGAGATGCAGGGTAAATAAGACCCAACATCTCTCCTCCAGGCTGGAAAGCATGAGATTGTGAAAAAAAATTCACCAATCTCATGCTTACTAGCCGCAATGGCGGCTTTGTTTTCTTCTGAGGGCCCGGTCGTGACGTAATCACATCGCGCCCGGGCCTCCGACGGTCATAGAGATGACTGGTGACCATCCGGTCACCAGTCATCTCTATGTTCGTCATGTGACCCACCACCGGCGCTGGACGATTCTCTCCGGGCCCCCAATGGCACGGGAGAGCCTGGAGAAGCACCGGATGGCGGCGGGAGGGGGGGGATGTCCCCTCCCGCCGCCTATAAGAACGATCAAGCGGTGGAACTGCCTCTATGATCATTCTTATGGTGCGCAGAATCGCTGGCAGAAGAGAAGGATATCTGAATGATGCCTCTAGCTGCAGGCATCATTCAGATATCCCCCCACAAACCCAGGACGTCATATGACATCCACCCGGAGGGAGAGAGGGTTCCTGCCGGCGTCATTTTACAATGACCCGGTATGGAAGTGGTTAATCTCCAGTGATGTCGCGAACATAACATTTTTCGTTCGCGAATGGCGAACGCGAATTTCCGCAAATGTTCCGCAAAGCGCCATAGACTTCAATAGGCAGGCAAATTTTAAAACCCACAGGGACTCTTTCTGGCCACAATAGTGATGGAAAAGTTGTTTCAAGGGGACTAACACCTGGACTGTGGCATGCCGGAGGGGGATCCATGGCAAAACTCCCATGGAAAATTACATAGTTGATGCAGAGTCGGGTTTTAATCCATAAAGGGCATAAATCACCTAACATTCCTAAATTGTTTGGAATAACGTGCTTTAAAACATCAGGTATGATGTTGTATCGATCAGGTAGTGTAAGGGTTACGCCCGCTTCACAGTGACAGACCAAACTCCCCGTTTAACGCACCGCAAACAACCGCAGACAGTCCATTTGCACAACCGCAAGGCTTTAATGATCACCTTAGATGATCACAAAGAAAATTAATGTTTTTTCTATGCAAAATTATCCAGCTGATCGCTTTTGGTCTGTTCACAATGAAGCAACAACCTTATCTGGGGTGTGCCAACATTGCCATTGCCAACACACTCATAGAGGTGGTCGCTTTATTGTGATACGCAAGCCCCTTCACCACAACAAGGTAACGATCACGAAGGGGAATTGACACATGTATGTGCTTTTTTTTTTGTTTTGTTTTTGCAGCCACAGTGCAGCACCAGAGGCCAGAAAAATTAGGCATGTACACATGCCTGAAAAATGAGGTATTGTTGCAGCCGCTGCCAGAAAAAATTATGTTTTCCAGGCAGAAAGTGCCCTAAAACATTGCGGCTTGAACCCTAGTTGGTGGCAGATAAGTCACGCAAGTCATCCGGCATGCAGAGATAAAATACAGCAGCGTGTGGACCATTTTTAGCCCAAAGGCAGCTCATATCATCAGGCCTTTTTTAGTCAAATGTATCGCCCACTGTCAGTCCCTTCGGGATCCATGCCTCATTCATCTTAATAAAGGTGAGGTAATCTTGACTTTTTTGACCTAGGCGACTTCTCTTCTCAGTGACAATACCTCCTGCTGCACTGAAGGTCCTTTCTGAAAGGACACTTGAAGCAGGGCAGGCCAAAAGTTCTATCGCAAATTGGGATAGCTCAGGCCACAGGTCAAGCCTGCACACCCAGTAGTCAAGGGGTTCATGGCTCCTCAGAGTGTCGCTATCTGCAGTTAAGGCGAGGTAGTCTGCTACCTGTCGGTCGAGTCGTTCTCTGAGGGTGGACCCCGAAGGGCTGTGGCGATGCGTAGGACTTAAAAAGCTCTGCATGTCCTCCATCAACAACACGTCTGTAAAGCATCCTGTCCTTGCCGGCGTGGTCGTGGTAGGAGGAGGATTACTTTCACCTCTTCCCCTGTTAGATTCCCGTTGTGCTGTGACATCACCCTTATACGCTGTGTAAAGCATACTTTTTAATTTATTTTGGAACTGCTGCATCCTTTCCGACTTCTGGTAATTCGGTAACATTTCAGGCACTTTCTGCTTATACCGGGGCTCTAGTAGCGTGGCCACCCAGTACAGGTCGTTCTCCTTCAGCCTTTTTATACGAGGGTCCCTCAACAGGCACGACAGCATGAAAGACCCCATTTGCACAAGGTTGGATGCCGAGCTACTCATGTCCCATTCCTCGTCCTCACTGATCTCACTAAAGGTCTGTTCTTCCCCCCAGCCACGTACAACACCACGGGTACCAGATAGGTGACAATGAGCACCCTGGGATGCCTGCTGTGGTTGGTCTTCCTCCTCCTCAAAGCCACATTCCTCCTCTGACTCCTCTTCCTCAGACTCCTCTTCCAGTGTTGCCGCAGGTCCAGCAAGCGATGCTGATAAGGCTGTTTCTGGTGGTGATGGTGACCACAACTCTTCCTCTTCCTCTTCGCGCTCATCTACGGCCTGATCCAGCACTCTTCGCAGGGCACGCTCCAGGAAGAAAACAAATGGGATGATGTCGCTGATGGTGCCTTCAGTGCAACTGACTAGGTTTGTCACCTCCTCAAAAGGACGCATGAGCCTACAGGCATTGCGCATGAGTGTCCAGTAACGTGGCAAAAAAATTCCCAGCTGCGCAGAGGCTGTCCTAGCACCCCGGTCATACAAATACTCGTTGACGGCTTTTTCTTGTTGGAGCAGGCGGTCGAACATTAGGAGTGTTGAATTCCAACGTGTCGGGCTGTCGCAAATCAAGCGCCTCACTGGCATGTTGTTTCGCCGCTAGATATCTGAAAAGTGCGCCATGGCCGTGTAGGAACGCCTGAAATGGCCACACACCTTCCTGGCCTGCTTGAGGACATCCTGTAAGTCTGGGTACTTATGCACAAAGCGTTGTACAACCAGATTCAACACATGTGCCATGCACGGCACATGTGTCAACTTGCCCAAATTCAATGCCGCCAACAAATTGCTTCCGTTGTCACACACCACTTTGCCGATCTCCAGTTGGTGCGGAGTCAGCCACTGATCCATCTGTGCGTTCAGGGCGGACAGGAGTGCTGGTCCGGTGTGACTCTCTGCTTTCAGGCAAGTCAACCCCAAGACAGCATGACACTGTCGTATCCGGGATGTGGAATAGCCCCTGGGGAGTTGGGGGGTGCAGTTGCTGTGGAGCAAGACGCAGCAGCAGAAGAGGACTCAGCCAAGGAGGTTATCGAAGAGGATGGAGTAGGAGGAGTAGAGGTGGCAGCAGGCCTGCCTGCAAGTCGTGGCGGTGTCACCACCAACTCCTCTGCAGAGCCACGCATTACATGCTTGCCAGCCGTCAGCAGGTTTACCCGTGCTTTGCAGACCAGGTATCAGTGGTCAGATGGACCCTTGCCCCAACACTGTGTGCCAGACATGCCATGACTTCCTTTTGCACAATAGAGTACAGGTTGGGGATTGCCTTTTGTGAAAATAAATTTCGGCCGGGTACCTTCCACTGCGGTGTCCCAATAGCTACAAATTTTTTGAAGGCCTCAGACTCCACCAGCTTGTATGGTAAAAGCTGGCGGACTAAGAGTTCCGACAAGCCAGCTGTCAGACGCCGGGCAAGGGGGTGACTCTGTGACATTGGCTTCTTACGCTCAAACATGTCCTTGACAGACACCTGACTGTGGGCAGATGAGCAGGAACTGCTCAAGGCGAGAGACGGAGTGGCGGATGGTTGAGAGGGGGCAAGGAGGACAGCAGTGGTTGACGTGGCTGAAGATGCTGGACCAGGAGGAGGATGGTGGCTTTGAGCTTGTGTGCTGCTTGTACTCGTCATCATGTGTTGATCCCATAGGCGTTTGTGATGTGCGATCATGTGCCTTCACAAAGCAGTTGTACCTAGGTGGGTGTTGGATTTCCCACGACTCTGTTTCTTTTGGCACAGGTTGCAAATGGCATCGCTGTTATCAGAGGCAGACACACAAAAAAAAGCCACACTGCTGAGCTTTGCAATGATGGCATTCTGGTGGTGGCAACAGCATGCGTTGATTGGCGTGCTGTCTGGCTGACCCCAGGTGCCAGCTGTCTGACTGTGCCACTAGCTCCTTGCGACGACCTCCCCCTGCTTCCAACTCGTCTCCTTCTCCTCTCTATCTCCCCATCTGAACTTTCCCCCTGTTCTTCTCTTCGAGCGGGCACCCACGTGACATCCACGGACACATCGTCATCATCAACCGCTTCACTTGTATCTGACAACTCAGCAAAGTAAGCAGCAGCGGGTAAAACATCATCATCATCACACCGTACGTCCATGTGTGTAATGCTGCCTGACTGAGACATATCCCTTTTATCTACATCCTCTGGCAATAATGGTTGCGCATAACTCATTTCTTCCAACTCATGTGTAAATAACTCCTCTGACGGATCAAGTGAAGCAGCTGTGGTGCTAGTGTTGGTGGTGGCGGCAGGCGGGCGAGTGGTAACTTGAGAGGTGCCTGAAGCTGAGCTGGAGGAGGATGGTGCGTCAAGGTTCCGAGCGGAAGCTGTAGAAGATTGGGTGTCCTGTGTTAGCCAGTCAACTATGTCCTCAGAACTTTTCGAGTTCAGGGTACGTGGCCTCTGAACACTGGGCATTATTCTAGGGCCAAAAAGAATCACAGCACCACGACCACGACGGCCCCTGCGGGGTGGCCTGCCTCTGTCTGTCATTTTTTTTTTTTTTGATTTGTTTAGTTGTACTATGCGTGCAGGCTACTGTGACACCAGATATGAGTGGCACTGTGCACTGGCAGAAGTTGGCAGAGTAGACGCTGTAGGCCTGACACACATGCTGGCAGGCAACTGACTGCTATTCTATTGCAGTCAAATATTTTTTTTTTTTAAATGTAATCTACTGTGACACCAGATATATGAGTGGTGGCACTGGGCAAGTGGGCATAGTATACGCTGTGAGCCTGACACACACACGCTGGCAGGGAACTGCAAGTAGATTACAGAGGGAAAAAAAGCAGACTGATGTACTAGCCCTAAAAAGGGCTTTTTGGGGTGCTGTCAGGACGCTGTCCTTACAGCAGAGATCAGATGAGTCTTTCAGGACTGGAGTGGACACTGAATACACTGGCCTAGCTATAGATTTCCCTATTACATCAGCAGCAGCTACACTGTCCCTCCTCTCACTAAAACTGCAGCTTCCGAATGAATCTAAAATGGATGCTGTCCAGGAGGTGGGAGGGTCTGGGAGGGAGGGTATGCTGCTGATTGGCTGGAATGTGTCTGCTGACTGTGAGGTACAGGGTCAAAGTTTGCTCAATGATGACGAATAGGGGGCGGACCGAACATCGCATATGTTCGCCCGCCGCAGCGAACGTGAACAAGCTATGTTTGCCGGGAACTATTCACCGGCGAATAGTTCGGGACATCTCTATTAATCTCTACCTGGAGAGAGGAAGTTGTACGATTAAATGCCACCAGTTCTCCCCATTAGGGATGAGCTTCGAGTTCGAGTCGAACTCATGTTCGACTCGAACATTGCCTGTTCGCCCGTTCGCCGAACAGCGAACAAATTGGGGTGTTCGCGGCAAATTTGAAAAATCTATGGGAGAAATCTAAAGTGCTAATTATAAAGGCTTATATGCAAGTTATTGTCCTAAAAAGTGTTTGGGGACCTGGGTCCTGCCCCAGGGGACATGTATCAATGCAAAAAAAAGTTTTAAAAACGGCAGTTTTTTCGGGAGCAGTGATTTTAATAATGCTTAAAATGAAAAAATAAAAGTGAAATATTCCTTTAAATTTCGTACCTGGGGGGTGTGTATGATATGCATGTAAAGTGGCGCATGTTTCCCGTGCTTAGAACTGTCCCTGCACAAAGTGTCATTTTTGAAAGAAAAAAAGTCATTTAAAACTCACTCGCGGCTATTAATGAATTGTCGGCTCCCGGCAATACATACAAAAGTCATTGATAAAAAAAAAAAAAAAAAGCGCGGGGTTCCCCAGAAATCAATTACCAGGCCCTTCAGGTCTGGAATGGATATTAAGGGGAACCCCGCCGCAAATTTTAAAAAAAATGGCGTGGAGTCCCCCTAAAAATCCATACCAGACCCCTTATCCGACCACGCAACCTGGCCGGCCGCAGGGGAAAAGGGGGGGACGGGAGAGCGGCCCCCCCTCCCTCCTGAACCGTACCAGGCCACATGCCCTCAACATGGGGAGGATGTCCCCATGTTGATGGGGACAAGGGCCTCATCCCCACAACCCTTGCCCGGTGGTTGTGGGGGTCTGCGGGCGGGGGGCTTATCGGAATCTGGAAGACCCCTTTAACAAAGGGGACCCCCAGATCCCGCCCCCCCTAATGTGAATTGGTAAGGGGTACATTGTACCCCTACCATTTCACGAAGAAAGCGTAAAAAAATGTTTAAAAAACACACAAACACCTTGAAAAAGTCCTTTATTTAAAAAAATAAAATAAAAAAATAAAACATTCCAGCGGTGAAATCCAGTGTCCCGCGGCGATCCCGATGTCCAGCACTGTCCTTCATTGGTTGTGCCTGAGCGGACCTGATGGGGAACTCCCTTTCAGTGTTTTAAATGTATAGACCCGCCCCTTCTAAAGTTCCCCATCAGGTCCGCTCAGCGGACCAGATGCGGAACATGAGAAGGGGCGGGTCTATACATGTATTACCAAAGTGAGAGCAGTTCCCCATCAGGTCCGCCCCCTCGGTATGTCGGACCCGCCTACGTCATTGGCTTGAGCGGGGAACTTCCTTCACTGTGTAATTTAAATTTACATAGTGAAGGAAGTTCCCCGCTCAAGCTTTTACGCTTTCTTCGTGAAATGGTAGGGGTACAATGTACCCCTTACCAATTCACATAGGGGGTGGCCGGGATCTGGGGGTCCCCTTTGTTAAAGGGGTCTTCCAGATTCCGATAAGCCCCCCGCAGACCCCCACAACCACCGGGCAAGGGTTGTGGGGATGAGGCCCTTGTCCCCATCAACATGGGGACATCCTCCCCATGTTGAGGGCATGTGGCCTGGTACGGTTCAGGAGGGAGGGGGGCCGCTCTCTCGTCCCCCCCTTTTCCCCTACGGCCGGCCAGGTTGCGTGCTTGGATAAGGGGTCTTGTATGGATTTTTAGGGGGACTCCACGCCATTTTTTTTTAAATTTGGGGTGGAGTTCCCCTTAAAATCCATGCCAGATCTGAAGGGCCTGGAATGGATATTTGGGGGAACCCCCACGTCAATTTTTTTTAAAATTTGCGGCGGGGTTCCCCTTAATATCCATTCCAGACCTGAAGGGCCTGGTAATTGAATTCTGGGGAACCCCCACGCTTTTTTTTTTTTTTTTTATCAATGACTTTTGAATGTATTGCCGGGAGCCGACAATTCATTAATAGCCGCAAGTGAGTTTTAAATGCCTTTTTTTCTTTCAAAAATGACATTTTTTGCAGGGACAGTTCTAAGCATGGGAAACATGCGCCACTTTACATGCATATCATACACACCCCCCAGGTACGAAATTTAAAGGAATATTTCACTTTTATTTTTTCATTTTAAGCATTATTAAAATCACTGCTCCCGAAAAAACTGCCGTTTTTAAAACTTTTTTTTGCATTGATACATGTCCCCTGGGGCAGGACCCAGGTCCCCAAACACTTTTTAGGACAATAACTTGCATATAAGCCTTTATAATTAGCACTTTAGATTTCGAACGTTCGAGTCCATTGTATTTAATAGGGTTCTAAAGTTCACACGAACATTTTGTCTGTTCGCAGGTTCTGATGCGAACCGAACAAGGGGGTGTTCAGCTCATCCCTGCTCCCCGTTGCTTTGTCTCAGCAGAAGCTGTAAAAACTTGAGGATATAAAGAGCCAAAATATTTAGGGGTGGATGTTTTAGTGAAATGGGTCTCTTGGGAGGGGGCGCATGCGCGAGGCTCGACATGGAGGACGTGTCCCATTAGAGCTCCGCACTCCCCGCTGCACTATCGGGAATCTGAAGCGCACCTGAACCTCCCTGCAACCCCGCTACTCCAGCGATCACTTGTCGGCACACTATAGCCTTACCCGGGATGGTCCTGACCGGTCACCGTGGCAGGAACAAGCCAAAACCGATCAAAGACGCTCTGGCCCGCGCCTCCTCTAAAATGGCGGCGAAGGCCTTAGCCATGCAGCAGGCTGCCTCTCCGGACAGACCGGGACATGCTGACAGTGATGGGGAGGAAGAAACTGCTCTGCATATCGGTGGATCCCCTGCCTTGCCACCCTCAGGTATGTCCCAGGCTGACTTTCTTAAATACATGGAAGTGATGCTGCAGAAGGCCCTTAAAACCACCTCAGACCAAATAACAAGCAGGCTGTCCCGAGAGATTAGGGAGCTAGGCCAGCGCACTGCTGACCTGGAGACTAGAGTGGATGATATAGAGCTTACACTTCAAGAGCAGGCCCAAGAACAGGCAGCCCTCCGTGATGAGAATATCACTCTTCTCTCACGTTTAGAGGATGCAGAGAACCGCTCCCGCAGATCCAACCTGCGTTTACGCGGTATACCCGAAAGTGTGGATGACCTGCAATCTTTCTCCACTGCCCTGTTCCAAGAACTATCGCCCTCCATACCGATCGAGCGTTTGGAATTCGATCGAATCCACAGGGCTCTCACCTGCCGTCAACAGGATGGCCCCCCACGAGATATCATTATTAAGCTGCACTTCTTCCGCACAAAGGAACAACTGCTTGCTGCTGCTCGCAACAAAGACACCCTCCTGTTCCAGGGCCACACATACCAATTGTTTTCCGACCTGGCTCCCCTCACAATAGCCAAACGCCGCGCAATGAAGCCACAACTACAAATTCTCATACAGCACCAGCTGAAATACACATGGTGCTTCCCTTTTGCGTTGCAGTTCTCCTATCAAGGTCACCAACACTCCTGCACATCGCCTGAATCACTTCAGCACCTCCTGGAAACCCTTCACCTGACCGCTCCGGCTCAGTCATCAGAGACTATGTTGCCTCGCACCCCAGCACGTACCACTGCTCACCCTTACACTACCACCCCAAAGAATTCCCAGCCGGGCCCATCCTCCATTCGGAAGGGGACCCCTCCCGTTCACCTCGGGGTGGCTCATCTAGCCAGCAGCTGTTTGTGCCCCGCTGATAATGTTTGCATAACTTTCTCTGCTCTCTGTTTTTTTCCCCTGTGCCTACTGAAGACCTTGTTTGGAGCTCCAGAGACTGCCCACTTCTTTTGCAGCTGACTCTTCAATCAAGGCGAAAGGGGTCTGCCAGAGGCTGGGTCACCCCCCATGACTTGGGGAGACACATGCAGCACCCCAATACCCTATTGGGGTTGCACAGGTTCAGTTTATTTTCTCCTATTTGTTTTTACAATGTGTTACCGTTTGTACACACAGCTTGACATTTAAAAAATTCTTTTTTTTTTTACACAAGCGTCTGGCTGTCGTATAGCCTTCCACCCTGTTATTCTTAATAATGCTGCTATTGAACTTTGAAATGATGTTATCTTGTCCCGTGGGGGGATTTTCCCACCATGGGCCAAGACTCACTTTAGGATTATTTCTGTATCCCCACCTACCTACCCTTCCCTATTTCCTCATCCCTACCCCCCTCCCCATTCTTTAACCTTCCCACGTACCCCCCCCCTCCACCCATCCCCATACCTTCGCCTGTTCCCTTCCCACAGTTTCCCTCCCTGCCCTGTCATACTGAGTTATCCGCTATATCTGTTTATAACTCCCCCTCCCCAGGTATTTGCCTTAATCTATATCCTGTCTATATATTGGTAGCGCTATGCTTACTGTAAATTGTTTTTTCTTTTTTTTTGGGTCTTGGCTTACGAGTTTTCAGACTGCTATATTCTTTAATGATGTACACTCTTAGATAAATTTACTATATCCCGTTTGCAGCGGGGAGCTGTCATTGCTCCCCCCTCTACGGTGCACACACTCTCGAGCTGGCTGGCTGGCTTGTGAGTCTGTGCGCTATTTGGTCGGGTGACAGAGTTTCACTCTTCCCCCTTTTCATGACCATCGGTTTGCCCTACAATGTTTTTCTTCTTTCGTCTTCTTTTCTTTTTCTGTATCTTCTCCCCTTTTTCCCTTTTTCCCCTCTCCAGTCGGCTGGGGGACGCGACCCTGATGGCACCTTCTATGAAGCCCCCCCATGACCTCGGATGGCCCCCCTGAGCGTACTTTCTTTAAACGTTAAGGGTCTTAATTCTCCCAATAAAAGGGTTAAAGCCTTCCAATATTTTACTTCCCTGAAGGCGGGGATAGTAGCTCTTCAGGAAACACATTTTTCAACTCGTTCAACCCCAACATTTTTCAGCCCTCAATACCCCCAGGTGTTTACTGCCTCCGCCTCCACGAAACAGCGAGGCGTTTTGATAGCTCTACACCGCTCCCTCCCTTTTTTAGTATCTTCTGAAATTAAAGACCCAGAAGGTCGCTACATTATACTTATTGGCTTGCTACAGGATGTTGAAACCACCCTAGTTTCATACTATGCCCCGAACAATAATCCAAACCCATTTTTCTCTCACTTGTTCCAGGTTTTGCGCACCCACTGTAAAGGCACACTTATCTTATGTGGCGACTCCAATCCTGTGATGCAACCACATCTAGATAAATCCCCATACACTCCTGAGCAATATTCCCCCTCCATACGTTTTCGGAAATTAATCCAGCAAGCCTCTCTACTCGACACTTGGCGCGAGTGCAACCCGACTAAAAAGAACTATACTTTCTACTCTTATCCCCATAGATCCTTTTCCAGAATCGACCATATTTTTGTTTCAGTCGCATCCTCCCCAACTTTACTCAGCTCTACTATCCAACCCATTACTTGGTCGGACCACTGTGCAGTACTCACCACTATCTCCTCCTTAATCCCGCATTCTAAAGACGGTACATGGTGTATTAATGAAGCTCACCTCGCTGACCAATCCTACTGTCTTGATATCCAGGTCGCTCCTAAAGATTATTTACAACACAACTCTACCCTGGGTATCTCTCCTGTCCTTCTCTGGGAGGCACATAAACCGGTTAATAGGGGTACATGCATCTCGGTATCTACTCACCTGAAACGAGACAAGAAAATCCAATTGGCTAAGTTAGAACGGGACTTTCACCACTGTTTCCTTCAGTTTCAATCTTCTCCCACTGATTCACATAGAACTGCGCTGGAAAAAGCCAAAACTGAGTTGGACCTGCTGTTGGCTGAATCGGCCGATAAGGCCATCCGCAGGTCAAATCACACCATCTACACTAAGGCCAACAAGCCAGACACGTTTCTAGCCATGCGCCTCCGGCATCCGGAAAGAAACAATGCACCCATCAGACTGCGAATAGATAAGAATACCTACACTAGCAATCCTGTTAAAATCTTATCTGAATTTCGTAAATGCCTCAAAGAGTTATATGAGGCAAAATCCTCTTTCTCTCCCTCCCAGGCCGAAGCACTATTCAGGGACATTCCTCTACCCACTGTGAGGGGGTTAGCTCGGCAGCGGGTGTGTGTGACCCCCGGGATGGGCTCCCCACACAAAAACAGGCCCAGCAAACGGAGGTTGTGGTTTTCAAAATCAAAAAAAAGGTGCGGTTTATTTTCTATTTACGGTGACAAAACACAGCAAAGCCAAAAGAAACATATAAACAAAATAAATCCTGGTCAACTTGACCTCTGACTAAACATACAGGTTTCCTAACTAACAACTGGGATCAGCCTAGTGCTGTCCTAGTCCCTAAGTCCCTGGTTTTAAATGTCCAAGCAAATAGCCACACAGGCTTTTTCTCACCGCACAGGGGTTCACTCTCCCTAGACAGTCCACACAGGTCTGGTTCCAGGCATGAGCTAACATCTAATGAAGCTGGGAGTTCTTATAGAGGCCTAAATGAGCTGACAAGCTTCAGCTGGCCTCATCAACTCCCTGTCTGTACGACGCCCAGCCCTCTCCCTAGAGGTATGAGTCATCCATGAGCCCACTAGCCTTATACAACTTTCCACCTAGTTGTATAAGTCGGCGTAAAGCCTGAATCTGGGCGAAATATATCTACCCCCCTGGATGCAACCAGGTGACTTTACCTTCCTGCTGTCACATACCCCCCCCCTCTTGTTTTAACCTCGGGGTTGGAACACCAGCAATCAGGCATTCATGTACTCGAGACAAAGCATCCACATTCCCCATTTGAACGCCAGGGCGATGCTTTACTGTGAAGTTGAATTCCTGGAGGGCCAGGAACCACCTATTCACTCTTCTATTTGTTTCCTTGTTTTGAGCCATCCACTTTAACGGAGCGTGATCCGTAACCATGTCAAAGTGCCTACCTAGCAGGTAGTACCGAAGGGAATCTAGAGCCCACTTCACCGCTAAACACTCCTTTTCAACGGTGGCGTAATTTACCTCATGGGACTTCAACTTCCTGCTGAGGTAAATGACTGGGTGCTCTTCCCCGTTCCAGACCTGGGACAATACTGCTCCTAACCCCACATCTGACGCATCACTTTGTACGACAAAGTCTTTAGAGAAGTCGGGTGAGTACAACACTGGCTGGCTACATAAGGCTTGTTTCAAGAATTGGAATGCTGCCTCAGCCTCGGGGGTCCATTTAATCATGACCGACCCTTTCCCCTTCGTTAGGTTGGTTAGGGGCACAGCCTTAGAAGCAAAGTGGGGAATGAATCGCCGATAATACCCAGCGATTCCCAGAAAGGCTCGTACCTGCTTCTTGCTGTTGGGACGTGGCCAACTCTGGATGGCCTCGACTTTGTTGAGTTGGGGTTTTATTACTCCCCTCCCAATGGTGTACCCAAGATATTTGGCCTCCTCCTGCCCAATGGTACACTTCTTGGGGTTAGCCGTAAACCCCGCTTCCCGAACAGAGTCCAGGACTGCTTGCACTTTTGGCAGATGTGAGGCCCAATCTGTGCTATGGACAATTACGTCATCCAGGTAAGCCGCAGCATACTTCCGATGGGGCCTCAGCATCTGGTCCATTTTCCGCTGGAATGTGGCCGGCGCATTCTGTAACCCGAACGGCATTCTTTTATATTGGAACGCCCCGTCTGGGGTTACAAATGCGGTTTTCTCTTTGGCCAATTTGGCCAGGGGGATTTGCCAATACCCTTTTGTGAGGTCAAGAGTCGTCATGTATCGGGCTGTTCCCAGCCGGTCGATCAACTCATCTATACGTGGCATGGGGTAGGTGTCAAATTTTGTAACTTTGTTCAACTGACGAAAATCGTTACAAAATCGCCAGCTCCCATCCGGTTTAGGCACCAACACAATGGGACTAGACCAATCACTTTGGGACTCCTCTATCACCCCTAAGTTCAGCATTTTCTGTACTTCCTCCCGTATTGCCTCCCGTCGGGCCTCTGGGATCCGATAGGGTTTTAACTTCACCCTTTCACCGGGCGGGGTAATGATGTCATGCTCTACCCCAAATGTTTGTCCCGGCAGCTCAGAGAATACCTCCTTGTTGCGAAGCACAAACTCCTTAACCTCCTGTTGTTGGGGTTGTGACAAGGTGGCTGCTATTCCAACCTCAGGAATCACGCAACCAGTTTGAGCTGGTGACCAAGTGTCTGCGACTAGGGACTCTCTATCCCTCCAGGCTTTCAACAGATTAACGTGATAGATCTGTTCGGGCTTTCGCCTTCCTGGTTGTCTGACCTTGTAATTCACTTCACTCACTTTTTCCATTATCTCGTAGGGGCCTTGCCATTTGGCAAGGAATTTACTTTCAACCGTAGGGACAAGTACCAGTATCCTATCCCCCGGGGAAAAGGTACGGGTCTTGGCTCCACGGTTGTACACTCTCTGCTGTGCTAACTGCGCTTGGGCCAAATGTTCCTTCACGATGGGCATTACCTGTGCAATTCGGTCTTGCATCAGGGCGACATGCTCAATCACACTCCTGTGGGGAGAACTCTCACTTTCCCAAGTTTCCTTGGCAATATCCAACAGCCCTCTTGGGTGTCTCCCATACAGTAACTCAAAGGGGGAGAATCCCGTAGAGGATTGGGGCACCTCCCTAATAGCAAACATCAAATAAGGAAGTAAACAGTCCCAATCCTTTCCATCTCTATCCACCACTTTCTTCAACATTTGTTTTAGGGTTTTGTTGAATCTTTCAACCAGCCCATCGGTTTGGGGGTGATACACAGACGTACGCAATTGCGTCACTTTGAACAATTTACACAGCTCCTTCATAACCCGGGACATAAAGGGTGTACCTTGGTCCGTAAGCAGTTCTTTACAAATACCCACCCGGCTAAACACAAGAGATAGCTCTTTGGCTATGGTTTTGGCCGAGGTATTTCGGAGAGGGATCGCTTCTGGATAACGGGTGGCATAGTCCATTATAACTAATATGTACTGGTGCCCCCTAGCGGACTTGATTATAGGACCTACCAAATCCATGGCGATCCTCTCAAACGGGACCTCAATGATGGGTAGAGGGGCCAGCGGGCTACGGAAATGTGGCATCGGGGCCGACCTCTGACACACAGGGCAGGAGGAACAATAATTTTCTATGTCCTTCATCACCCCCGGCCAATAGAATCTCTGTAATACCCTCTCTCGGGTTTTCTCTGTCCCCAGATGACCTCCAAGAATGTGCCCATGGGCCAACTCCAACACCAACTTCCTGTAAGGTTTGGGCACCACAAGCTGCTCAACGGTTTCTTCTGCCCTTTTTGCCACCCGATACAGTAGGTCCTTCTCTACGCTGAAGTATGGGTAAGTGCAGGTATTATCTGGGTTCACTAACTCGCCATCTATTTTCACTACGTTTTCGCGTGCCTTTATTAGGGCGGGGTCTTTCAACTGTTCTGTGGCAAAGTTTTCCCTGTGAACCTCAAGATCAGAAAACTCCACAGACGGTAGGTTTTCGTCTGAGGAGGTGGGCTCCTCTCCAGTTTCTTGAGTCTCCCCTGCCAATACTGATAAGGGAAATTCCGGAGAGTCCTCACCACTCTCAGGGGAGTTCTGGCTATCACATTCCTGGTACATAGGGGCACCAGTGGGGGGCTCAGGATCATCCCACAGTTCCCAGAACTTCGGAAAATCCCTTCCCACAATGGCGTCATACGGTAACTGAGATACTAAGCCCACTGGATGAGAGAGGGTACCTTTGGGGGTCTCGAAACACACTGTAGTCACTGGATACTCTCGGGTGTCCCCATGCACACAAATAACAGCTACCTTGCTATTCCCAGAGACCTCTGTTTTAACTAACTCAGCCTTTATCAGGGTCACAAGGCTACCTGAATCCAGCAATACCACAACATTTCTACCATTAACACACATTTTGCATAAATGTTTCTCAATTCCTCGAATGGCAGTGCATGCGACTGTCGCACACAGCGACTGACGTCTGCCCGTCAGAAAGTCACACTGCATGGGTTCCTCCACAACCGGGCAATTGGCTGCAATATGTCCCGCTTGCCGGCAGCGGTAGCAAACGATCCTTCTTGCCGCCTCTTGAGCCGCTGATTTCCCAGGCTGTTCTCGCCAAACTTGGGGTAGAGCTCCCACCCTCTCACTCTCTCCACCCTTACCCCTTGGAATCCTCTTATCCGCCCCTGGGGATGGTCTGGTCTTAGGGTGGAAAGTCCGAGTGTCTCTGGAAGAGGCCGTCAGGTTCTCTGTAGCCAAGTATTTCTCCACACGATCCACAAGACCATCGGCCGTCTCTGGGTCTCCATGGCTTACCCAGTTTTGGATGGCAGTAGGAAGAGCTCTCAAAAACCGATCCATTACAACACGTTCCACAATCTTTGGTGCGGACAAAGTCTCTGGCTGTAGCCACTTTCTGCTCAGGTGAATGAGATCATACATTTGAGACCTGGGGGGTTTTCCAAGCTGGAAAGTCCAGTTATGCACACGCTGAGCCCGGACAGCCTGGGTGACACCCAGCCTTGCCAATATCTCAGCTTTTAGCATCACATAGTCTTTTGCTTGGTCAGGCTCTAGGTCATAGTAAGCCTTCTGCGATTCACCAGTTAACAGAGGAGCCACCAGTCCAGCCCACTGCTCCTCAGGCCACTTTTCTCTTTCAGCGGTCCTTTCAAATGTGGTCAAAAATAACTCTGGATCATCCTCTCCAGTCATTTTTGTCAATAAACGACTCACCCCAAAGGACGCGGTATTAGTGGGACGGCTTTCCTCACTGGTCTGCGGACGTTGCTGCATTACTGCTTCCATCTGTTGTTGTAGTCTCTGCTCTTGCTTCTGTAACAGGTCTATGAAGCGGGCCTCAGATTGCTGCTGGGCTTGTTGCTGAGCTTCCAGACTCTGTTGGTGAGCTTGCTGCTGGGCTGCAAGGCTCTGTTGATGAGCTGCAAGGCTCTTTTGCAAACCTGCATTTGTCTGCTGTTGATTGGCATTTGCTAGAGCCAGCTGCTTCAGTATCTCCTCCATGCTGGCTTAAAAAAAACTGCCCGCATTCTCCACCAACTGTGAGGGGGTTAGCTCGGCAGCGGGTGTGTGTGACCCCCGGGATGGGCTCCCCACACAAAAACAGGCCCAGCAAACGGAGGTTGTGGTTTTCAAAATCAAAAAAAAGGTGTGGTTTATTTTCTATTTACGGTGACAAAACACAGCAAAGCCAAAAGAAACATATAAACAAAATAAATCCTGGTCAACTTGACCTCTGACTAAACATACAGGTTTCCTAACTAACAACTGGGATCAGCCTAGTGCTGTCCTAGTCCCTAAGTCCCTGGTTTTAAATGTCCAAGCAAATAGCCACACAGGCTTTTTCTCACCGCACAGGGGTTCACTCTCCCTAGACAGTCCACACAGGTCTGGTTCCAGGCATGAGCTAACATCTAATGAAGCTGGGAGTTCTTATAGAGGCCTAAATGAGCTGACAAGCTTCAGCTGGCCTCATCAACTCCCTGTCTGTACGACGCCCAGCCCTCTCCCTAGAGGTATGAGTCATCCATGAGCCCACTAGCCTTATACAACTTTCCACCTAGTTGTATAAGTCGGCGTAAAGCCTGAATCTGGGCGAAATATATCTACCCCCCTGGATGCAACCAGGTGACTTTACCTTCCTGCTGTCACACCACGTTATCAGATTCTGGTCGTGAGTCTCTGGAACAGCCCGTTACAATCGAAGAGGTCCTCCTGGCTATCAAAACTCCTAAATCCCATAAACGACCAGGCCCTGATGGACTCTCCGGTACCTATTTTAAAAATTTGCTACCACCTTAGCCCCACATCTTTCCAACTCCTTTAATGCACTACTCCAACAACATTCCTTTGGTCGAGACACGTTGACAGCCATTATAGCCATGATACCTAAGCCCAATACAGACAGCTCCCTCTGGTCCAACTTCAGACCCATTTCCCTGCTCAACCTTGACATCAAGCTTTTAGCCAAAATTATGGCATTACGCCTTAATCCTATTATAGGGGGACTGATACATAAAGACCAGGTGGGGTTTATGCCGCATCGACAAGCTAGTGATAATGTCCGCCGAATAGTCCTGCTTCAACATTTGGCCAGGAAACGTAATATTCCTATGCACCTGTTATCTCTTGACATTAGGAAAGCATTCAATACGGTCTCATGGCCCTACCTGAACTATGTACTTTCCCGTTGGGGTTTTTGCCCCCATTTCTTACAATGGATTAGTTCCCTTTATAACTACCCTCAAGCTTATGTCAAGTATTCAGGGTTCAGGTCTGATAGCTTTGATATACGAAGAGGGACTAGACAGGGGAGCCCCCTCTCTCCCCTAATTTTTGCTTTAGCAATAGAACCCCTAGCCGCTTTGATCAGAGCGAACCCGAACATTAAAGGACTAGAAATTGCATCCACCTCACAAAATTTGCTTGTTTGCTGATGATGCGCTCCTGTTCGTAACTTCCCCCCGTATAACTCTTCCAAATCTTCTTCAGATCTTGGAAAAGTTTGCGAATGTATCTGGCTTAGAGGTTAACCAATCCAAATCCAGAGCCCTCAACGTGTCTCTTCCACACCAGGAATTTCTCCACCTACGAGACCACTTCCCTTTCCACTGGTCCACGATCCCTCTCCCATACCTAGGTATAAAACTAACCAGTGATCCAGCTTCTCTTTACCAGGCCAATTATCTCCCGATGCTATCCCACCTCTCCTCCATGTTAGACACCTGGAAACCACTGTGCGTTTCTTGGCTTGAGCGGGTTGTGGCTGTTAAAATATCTCTACTCCCTAAATTGTTGTACCTTTATAGAGTCCTTCCGATAGCAATCCCTTCTTACTTTCACAGAATCGTTCAGACTCGTGTATTTAAGTATATTTGGGGCTCCACAAAACCTAGAGTGTCCAGGTCCATCCTCCTTCGCCATAAACTTAGTGGGGGCCTAGGACTACCTAACTTTGCCCGCTACTACCACGCTGCTCGGCTGGCTCAAATAACCCTGTACCACGCATCACATGAAATCCCGCTGTGGGTCAGTCTGGAAGCAATAGACATTTCCCCCTTAATAATCTCCAATTTGCTGTGGCTGCCCGCTTCCACTAGAGGCCCCATATCCAACCCGGTCACTCGCCTACGTGGTCGCTTTAACTTGATCTCATCCCATACCCCCTTACTTTCCTTTATAGGCCACCCGCGTTTTTATCCTGCCTTCACTGAACCTGGTTCTTTCCGGCTTTGGTGTCAGGCAGGACTAACCCGAGTCTGCGACCTTCTCACTAAAACCGCTATTAAAACATTGCCAGCACTTCAATCCCAAGCTCATTTACCTCCTGGAGAATGTTTTCTTTACCTCCAAATAGCCCACTTTGTCAGAGCAACAATAGCAACTAGCTCCTCTTTAGATAGCTTATCCCTTTTTGAAGATATCTGTAAGTCGGACCCGCATGCCCCTGGTATCAT
Source organism: Rana muscosa (assembly GCA_029206835.1). Lineage (NCBI taxonomy): Eukaryota > Metazoa > Chordata > Amphibia > Anura > Ranidae > Rana > Rana muscosa. Next base: position 1,226,054,104 of record CM055122.1, on the reverse strand, counting down.
CTCACGTATCTATACCCACTTAACTTCTACCTCAGCCGGCCTCCCCCTTTATGCTACACAGTGGTCCAAGGACCTACAATTGGGACTAGATGTGGATGACTGGACAAACATATGGGCTAACACAAAGTCCTCTACGCAGAATGTAGTGGCGTTGGAGGCAAATTACAAGGTCCTCATGCGGTGGTATCTTGTTCCCGCTAGAATCTCGAAATTTCTCCCGTCCTATCCACCTGAATGTTTCAGAGGCTGTAGGGAGAGGGGTACTCATGTCCACATCTGGTGGTCTTGTCCCATTGTGCAACGATTTTGGGCAATGGTATTTCAGATAGCTTCCACCCTACTTCATGACACCTTGACTCCTGACCCCTCTCTGGCTCTGTTAAACCATATACAGGGTGACTACACTAGGGCCCAGCGCCGCATCCTCCTTCAATTAACTACAGCAGCTAAGCAGACAATAGCTAGGGCCTGGAAAACCCCACTTCTACATATTGCAGAAGTGAAAAATAGAGTAACTCAAGCAATGATACACAGTAAGATTGAAGCCACCATCCTAGACCGTCTTCCCCAACACTGCAAAATCTGGACACCCTGGGTGGAGAACTTCCTCCCCCCGGATTTTGACGCTGACCTGCTTAAGCTGTGATATATCATGGATTGTCCATGCTGGCTACGGTGCCCACTGGGGACTCGTGTCCCCCCGCCGACACTTCCCTTCCCTCTCGCACCTCTCTTACGCTCTTCTTTTCTCTTCCTCTTCCCACTGCTCTCTTCTTCTCTTAGACTTTCTCTTCTTTTTCCTTCCCAATTGAAATGTTCCTCTCATAATCTCTACAACAAAGATGGGACTTAATACCTGGATCTCTCTGCAGATTGTATATTCTGATCCTGCAGATGACAAGTTATGTTTGGTGCTATCTCTGGACTGGACTTTTTACTTTTTATGTTTTTTTTTAAGATATATAGTTGATCGTTGTTTCTGTTTTGTTTTTCTTTTCTCTCTGTCCCATCACAATTACTCCCAAACCATGGATGTTGTAGCGATAGACTCTACCTAATCTAAGTCCTGCTTCGCTTTCATGGACATTATTCCGGTTTGGTTGTTTAGGCCTTAATATAATTCTCTTCAGATACATCACTTGTTATGCTGTACAGCTTTCACTGAGATTGTCTTTTTCTGTACACTGTGATTCTGTTAAAATAAAAATATTTGAACTGAAATGGGTCTCTTGGAGACATAACATGCGCTTTTGTTGAAGCTAGGGAGCGAAATACGTTTGTACGTTTTTGAGGTATGTTGAGGCCTTGTACATTCAAAGGCAATACATTTAAAGGGGCCATTCAAGTATCAGGAAATCAATATAAAAACATACATTATATTTGTGTTTGTGAACCGCATAATAATACTTACCCCGGGAGTAGCAAAGTTCCATAGAAAAAGATAGAAAGGATTGAAAAAGAAAAAGAAAAAATTAGAATCATATAAACAGATAATAGTAAGTCAAACATGTTTACAACAAGTAAAAATGTGGCATACTGAGTGTGTAGGGAATACAGACCCAGAGGCCAAAAATCCATCCAAGGAAGTCCCCCTAAAGACAAATGGGAGGAAAATCCTGGGATAGAGTAGTGGGGAGAGCAGTGACTAGCTCCCGGGACCACAACAGACAAAATTGTAAATATTGAAAAAAAATTAAATAATAAAATGTTAACACCCATGTATAAGATCATTTTAGTTATATGAGGTGTAGGAGAAGCTCAAAAAGTAGTAAAAACTTTCCAGTTTGAATAAGAACGAACTAGAAATAGAGCTACTGTCAGTAGCCGTTAGGCTATCTAAAAAAAGGAAATTAACAAACTCAGAGCTGTTGAAGAGAAAAGGACCTGGATATGTTCCTCAGTCCATAGTGTCTGCAGGATTTCTGTCGGGCGAATTGAAGCGAGAATGCTTAGTAGGACTGTGTTGATCTCCATTGCCCTTGGATTTGGATGCTTCACTCGCATTGTAAGATGTAGTATGTCTGCGAGAACTATCAGATAAAGAAACTGATCGGTCCAGTAGATGAAGGTCCTGTAGTACATTTTGAAGCTCATCAGCAGATTTGCATCTATATTTGGAGCTAAGATGGGTAAAACGTATGGAAAACGGAAATCCCCATTTATATGATATCTGATTTTGCTGAAGAATTTGAAGAAGGGGTTTCAAAACTCGCCTTTTAGTAACTGTAGTAGGAGACAGGTCAGCAAAGATTTGGTAAGGTTTTCCTTGGAAAGTGAGAGAATCCTTTGCACGTGCTGCGGCAAAAAGATGCTCTTTGGTCCGAAAATAGTGAAATTTCACTATTATGTCACGTGGTGTTCCTGCAGCTTTGAGTGGTATCAGAGCCCTGTGAATCCTATCTATCTATCTCCAAATGATCAATAGGGATTGATGGTTGCAGCTCTTAGAATAGGGCAGTTATAGTGGACTGAAGATCAACAACTGCCTCAGGGATTCCATGAATGCATAAGATAGAGTGACGCGCCCCATTCTCAAAAGTCTTTTAAACTTGCGTTTAGGGTAAGGTTTTCTTCCTTTAAATTCTCTAACTCATGTAGTTGAGATTGTACGTAGGGATGAGCTCGGTGTTCGAGTCGAACATAAGTTAGACTCGAACATCGGCTGTTCGACCGTTCGGCGAACATCGAACGATTTGGGCCGTTCGCGCCAAATTCGAGTGACGCGAACGGCCCACAATACACTGCGCCATCGCAGTGCAATCCCGGCGCTGTGATTGGCCAAGCATGCACTGTGACCCCGCATGCTTGACCAATCACAGCGCCGGCAGCTAGGAGAGCCATAATTGGCCACAGGCAGGTTGCCTGTGGCCAATTATAGCTCAGGGGGTTTAGCACACGCCCCACACTATAAAAGGCCGCCAGCGCAGCGGCCTTGTGTAGTGTGTTCCGGCGCAGGGAAACAGAAGGATAGGCAAGGACAGTGTGATATTCTTTGTGCTATTCTTGTGTGCAGGGAGAGAGAAGGATAGGCAGGGAGAGTGTCAGTGTCATATTCTTTGCTAAACCTTGTGTGCAGGGAGAGAGAAGGATAGGCAGGGGACAGTGTCAGTGTCACATTCTTTGCTAAACCTTGTGTGCAGGGAGAGAGAAGGATAGGCATGGAGAGTGTCAGTGTCATATTCTTTGATAAACCTTGTGTGCAGAGAGAGAGAAGGATAGGCAGGGAACAGTGTCAGTGTCATATTCTTTGCTAAACCTTGTGTACAGGGAGAGAGAAGGATAGGCAGGGGACAGTGTCAGTGTCATTGTTGCTAAGCCTCCTGCACATTATACACCTGAAGTTAGCCCGTATTGCTGTGTTTTCCTGGAGTGTTACACCAACAGGCATTTGCAGCACTTACAGCGGGCGTAATGTTTGCCTCCTGCACATTATACACCTGAAGTTAGCCCGTATTGCTGTGTTTTCCTGGTGTGTTACACCAACAGGCATTTGCAGCACTTACAGCGGGCGGAGTGTGCCTCCTGCACATTATACACCTGAAGTTAGCCCGTATTGCTGTGTTTTCCTGGTGTGTTACACCAACAGGCATTTGCAGCACTTACAGCGGGCGGAGTGTGCCTCCTGATCATATTACACCTGAAGTTAGCCCGTATTGCTGTGTTTTCCTGGTGTGTTACACCAACAGGCATTTGCAGCACTTACAGCGGGCGGAGTGTGCCTCCTGCACATTATACACCTGAAGTTAGCCCGTATTGCTGTGTTTTCCTGGTGTGTTACACCAACAGGCATTTGCAGCACTTACAGCGGGCAGAGTGTGCCTCCTGATCATATTACACCTGAAGTTAGCCCGTATTGCTGTGTTTTCCTGGTCTGTTACACCAACAGGCATTTGCAGCACTTACAGCGGGCGGAGTGTGCCTCCTGCACATTATACACCTGAAGTTAGCCCGTATTGCTGTGTTTTCCTGGTGTGTTACACCAACAGGCATTTGCAGCACTTACAGCGGGCGGAGTGTGCCTCCTGCACATTATACACCTGAAGTTAGCCCGTATTGCTGTGTTTTCCTGGTGTGTTACACCAACAGGCATTTGCAGCACTTACAGCGGGCAGAGTGTGCCTCCTGCACATTATACACCTGAAGTTAGCCCGTATTGCTGTGTTTTCCTGGTGTGTTACACCAACAGGCATTTGCAGCACTTACAGCGGGCGGAGTGTGCCTCCTGCACATTATACACCTGAAGTTAGCCCGTATTGCTGTGTTTTCCTGGTGTGTTACACCAACAGGCATTTGCAGCACTTACAGCGGGCAGAGTGTGCCTCCTGATCATATTACACCTGAAGTTAGCCCGTATTGCTGTGTTTTCCTGGTCTGTTACACCAACAGGCATTTGCAGCACTTACAGCGGGCGGAGTGTGCCTCCTGCACATTATACACCTGAAGTTAGCCCGTATTGCTGTGTTTTCCTGGTGTGTTACACCAACAGGCATTTGCAGCACTTACAGCGGGCAGAGTGTGCCTCCTGCACATTATACACCTGAAGTTAGCCCGTATTGCTGTGTTTTCCTGGTGTGTTACACCAACAGGCATTTGCAGCACTTACAGCGGGCAGAGTGTGCCTCCTGCACATTATACACCTGAAGTTAGCCCGTATTGCTGTGTTTTCCTGGTGTGTTACACCAACAGGCATTTGCAACACTTACAGCGGGCGGAGTGTGCCTCCTGCACATTATACACCTGAAGTTAGCCCGTGTTGCTGTGTTTTCCTGGTGTGTTACACCAACAGGCATTTGCAGCACTTACAGCGGGCAGAGTGTGCCTCCTGATCATATTACACCTGAAGTTAGCCCGTATTGCTGTGTTTTCCTGGTGTGTTACACCAACAGGCATTTGCAGCACTTACAGCGGGCAGAGTGTGCCTCCTGCACATTATACACCTGAAGTTAGCCCGTATTGCTGTGTTTTCCTGGTGTGTTACACCAACAGGCATTTGCAGCACTTACAGCGGGCAGAGTGTGCCTCCTGCACATTATACACCTGAAGTTAGCCCGTATTGCTGTATTTTCCTGGTGTGTTACACCAACAGGCATTTGCAGCACTTACAGCGGGCAGAGTGTGCCTCCTGCACATTATACACCTGAAGTTAGCCCGTATTGCTGTGTTTTCCTGGTGTGTTACACCAACAGGCATTTGCAGCACTTACAGCGGGCGGAGTGTGCCTCCTGCACATTATACACCTGAAGTTAGCCCGTATTGCTGTGTTTTCCTGGTGTGTTACACCAACAGGCATTTGCAGCACTTACAGCAGGCTTAGTGTGATTCCTGCAAAATATACTCCTGAACCTAGGCCTTATTGCTGGTTTTCCCATCTCCTTGCAGGCCATTAGAATGTCTGGAAGGTAAACAAGGAGAGGCAGACAGTCAGGAGCCAATAAAAGAGGGCAAGCAGGCTCTGTGTCTAGAGACAACAGTGCTGGTCGTGGACGCGGTACATCGCCATCAGCACGTGGCCATGGGACACGCTTGTCCTTCTTTTCGGCAGCTGGACGTGTTGAGCCGCATCATGCCGAAGACTTGGTAGAGTGGATGACCAAGCCCTCCTCATCCTCCTCACCCTCTCTCACCCAGGCTCAGGGTACTGGCAAAGCAGCTGCCAAAGCGTCCTCTTCCCTGGTATCAATGTCATCATCAGTCACTCCTTCCCTAGACCAACCATGTCCTCCTGAGGAGTCCCCCGAACTGTTTGAGCACAGTGTTGGGTACATGCTCCAGGAGGATGCCCAGCGTTTCGAAGGGTCTAATGATGATACCCAGCTAGAGGAAGGCAGTAGCGTGAGAGCAGAGAGAGGGGATGCTCAAGAAGGACACCAATATGGCAGTCATGTTCCAGCAGCTGCAGCATACTGCCAGATTGGCTCCAGTGATGAGGAGGGAGGGGATGATGAGGTCACTGACTCCATGTGGGTGCCTAATAGGAGAGGAGGAGGAGGAGGAGGATGAGGAGGAGGCACATCTCCAACGAGCCAGGATGCCCTCGGGGGGCCAGCGTAAGGGCAGCACACCGACGGAATCACACCGCAGAGCTCCGCCTGTGCAGGGCGCTGCCTCTGCCCGTTATTCAAAAAGTTCTTTGGTGTGGGCCTTTTTTGAGTCGAGTGCATCAGATTGCACAGCTGCTGTTTGCAACATATGTCTCAAGCGTATATCGCAAGGCCAAAACATCACCCGCTTGGGCACCACATGCTTGACCAGACATATGTTGACCTGCCATGCAGCTCGTTGGCAAGCCTACCTTAAAGACCCACACCAAAGAACAAAGCGGACCTCTCCTTGCACCACATCAGCTGGGATCTCCAACCCCACTATACCTTCAGTCCTCTCTGAAACCTGCACTGAGAGGAATGAAGGTGTAGAATTAGGTGTGTCACAGCCAAGTACTTGCGGGCACTCTGCTAGCAGTACACCGACGTCCGATTCTAGCAGGCAAATTTCCCTGCCCCAGCTGCTGGACCGTCGAAAGAAGTTCACTCCCAGCCATCCACATGCCCAGCGGTTTAATGCTAGCTTGGCTAAATTGCTTGCGCTTCAACTGCTGCCTTTTCAGTTGGTAGACTCGGCCCCCTTCCGTGAGTTTGTGCAATGGGCGGTTCCTCAGTGGCAGGTTCCCAAACGCCACTTTTTCTCACGGAAGGCGATTCCGGCTCTCTACCGGTATGTGGAAGGCAATGTCCATGCCTCGCTGGACAGGGCGGTCAGCGGTAAGGTGCATATTACCGCTGACTCATGGTCCAGCAGGCATGGACAGGGACGTTACCTTTCTTTCACGGCCCATTGGGTCACTCTTGGCAGCTGGGAAGGATGCAGGACAAGGTGCAGTAGTGTTGGAGGTTGTTCCGCCGCCACGCCTCCAAAATGCTACTACTGGTTGTGACACACCTCTCTTCCACCCCCTCCTCTTCTTCTTCCTCCATGGCCTCTTCCTGTGCTTTGTCCTCGGAACCAGCGGTGCTCCGTAGGCATTCAAGGGGCTACGCAAGTACGCAGGCAAAAAGATGCCATGTCGTGCTTGCGCTGGTGTGTTTGGGGGACAGGAGCCACACTGGGGCAGAGGTTCTGTTTGCTCTGCAGGGGCAGGCCGAGAGGTGGTTGACGCCACGCCAGCTTAAGCCAGGAATGGTGGTTTGCGACAATGGCACCAACCTCCTCTCCGCCATCCGACAGGGACAACTGACCCATGTGCCCTTTGTGGCTCACGTCCTTAGCCTGGTGGTGCAGCGGTTCTTGGGCAGGTACCCAGGCTTACAGGATGTCCTGAGGCAGGCCAGGAAAGTCTGTGTGCATTTCCGCAGATCTTATAATGCTAGTGCTCGCCTGGCTGAGCTGCAAAAGGAGTTGAACCTGCCCAAGAACCGCCTTATATGTGACATGCCCACCAGGTGGAACTCAACGTTGGCCATGCTGCAGCGGCTGCACACGCAGCAGAGGGCCATCAATGAGTACCTGTGCGACTACGGCACCAGGACAGGGTCAGGGGAGCTCGGTTTTTTTCACCATGCCAGTGGGGCATGATCAGGGATGCATGTACTGTCCTGGCACCATTTGAGGAGGCCACGAGGATGGTGAGCAGTGACAGTGCATGCATCAGTGACACTGTACCTCTTGTCCACCTGTTGGAACATACGCTGCGTGGAATAAGGGACAGGGCACTTGAGGCAGAACAGAGGCAGGAAGAGGAGGACTTCCTTGCCTCTCAAGGCCCCCTTTACCTAGACAGTGTTCCTTCTGTCCCACCCATCGCACAGGAGGAGGAGGAGGAGGAATGTGTCAGCATGGAGGTGGAGCCTGGCACTCAGCATCATCAGCAGCAGTCTTTTAGGGATGATTTACAGTCCCAAGAAACCAGTGGACTTGTACGTGGCTGGGAGGAGGTGGCTGCAGATCATGTCGTCCTTAGTGACCCAGAGGACTCCGGACCGAATGCCTCAGCTAACCTACGCTGCATGGCCTCCCTGATCCTGCAAAGTCTGCGGAAGGATCCTCGTATTCTTCGGATCAAGGAGAGGGACCATTACTGGCTGGCCACTCTCCTTGATCCACGGTACAAGGGTAAGGTTGCGGACCTTATCTTACCGTCGCAGAGGGAGCAGAGGATGAGACAACTCCGGGAGGCCTTGCAGAAAGGTCTGTGCAACGCGTTCCCAGAGACTGGGAGGTTACAAATTCCTGGTCCTGGACAACGAGTTGCTGAGGCTTCGGTCAGTCAAAGAAGGAGCGGTGGGGAAGGTGGCCGTCTGACCGATGCGTTCAGACAATTCTTTAGTCCGCAGCCCCAAGGTATGATCGGTTCCAGCAACCATCGCCAGCGTCTGATATACATGGTGCAGGAATACCTAGGGGCAAGGTCAGACTTGGACACCTTCCCCACCGAAAATCCTCTGGCTTACTGGGTCTTGAGGATGGATCACTGGCCAGAGCTTGCACAGTATGCAATTGAGCTACTGGCCTGTCCTGCATCCAGCGTTCTTTCAGAACGCACATTCAGTGCTGCTGGAGGATTTGTCACGGATCACAGGGTGCGCCTGTCCACCGACTCTGTTGATCGACTGACCTTCATAAAGATGAACCAGTCTTGGATCACCACCAGCTACCAAACACCTGAAGCTGATATAACAGACTAATTTATTTTCAAATGTCACATCCCTTCAAGACTGATGCTGATGCTGAGAGACTGTCCTGTTATGTTGACTGACTATCCTCCTCCTCAATGATCCGATTGATGATGATAGCTTGGAAGAACATTTTTGTTTCTGGGTGCCGCCACCAGTGGCTAAGGCCCGATATTTCAGCCCCTGTTTAACAAGGGCATGTAATTACAATTTTTTATGCAATGCTTTGCAGCAGGGCTCATTCATGCACTCCAACTAGAGTATCTGGGAGAGGTTGCAGTGTCGTGGCACCAGCACCAGTGGCTAAGGCCCAGTTTTTCAGCCCCTGTTTAACAGGGGCGTGTAATTACAATTTTTGATGCAATACTTTGCAACAGGGCTCATTGCTGTGCTCCAAGTACAGTATCTGTGAGGGGTTGCAGTGTTGTGGCACCAGTGCCTAAGGCCCAATTTTTCTGCCCCTGTTTAACAGGGGCATGTAATTACAATTCTTGATCTAATAATTCACAGCAGGGCCCATTCCTGCACCCACCAAGAGTAACTGAGGCCTTACAGTGTTGTGCCAACACCACCACCACCAAAGGCCCAATTTTTCAGCCCCTGTTCAACAGGGGCATGCAATTACAATTCTTGATCTAATAATTCACAGCAGGGCCCATTCATGCGCCCACCAAGAGTAACTGTGAGGGCTCACAGTGTTGTGGCAACACCAACATGTAAGGGGCAAATTTCAGCAGAGTATATACGGCAGGCCCCTACTTTCAAACATCCAACTTACAAACGACTCCTCCTTGCAAACGGAAGGATACAACAGGAAGTGAGAGGAAATCTACCCCTAGGAAGGCAAATTCTCTCCTGTAAGAGTTAATATGGGAAAAAAAGTGTCTCCTCTCCACTGATGCTTTATCACCAATTCTTGTTTCAATAAAAAACCCAAATTTTCAAAAAACATTTGTCATTAGGACGGAAAGTGAGGTGAACTGTTCTGAACAGGTGCACACTGCACAGACAGCAAAACAAATGTTACAGGGGTGATAACCCTTCCCTATGTTTTCCAAAAAGCTTAAAAATAAATGTTTTGGCTGGAGCTACACTTAAACAATGTACCTGTTCAAAATTACAAACAGATTCTACATAAGAACAAACCTACAGTCCCTGTCTTGTATGCACCACCTGTATACGGCTGTTCAGAGTATATAGGGCCTTTTTTATTTTGTGTGCGGGGTTCCCCTTAATTTCCATACAAGACCCAAAGGGGCTGGTAATGGGCTGGGGTAGGGGGGTGTGATGGGGTAGCTATTTCATTTTTCTTAAAGATTTTCATCCATATTACCGGGACCAGACATTACATTAAAGCCGCAAGCAGTTTTAAATGGCTTTTTTTCCTTTAGAAATGTAATTTTGTGCAGGGACAGTTCTAAACACGGGAAACACGTGGCACTTCACAGACATACTTTAGACACCCCCCAGGTACAATATTTATAGGAATATTTGACTTTTTTTTTTTCACTTTATGCATCATTAAAATGACTGCTCCCGAAAAACTGACGTTTTTAAAACTTCTTTTTGCATTTATACATGTCCCCTGGTGCAGAACCCGGGTTCCCAAACCCCTTTTTAGGACAATAACATGCATAATAGTCGTTATAATTAGCACTTTAGATTTCGAACATTCGCATCCATTGTATTTAATAGGGTTCTAATGTTCGTGCGAACTTTCGGTCCGTTCGCGGGTTCTGGTGCGAACCGAACCCGGGGGTGTTCGGCTCATCACTAATTGTACGTCTATTTCTATTTCATCAACTCTATCTTCTAGGTCAGATGTACGCTGACCTAATTCCCGAATTTCCTTAGACAAACTGCTTGTGATATGGTCTGAAGTCTGCTTAAGTGCTTTCTGAAGCATCTTTTCAAATTGCTTTAGTACGTTAGGATTAATGGAGTCTGCTGTTATGTTCTGTGCAGAATCATTGTAATCATAGTCATTGTCATACTCATTCTCCACAAATGCAGCCTGTGACTGCTGCTTCTGCTGTCTCTGCTTAGCAGCTTGTGAGGTGCTTGTGTGAGGAGAAGGGGGCGGTGCCCTTTTCAATGCCGCTCTGGGCTGACTGTCTTTAGAATATTTAATATTTACCTTCAGTCGGACACCCCCAAGTACCATAACTTGACTCCTTTACCTCTCGAGGTGTTCCCATGTCGGGTTCCACCGGGAACCGAGCTGTGCAGGCGTTTATATTAGGCTGTGGAGTCCCGCTAGTTACGGAGCTTCAGCGGGACATGTCCGTCTCCGCCAGCTCCGCGCATGCGCCCCCGTGAATGGATTATCTCAGCAAAGAAGAAGTGCTCACTAACACAGATTTAGACAGATTTATGAACAGTATTTGAGGGAAATAGGCCTTTTGTGTACATAGAAAAAGTCATAGATATTTGCGTTCAGCTCATGATAAATAGTGTTGCGTTTATAATTTTGCTCAGTGTATATTAAATAGACCAAATGTTGCATTTTATGTTTTTTCAATTCATCTTTTCCAGGAGAATGGACCTTGTATCTGAAAGAATAATTCAGGCTTTCCAGCAGCAATCGGGTAGATCTCCCCTGTATGAGTGTGCAGACACTGACCCAGTTATACTGAATTTTTTTTACAAACAACATGTAGCTTTTACATATCTAGAAGTTGGTGTGTCTCATTTTAACTTTCCCATGTTCCTCCCTCCTAGAACATTTTCTATAGAGTGTGCTGCAATATCATTCATGAAACCTACCCATCTTTAGAATTATGACAAAAAATTCTGTTCAAATATTTGCTGCACTTTAAAACAAAAACAGAAGTTTGTGCATATCAGACAAAAATTACTATGTGAACTATAGTGGTCTAACACAGATGAGGTGAGGAGTGCTGCTTGCTTCTTGTGATTGTTGTTTTTATGTTCTAAATATGTGTATCTGTTGCATTCTCTCAAGGATTTTAGATGAAAAGTGAGGTTTATCTTTATATGTCTATACACAGTGGAAAAACTCAAGAGACAAAAACCTACAGGCAATTCAAATAAACTAAATCCAATCAAGGTAATATCAATGGTAGAATTAGAAGAAAACCCAGGGAGAATATCAATAACAACATTAAAACAGCAGGTTTCTACAGCAATCAATAGGCAGTATAAACAGGCAAAATTAAGTCACAAAATGATAGTAGATAAAAGCTTCGTACTCATTAAAATTCTGTTTGTCTTTGTGCCTTTTTATCAATGTACCTATATATCTATGCAAGTGTATCAAAGTTTATAATTTAAAAGAATGATGAAATAATCTAATTAATTTCCGGTGTCATTTCACATATTTCTTTCAAGCTAATTCTGCAATATTAATAACATTTTGCAGTTTAATAAAAGATCCCCATGTCCTATTAACTTAGTAAAAAAAAAACACTTTTTTATCAAATAGCTAAACTTCAAAAAGATTGCACCTTTGATCTGAAATGAAAATTAAGTTTGTTCCATGTGTACTGAATAACCTGACTATATTTCATAAAGAGTCGGTTGTCTGTAATATCTGTCGCTTACAAATATTAATTCCAAGATGTAAAAAGTGAAAGGTGAAATTATATTCAAAGAATATAAAGTATGCCAAGAAAACGACTGAAAATAAAAATTGATTGTAGTTAAATATACAGCAGTTATTTATCAAAAGCAAACAATATTCTGTACAACATGAGAATATAAGGCATACACTAGAGCACCCTGGTGTGCCTTCAGGTTTCTTCAGCAGTGCCTTGGAAAAATGCCTAATAATTGCACAAAAAATCTGTATAAGCCAGCGGGTAGATCAAGCCTGTCTTATAGTTACCGAAAGCAACAGGTTTTTTTGGAGCACCATTACAACATTCTAGCCTAACAACCAATTACGTCATCAGTTGATAGGGAGGACATTGGATGTTTGCACAGCATCTTTGTTTGCCCCTCCGCTGCACCTTTATATCAGCATTGGGGTAATGTTAGTGGAGTGAGGGAGAAAAACATTTGAATACATCTCAGTATCAGTGTGCAAAGGTGTGTTTGCTTTGGAAGAATAAATCATCTCTAACATTGTGTGTCCTACATGTGTGGATGCTGAGGCGTTACGTAAAACTATTCCTTACAATTTTTAATGGGGTGCAGAATTTTAAAGGGGGCCTTGACTGAAAAAAAGTTGAGAAACATTGCAGCAGAGTACAAAACATACACAAAAAATGAGAATATTTTAAAAAGAAGGGATAACTAGGCAATTTACCTGTTAGACTTGCATACATTTACCAGGCATTTGTCATAGACAATTGGGAAATTACATACTTCCCTTTTAGTAGATGCAGAGGGTAAATGCCCTCAAATGTGAACAATACTTTTATACAGTAACTGATATCCTAATTTGCAGGACATCAAGTATGAATTGCATTTATTTACCAGAGATTTTTTTTTTTTTTTTATGCGCGATACGGGAGATATATTCCCCCCTAGCCCATGACTTAAAGGAGTCCCATACCATAGGGGGAGAGGCTGAGTCAACATTAGAAACCCAGTAGTGACTTCCGGTTCCGGCGCCGTATGGAGTAGCTGCCTCCCTCACTAGCTCCGCAGCTCGACCCCAAAAATCGGCATATAAATCAGCAGGACGACTACCCTTATTACCCGCCCACCCCCCTGGTCATTCACGGCCACGCCATGGACCGTTTCGTTGAAAAAAACGGCATTCGCCCGCACGCGACCGCGGCGGCTCCACAAGCGCACCCGCAAATCGAGTCCGCGGCTTCGGCCTACTCGGCTCCCTTCTCGGGAACGGTGCCTGCAATGGAGGTAAGCAGTGATTCGCTCACCTCCCCACCACAGCCTTCTCCTCTTTCACCTCCTGCTGGGGATGACACCACAGAAAGGATTGCACAGGCTGTAGCAGCTCTCCTCACCCCCATGATAGCTGCCTCTGTGGAGAAAGCTGTCAGTGCAGGCATGCAACAGCTCAAGGCTCAATTAGGAGAACATTCCACTAGGCTCAATGAGGCAGAACACCGCATATCTACCTTGGAGGATGAATTGTACCAAGCCCAGGCCCTGGAACATGCTCAGGATAAAACCAATCAGTTCATATTAGACAAGCTGGACGATTTGGAAAATAGGTCCAGGAGGTGCAATCTGCGCTTCATTGGTATACCAGAATCTATGCAACCATCAGCCCTCACGGATCTATGTGCAAGACGTATTCCAGAGTCCTTAGGCCTCCCCGGCCCCTGCACAGTGGAAAGGGCTCACCGCATGGGTCTTTTTAACTCAGAGCGCAAGTCGCCACGACCGATTATTGCCAAATATCTAAACTACGCAGACAAAGCCTCCATCCTGCAAAACTTCCGGCAATCCAGATCTCTCCAGATAGATGGAATGCAGATCTTAATTTTTGCGGACTACTCCATAGAAGTGTCAAAAAAAAGGAAGGCTTTCCAGCAAGTCTGCACGGAACTACACCGCCAACAAATAAAATTCACCTTGGCCTTCCCCGCCACCCTGCGGCTCAAAGCTCCCAATGGCGACCAGCTATCATTCCAAAACCCATCTGAAGCGGAAGCCTTCCTACGCTCTCTTCACTCGGGACCTCACATCAGCCCCTCACCCAGGACGCCTCCAATCAACCGTGGTCTCGACCAAAGAAGCCCGCGTAAGGACTCTCCAAAAAGATTCAGGCCCTCGAAACCAGACCTACACCAACCCATGCTCAGCTGAATCGACTAATACTCTTCTTCCATCTTCTCGGCTATAGCCACGCCTGACCCAACTGAACTGATCAGCCCTACCCCTGAGGCGAGGTACCTCACCGGTCTCTCCTACAGACTTTGAAAACCAGACTTGCATTTTGATGGTAGGCCAGTCCTTTTCCTTTTTTTTTTTTTTCCCTTTTCTCTCCTTGCTCTCTACATGTTTATGAAAATCTTTTTTTTTTCTCTCTCTCGCTTTTAAATTGCCGGTACAAATGTTTGTTCCCTCTGGCCTCTCTGCGTAGAGCCTTTATATCTCTCCGTACACGATTCGAATCTGCTCCTTTGACCACCCCTGAAAACGTGGGTTTTCCTTTTGTCAGGGCTGCATTATTCGGGTCTTGCAATGGGAGCTGGACTACACAGCGACTCCATGCGGAAAAAAGTGAAGTCCATACGATATATTTTTTTTGTTCTTATTTTCACAACCCCTCCCCCGCTATCCTTCTTTTCTTCTACCTCACCCAAGCCAAGTTATGCTTCCAACACTGATCACTTCATCACCACCTCCCTATACTGTAGACACCTCATTGTCCCATACTACTCTCATAGCTCGCTTCCGTTACCTACGTCAATCCAATCCTGTCATACCGGCCCAACTCCTATCGATTGACCCCTTATTATGAGAATAGTCTCCTGGAATGTTAAAGGCCTTCGCTCCCCTAATAAGAGACTGAAGATTCTCCGTCATCTAAAAAGACTCAAAACAGACATTGCCCTCCTTCAGGAATCCCACCTCTCCACTTCAGATTTCCCACGCATGAAAAAACTATGGGTGGGCTCAGTCCTCGGCTCCGGATCTCAGGGGCGCAGGGCAGGGGTCCTAATACTCATTCACAAAAATCTTCCATGCACGGTGGTCTCTACCCACTCAGATACACAAGGACGTCTCCTATCGATTCATGTTCAGTTAGGGACAAAAGACTTCATTATCTCTAACATTTACGCCCCTAATAACCCCTCCAAACTTTTTTTTAGCGAACTGTCTACTTGGCTCCTTCGAGATCCGCTTATCCCACATATTATCGGCGGAGATTTTAACACTATCCTTCACCCTATTGACGACAGGTCTTGCTCCAGAAGCCCCCGATCTCTAGGTGTCCCCAGAGACACGACCCTCTTTGCCTCCATGATTGACTCCCTTCAACTTCATGACGTTTGGCGTCTCAGGCACCCAGCTGACAAAGAATTCACTTTCTACTCCAACCCCCACAACGTTTTCACCAGGATTGACTACATTTTCTGCTCTGACGACATAGTCCCCATGATATCGGAATCTGACATTCATGACATTGTCATCTCAGACCATGCTCCTGTTTCGGTATCACTCGACATCCCCGACCTTCACCCGAACCCCAGACTATGGCGATTCCCCACATACCTACATAATAACTCTGATTTTTTACAGTACATAGAAAAATCATGGTCCGAATACGCCTCGGCCAATGCTCTGCACCTAGATAACCCTAATTTGTTTTGGGAAGCTGGAAAATCCTTCCTGAGAGGTCGGATCATATCCTATGCCGCCTCTTTCAAAAGGAATGCCGTGGCAAATTACAAATTGGCTAGCTCCCGGCTACACCACACCCAACGATCCCTGTACTTAAAGGACTCCCCTGAAAATAGGAAGGCTTGGCAGGTAGCTAAACGAGCCTTTGAATCATGGGCAGACACCCTTGAACTGACGAAAAAAGCGCACATTGATGCCTCCCTACATAAATTCGGGAACAAAGCAGGGAAACTACTGTCCAGACTTTGCAGGGGTCCTCAACGCCCGACATGTATCTCCTCCCTCCGAGACGCTACCGGTTCTATCAGAACCTCACAGCGAGACATCAACGAAGCTATGCTCCAATACTACTCATCCCTATACGCTGCCGATCCCATAGATAAACCATTGGCACTCTCATTCCTTGAAAAATATCCCTCACCAAAATCACTACCTCACAATTGGAAAGCCTGAACCTGCCCATATCCCTCTCTGAGATATCATTGGCCATCCGGAACCTAGCCCCTTCTAAAGCCCCTGGCCCTGATGGTTTCACAGACAAATTTTACAAGTCCCTAAGATCACTATTGGAACCCACCCTATGTAAGGTATATCAACATATATGGTCTGGTGGCCCGTACTTACCCACAGGAAACCAAGCCACCATAAAATTGCTGTCCAAAAAAGGAAAAGACCCCCTAGACCCAGGTTCATATCGGCCTATCTCACTTCTAAATCTAGATGTCAAGATTCTCTCAAAAATTATTGCCACCAGGTTAGCATCTATCATTCCTTCTTTGATCCACTCCGCTCAATCGGGTTTTGTTAAAGGCAGGACTGCCACTCTAAATATCAGGAAAGTGATGCTGGCCCTGGATCATGCCAAAAATAATCTGAGGGGTGATTTTGCAATCATTACTCTAGATGCGGAGAAAGCCTTCGATAACGTTAGTTTCGAATGGCTTTCTTTAGTAATGTCCTCAATGGGATTCACCGGCCCCTTCTACCGCCTCATAGAGTCCATGTATACTGCTCCAGCAGCTAGGCTGGTGGCAGCGGGCCTTCTTTCAGAGGAATTTCGTCTTCATAAAGGCACCAGGCAGGGATGTCCTTTGTCCCCGCTCCTGTTCAATATAGCATTAGAACCCTTATCGCGATTTTTAAACCAAACGGCCCCACTACATGGCATTCACATTGGTGATCACGAACTACGTACTTCCCTCTTTGCCGACGATGTCCTTATTTTCTCTTCTAACCCATCTTTGGATATGCCCACGATCAAATCAGTATTCGATGAATTCAGAACATGTTCGGGCCTTCGTATAAATTATAGCAAAAGTGAAATCCTTCCCATAGGCTCACGCCCTGACCCTCCATGGATGCATCACTCTATCTTCAAGGTAGCACATTCACATATCACATACCTAGGGATCAAAATAGGGAAAACACCTGCCTCTCTCTATCATCTCAACTATCCCCCTCTACTCACGAAAATAACTCAGGAACTTGATAATTTGATAGATCTGCCTCTCTCGCTCTTGGGAAGATGTCACCTGGTGAAAATGGTCAGCTTTTCTCGTTTACTTTACCCACTCCAGACTATACCACTGCTTCTACACCATAAGCATACAAAAGCTCTCAATGCAGCTATCTCTAAATTCCTTTGGAAAAGTAGGCGACCGCGTATAGCCTTCCAGAAACTATATCTTCCCAGGCGCGAAGGGGGTATTAGTCTTCCCAATATTAGAACCTATAACCTAGCCTGCCTACTACGGACAGGTCTAGACTGGATAGCCCAAGCGTCCCGCTACTCCAATTATGCCTTGGAAACTCAAATGGCACACCCATACTCCCTAGTAGCTCTTCTCCACTGCAAGTGGAAATCTGTTCCAATACCATTCCAACATAACCTTTTACTAAGAGACACGGCCATTGCTTGGAGAGAAGTCAGAAAAAGCCTACATCTTTCGCCCTTCATATCCGGCCACCTTCCAATTCAAGGCCACCCGAGTTTCATCCCAGGCCTAGAGCAACATCCTTTTGCCTCCTGGCATCGGAAAGGTCTCACGAAATTTTCACAACTCTGTGACTCGGAGACAGGTCGTCCCATAAATTTCAAATCCCTAGCCGACACATTCTCACTTCCACATTCCCAAGCTTTTCACTATGGACAATGTGTCAGTTTCCTAAAGAATGCATGTAGACACGACAACACACGGTTCAAAAGTTCTATAACGGAAGTCCTTCTTTCGGAAGGTTCGTATAAGATCTCAGATATATATCGCCCTCTTCTACTAAAAACAACGTCATCCCTAGCCTCCTCATCAGTGGCCAACTGGACCAAAGACTTCCCAGACACAGAACTGGTCAACAAACTATTACAGGGTCTTAATACTATACATAAACTGATCCCCAATGAAATTTGGAGGGAAACTCAGCTGAAAATTATGCATCGTGCTCACATTCCCTTTCTCTATGCCAATCAATCACAAACCTCCTCTTCATGCCCTCTCTGCCGTCAACTCAAACCTTCCCTGACGCATCGCTTCTGGTCGTGCCCCCACATATCCGTCTTCTGGGATAAAGTCCTGGCTTACATCTTCAAAGTGACCCTGATGAAACTACCTAAGGACCCACTCCTCCTCATCTTTGGTTATTGGGACCCGTTGTTGCTGCCATGGTCCCCGAAGGCCCCCCCTTCACATAAAGATTGGTCTTTGATATGCCTACTACTCGCCAGGAGAGCCATCTTGAAAAATTGGATATCCAATATACCCCCGAATACATCACAAGTCAAAAAGGAACTTCTGCTGCTTCTTTTCAAAGACAGACTAAATACAGACTTCTCGATTGACACTGCTAAGCATCGTTTCTACCACAGATGGCAAGCATACTTGGTCTATGATCACTCCCCTGAAGACCGGGCAAACCTCGAGCTGTTTTCATTCTCCTATTACGGGACACCCCTCCCATCACCTCCAGTGACTCTACTCTCCCCCCCCCCCCAGGTGACCTATCTTGATGGGACAAATTCTAATTCTAATTCTAAATCTGGATCTGAATCTATATGGTGTGATGCACTCTAGATATTTCCAGTGTAATTTGATGTCTACCTCCTTGTTACCTCTCATAATGGTAGCTTGGTGTCTACTTCCACCCCCCCCTCCCCCCCCCCCATCATCTCCCATTCTTTCTCCCTAGGTTTTTTTTTTTTTTCTCTCGGTTTTTGTTTTTGTTCTGTTCTCTGCTCTCCAGTTTTCCTAGGGTCCTCCCCAGCTCCAGGATCCATTCATTTATCCTCCCCCCTTACATAGGGATGTTTAGCTTTGAAAGCTCTTACCTCCTACATTGTTTACGCATCCCTTGCATGGGACCTTATTCTTTTATCACCTTTATCTCCTAGGATGCGTATTGTTATCTAGGCATTATTGTCTTCTTTTACCATATTTACTGGTTTGACACAACTATTGATATGTTAAAATAGAATTACTTCTATTGCTGTAGTAATCTGTATGACTTATGCTTTCAATAAAATCTATTTAAAAAAAAAAAAAAAAAAGAAACCCAGTAGTTGCAAATATATGCAGTCAGTGCGTTGCCCAAAACCTAGACAGGCGCCACAACCGAGACTCGGGGGGGGGGGGGGGTGGACAAGGCAAGAGAAAAACATAAGGGGGCATGATCTGACACTCCCCTTGGAAGCATAGACACTTTCTGGATTAAGATCAATGCAGAGGAGGAGGCAAATATCAGGTTAATTTTTCGACAAGGTCTTATACGTGGCAGAATGCCAGAATGACAGGTAAACACTCTGTGGGTCGGATACATGTGTCTCCAGACGTCAGTTAGGGCAAACATATTAGCCCATTACTGAAGATCAGAAGAGGCACGAGCCGAGGAATGTAACCTGTCCAGGGTTACGCAAGGGACCATATTAAAGTCTCCCAGGAAAAACACCACATCAGTGTCAAATTGTAGCAGAATCTTCATAATTGTATGAAGGATCTGGAGTAGAGGCCAGGTGTGGGATGTATACCCCAACCATCACCACATTTGTATTATAAATACAAGCATGTAAGGTTACATGCCTGCCTCAGAGTCTATTTTGACCTCAAGGGCCTGAAACAGTATAATTTAAGTTAAGAAAGTTAAGAGTTAAGAAAGCAACACCATGGATTCTTCAAAGAAATCAACTGATAAAATTAATAATTCACCATCTCTAAACCATGAATGTGCAAAACAGTGGCTGGCTCTTGATGCAATGGTTCTAAGTAGAGATGAGCCGAACACCCCCCGGTTCGGTTCGCAGCAGGACATGCAAACAGGCAAAAAATTGGTTCGAACACGCAAACATCGGTAAAGTCTATGGGACACGAATATAAAAAATCAAAAGTGATAATTTTAAAGGCTTATATGCAAGTTATTACCATAAAAAGTGTTTGGGGACCTGGGTCCTGTACCAGGGGACATGTATCAATGCAAAAAAAGGTTTTAAAATGGCAGTTTTTTCAGGAGCAGTGATTTTAATAATGCTTAAAGTGAAACAATAAAAATGAAATATTCCTTTAAATATCATGGCTTGGGGGTTTCCTTAGTATGCCTGTAAAGTAGCAAATTTTCCCGTGTTTAGAACAATACCACAGCAAAAGGACATTTATAAAGGAAAACATGAAAAATTGGGCCTTGGGTGGTGGTGGTGGTGCCACTACACTGTAACCCCTCACAGATACTCTTATTGGGTGCAGGAACGGGCCCTGAGTTGAAATATTATATCAAAAATTTTAATTACATGCCCCTGTTAACCACTTAAGCCCCGGACCAATACGCAGCATAAAGACCAGAGCTGATTTTACAATTTGGCACTGCGCTGCTTTAACTGGAAATTGTGCGGACATGCAATGTTGTACCCAAATGAAATTTGCGTCCTTTTCTTCCCACAAATAGAGCTTTCTTTTAATGGTATTTGATTGCCTCTGCGATTTTTTTTTGCAATATAAACGAAAAAAACACCGAAAATTTTGAAAAAAAATGATAATTTTCAAATTTTTGTTATACATTTAGGCTAAAATGTATTCAGCCACATGTCTTTAGTAAAAAAAATGACAATAAGCGTATATTTATTGGTTTGCGCAAAAGTTATAGCGTCTACAAACTAGGGTACATTTTCCGGAATTTACACAGCTTTTAATTTATGACTGGCTATCTAATTTCTTGAGGTGCTAAAATGGCAGGGCAGTACAAACCCCCCCCAAATGACCCCATTTTGGAAAGTAGACACCCCAAGGAAATTGCTGAGAGGCATGTTGAGCCCATTGAATATTTTTTTTGTCCCAAGTGATTGAATAATGACAAAAAAAAAAAAAATTACAAAAAGTTGTCACTAAATGATATATTGCTCACACATGCCATGGTTATATGTGGAATTGCACCCCAAAATAAATTTTGCTGCATCTCCTGAGTACAGGGATACCACATGTGTGGGACTTTTTAGGAGCCTAGCCGCGTACGGGACCCCGAAACCAAGCACCGCCCTCAGGATTTCTAAGGGCGCAAATTTTTGATTTCACTCCTCACTACCTATCACAGTTTTGAAAGCCATAAAATGCCAAAATAGCACAAACCCCCCCCCCCCCAAAATGACCCCATTTTGGAAAGTAGACACCCCAAGCTATTTGCTGAGAGGCATGGTGAGTATTTTACAGCTCTCATTTGTTTTTGAAAATGAAGAAAGAAATTGTTTTCTTTTTTTTCTTTTTTCAATTTTCAAAACTTTGTGACACAAAGCGAGATCGGCAAAATACTCACCATACCTCTCAGCAAATAGCTTGGGGTGTCTACTTTCCAAAATGGGGTAATTTGGGGGGAGGGGTTTGTGCCATCTGGGCATTCCATGGCCTCCGAAACTGATAGGCAGTGAGGAGTGAAATCAAAAATTTACACCCTTAGAAAGCCTGAAGGCGGTGCTTGGTTTTTGGGGTCCTGTACGCGGCTAGGCTCCCAAAAAGTCTCACACATGTGGTATCCCCGTACTCAGGAGAAGCAACAGAATGTATTTTGGGGTGTAATTCCACATATGCCCATGGCATGTTTGAGCAATATATCATTTAGTGACAACTTTGTGCAAAAAAAAAAAAAAATCCGCAACTTGTGTCAACATATTAAATATTCCACGGACTCGACATGCCTCTCAGCAAATAGCTTGGGGTGTCTACTTTCCAAAATGGGGTCATTTGGGGGGGTTTTGAACTGTCCTGGCATTTTATACACAACATTAGGAAGCTTATGTCACACATCATCCACTCTTCTAACCACTTGAAGACAAAGCCTTTTCTGACACTTTTTGTTCACATGATTTTTCAAACGCAAAAATACACTTTTTTAATTTTAATGCACTAAAACACACTATATTGCCCAAATTGCCCAAATGTTTGATGAAATAAAATAGATGATCTTAGGCCGAGTACATAGATACCAAACACGACATGCTTTAAAATTTTGCACAAACGCGCAGTGGCGACAAACTACATACATTTTTAAAAGCCTTTAAAAGCCTTTACAGTTTACCACACTAGATTTACAGAGGAGGTCTACTGCTAAAATTACTGCCCTCAATCTGACCTTTGCGGTGATACCTCACATGCATGATGCAATTGCTGTTTACATATGACGCCAGACCGACGCTTGCGTTCGCCTTTGAGCAAGAGCAGGGCGGGACAGGGGTGCTTTTTTTTTTGCTTTTTTTTTTAATTATCAATTTTGCTTTTTTATTTTATTTTTAAACTGTTCCTTCCATATTTTTTTTTATCATTTTTATTGTTATCTCAGGGAATGTAAATATCCCCTATGATAGCAATAGGTAGTGACAGGTACTCTTTTTAAAAAAAAAATGGGGTCTTTTAGACCCTAGATATTTCCTCTGCCCTCAAAGCATCTGACCACACCAAGATCGGTGTGATAAAATGCTTTCCCAATTTACCAATGGCACTTTTTATATCCGGGGGGGGGAAATATTCCCTCCCACTGCTTGTAAAAGCAGTCCAGAGGCTAATTAGCTGCTAGGATTGCTTTTACATGAAAGCCGGCCGCTGGCTGAAAAGAATGATACCAAGATGATACCTAAATCCACAGGCATCATTCTGGTATAACCATTCAAAGTCCAGCAACATACCAGTACGTTGCTGGCTGGTCCTTGTTGGACATGTATTGTAATCTTTTTTTTCACGCAGCCTGTTGGCTGAACGAAAAATAGATTGATCGGTGGGTATGCCCACCATTAGAATACCTCCCTTCATTTACCCACTTCTAATGATGGGCATACATGCACCATTTATTTATGCCGAAGCATGGGGGCATCCTCCCGCAAAAGTTATGCCGCGTACACACGGTCGGACTATTCCACGAGCAAGCCTCGGAATTTCGACCGTATGTATGCGGCATTAGGAGCAAAATCGCTCCTCCGCCCCTGCTTCGGCATATATGCTTTTTTTTTTAACTGTGGTGGTGAAATCACCTCCTACAGCACTGGAGTCGCAGGGATCAGGCCTGTCTCTGCGAATGCTGCAGTTATGTGTGTTGTGTTTTGTAAGTGACAGTGATCGATCGATACTGCACTTGGGTGGCCTGAGCTGGACGGAGGGACAAAACGCAGGTGCTAGCAGGTATCTGGGCTGATCCCACTAGCACTGCGTTTTTGGGAACCCTAAACTGCTGGGGACGCTAGTATAGATCTGGTCAGATATTGATCTGTTCAGATACTATACCACTAAGGGAGGTGTATGCTTCACGCGTGGGTGTTAGCGCTACTGGCACTAACCTGACGCTGCCTGGGGTGTGGCGCAGACCCTCTCTGATGCTAAAACCTAATTGATATCACCCACCGGGCGATCAGGGGGTTAAACCTTTATTGGGTTATACACGGCGGGTGCCCTGACACTATAAAAAGCAAACTAAATAACCAGCGTCACCCGTAACACTTATACAATGATCACTGGTGAAAGGGTTAACTAGGGGCAATCAGGGGGCTAAAACTTTTATTAGGTAATATTTGGGGGTACCTGAGGCTATATAAAAACCTGACAGGGAACTTAAATAATAAAATAACTAACTGGCTAACCAGTGTCACCAGTGACACTTATACGGTGATCACTGGTGAAAGGCTTAACTCTAGGGGAAATCAGGGGGTTAAAACCTTTATTAGATAATATATGGGGGTACCTGACGCTATAAAAACCTGGCGGCGAACCTAAAAAAATAACTGACTACCTAGCCGCACCACCGACACTAATACAGCGATCAGAAAAACGATCGCTTAGTGACATTGGTGCTAGGGGGTGAAAGGGTTACCTGGGGGGCGATCAATGGGTTAAACCTTTA
Organism: Rana muscosa; assembly: GCA_029206835.1. NCBI lineage: Eukaryota > Metazoa > Chordata > Amphibia > Anura > Ranidae > Rana > Rana muscosa. The sequence continues at coordinate 1,226,029,799 of CM055122.1, read as the reverse complement.
TTGGGGGGGTTAGGGGGCTACCCTGGACCTAAAACTAACTGCCCTGACACTTTTACAGTGACAAATGTCACTGTTTGCAGTGATCAGTAAATAAATGATCACTGCAATCGGTGAAACCGTGACTGGGGGGTGATCTGGGGGTGACTGGGGGTGACTGGGGGGGGCGATCGTGTGCCTATGTGTACCTACGTGTCAGTAATGTTTGTGCACTTACTTGATGACTTCTCTCCACGGCGCTCCGGTCTATGTCTATACATTACACAGGCAGAGGAAGCATTTGATTAGCCGGGAGCGATCGCGAGGGGGTGGCCAGAAACCAATGGCCGCCCCCTCTTTACGGATCACTCCCGGAGCGATACCGACCGCTCACTGTACCGGAGGGGGGTCCAATCGGACTCCCCATCCATACGAAGGCAGGCACATACAGGTACGTGATTGTGCCTGTCCGTGCCATTTTGCTGACGTATATATACAGTGAGCGGTCGTTAAGTGGTTAAACAGGGGCAGACAAATTGGGCCTTGGCTGGTGGTGGTGGTGGTGCCACAACACTGTAACCCCTCACAGATACTATTGCTGAGCGCAGGAATGGGCCCTGCTGTGAAATATTAGATCAAAAATTAAAATTACATACCCCTGTTAAACAGGGACAGAAAAATTGGGCCTTGGGTGGTGGTGGTGGTGGTGCCCTAAACCAAAAATATTGTTGGAAGCTAGCATCATAAAGATTGAGGAGGAATAGGATAGTCAGCATAGTCTTCAAGGGATCCCACATCCATAGCAAATTCAAACAGTTACATCAGCATCAGGTGCTTGATAGCTGCTGATCCAAGACTGATTTATCTGATTCATTTTTATAAATGTGAGCCTATCAAAACCCTCCAGCAGCACTGAATGTGCGTTCAGAAAGCACGCTGGATGCAGGACAGGCCAGTACCTCAATTGCATATTGAGCCAGTCCTGGCCAGTGGTCCATCCTCAAGACCAAGTAACCCAGTGGATGCTCTGTTGGAAAGGTCTCCAAGTCTGCTCTTGCCCCTAGATATTCCTGCACCATGTAATGCAGATGCTGGCGATGGTTGCTTGAACCGATCAGACCTTGGCGCTGAGGACTGAAAAATTGTTTAAAGGCATCGGTCAGCCGGCCACCTTCTCCACCGCTCTTCCCTTGACTGAACAAAGCCTCAGCAACACGTTATCCAGCACCAGGAAATTATAACCACCCAGGGTCTGGAAATGCATTGCACAAAACTTTCTTCAAGGCCTACTAAAAATGTTTCATCCTCTGCTCCCTCTGCAAAGGCAGGATGAGTTCTGCAACCTTACCCTCGTAAAGTGGATCAAGAAGGGTTGCCAGCTAGTGATACCACGAATTCTAGGGTCCTTTCGCAGGCTTTTCAGAATCAGGGAGGCCATACAGCGTAAGTTTGCAGAGGCATTTGATTCTGAGTCACTAAGGATCACATGCTCCTCTACATCCATGCTGACACAATCCTCCTCCTCCTCTACTTACTGTGTGTTTGGCGGGCCCGCAGGAATACTATCTGGATAAAGGGGGCCTTGAGAGGTAAGGAAGTCCTCCTCTTCCTCCTGCTGTTCTGCCTTAAATGCCCTGTCCATTATTCGACAAAGTGTATGGTCCAACAGGAAGACTAGAGGGACAGTGTCACTGATGCATGCATTGTCGCTGCTCATCATCCTTGTGGCCTCCTCAAATGGTGACAGGACAGTGCATGCATCCTTGATCAGTAGCCACTGGCATGGCAAAAGGAAGCCAAGCTCCCCTGACCCTGTCCTGGTTCCATACTCGCACAGGTACTCATTGATGGCCCTCTTCTGTGTGTGCAGCTGCTGCCGCATTGCCAACATTGAGTTCCACCTGGTGGGTATTCACAAATGAGGCGGTTAGTGGGCAGGTTCCATTCCCTTTGAATGTCAGCCAGCCGAGCACTGGCATTGTATGACTGGCGGAAATGACCACAGACTTTTCTGGCCTGCCTCAGGAGATCCTGTAAGCCTGGGTACCTGCTCAAGAACCACTGTGTCATGGATATGCATTAATGTCTGTCTGCCATCTTACCTTCCTCCTCATGTGTTCATCTAGAGACCAGACCTCCTTCACCTGGCTTCCTTTATAATCTCCTCCCAGCCTGACTCCACCCCAGGCCCTATCACTGAACACTATATTAACCTGTGCACTGCAAGCCTGCTTTGCTGCTCAACGTGTTTGTTAGGCATTGTGTGTTTGGGTTCCTGCCTGCCGTGTGCTACGTCTGTCTCTCTGTTACGTTATTGGCTTGTCCCCGACTATCCCTGTCTGCTCGTGACCCTTGACCTTCAGCTCGTTCTTCGTTATCCTTGTCTGCTTGTGGCCCCTGACCTTCAGCTTGTTATTCGGTTCTCTCTTATCGTGTGCTGCTGCTTCCCCTCTTTTCCCCTTATCCTACGGGGCGTGAGCTAGGAAACTCCAGGGGCCGCGACCTGGTCCCAGCCTGCAGCTAACATCCTCACCACTAGAGGCCCTGGAGAAGACCATCTGGGTCTTAGACTCTGCGCCCTGGGGAATCTTGGCTCTAGCTTCCGTTTGGATCCCGGTTGTGCTCCTCTGGTCCCGCTTTCCACAACCACCCAGTTCCCTATCCGCAGAAGCCAGCCATAGGGTTCACTACCTCGCGGTGCACTCCTGTCCCCCTACGGTGTGCATCTGTCACCTGGCCACAGGTGACCCTGACACACTGCAACACCAAATTCAGCATGTATACCAAACATGGAACATGGGTCAAGTGTCCCTGTCGGAGGGCGGAGAGAAGGATGGTGCCATTGTCGCATACAACCATTCCTGGCTGAAACTGGTGTGGCGTCAACCACCTCTGAGCCTGCCCTTGCAGAGCTGACAGAATCTCTGCCCCAGTGTGGCTCCTGTCCCCTAAGCAGACCAACTCAAGCACTGCATGGCATCTTTTTTCCTGACTGCTTGCGTAGCCCCTTGAACACTTTATGGAGCACCGCTGGTTCAGAGGAAAAATCTGCAGAAGAGGCCATAGAAGAAGATGAAGAGGAGGGGGTGGAGGAGAGAGCTGTGGCAGAATCACCACTAGCATTTTGGAGGCGTGGTGGCGGAACAAGCTCCAACAATACTGAACCTTGTCCTGCATCCTTCCCAGCTGCCAGCAGAGTTACCCAGTGCGTCGTAAAGTAAAGGTAACGTCCCTGCCCATGCCTGCTGGACCAATGAGTCAGCGGTAATATGCACCTTACTGCTGACCGCCCTGTCCAACTAGGCCAAAACAATGCCTTCCACATGCTGGTAGAAAGCCGGAATGGTCTTTCCGTGAAAATAAATGGCGTTTTGGAATCTGCCACTGAGGTACAGCACATTCCACAAATTCACAAAAGGCGGCAGAGTCTACCAGCTTAAAATGCAGAAGTTGCAGTGCTAGGAATTCGGCCAAGCTAGCATTAAGACACTGAGCATGTGGATGGCTGGGACCGAACTTTTTTACGGCTCAGCAACTGGGGTAGGGAAATGTGCCTGCTAAAATCAGATGGTGGTGTACTGCTAGCAGATTGGCTGCAAGTACTTGTGACACCTATTGCTATACTTTCATTCATCTCAGTGCAGGTTTTTGAGAGGACTGGAGGTATAGTAGGGTTGGAGATCCCAGATGAGGACCAAAGAGAAGTTTTTCTTTGATGTGGGTCTTTCAAGTGCCGTTGCCAACCGACTGCATGGCAGGTTGTCATATGTCTGGTCAATCATGTGGTGCCCAAGCGGCTGCTGTTCTGGCCACACTTGATCCACTTCAGACATAGGTAGCAAATAGCAACTGTGCGATCTGCTGCACACGTGTCGAAAAAGGCGCACAACAAGGAACTTTTAAAAGTCAGGGGGAGACAGCAGCGCCCTGCACCCGCGGAGCTCTGCAGTGTGATGCAATAGGGTGGCTGCCCTTAAGCTGCCCCCTAGAGGACATCCTGCATCGTTGGAGTTGTGCCTTTTCCTGCTCCTCCTCCTCCTCTCTTCTCTCAGGCACCCAAGTACAGTCAGTGACCTCATCATCCCCTCCCTCCTCGTCACTGGAGCAAACTTGGCAGTATGCTGCAGCTGGGGGAACATGACTGCCAGTTTATTGTCCTTCTTCGGTGCCCCCTCTTTCTAGGCTCACATTACTCTCTTCCTCAACATGGGAACAAACATCGGAGCCTTCAAATCTCTGCGCAGCCTCCAGCAGCATGTACACGACACGGTGGTCGAATAATTCTGGGGACTCCTTCGTGCATGATGGTGGGGCTACGGAAGGAGTGAATGTGGAAAAAGAGCAGGTGGAATAGGCCACTTTGGCAGCTGGGTTGGAAGGCAAACTACTCTGAGCCTGGGTGACAGAGGATGAGGACGGCTTTGTTATCCACTCCACCAACTCTTTTGCATGTTGTGGTTCAATAACACGGCCAGCAGCAGAAAAAAAAGGACAAGCGTGCTCCATGGCCACCTGCAGAGGATGCATTATGTCCATGACCAGCACTGTTGACTGTAGACACAGAGGCTGCTTGCCTTCTCTTAGTGGCCTGTGAGCATCTGCCTCTCCTTGGTGGCCCTACGAACATGATGTATATTTTGTTTTGCAACACCACACTACACTGTATTAGATACTGTGTACACCACCAGAAGTGTAGTAGAAATTGTACACACTGTATTAGATACCGTGTACACCGCCTGCACTGTATTAGCAACTGTACTACGACTGCACTGTATTGTATACTGTGTACACCACCAGAAGTGTATTAGACACTGTACACACTGTATTAGATACTGTGTACACCACATGCACTGTAATAGCAACTGTACTACGGCTGCACTGTATTGTGTAATGTGTACACCACCAGAAGTGTAGTAAAAACTGTACACACTGTATTAGATACTGTATACACCACCTGCACTGTATTAGTGTGATGTTTGTGCTGGAACACTGTGACCCTTCACCATTTTTCCCCTGATGCATGCTGTACCAAGAAGTAAGAGAGAGTGTGTGTGTGTGTGTGTGTGTATGTGTGTGGAACTGGGAAGCAGCAGCAACATGGATGCATAGATCTGGTAATGACAGAACCCTGTTGTATTAAGACTCCTCCATGTAACAAGTCATCATGTTCTGAGTGAGTAATAAACCCTCTCCATGGTTAAGAAGTTCATCCAACTTGTGTGTAACTTGCTGAGCAGATACTGGCAGCATTGCTAGCAACACCCTGAGAGACCCAGTGTCTAAGGGACATAACAGCGGCGACAAGGATTGTGGATTTTAGCACACATGGCCTTCATAGGGTTTATTCAACCATTTAATCCTACTGTTGAATCATGGAGCTCCTGGGTGGAGAGGCTGGAGCAGTATATGGAAGCAAATAGTGTGGCTGCAGAAAAGAAAGTTGCAGTTTTCCTCACAACATTGGGTCAAGATGCATATGGCACTCTCAGAGACCTCATTTCTTTAGACAAGCCAGTCTCTAAGCCCCTGCCTGAGTTAATTCAGAAGCTACATGAGCACTACAACCCAAAGCCATTAGAGATTGCAGAGCGGTTCAAATTCTACAGTAGGAGGCAGCATGCCGGGGAGGACATAAAGACTTCTATCATCGCTTTACATAAACTAGCTGCCACTTGTCAGTTTGGAGACTACCTGCAGACGGCTCTCCGAGACATGTTTGTTATGGGACTCTGTGACCCAGCCATACAGAAATGCTTACTCACAGAACCTGACTTGACTCTGACGAAAGCCACTGACCTTGCTACGGTCATGGAGTTGGCTACACGGGACTCCACCCTACTGAAGGCACCCCCTGAAACTCCTGCAAGCCAGGGAGAGGAAATATTCCACTCTGCTATCCCCCGACACCCGAGACGGCCGTCCCCAAAACTGCCTAAACCTCGCCACCCTAATTCTTCTGTCTCTAGGACACTAACTTGCTACCGTTGTGGTAACACTACTCACAGTGCACCTGCTTGCAAGTTCAAGGATGTCGTTTGTTTTCTTTGTGGAAAGACTGGCCATATTGGGCGTGTTTGCCGCAGCTCACGCTCCGCGAACACTACCAAAAAAGTTAAACGTAAACAGACATTTCATATGGATACTGACAATAATGGCTCCAGCTCTGATGAGGAAACCTGTGTCCAGCATGTTGGACTGTTTCGGGTAGCTGGGAGTACTCCTGCGATAAAAGTGGATGTCACACTCAATGGCTAAATGATGGTGGCTGCGCTGTGATTACACTAAGGAAAAGAGAATGAGGGAAGGGCTGTGGGCTGGTCTAATAAACAGGGGCTAGAGATAAGTGGCGTGATAATGACAAATAAGTGACACAGATGTGAAATATGTAAGTGTCACGACCAATGAACGTGCACAGATCCCAATAACGCAGGGTGGAGAGAAAGGTTACCCTAATGGGTGAGCGTTAACATAATCACATGTGAAATCTTAGATGAAATATAAACAAATAAATTATTATAAATGAATGTGCAAGGCAAAACATATGTGAACTCCAAAAAAAATGCACAAGATAAAACAAATGCAAAAATTATGATAAAATGTCCATAGTTTGGATCCGAAGTGAACGTGACAAGTGATACAGTCCAATATTTTAAGTGAGTCCTGTCACCATCGGTTGCTAGGGTGTTTAGCACACGACTCTTCAATGCAAATCCACCACAGTGCTCACAAGCAGCTTACCTCCCAGCTAAAATAAACCAGCATATGGTGTACTCCGGGGCAGTAGACAGTCCTCTCAAGGAAGACCTATTCTTACTTTCACAGGATGTATATGGAAATACAAGCAAAGAAAAAAATATATATAGTGTGACTCTGTAGATGCACAAACTGGAGTGACTGTAATTAGATGTTCTCACACTCACTTTTTAAAGAGCGAGCATGCAGATCAAGCCACGAGCACCGAACTCGTTAGTACGTAGCAGGTTACAATGATGAAAGCCCTCCAATTTGGGGGTAGCTGCAGGGTGCCCCATTTCTTAGATGAAATACACAGGCTGAAATCCTGCATGTCCACCTCACTAATTGCCAGACATACAGTCACAGATCCCTTCCTGTCTCAGATTTTCTCATATGTTCAGGCTGGATGGCCAGAGAAAGTCCCAGGTGAATTTTGTCCGTACTTTGCCAGAAAATGTGAGCTTGTGACTAATGCTGGTTGCCTACAGTGGGGCAACAGAGTGATTATACCTCAGTATTTGCAACCAATCATGCTAAGGATACTGCATGAGGGCCATCCTGGCGTGGTGCGCATGAAGCAGCGAGCCCGGAGCAATGTTTGGTGGCCACAAATGGATACAGCAATTGAAGATTATGTGGCTCAATGTCCTGGGTGCTGTCAAGCTCAGTGACCCCAAAAGAAAGGAACACTGCTACCTTGGCCATGGCCGACAGAACCGTGGTCAAGACTCCATCTCGATTTTTCTGGCCCAATCAAGGGTAAAATGTATTTGATCGTGGTAGATGCGCATTCAAAATGGCCGGAGGTTTTTCAAATGCCTTCTGTTACCTCAGCTGCTTCCATTCTAGTCTTAAGGAAGCTCTTTGCTCAATAAGGCTTGCCAACAGCCATAGTCTCGGACAATGAGACTCAATTTACAATGCATGAATTTCAATCCTTCCTCAGTGGCTTGGGCATCCAACACTACAAAACAGCTCCTTATCATCCAGCCTCGAATGGGCTGGCAGAACGATTTGTGCAGACGTTTAAGAAGCACTTACTTTCCACTCTGGACCAGGTCGGACTGTCAGAGAAGAAGCTGCTGGAGTTCTTGACCATGTACCGAAACACAAGACACACTACTACTGGGCTGTCCCCAGCTTTTCCTATGTTTGGCAGGCATCTCCACACCAAACTGGATTTAGTTCGTCCACAGGAACAGTCACCAACACTTACTCCACCAGGCCATCCTGGATTCCGTGCCGGTGATCTTGTATGGTTTCAGAATTAGAGTTTTACCTCATTGGCTTCCTGGCATTATTGATGGACCTCTTGGACAACGAATGTACCTTGTTCGCCTGGAGAATGGCGTTTGTGTTCGAAGACACCTTTCGCAATTGAGAAAGCGCATTTGCCTGCCAGTAGAAACAAACCCAACCTCTCTTTCTACCCAACCACCCGAGTCTACTCAGGGCTCTACTGGTGACATATGGCATGGTGTCTGGCATGACCCCACAAGTTTACAACCAACCCCTGAAGCGGTTGGTGACCATATTCCTGAGGAGCCCAGACATGTGCCTGGAGTTGCAGAGACTGATTTGTCTGTTAGACACCCACTGACACCTCCAGAACCTTTCACAGCCTCCAACCCTCCTAGTGTTGTGCCACTTCGTAAGTCTGCCCGCCAAAGACATCAAACTGCTCTTTGGCAAAGCACTGAAATCTTACGGGACACTTTGGAGGTCAGGAAACAGAGACAAAGGGCTCATAACGTGATGCGGGAGCCACAGAACTGAATTGGAGATACTATTTGCTGAACTGCTTGCCTTGTTATTTTACGTGTTGAGTATTTTATGTGTTGAGTATTTTGTTCTCTTGTTATGTATGTTTATTTATTTATTTATTTTTGTTTCATTAACCACTTAAGCCCCGGACCATTTGGTAGCTAAAGGACCAGAGGTGAATTCAGAATTTTGCACTGCGCTGCTTTAACTGTAAATTGTGCGGACATGCAATGTTGTACCCAAACGAAATTTGCGTCCTTTTCTTCCCACAAATAGAGCTTTCTTTTAATGGTATTTGATTGCCTCTGCGATTTTTATTTTTTGCGATATAAATGGAAAAAGACCGAAAATTTTGAAAAAAAATGATATTTTCTACTTTTTGTTATAAGAAAAATCGAATAAACTCAATTGTAGTCATACATTTAGGCCAAAATGTATTCAGCCACATGTTTTTAGTAAAAAAAATGTCAATGAGCGTATATTTATTGGTTTGCGCAAAAGTTATAGAGTTTACAAACTAGGGTACATTTTCTGAAATTTACACAGCTTTAAATTTATGACTGCCTATCTCATTTCTTGAGGTGCTAAAATGACAGGGCAGTACAAAACCCCCCCAAATGACCCCATTTTGGAAAGTAGACACCCCAAGGAAATTGCTGAGAGGCATGTTGAGCCCATTGAATTTTTTATTTTTTTGTCCCAAGTGATTGAATAATGACTAAAAAAAAAAGAAAAAAAAAAAATTACAAAAAGTTGTCACTAAATGATATATTGCTCACACATGCCATGGTTATATGTGGAATTTCACAACAAAATACATTTTGCTGCTTCTCCTGAGTACGGGGATACCACATGTGTGGGACTTTTTGGGAGCCTAGCCGCGTACGGGACCCCGGAAACCAAGCACCGCCTTCAGGATTTCTAAGGGCGCAAATTTTTGATTTCACTCCTCACTACCTATCACAGTTTCGAAGGCCATTAAATGCCAAAATAGCACAAACCCCCCCAAATGACCCCATTTTAGAAAGTAGACACCCCAAGGAAATTGCTGAGAGGCCTGTTGAGCCCATTGAATATATTTTTTTTTGTCCCAAGTGATTGAATAATGACAAAAAAAATAAAATAAAAAAAATTACAAAAAGTTGTCACTAAATGATATATTGCTCACACATGCCGTGGTTATATGTGGAATTACACCCCAAAATAAATTTTTCTGCTTCTCCTGAGTACGGGGATACCACATGTGTGGGACTTTTTAGGAGCCTAGCCGCGTACGGGACCCCGAAAACCAAGCACCGCCTTCAGGATTTCTTGGCACAAATTTTTGATTTCACTCCTCACTACCTATCACAGTTTCGAAGGCCATAAAATGCCAAAATAGCACAAAACCCCCCCAAATGACCCCATTTTGGAATATAGACACCCCAAGCTATTTGCTGAGAGGAATGGCGAGTATTTTACAGCTCTCATTTGTTTTTGAAAATGAAGAAAGAAAATATATATATATATATATATATTTATTTTTTTTCAATTTTCAAAACTTTGTGACAAAAAGCGAGATCTGCAAAATACTCACAATACCTCACAATACCTCTCAGCAAATAGATTGGGGTGTCTACTTTCCAAAATGGGGTCATTTGGGGGGGTTTTGTGCTATCTGGGCATTCCATGGCCTCCGAAACTGTGATAGGCAATGAGAAGTGAAATCAAAAATTTACACCCTTAGAAAGCCTGAAGACGGTGCTTGGTTTTTGGGGTCCCGTACGTGGCTAGGCTCCCAAAAAGTCTCACACATGTGGTATCCCCGTACTCAGGAGAAGCAACAGAATGTATTTTGGGGTGTAATTCCACATATGCCCATGGCATGTTTGAGCAATATATAATTTAGTGACAACTTTGTGCAAAAAAAAAAAAAAAAATGTCGTTTTTCCGCAACTTGTGTCAACATATAAAATATTCCACGGACTCGACATGCCTCTCAGTATATAGCTTGGGGTGTCTACTTTCCAAAATGGGGTCATTTGGGGGGTTTTGAACTGTTCTGGCATTTTATACACAACATTAGGAAGCTTACATCCACTCTTCTAACCACTTGAAGACAAAGCCCTTTTTGACACTTTTTGTTTACATGAAAACATTTTTTTTTTTGCAAGAAAATTATGTTGAACCCCCAAACATTATATATATTTTTAAAGCAAAGGCCCTACAGATTAAAATGGTGGGTGTTGCATTTTTTTTTTCTACATAGTATTTGCGCAGCGATTTTTCAAACGCATTTTTTGGGTTAAAAAATACACTTTTTTTAATTTTAATGCACTAAAACACACTATATTGCCCAAATGTTTGATGAAATAAAAAGATGATCTTAGGCCGAGTACATAGATACCAAACACGACATGCTTTAAAATTTCGCACAAACGCGCATTGGCGACAAACTACATACATTTTTAAAAGCCTTTAAAAGCCTTTACAGGTTACCCCAGTAGATTTACAGAGGAGGTCTACTGCTAAAATGATTGCCCTCGATCTGACCCTGTGATACCTCACATGCATGGTGCAATTGCTGTTTACATATGACGCCAGACCGACGCTTGCGTTCGCCATTGGGCAAGAGCAGGGCAGGACAGGGGTGCTTTTTTTTTTATTATTAATTTTGCTTTTTTATTTTATTTTTAAATTGTTCCTTCCAAGTATTTTTTTTTTAATCATTTTTATTGTTATCTCAGGGAATGTAAATATCCCCTATGATAGCAATAGGTAGTGACAGGTACTCTTTTTTTGAAAAAACTGGGGTCTTCTAGACCCTAGATTTTTCCTTTGCCCTCAAAGCATCTGACCACACCAAGATCGGTGTGATAAAATGCTTTCCCAATTTCCCAATGGCGCTTTTTATATCCGGGGGGGGGCATTCCCTCCCACTGCTTGTAAAAGCAGTCCAGAGGCTAATTAGCCGCTAGGATTGCTTTTACATGAAAGCCAGCCGCAGGCTGAAAAGAATGATACCAAGATGATACCTAAACCCGCAGGCATCATTCTGGTATAAACATTCAAAGTCCAGCAACATACCAGTACGTTGCTGGTCCTTGTTGGACATGTATTGTAATCTTTTTATTTCATGCAGCAGTTGGCTGAACGAAAAAAGAGATTGATCGATGGGTATGCCCACCATTAGAATACCGCCCTTCATCCACCCACTTCCAATGATGGGCATACACGCACCATTTATATATGCCGAAGCATGGGGGCATCCTCCCACAAAAAAGTTATGCCGCACACACATGGTCGGACTTTTCCACGGGCAAGCCTCCGTCGGAATTTCGACCGTATGTACGCGGCATTAGGAGCAAAATCGCTCCTCCGCCCCTGCTGCCCCAATGCTTCGGCATATTTGCTTTTTTTTTTTTAACTGTGGTGGTGAAATCACCTCCTACAGCACTGGAGTCGCAGGGATCAGGCCTGTCTCTGCGAACGCTGCAGTTATGTGTGTTTTTGTTTTGTAAGTGACAGTGATCGATCGATACTGCACTTGGGTGTCCTGGGCTGGACGGAGGGGCAAAACGCAGGTGCCAGCAGGTATCTGGGCTGATCCCGCTAACACTGCGTTTTTGGGAACCCTAAACTGCTGGGGACGCTAGTATAGATCTGATCAGATCAGATATTGATCTGTTCAGATACTATACCACTAAGGGGGGTGTATGCTTCACGCGTGGGTGTTAGCGTTACTGGCACTAACCTGACGCTGCCTGGGGTGTGACTCAGACCCTCTCTGACGCTAAAACCTAATTGATATCACCCGCCGGGCGATCAGGGGGTTAAACCTTTATTGGGTTATATACACGGCGGGTGCCCTGACACTATAAAAAGCAAACTAACTAACCAGCGTCACCCGTAACACTTATATGGTGATCACTGGTGAAAGGGTTAACTAGGGGCAATCAGGGGGTTAAAACCTTTATTAGATAATATATGGGGGTACCTGACGCTATAAAAACCTGCGGCGAACCTAAAAAAAATTACCAGCTACCGATCTGCATCACCGACACTAAGACAGCGTTTAGAAAAACGATCGCTTAGCGACAGTGGTGATGGGGGTGAAAGGGTTACCTGGGGGGCGATCAAGGGGGTTAAACCTTTATTAGATAATATATTGGGGTACCTGACGCTATAAAAACATGCGGCGAACCTAAAAAAAATTACTGGCTACGATCTGCATCACCGACACTAAGACAGCGTTTAGAAAAACAATTGCTTAGCGACAGTGGTGATAGGGGGTGAAAGGGTTACCTGGGGGGCAATCAAGGGGGTTAAACCTTTATTAGATAATATATTGGGGTACCTGACGCTATAAAAACCTGCGGCGAACCTAAAAAAAAATACCGGCTACCGATCTGCATCACAGACACTAAGACAGCGTTTAGAAAAACGATCGCTTAGTGACAGTGGTGATAGGGGGTGAAAGGGTTACCTGGGGGGCGATCAAGGGGGTTAAACCTTTATTAGATAATATATTGGGGTACCTGACGCTATAAAAACCTGCGGCGAACCTAAAAAAAATTACTGGCTGCCGATCGGCATCACTGACGCTAACACAGCGATCAGAAAAATGATCGCTAAGCGACAGTGGTGATAGGCGGTGAAAGGGTTATCTGGGGGGTGATCAGGGGGTTAAACCTTTATTAGGGGGGGTTAGGGGGCTACACTGGACCTAAGACTAAACTTTGGTGACACTTTTACAGTCACAAATGTCACTGATTGCAGTGATCACTAAATAAATGGTCACTGCAATCAGTGACACTGTGACTGGGGGCTGGGGGGGGTGATCTAGGGGGTGATCTGGGGTGTCTGGGGGGGCCTGGGGGGGCGATTTATGTCCCTATGTGTCCTGGTGTCAGTGTAGTGTTGTGTGCACTGACCTGATGTCTTCTCTTGTACGGCGCTCGGTATATGTGAGCGCCGCACCAGAGATGACATCACTTCCTCCTGCTCCCTCTGTCTGACACAGACAGAGGGGGCATTTCCATTCGCCGGGAGCAATCGCGAGGGGGTGGCCAGAAACGAATGGCTGCCCCCTCATCCCGGAACGCTCCCGGACACTTAGCCACCGCTCACTGTACAGAAGGGGGGTCCGATTGGACCCCCCAACTATACAAAGGCAATCACGTACACTCTACGTGATTGTGCCTGTCGGTGCCATTCTGCCGACGTATATATACAGTGAGCGGTCGTTAAGTGGTTAAGATTTTATTGAAAAACCGCGTCAATACATATCACGTTAATATCAACAGTAATAAGAAAAAGAAAAAAAAAACATAGAAGTCCAGGGGCTCTGGCTCCATATGTAATATAAATACATGTTATGCAGTTGTGGCAATGCCCATATAGAATTCTCAGTATACAAAATAAACAACATCATCTCAAGTAATAACAAAAATATACCTCAAGTTATCGGAGAAGGATCATGTTAATGCAATCGCACTCAGACGTTACCAGGACCTTCAATAAAAGTGATAAGTCATAGCCATTAGCACAATAGACCAGAGCCCGTGGTTCGATTTCTAGTAGGGATGAGCTCGGTGTTCGAGTCGAACATACGTTCGACTCGAACATCGGCTGTTCGATCGTTCGACGAAGATCGAACGATTTGGGCCGTTCGCGCCTAATTCGAGTGACGCGAACGGCCCACAATGCACTACGCCATCGCAGTGTCATCCAGGCGCTGTGATTGGCCAAGCATGCACTGTGACCCCGCATGCTTGGCCAATCACAGCGCCGGCAGCGAGGAGAGCAATGATTGGCCTGTGGCCAATTATTGCTGAGGGTGTTTAGTACACGCCCCACACTATAAAAGGCCGCCAGCACGGCGGCCTAGTGTAGTGTGTTCCGGAGCAGGGAAAGAGAAGCATAGGCAGGGACAGTGACATTTTTTTTTTCTTGCTTAACCTGGATTCCTTTAGTTTAGGGAAAGAGAAGGATAGGTAGGGAGAGTGTCAGTGTGTTTTACTGTGCGAATCCTTGTTTCTAGGGACAGGGAAGGACAGTGAGGGAAATTCTCCTTGTGCTATAGTGTGCTAAAGCATTGATCATCAACCATCTTTAAAAAAATCATTTTTTCTAGGGACAGAAAACTATAGGTAGGGAGAGTGTCAGTGTGTTTTACTGTGATAATCCTTGTTTCTAGGGACAGGGAAGGACAGTGAGGGAAATTCTCCTTGTGCTATAGTGTGCTAAAGCATTGATCATCAACCATCTTTAAAAAAACATTTTTTCTAGGGACAGAAAACTATAGGTAGGGAGAGTGTCAGTGTGTTTTACTGTGCTAATCCTTGTTTCTAGGGACAGGGAAGGACAGTGAGGGAAATTCTCCTTGTGCTATAGTGTGCTAAAGCATTGATCATCAACCATCTTTAAAAAAACATTTTTTCTAGGGACAGAAAACTATAGGTAGGGAGAGTGTCAGTGTGTTTTACTGTGCTAATCCTTGTTTCTAGGGACAGCGAAGGACAGTGAGGGAAATTCTCCTTGTGCTATAGTGTGCTAAAGCATTGATCATCAACCATCTTTAAAAAAACATTTTTTCTAGGGACAGAAAACTATAGGTAGGAAGAGTGTCAGTTTCTTTCACTGTGATAATCCTTGTTTCTAGGGACAGGGAAGGACAGTGAGGGAAATTCTCCTTGTGCTATAGTGTGCTAAAGCATTGATCATCAACCATCTTTAAAAAAACATTTTTTCTAGGGACAGAAAACTATAGGTAGGGAGAGTGTCAGTTTCTTTCACTGTGCTAATCCTTGTTTCTAGGGACAGGGAAGGACAGTGAGGGAAATTCTCCTTGTGCTATACTGTGCTAAAGCATTGATCATCAACCATCTTTAAAAAAACATTTTTTCTAGGGACAGAAAACTATAGGTAGGAAAAGTGTCAGTTTCTTTCACTGTGATAATCCTTGTTTCTAGGGACAGGGAAGGACAGTGAGGGAAATTCTCCCTGTGCTATACTGTGCTAAAGCATTGATCATCAACCATCTTTAAAAAAACATTTTTTCTAGGGACAGAAAACTATAGGTAGGAAGAGTGTCAGTTTCTTTCACTGTGATAATCCTTGTTTCTAGGGACAGGGAAGGACAGTGAGGGAAATTCTCCTTGTGCTATACTGTGCTAAAGCATTGATCATCAACCATCTTTAAAAAAACATTTTTTCTAGGGACAGAAAACTATAGGTAGGAAGAGTGTCAGTTTCTTTCACTGTGATAATCCTTGTTTCTAGGGACAGTGAAGGACAGTGAGGGAAATTCTCCTTGTGCTATACTGTGCTAAAGCATTCCTCATCAACCATCTTTGAAATCCTTGTTTTTTGGACAGTCAGGGAAATTGTCGTTGTGCTATTCTGTGCGAAAGCAATCATCCTCAACCATATTTAGAAATCCTTAAGTAAAGGGACAGAGAAGGACACCTGAAGGTAGCCCTTATTGCTTTTTTCCCCATCTCCCTGCAGGCCATCTATTAGAATGTCTGGAAGGCAAACAAGGAGAGGCAGACAGTCAGGAGGCAATAAAAGAGGGCAAGCAGGCTCTGTGTCTGGGGGCAACAGTGCTGGTCGTGGACGCGGTGCATTGTCATCAGCACATGGCCATGGGACACGCTTGTCCTTCTTTTCGGCAGCTGGACATGTTGAGCCACATCATGCCGAAGACTTGGTAGAGTGGATGACCAAGCCCTCCTCCTCCTCCTCATCCTCTCTCACCCAGGCTCAGGGTACTGGCAAAGCAGCTGCCAAAGCGTCCTCTTCCCTGGTATCAATGTCAGACTCATCATCAGTCACTCCTTCCCTAGTCCCACCATGTCCTCCTCCTGAGGAGTCCCCCGAACTGTTTGAGCACAGTGTTGGGTACATGCTCCAGGAGGATGCCCAGCGTTTCGAAAGGGTCTGATGATGAAACCCAGCTACAGGAAGGCAGTAGCGTGAGAGCAGACAGAGGGGATGCTCAAGAAGGACACCAATCTGGCAGTCATGTTCCAGCAGCTGCAGCATACTGCCAGATTGGCTCCAGTGATGAGGAGGGAGGGGATGATGAGGTCACTGACTCCACGTGGGTGCCTAATAGGAGAGAGGAGGAGGAGGAGGATGAGGAGGAGGCACATCTCCAACGAGGCAGGATGCCCTTTGGTGGCCAGCGTAAGGGCAGTACACCGACGGAATCACACCGCAGAGCTCCGCCTGTGCAGGGCGCTGCCTCTGCCCGTCATTCAAAAAGTTCTTTGGTGTGGGCCTTTTTTGAGGCTAGTGCATCAGATCGCACAGCTGCTGTTTGCAACATATGTCTCAAGCGTATATCGCGTGGCCAAAACATCAGCCGCTTGGGTACCACATGCCTGACCAGACATATGTTGACCTGCCATGCAGCTCGTTGGCAAGCCTACCTCAAAGACCCACACCAAAGAACAAAGCGGACCTCTCCTTGCACCGCATCAGCTGGGATCTCCAACCCCACTATAACTTCAGTCCTCTCTGAAACATGCACTGAGAGGAATGAAGGTGTAGAATTAGGTGTGTCACAGCCAAGTACTTGCGGCCACTCTGCTAGCAGTACACCGACGTCCGATTCTAGCAGGCAAATTTCCCTGCCCCAGCTGCTGGACCGTCGAAAGAAGTTCACTCCCAGCCATCCACATGCCCAGCGGTTGAATGCTAGCTTGGCTAAATTGCTAGCGCTTCAACTGCTGCCTTTTCAGTTGGTAGACTCGGCCCCCTTCCGTGAGTTTGTGCAATGTGCGGTTCCTCAGTGGCAGGTTCCCAAACGCCACTTTTTCTCACGGAAGGCTATTCCGGCTCTCTACCGGCATGTGGAAGGCAATGTCTTGGCCTCGCTGGACAGGGCGGTCAGTGGTAAGGTGCATATTACCGCTGACTCATGGTCCAGCAGGCATGGACAGGGACGTTACCTTTCTTTCACGGCCCATTGGGTCACTCTTTTGGCAGCTGGGAAGGATGCAGGACAAGGTGCAGTAGTGTTGGAGGTTGTTCCACCGCCACGCCTCCAAAATGCTACTACTGGTTGTGACACACCTCTCTCCTCCACCCCCTCCTCTTCTTCTTCCTCCATGGCCTCTTCCTGTGCTTTGTCCTCTGAACCAGCGGTGCTCCGTAGCCGTTCAAGGGGCTACGCAAGTACGCAGGCAAAAAGATGCCATGCCGTGCTTGCGCTGGTGTGTTTGGGGGACAGAAGCCACACTGGGGCAGAGGTCCTGTCTGCTCTGCATCGCCAGGCCGAGAGGTGGTTGACGCCACGCCAGCTTAAGCCAGGAATGGTGGTTTGCGACAATGGCACCAACCTCCTCTCCGCCCTCCGACAGGGACAACTGACCCATGTGCCCTGTGTGGCTCACGTCCTTAACCTGGTGGTGCAGCGGTTCTTGGGCAGGTACCCGGGCTTACAGGATGTCCTGAGGCAGGCCAGGAAAGTCTGTGTGCATTTCCGCAGATCTTATAATGCCAGTGCTCGCCTGGCTGAGCTGCAAAAGGAGTTGAACCTGCCCAAGAACCGCCTTATATGTGACATGCCCACCAGGTGGAACTCAACGTTGGCCATGCTGCAGCGGCTGCACACGCAGCAGAGGGCCATCAATGAGTACCTGTGCGACTACGGCACCAGGACAGGGTCAGGGGAGCTTGTTTTTTTTTCTCCACGCCAGTGGGGCATGATCAGGGATGCATGCACTGTCCTGGCACCATTTGAGGAGGCCACGAGGATGGTGAGCAGTGACAGTGCATGCATCAGTGACACTGTACCTCTTGTCCACCTGTTGGAGCACACGCTGCGTGGAATAATGGACAGGGCACTTGAGGCAGAACAGAGGCAGGAAGAGGAGGACTTCCTTGCCTCTCAAGGCCCCCTTTACCCAGACAGTGTTCCTTCTGTCCCACCCATCGCACAGGAAGAGGAGGAGGAGGAGGAGGAGGAGGATTGTGTCAGCATGGAGGTGGAGGCTGGCACTCAGCATCATCAGCAGCAGTCTTTTAGGGATGATTTACAGTCCCAAGAAACCAGTGGACTTGTACGTGGCTGGGAGGAGGTGGCTGCGGATCATGTCGTCCTTAGTGACCCAGAGGACTCCGGACCGAATGCCTCAGCAAACCTACGCTGCATGGCCTCCCTGATCCTGCAAAGTCTGCGGAAGGATCCTCGTATTCTTCGGATCAAGGAGAGGGACCATTACTGGCTGGCCACTCTCCTTGATCCACGGTACAAGGGTAAGGTTGCGGACCTTATGTTACCGTCGCAGAGGGAGCAGAGGATGAGACAACTCCGGGAGGCCTTGCAGAAAGGTCTGTGCAACGCGTTCCCAGAGACTGGGAGGTTACAAACTCCTGGTCCTGGACAACGAGTTGCTGAGGCTTCGGCCAGTCAAAGAAGGAGCGGTGGGGAAGGTGGCCGTCTGACCGATGCGTTCAGACAATTCTTTAGTCCGCAGCCCCAAAGTATGATCGGTTCCAGCAACCATCGCCAGCGTCTGATAAACATGGTGCAGGAATATCTAGGGGCAAGGTCAGACTTGGACACCTTCCCCACCGAAAATCCTCTGGCTTACTGGGTCTTGAGGATGGATCACTGGCCAGAGCTTGCACAGTATGCAATTGAGCTACTGGCCTGTCCTGCATCCAGCGTTCTTTCGGAACGCACATTCAGTGCTGCTGGAGGATTTGTCACGGATCACAGGGTGCGCCTGTCCACCGACTCGGTTGATCGACTGACTTTCATCAAGATGAACCAGTCTTGGATCACCACCAGCTACCACACACCTGATGCTGATATAACAGACTAATTGATTTTAACATGTCACATCCCTTCAAGACTGATGCTGATGCTGAGTGCCTGTGCTGTTATGTTGACTGGCTATCCTCCTCCTCCGAGTCCTCAATGATACGATTGATGATGATAGCTTGGAAGATCATTTTTGTTTATGGGTGCCGCCACCAGTGGCTAAGGCCCAATTTTTCAGCCCCTGTTTAACAGGGGCGTGTAATTACAATTTTTGAAGCAATAATTTGCCATAGGGCTCATTGCTGTGCTCCAAGTACAGTATCTGTGAGGGGTTGGAGTGTTGTGCCACCAGTGCCTAAGGCCCAATTTTTCAGCCCCTGTTTAACAGGGGCGTGTCATTACAATTTTTGAAGCAATACTTTGCAACAGGGCTCATTGCTGTGCTCCAAGTACAGTATCTGTGAGGGGTTGGAGTGTTGTGCCACCAGTGCCTAAGGCCCAATTTTTCAGCCCCTGTTTAACAGGGGCGTGTCATTACAATTTTTGAAGCAATACTTTGCAACAGGGCTCATTGCTGTGCTCCAAGTACAGTATCTGTGAGGGGTTGTAGTGTTGTGCCACCAGTGCCTAAGGCCCAATTTTTCAGCCCCTGTTCAACAGGGGCATGTAATTACAATTCTTGATCTAATAATTCACAGCAAGGCCCATTGCTGCACCCACCAAGAGTAACTCTGAGGGCTTACAGTGTTGTGGCAACGCCACCACCACCACCACCACGAAAGGCCCAATTTTTCAGCCCCTGTTCAAAAGGGGCATGTAATTACAATTCTTGATCTAATAATTCACAGCAAGGCCCATTGCTGCACCCACCAAGAGTAACTCTGAGGGCTTACAGTGTTGTGGCAACACCACCACCACCACCACCACCACGAAAGGCCCAATTTTTCAGCCCCTGTTCAACAGGGGCATGCAATTACAATTCTTGATCTAATAATTCACAGCAGGGCCCATTGCTGCACCCACCAAGAGTAACTGTCAGGGCTTACAGTGTTGTGGCACCAGCACCACCATCAAAGGCCCAATTTTTACTACCACTGTTCAACAATTATATGTAATTAAAATTCCTGATATAATAGTTGACAGCAGGGCGTTCCAGCACCAACCAAGAGTAACTGTGAGTGCTTACAGTGTTGTGCCAACACCAACAACTAAGGGGCCTATTTCTGCAGAGTATATACGGCAGGTCCCTACTTTCAAACATCCAACTTACAAACGACTCCTACTTGCAAACGCAAGAAGACAACAGGAAGTGAGAGGAAATCTACCCCTTGGAAGGAAAATTCTCTCCTGTAAGAATTAATATGGGAGAAAGGTGTCTCCTCTGTACTGATGCTTTATCAGCAATCCTTGTTTCAAGAAAAACACCACATTTCAAAAACAGTTGTCATTGGGACGGAAAGTGAGGTGAAATGTTCTGAACAGGGGCACAGACAGCAAAACAAATGTTACAGGGGTGATAACCCTTACCTATGTTTTCCAAAAAGTTTAAAAATAGATTTTTGGGCTGGAGCTACACTTAAACAATGTACCTGTTCAAAATTACAAACAGATTCTACATAAGAACAAACCTACAGTCCCTGTCTTGTATGCACCGCCTGTATACGGCTGTTCAGAGTATATAGGGCCTTTTTTATTTTATGTGCGGGGTTCCCCTTAATATCCATACAAGACCCAAAGGGGCTGGTAATGGGCTGGGGTAGGGGGGGGGGGTCATGGGGTAGCTATGCCATTTTTCTTAAAGATTTTCATCCATATTACCGGGACCAGACATTACATTAAAGCCGCAAGCAGTTTTAAATGGCTTTTTTTTCCTTTAGAAGTGTCATTTTGTGCAGGGACAGTTCTAAACACGGGAAACACGTGGCACTTCACAGGCATACTTTAGACACCCCCCAGGTACGATATTTAAAGGAATATTTGACTTTTTTTTTTTCACTTTATGCATCATTAAAATGACTGCTCCCGAAAAACAACCGTTTTTAAAACTTCTTTTTGCATTGATACATGTCCCCTGGTGCAGAACCCGGGTTCCCAAACCCTTTTTAGGACAATAACATGCATAATAGTCGTTATAATTAGCACTTTAGAATTCGAACGTTCGCATCCATTGTATTTAATAGGGTTCTAATGTTCGTACGAACTTTAGGTCCGTTCGCGGGTTCTGGTGCGAACCGAACCCGGGGGCGTTCGGCTCATCACTAATTTCTAGCACCATCTCTAAGGGTCTGCGTATTTTAGAGAGAATGGGAGGAGGGGTCAACCAAGATAAACCTGTCCCCCCATAATCTCCATTCTTCAAAATCAAATATAAGAGTTAGAGAGAAGGGAAAAGAGAGAGAAAAAAAAGAAAAAAGGGAGGAAGGACCAGGGGAGGAGGGTAGAGAAGGGATATAAAAAAAAAAAAAAAAGAGGGGGGCATCAGCTTTCCACCCCTGCATGTCAGTTTTCTGTTTTTGTTTGTTTTTGGACTTCTTGTACCTATGGATTAATTTTGGATTTTAAATTTTGAAAATAAATCGTTCATACAGAGTGCGGCAGTCCAGGGCTCTTTCCTTTTCCATGCATCAGTGCAGAGCCAGCACCTGTTTTAGTATCAGGGCGGGAGCTATCTTTGGAGCTTAACAGCGTGGAGCGGTACACACCTTTCATTATGAGGACAATCATAGCAGTCCTATAAATACCCGGCGAGCCCTTACATGTTCACCTTGGTATCTCTCTCCTTGAGCCCTGACCTTGCTGCCTGTACTCGGACCTTGAGCCTGTACCTCACCTCACCTGATCTGATCCCCATCCTGAGCCCCACCCTGAGCCTATCCATCCGTCCTCTCCCTGTCTTGTTTGTTCCCTGTCCCCATCTGCTGACTCCCCATGTATGACCTTGGCCTGGCTACGTTTATGTTTCTGGAACACCCCTTTGTCAATCTCCTGATCTGCTGTGTATGACCCTGGCCTGGCTTTCGTTCAAGATTCTGGTACTGCCCTTTGCTGTATATATTATTTGTTGTTTGTGGGTTGTTTGGTTGGTTTTGCACTGTTTGTATTTACTTATATCACCTATCTTAATAAACATCTTTATATTTCACTTTATATAAGTTTTGGGTTCTCTCTGTGTAGTCCACACTGTCTGGTCAACTAATTTACTGACAGTATACCAAGGCCATCCCTGATCAGAAGTGGCTGCACAGAGAAACCATTTTTGGTTCAGTGTGTTTTGCTAAACATGAATGCCAATGAGGTTGTTTTTTATGCTCTGCTGGTGTCAGAGAATAGTGAATACTGGCGCCAGGCATTGAAAGAGTGGACCAGCGATCAGCTGCTAGGGAGTATTAGTTTAATTCACTACCTGGTTGATCAGGGCTTAATGCCATTTGGGGAAGTTCAGCCCTTGATTCAAATGTGTACTGAGCTAGCCCTGTCCTTTGTTCCAAAGGGCCCTGATGATTACACTCCCCCTTTCAGTTTTGATCAGGTGGAGTCCCTAGTAAGGCTGTTGGAGGATGACTCTGCATCCTTTTTTGAGCACTATTCGGCCTGTTCCAAACAGTTGTTAAAAGATCGTATTTGTGCAGTGCAGTCTCTGATTAAGCAGGGTGTGTGTGAACCAACTTTTGTTCAGCCTGTGCTTCAGGCATGGTCTGATCTCTTGTATGTAGCCAAGCAGAGGCGGCTCTAGGCTTTGTGAGGCCTAAGGCAAATCTTTGACATGAGGCCCCACTAACTCCCATAATGGGAAAAATAATTCAAGCGATAGACCCTGAGCAATTTTGCTCTCCACCCCAACATCCCAAAAAACAAACATGCACATAGACTTATCTAAAAAAAAAAACTTTAATAATGTATACATAAAAATCTGGTTCGCACTCACTGATTGCTCCAAGCTCACTGATTGGTTGTTAGAGGTTAGTGCACATCATAACTGCTCACTGATTGGTAATATTGTGCAGTAACCTCTAGAATCCAATCAATTATTGATGCTAGAGGTTACTGCACATCATTACTGCCCACCCATTGGTTGCTAGAGGTTACTGCACATCATTACTGCTCACTGATTGGTTGCTATAGGTTACTGCTTATCATTATACCTCACTGATTGGTTGCTATAGATTACTGCTCATCATTATCATTCACTGATTGTTTGCTAGAGGTTACAGCACATCATTACCTCTCACTGGGTGGCAGGGCAGAATTGTGGTGTGTGATGCAACTGTTGGGGTACAGTTGGTTGGATGACAGGATGAAGTTTGGGATGATGGTGTCAGCATTGGGGTGAAAGGCTGAGATCATATCTTCCTTATAATGATAGGGAGTAGGGTGATAGGATGCCAGAGGTGGGGTACAGGAGGGATGAAGATGATAATGACAGGAGGCAGGGTGGTAGGATTCCAAAGGTGGGGTACAGGGTGATAATGACAGGGGGTGAGGTGGTAGGATGCCAGAGGTGGGGTAGAGAGGGATGATGGGGATATTGATGACAATGGGTGGGGTGGTAGGAGGTTAGCAAAGGGGCATAATGATGACAGTGGGTAAGTAGGAAGCTGACAGTGGGGTACAGGGGGGATGATGATGGGATGCTAGAGGTGGGGTACAGGACGATGATGGGGATGTTGATGACAGGGTTCAGGGTGGTAGGATGTCAGATGTGGGGTATGGGGATGATGATGATGATAGTGGGTGTGGTGGTAGGAAGCTGGCAGTGGGGTACAGGTGGGATGATGATGACGATGGGGGTGGTATAAAGCTGACAGTGGGGTGCAGGGGGGATGATGGGGGTGGGGTGGTAGGAAACTGGCAATGGGGTACAGGTGGGATGATAATAACGGGGGTGGGGTGGTAGGAAGCTTGCAGTGGGGTGGTAGGAAACTGGCAATGGGGTACAGCGGGGATGATAGGGGTGGAATGGTAGGAAGCTGGCAGTGGGGTACGGGGTGAAGATTACAGGGGGTGGGGTGGTAGGTAACTGGCAATGGGCTATAAGGGGGATGAAGATGACGGGGGTGGATGGTAGGAAGCTGGCAGTTGGGTACAGGGTGGATGAAGATTACAGGGGGTGGGGTGGAAGGACACCAGGCACAGGGGGATTATGATGAGGATGGAGATGATGATGACAGGATGTAGTAGGAAGCTGACAGAGGGGTAAAGGGGGGGGGTGGTGGATAAGGATGATAACGGGGGTAGGGTGGTGGATGCTAGAGATGGGGTACATGGGGATGATGGGGATTTTGATGACAGGAGGCAGGGCGGTGGGTTGTCAGAGATAGGGTACGGGGGATGATGGGGTGGGGTGATAGGAACCTGGTAGTGGAGTACTAGGAGGGATTAAGATGATGACAGGGGGTGGGGTGGTAGGATGCCAGAGGTGGGATACATGGGGATGAAGATGACAGAGGAGTGGGGTGGTAGGAAGCTAGCAGAGGGGTACAGGGGGGTGAAGATGATTGGGGCAGGGGGGAAGCTGGCAGTGGGGTACAGGGGGGATGAAGTTGATGACAGGGGTGGGTGGTAGGAAGCTGGCAGTGGGGTACAAGGGGGATGAAGATTATGACAGGGGTGAGGGGTAGGAAGCTGGCAGTGGGGTACAGGGGGGTGAAGATGATTGGGGCGGGGGGAAGCTGGCAGTGGGGTACAGGGGGGATGAAGTTGATGACAGGGTGGGTGGTAGGAAGCTGGCAGTGGGGTACAAGGGGGATGAAGATGATGGAGGGTGGGGTAGTAGGAAGCTGGCAGTGGGGTGCAGGGGGGTGAAGATGATGGGGGTGGGGTTGTAGGAAGCTGGCAATGGGGTGCAGGGGGGTAAAGATGACAGGGGTGGGGTGGTAGGAAGCTGACAGGGGGGGTACAGGAGGGATGAAGATGATGACAGGGGTGGGGGGTAGGAAGCTGGCAGTGGGGTACAGGAGGGATGAAGATGACAGGGGGTGGGGTGCTAGGAAGCTGGCAGTGGTGGGGTACAGGGGGGATGAAGATGATGATGGGGAAGGGGGGGGTAGGAAGCTGGCAGTGGGGTACAGGGGGGATGAAGATGATGACGGGGAAGGGGTGCTAGGAAGCTGGCAGTGGGGTACAGGGGGGATGAAGATGACGGGGGAGGGGGTAGGAAGCTGGCAGTGGGGTACAGGGGGATGAAGATGATGATGGGGAGGGGGGTAGGAAGCTGGCAGTGGGGTACAGGGGGGGTGAAGATGATGGGGAGGGGAGTAGGAAGCTGGCAGTGGGGTACAGGGGGATGAAGATGATGACGGGGGTAGGAAGCTGGCAGTGGGGTACAGGGGGGATGAAGATGATGATGGGGAGGGGGGTAGGAAGCTGGCAGTGGGGTACAGGGGGATGAAGATGATGACGGGGGGTGGGAAGCTGGCAGTGGGGTACAGGGGGGATGAAGATGATGATGGGGAGGGGGGTAGGAAGCTGGCAGTGGGGTACAGGGGGATGAAGATGATGACGGGGGTAGGAAGCTGGCAGTGGGGTACAGGGGGATGAAGATGATGATGGGGAGGGGGGTAGGAAGCTGGCAGTGGGGTACAGGGGGTTGAAGATGACACGACAGACACAGGGGTGGGGTAGTAGGATGACAGGCACAGGGGGATTATGAAGAGTAGTCCATCCCGGAGAGTAGAGCAGGGAGCTGCTTAGCCGTTGCATGCAGGTGATTCGCAAAGCGCGGCAGAAGGGGAGGAGCTGGCGCCGGGGGAGAGGGGAATACATACAACGACCCACTGACTCGAGCAGTTCTCAAGTGGTCAGTCCGCCCTCCTGCCCGCGGCTGGAACCGCGGGCTTTTGTCCCACGATAAAGACAGTTCGGGGACACCGACCGGGGGCCATTCCATCCTATTTCCACACAAGACTAAGGCAAATTAGGCGGCCGCCGCGGGGCCCCTGGGAGCGCGGGGCCTTAGGCATCCGCCTATTATGCCTAATTAGAGAGCCGCCTCTGCAGCCAAGCCACAACAATCCAGCCCTGCCATTAGTTACCTGCTTTCCAAGTATCTATCTCTCCGTCGCCCATGGCAATCTCAGCTACAGCCCAGTATACCCAGCTTCCCACCAAGTACTATTACCCAGTCTCCACTTGCCGCACTTATCCTGCCTTCAATCCACCTGCCTCTTCCCTTCCTCCTGTAACAATTCCACAAAAATCTCCTCCAGCCTCTGCCCCCTTATCTCCACCGCATTCCAGCCCTTCTTTTTGCCCAATTACTTCCTTTTCTTACATTCCTCCAGTTATTTATAAATCTGCAGTGGCTAAGCCAAAGAAGAAGCAAAAGTTTTGTCCAACCAAAACGATCCTGCCATTAACCCAACCTGCTGTCAGGCTAGGAGCAGATAACAGGTAACAGTGCAGGTGTGCTGATTATGCAAAGAGTTCAATAACAAGAGCACATACCATGAGCAGCTCTGCTTGGACTTGTAGTTCACTGCTGCAGATGAAGGTAGATGTTGACTGGACCTTGTAGTTCACCTCTGCAGATGGAGGTTGGATGGTGCTTGTAGTTCACCGCTGCAGATGAAGGTACTACAGTAGAATCAGGCAAAGCGTAGTCTAGGCAAGCTGGGTCATACACAGGTAGATCAGAGTCCAAACAGTACCGAATCATAAGCGAGCAAGCAGGGTCAAACGAGCCGGGTCATACACAAAATACACAGAGCAGATATCAGCTGTATCAAACAGTGCCACACAAAGGTAACTCTATCACGAGCACTGATTGGATGATGATACAGGTGATTTAAAGGTGAGCTGGCTAATCACTGTTGTTTCCCAGGCAAAGGCAGTGTCAGGTGAGTTGTGATGGGTCCTAAAGGGATCCTAGTACTGACAGTAACCCCCCCCCCCTTTCTCGAGGGGTTGCTCCTGCACCCCCAGGCTTACTTGGATAACAAAGATGGAACTTCTTCTTAAGTCGGTCAGCATGAAGATCACAAGCTGGGACCCAGGATCGATCCTCTGGGCCGAAACCTTTCCAATGAACGAGATATTGTAAGGAATTGTGTACTCGTCTGGAAACAAGAATAAATGCCACTTCATATTCCTGACTATCCAACAAATCCACAGGTTCTGGTTCATTTACTTGGAGGCTGGAATCAACAGGTTTCAACCAGGGATGAGCCGAACACCCCCCCTGTTCGGTTCGCACCAGAACCTGCGAACAGACAGAATGTTCGTGTGAACTTTAGAACCCTATTAAATACAATGGACTCGAACGTTCGAAATCTAAAGTGCTAATTATAAAGGCTTATATGCAAGTTATTGTCCTAAAAAGTGTTTGGGGACCCGGGTCCTGCCCCAGGGGACATGTATCAATGCAATTTTTTTTTTTTAAATGACGTTTTTACGGGAGCAGTGATTTTAACAATGCTTAAAATGAAAAAATAAAAGTGAAATTTTCCTTTAAATTTCGTACCTGGGGGGTGTGTATAATATGCATGTAAAGTTGCGCATGTTTCCCGTGCTTAGAACTGTCCCTGCACAAAATGTAATTTTTGAAGGAAAAAAAGTAATTTAAAACTCACTCGTGGCTATTAATGAACTTCCTTCATTACACAGTGAAGGAAGTTCCATCAGGTCCACTCAGGCCAATGACGTAGGCGGGGTCTGACATACCGAGGGGGCGGACCTGATGGGGAATCTCCTTCACTGTGTAATTCATGAATAGACCCGCCCCCGAAGCTCATCCCTAGTTTCAACAATTAAACATGAAAGACATTTGGAATGTGCATGGATGGGGGAGTTTTAATCTATAGGACACAGGATTAACAATCTCTGAAATTACATAGGGCCCGATGAATTTTGGGCCAAGTTTTTTAGATGGAACATGCAGGGACAGATTCCTAGATGATAGCCACACTTTGTCACCAACTTTATGACCTGGTTCCTTTTGAGCGCCTCTTGTCAGCCATTTTCTTAAAAGCCTGAACAGAGCGAGAAATAGCGCGATTAACATCTGACCAGATTTTGGAGAAATTTTCAATCGTGGTGTTGGCATCTGGAACATCAGAGGGTGGAAGATCAAAGGAGCACACACGAGGATGCAACCCGTAAACACAGAAGAAAGGAGAGGTCCCTGTAGATGAGCTGGCACAATTATTAAAGGCAAACTCTG
The DNA here is from genome assembly GCA_029206835.1 of Rana muscosa. Taxonomy (NCBI): domain Eukaryota; kingdom Metazoa; phylum Chordata; class Amphibia; order Anura; family Ranidae; genus Rana; species Rana muscosa. Next base: position 1,226,001,408 of record CM055122.1, on the reverse strand, counting down.
CCCATGGAAGGATGTTGACCCACTCCACCTCATCATTGGCCATCAGACAACGTACCATCTTTTCTAGAGTCTGATTAGTCCTTTCTGTTTGGCCATTTGTCTCAGGATGATATGCTGAAGAATATGATAACTTAATCCCCAACTGAGAGCAAAGGGCCTTCCAAAACTGGGCTATAAACTGAGAGCCACGGTCTGAGACAATGTTAATTTGTGCCCCATGGAGCCTGAAAACATGTTTAATGAATAAAGATGCCAGTTCTTTAGCAGATGGCAGTTTTGGAAGTGGAACAAAGTGGGCCATCTTACTGAACCTGTCTACCACCACCCAGATCATGGAACATCCCTGGGACGGAGGCAAGTCAGTGATAAAGTCCATAGATAAATGGGTCCAGGGACAGGTAGGTATTGGTAGAGAACATAGGAGACCGGGGGTCTTAGAGGTTCTGCCCTTGCTTCTGGCACAAACTTCACAGGCCTGGACAAAGGCAAACACATCCTGCCTAATCGATGGCCACCAGAGGTTGCGAGAGATAATCTCAAAAGTTTGTCTAAACCCCGGATGTGCTGCAGGTTTTGATGCATGTACCTGCTGCAATACCTGCAAACGAAGAGCCAGGGGCACAAAAAGCATACCAGAGGGAGTGGAGGGAGGGGCTTCAACCTGTGCAGGTAACAAGGCCTCAGAGATGTCAGTCTGGGTGAAAGCCAAAATCCTATCCTCAGAGATAATGGGTTGTGGAGGAAGCGGAGGTGGAGACTCTGATAAAAAGCTGCGATACAAGGCATCAGCTTTAATGTTTTTTGGCCCTGGTAAATAAGAAATTGTAAAGTCAAATCTGGAGAAGTACAATGACCACCTGGCTTGATGTGAGTTCAGTCTTTTAGCAGAATGGATGTATTCAAGTTTTTTGTGGTCAGTCAGAACTATGAATGGATAGCGAGCTCCCTCCAGCCAATGTCTCCATTCCTCCAAAGCTAGCTTTATGGCTAACAGTTCTCTGTTACCTATATCATAATTGCGCTCTGCTGGGGAATATTTACGGGACAGGAAGGCACAGGGGGGGATGGCAGCATTTACAGGATCTTTTTGTGACAGAAGCGCCCCCACCCCTACTTCAGATGCATCTACCTCCACAATAAAAGGCAGCTCAGGAACAGGATGGCGTAGAATTGGTGCAGAGACAAAGGCTTTCTTCAACTGAGTGAAGGCCACCTGGGCTTCAGTAGTCCATTTAAACTTAGTCTGAGTCTTCCTGGTGAGAGAGGTCATGGGATGTGCAATGATGGCAAAGTTCTTAATGAATTTCCGATAGAAATTTGCAAAGCCCAGGAAGCGCTGAACTGCTTTCAGGTCTGAAGGTGGTGCTCAGTCTAAAATGGCTTGAATCTTGGCTGGATCCATGGTTAGGCCTGTGTCAGAGATTAGGTAGCCCAGGAAAGGTACTTGTTTGACATGAAATCAATTTTTTTCGGGCTTAACAAAAAGGGAATGAGCCTTTAAATCGGGCCAATACTGAGCAGACGTGCCTCTGATGTGTTTCAAGATTGGGAGAGTATATCAAAATATCATCTAAGTATACAAGCATGAAGTGACCCAACAGGTCACATAAAGTTTTGAAAGACAGCTGGTGCATTCCTGAGACCGAAAGGCATGACAAGACATTCATAATGGCCATCCTTGGTGTTAAAGGCCGTCTTCCATTCATCTTCTGCACGGATCCGCACTAGATTATAGGCTCCCCTTAAGTCCAGTTTGGAGAAGATTTTTGCTCCCTGGATTTGGGAGAACAACTCTGTGATGAGAGGAAGAGGGTACTGATTGGGAACAGTTATTTTATTTAGACCTCTGTAGTCAACACAAAGCCATAGTCCCCCATCCTTCTTCGGGACAAAGAAGCATCCTGCGCCTGCGGGAGAAGTGGAGGAACGGATGAAACCCTTAGCTAGGTTTTCCTGGATGTATTCTTGCAAAGCGAGATTCTCTGGCTCAGACAGTGGAAAGACTCTCCCTCAAGGAGGTGTAGTGTCAGGCAAGAGGTCAATGGGACAATCATAACTGCAATGAGGAGATAAAGTGTCAGCAATCCCTTTAGAAAACACATCCTGAAAGTCCTTATAACAAAGCGGAATCTGTTCCATTCCCACTTGACAGGTAGCAAGTCAAAAGTCAAACAGGGTGCTGGATGCAGTTTTTTTTTACACTGATTGGACCAAGCCAGAATATTTCCTGTTCGCCAATCAATTACGGGATTGTGCTTCTGAAGCCAAGGAAGGCCTAGGATCAAAGGAGTGGATGGAGAGTCAATGACAAGACATGAAATCTTCTCCCAATGCAAGGCCCCCAATTGTAACTGGAAAGGGTTGGTGGATTGGAGCACTAGATTTTGTGAGAGAGGCCGATTATCCACAGAAATCAGGCGGACTGGGCAATCTGGAGCATGAGTTTCCAGGGACAAAGAGGTAATCAGAGTCTTATCAATAAAATTCTCAGCGGCTCCAGAATCTACCAAGGCCAGCAGTTCATGAGTCCCTGTCCCAAGGTGAATAACAGCGGGTAAAAGTATACGATTGTCCCCCTGGGAAGATGAAAGCAGACCTAAGGTGACCTCCCCACAATCACCTAGGTCCTGGGATTTCCCGGACGTGTAAGGCACGAACGGAGCATATGATCCCTGAGGCCACAATATAAGCAGAGTCCCATGTTACACCGGCGTGTGTTCCTGGGAAGATAACCTGATGGAGCCTAACTGCATAGGTTCTTCCTCAGATCTGGCACTGGAGGTGGAATAGTCAGGTGGAAAGGGAGGTATATTGTTTGCCACAGCCGCAGTTTGTTCTCGTCTCCTCTCTCGCTGGTGGCGGTCAATTCTAATGGCTAGACACATAGTCTCCTCCAGTGAGGCTGGGTAGGAGAAGTTGACCAGAGCATCCTTAATTGCATCTGAAAGGCCTATTCTAAACTGGCTGCGGAGAGCTGCATCATTCCAGCCAGATTCCGGGGGCCCACCTGCGAAACTCTGAGCAATACATTTCAGCTGTGGTAGTTCCTTGCTTTAAGTTACGCAGGGTTGATTCTGCAGTAGCAGCACGATCTGGATCATCATACAGCAACCAGAGGGCTTCAAAGAAGGCATCTACTGTTAGCAGGGCTGGATGGTTTGGTTCCAGGTTAAAGGCCCAAGCCTGGGGGTCACCCTGTAGTAGAGAGATAATGATTTGAACCCTCTGAGTTTCAGAGCCAGACAAGGATGGCCTTAACTTGAAATATAATTTGCAGCTGTTTTTAAAGTTGCAAAACCCTTTACGGCCACCAGAAAACTGGTCAGACAAGGAATTTTTGGTTCAGATAGAGTTTTTGTAGCGGTGGTAGTAGAAGGAGATTGCACCTTGGTGAGCTCTGTGGCCATTTCCCAAACTTGATGGGATAAACGGCAAAGTTCCTATGCAAACATCTGAGCCTGCTCAGGATCCATGATAGGTTTCCCTTTTTATGTATGGCTCGTGATAATGTCAGGCCAGGAGCAGATAACAGGTAACAGTGCAGGTGTGCTGATTATGCAAAGAGTTTAAGAACAAGAGCACATACCATGAGCAGGTCTGCTGGGACTTAAAGTTCACTGTTGCAGATGAAGGTAGATGTTGGCTGGAACTTGTAGTTCACCGCTGCAGATGAAGGTGGATGATAGCTGGTGCTTGTAGTTTACCGCTGCAGATGGAGGTTGGCTGGTGCTTGTAGTTCACCGCTGCAGATGAAGGTACTACAGTATAATCAGGCAAAGCGTAGTCTAGGCAAGCTGGGTCATACACAGGTAGATCAGAGTCCAAACGGTACCGAATCAGAAGCGAGCAAGCAGGGTCAAACGAGCCGGGTCATACACGAAATACACAGAGCAGATATCAGCTGTATCAAACAGTGGCACACAAAGGTAACCCTATCACGAGCACTGATTGGATGATGATACAGGTGATTTAAAGGTGAGCTAGCCAATCACTGTTGTTTCCCAGGCAAAGGCTGAGTCAGGTGAGTTGTGCTGGGTCCTAAAGGGATCCTAGCATTGACACCTGCCTCCACACACACCAATCTGTTCCAGCCCGAAGTACCAGTGTTCCAGTATGAAGTGCTGGTGTTCTAGCCCGAGGTGCCGGTGTTACAGCCCGAGGTGCCGGTGTTCCAGCCCGAGGTGCCAGTGTCCCAGCCCGAGGTGCCAGTGTCCCAGCCCGAGGTGCCAGTGTCCCAGCCTGAAGAGCCAGTGCCAGCATCCCAGCCTGAAGAGCCAGTGCCAGCGTTCCAGCCTGAAGAGCCAGTGCCAGCATTCCAGCTTGAAGAGCTAGAGCCAGCGTCCCGGCCTGAGGTTGTGGTGCCCGTTTCCCGGCCTGAGGTTGTGGTGCCCGTTTCCCGGCCTGAGGTTGTGGTGCCCGTTTCCCGGCCTGTGGTTGTGGTGCCCGTTTCCCGGCCTGAGGTTGTGGTGCCTGCTTTCCGGCCTGCAGAGCCTCTGTCTGCTGCCCAGCCTGAGGAGCTTCTGTCTGCTGCCCAGCCTGACGTGCCCCTGTCTGCTGCCCAGCCTGACGTGCCCCTGTCTGCTGCCCAGCCTGACGTGCCCCTGTCTGCTGCCCGGCCTGACGTGCCCCTGTCTGCTGCCCGGCCTGACGTGCCCCTGGCTGCTGCCCGGCCTGACGTGCCCCTGGCTGCTGCCCGGCCTGACGTGCCCCTGGCTGCTGCCCAGCCTGACGTGCCCCTGTCTGCCGCCCAGCTAACGTGCCCCTGTCTGCCGCCCAGCCTGAGGTGTTCCTGTCTGCCGCCCAGCCTGAGGTGTTCCTGTCTGCCGCCCAGCCTGAGGTGTTCCTGTCTGCCGCCCAGCCTGAGGTGTTCCTGTCTGCCGCCCAGCCTGAGGTGTTCCTGTCTGCCGCCCAGCCTGAGGTGTTCCTGTCTGCTCCCCAGCCTGGGATGTTCCTGTCTGCTGCCCAGCTCGACGACCCAGAGCCCGCTGTCTGCCTGGATGTGCCTGCTGTCTGCCCGGATGTGCCCGCTGTCCGCTTGGATGTGCCCCTGGTCCAGTTTAAAGTGCCTGATGACCAATTCTGAAGTACCCTCATCCTTTGTGCTACTCAATGCCATAGACTATGGACAATTAAGACTGGTTGAAGCGTCCAGAGGCCGCTCCTTTAGGGGGGTACTATCAGGAAAGGCTTCACCCGCTGGTGGAGCTGTTGATCCTATGGATTGCAGTACTAGTGTCCACCAGCAGGTGTCCTCTTGCAGCCAGTATCTTTGATAGAGGATCTCACCTGCTGGTGGCAATGCCTGATCCATGGTCCGTAGTACCAATGTCCACCAGTGGGTGTATTTAGGCAGTGTGGGGCAGGCAGCACTTCCTCCACTCAGCTGTCACATGAGGACAATCATAGCAGTCCTATAAATACCCGGCGAGCCCTTACATGCTTGCCTTGGTATCTCTCTCCTTGAGCCCTGACCTCACTGCCTGTACCTCACCTCACCTCACCTCACCTGATCTGATCCCCATCCTGAGCCCCATCCTGAGCCTATCCATCCGTCCTCTCCCTGTCTTGTTTGTTCCCTGTCCCCATCTGCTGACTCCCCGTGTATGACCTTGGCCTGGCTACGTTTATGTTTCTGGAACACCCCTTTCTCAATCTCCTGATCTGCTGTGTATGACCCTGGCCTGGCTTTCATTCAAGATTCTGGTACTGCCCTTTGCTGTATATATTATTTGTTGTTTGTGGGTTGTTTGGTTGGTTTTGCACTGTTTGTATTTACTTATATCACCTATCTTAATAAACATCTTTATATTTCACTTTATATACGTTTTGGGTTCTCTCTGTGCAGTCCACACTGTCTGGTCAACTAATTTACTGACAAAAAGTATAGTAGTAACTGTACACACTGTATTAGATACTGTATACACCACCTGCACTGTATTAGCAACTGTACTACAGCTGCACTGTATTGTGTACTGTGTACACCAACAAAAGTATAGTAGAAACTGTACACACTGTATTAGATACTGTGTACACCGCCTGCACCGTATTAGCAACTGTACTACGGCTGCAATGTATTATGCACTGTGTACACCACCAGAAGTGTAGTAGAAACGGTACACACTGTATTAGATACTGTATACACCACCTGCACTGTATTAGCAACTGTACTACAGCTGCACTGTATTGTGTACTGTGTACACCAACAAAAGTATAGTAGAGACTGTACACACTGTATTAGATACTGTGTACACTGCCTGCACTGTATTAGCAACTGTACTACAGCTGCACTGTATTTTATACTGTGTACACCACCAGAAGTGTAGTAGAAACTGTACACACTGTATTAGATACTGTGTACACTGCCTGCACTGTATTTGTGTCCCTTAGACACGGGGTCCCTCAGGGTGTTGCTAGCAATGCTGCCAGTATCTGCTCAGCAAGTTACACACAGGCTGGATAAACTTCTTAACCATGGAGAGGGTTTATTACTCACTCAGAACATGATGACTTGTTACATGGAGGAGTCTTAATACAACAGGCTTCTGTCATTACCAGATCTATGCATCCATGCTGCTGCTGCTTCCCAGTTCCACACACACACTCTCTTACTTCCTGGTACAGCCCCTCCCCCAGCATGCATCAGGAGAAAAGGGTGAAGGGTCACAGTGTTCCAGCACAAACATCACATCTCCTCTTTTTCCCATAAAAAAAAATATATATATATATATATATATATATATATATATATATATATAAACATAACAAGAGAACAAAATACTCAACACATAAAATAACAAGGCAAGCAGGATCAGTTCAGCAAATGGTATCTCCAACTCAGTTCTGTGGCTCCTGCATCATGTTATGAGCCCTTTGTCTCTGTTTCCTAAACTCCAAAGTGTCCCGTAAGATTTCAGTGCTCTGCCAAACAGGAGTTTGATGTCTTTGGCGGGTATACTTATGAAGTGGCACAGCACTAGCACTAGGAGGGGTAGAGGCTGTTAAAGGTTCTGGAGGTGTCAGTGGGTGTCCAACAGACAAATCAGTCTCTGCAACTCCAGGCACATGTCCGGGCTCCTCAGGAATATGTTCACCAACCACTTCAGAAGTTGGTTGTAAACTTGTTGGATCATGCCAGACACCATGCCATTTGTCACCAGTAGAGCCCTGAGTAGACTCTTGTGGTTGGGTAGAAAGAGAGGTCGGGTTTGTTTCTACTGGCAGGCAAATGCGCTTTCTCAATTGTGAAATGTGTCTTCGAACACAAACACCATTCTCCAGGCGAACAAGATACATTCGTTGTCCAAGAGGTCCATCAATACTGCCAGGAAGCCAATGAGGCAAAACTCTGTAATTCCAAAACCATACAAGATCACCAGCACGGAATCCAGGAAGGCCTGGTGGAGGAGGTGTCGGTGACTGTTCCTGTGGACGAACTAAATCCAGTTTGGTGCGTAGATGCCTGCCAAACATAGGAAAAGCTGGGGACAGTCCAGTAGTAGCGTGTTTTGTGTTTCGGTACATGGTCAAGAATAGTGATGAGCCGAACACCCCCGGGTTCGGTTCGCACCAGAACCCGCGAACGGACCGGAAGTTCGAACGAACATTAGAACCCTATTAAATACAATGGATGCGAACGTTCGAATTCTAAAGTGCTAATTATAACAACTATTATGCATGTTATTGTCCTAAAAAGGGTTTGGGAACCCGGGTTCTGCACCAGGGGACATGTATCAATGCAAAAAGAAGTTTTAAAAACGGTCGTTTTTCGGGAGCAGTCATTTTAATGATGCATAAAGTGAAAAAAAAAAAGTCAAATATTCCTTTAAATATCGTACCTGGGGGGTGTCTAAAGTATGCCTGTGAAGTGCCACGTGTTTCCCGTGTTTAGAACTGTCCCTGCACAAAATGACACTTCTAAAGGAAAAAAAAGCCATTTAAAACTGCTTGCGGCTTTAATGTAATGTCTGGTCCCGGTAATATGGATGAAAATCTTTAAGAAAAATGGCATAGCTACCCCATGACCCCCCCCCCCTACCCCAGCCCATTACCAGCCCCTTTGGGTCTTGTATGGATATTAAGGGGAACCCCGCACATAAAATAAAAAAGGCCCTATATACTCTGAACAGCCGTATACAGGCGGTGCATACAAGACAGGGACTGTAGGTTTGTTCTTATGTAGAATCTGTTTGTAATTTTGAACAGGTACATTGTTGAAGTGTAGCTCCAGCCCAAAAATCTATTTTTAAACTTTTTGGAAAACATAGGTAAGGGTTATCACCCCTGTAACATTTGTTTTGCTGTCTGTGCCCCTGTTCAGAACATTTCACCTCACTTTCCGTCCCAATGACAACTGTTTTTGAAATGTGGTGTTTTTCTTGAAACAAGGATTGCTGATAAAGCATCAGTACAGAGGAGACACCTTTCTCCCATATTTATTCTTACAGGAGAGAATTTTCCTTCCTAGTGGTAGATTTCCTCTCACTTCCTGTTGTCTTCTTGCGTTTGCAAGTAGGAGTCGTTTGTAAGTTGGATGTTTGAAAGTAGGGACCTGCCGTATATACTCTGCAGAAATAGGCCCCTTAGTTGTTGGTGTTGGCACAACACTGTAAGCACTCACAGTTACTCTTGGTTGGTGCTGGAACGCCCTGCTGTCAACTATTATATCAGGAATTTTAATTACATATAATTGTTGAACAGTGGTAGTAAAAATTGGGCCTTTGATGGTGGTGCTGGTGCCACAACACTGTAAGCCCTGACAGTTACTCTTGGTGGGTGCAGCAATGGGCCCTGCTGTGAATTATTAGATCAAGAATTGTAATTACATGCCCCTGTTGAACAGGGGCTGAAAAATTGGGCCTTAGGCACTGGTGGCACAACACTGCAACCCCTCACAGATACTGTACTTGGAGCACAGCAATGAGCCCTGTTGCAAAGTATTGCTTCAAAAATTGTAATGACACGCCCCTGTTAAACAGGGGCTGAAAAATTGGGCCTTAGGCACTGGTGGCACAACACTGCAACTCCTCACAGATACTGTACTTGGAGCACAGCAATGAGCCCTGTTGCAAAGTATTGCTTCAAAAATTGTAATTACACGCCCCTGTTAAACAGGGGCTGAAAAATTGGGCGTTAGGCACTGGTGGCGGCACCCATAAACAAAAATGATCTTCCAAGCTATCATCATCAATCGTATCATTGAGGACTCGGAGGAGGAGGATAGCCAGTCAACATAACAGCACAGGCACTCAGCATCAGCATCAGTCTTGAAGGGATGTGACATTTTAAAATCAATTAGTCTGTTATATCAGCATCAGGTGTGTGGTAGCTGGTGGTGATCCAAGACTGGTTCATCTTGATGAAAGTCAGTCGATCAACCGAGTCGGTGGACAGGCGCACCCTGTGATCCGTGACAAATCCTCCAGCAGCACTGAATGTGCGTTCCGAAAGAACGCTGGATGCAGGACAGGCCAGTAGCTCAATTGCATACTGTGCAAGCTCTGGCCAGTGATCCATCCTCAAGACCCAGTAAGCCAGAGGATTTTCGGTGGGGAAGGTGTCCAAGTCTGACCTTGCCCCTAGATATTCCTGCACCATGTTTATCAGACGCTGGCGATGGTTGCTGGAACCAATCATACTTTGGGGCTGCGGACTAAAGAATTGTCTGAACGCATCGGTCAGACGGCCACCTTCCCCACCGCTCCTTCTTTGACTGGCCGAAGCCTCAGCAACTCGTTGTCCAGGACCAGGAGTTTGCAACCTCCCAGTCTCTGGGAACGCGTTGCACAGACCTTTCTGCAAGGCCTCCCGGAGTTGTCTCATCCTCTGCTCCCTCTGCGACGGTAACATAAGGTCCGCAACCTTACCCTTGTACCGTGGATCAAGGAGAGTGGCCAGCCAGTAATGGTCCCTCTCCTTGATCCGAAGAATACGAGGATCCTTCCGCAGACTTTGCAGGATCAGGGAGGCCATGCAGCGTAGGTTTGCTGAGGCATTCGCTCCGGAGTCCTCTGGGTCACTAAGGACGACATGATCCGCAGCCACCTCCTCCCAGCCACGTACAAGTCCACTGGTTTCTTGGGACTGTAAATCATCCCTAAAAGACTGCTGCTGATGATGCTGAGTGCCAGCCTCCACCTCCATGCTGACACAATCCTCCTCCTCCTCCTCCTCCTCCTCCTCTTCCTGTACGATGGGTGGGACAGAAGGAACACTGTCTGGGTAAAGGGGGCCTTGAGAGGCAAGGAAGTCCTCCTCTTCCTGCCTCTGTTCTGCCTCAAGTGCCCTGTCCATTATTCCACGCAGCGTGTGCTCCAACAGGTGGACAAGAGGTACAGTGTCACTGATGCATGCACTGTCACTGCTCACCATCCTCGTGGCCTCCTCAAATGGTGCCAGGACAGTGCATGCATCCCTGATCATGCCCCACTGGCGTGGAGAAAAAAAACCAAGCTCCCCTGACCCTGTCCTGGTGCCGTAGTCGCACAGGTACTCATTGATGGCCCTCTGCTGCGTGTGCAGCCGCTGCAGCATGGCCAACGTTGAGTTCCACCTGGTGGGCATGTCACATATAAGGCGGTTCTTGGGCAGGTTCAACTCCTTTTGCAGCTCAGCCAGGCGAGCACTGGCATTATAAGATCTGCGGAAATGCACACAGACTTTCCTGGCCTGCCTCAGGACATCCTGTAAGCCCGGGTACCTGCCCAAGAACCGCTGCACCACCAGGTTAAGGACGTGAGCCACACAGGGCACATGGGTCAGTTGTCCCTGTCGGAGGGCGGAGAGGAGGTTGGTGCCATTGTCGCAAACCACCATTCCTGGCTTAAGCTGGCGTGGCGTCAACCACCTCTCGGCCTGGCCCTGCAGAGCAGACAGGACCTCTGCCCCAGTGTGGCTTCTGTCCCCCAAACACACCAGCGCAAGCACGGCATGGCATCTTTTTGCCTGCGTACTTGCGTAGCCCCGTGAACGGCTACGGAGCACCGCTGGTTCATAGGACAAACCACAGGAAGAGGCCATGGAGGAAGAAGAAGAGGAGGGGGTGGAGGAGAGAGGTGTGTCACAACCAGTAGTAGCATTTTGGAGGCGTGGCGGTGGGACAACCTCCAACACTACTGCACCTTGTCCTGAATCCTTCCCAGCTGCCAAAAGAGTGACCCAATGGGCCGTGAAAGAAAGGTAACGTCCCTGTCCATGCCTGCTGGACCATGAGTCAGCGGTAATATGCACCTTACCGCTGACCGCCCTGTCCAGCGAGGCCAAGACATTGCCTTCCACATGCCGGTAGAGAGCCGGAATAGCCTTCCGTGAGAAAAAGTGGCGTTTGGGAACCTGCCACTGAGGAACCGCACATTGCACAAACTCACGGAAGGGGGCCGAGTCTACCAACTGAAAAGGCAGCAGTTGAAGCGCTAGCAATTTAGCCAAGCTAGCATTCAACCGCTGGGCATGTGGATGGCTGGGAGTGAACTTCTTTCGACGGTCCAGCAGCTGGGGCAGGGAAATTTGCCTGCTAGAATCGGACGTCGGTGTACTGCTAGCAGAGTGGGCGCAAGTACTTGGCTGTGACACACCTAATTCTACACCTTCATTCCTCTCAGTGCATGTTTCAGAGAGGACTGAAGTTATAGTGGGGTTGGAGATCCCAGCTGATGCGGTGCAAGGAGAGGTCCGCTTTGTTCTTTGGTGTGGGTCTTTGAGGTAGGCTTGCCAACGAGCTGCATGGCAGGTCAACATATGTCTGGTCAGGCATGTGGTACCCAAGCGGCTGATGTTTTGGCCACGCGATATACGCTTGAGACATATGTTGCAAACAGCAGCTGTGCGATCTGATGCACTAGCCTCAAAAAAGGCCCACACCAAAGAACTTTTTGAATGACGGGCAGAGGCAGCGCCCTGCACAGGCGGAGCTCTGCGGTGTGATTCCGTCGGTGTACTGCCCTTACGCTGGCCACCAAAGGGCATCCTGCCTCGTTGGAGATGTGCCTCCTCCTCATCCTCCTCCTCCTCCTCTCTCCTATTAGGCACCCACGTGGAGTCATTGACCTCATCATCCCCTCCCTCCTCATCACTGGAGCCAATCTGGCAGTATGCTGCAGCTGCTGGAACATGACTGCCAGATTGGTGTCCTTCTTGAGCATCCCCTCTGTCTGCTCTCACGCTACTGCCTTCCTCTAGCTGGGTTTCATCATCAGACCCTTCGAAACGCTGGGCATCCTCCTGGAGCATGTACCCAACACTGTGCTGAAACAGTTCGGGGGACTCCTCAGGAGGAGGACATGGTGGGTCTAGGGAAGGAGTGACTGATGATTTGTCTGACATTGATACCAGGGAAGACGACGCTTTGGCAGCTGCTTTTCCAGTACCCTGAGCCTGGGTGAGAGAGGATGAGGAGGAGGAGGAGGGCTTGGTCATCCACTCTACCAAGTCTTCGGCATGATGTGGCTCAACATGTCCAGCTGCCGAAAAGAAGGACAAGCGTGTCCCATGGCCATGTGCTGATGACAATGCACCGCGTCCACGACCAGCACTGTTGCCCCCAGACACAGAGCCTGCTTGCCCTCTTTTATTGCCTCCTGACTGTCTGCCTCTCCTTGTTTGCCTTCCAGACATTCTAATAGATGGCCTGCAGGGAGATGGGAAAAAAGCAATAAGGGCTACCTTCAGGTGTCCTTCTCTGTCCCTGGAAACAAGGACTTGCAGAGTGAAAGAAAAAAAACACTCTCCCTACCTACAGTTTTCTGTCCCTAGAAAAAATGTTTTTTTTAATCACAATATAGCACAAGGAAAATTAACTCACTGTCCTTACAGGTCCCTGGAAACAAGGACTTGCAGAGTGAAAGAAAAAAAACACTCTCCCTACCTACAGTTTTCTGTCCCTAGAAAAAAATGTTTTTTTTAATCACAATATAGCAAAAGGACAATTCACTCACTGTCCTTCCAGGTCCCTGGAAACAAGGACTTGCAGAGTGAAAGAAACTGACACTGTCCCTACCTAGAGTTTTCTGTCCCTGGAATAAATGTTTTTTTCAGCACAATATAGCACAAGGACAATTAACTCACTGTCCTTACAGGTCCCTGGAAACAAGGACTTGCAGAGTGAAAGAAAAAAAATACTCTCCCTACCTACAGTTTTCTGTCCCTAGAAAAAAATGTTTTTTTTAATCACAATATAGCAAAAGGACAATTCACTCACTGTCCTTCCAGGTCCCTGGAAACAAGGACTTGCAGAGTGAAAGAAACTGACACTGTCCCTACCTAGAGTTTTCTGTCCCTAGAATAAATGTTTTTTTTAATCACAATATAGCACAAGGAAAATTAACTCACTGTCCTTACAGGTCCCTGGAAACAAGGACTTGCAGAGTGAAAGAAAAAAAACACTCTCCCTACCTACAGTTTTCTGTCCCTAGAAAAAAATGTTTTTTTTAATCACAATATAGCAAAAGGACAATTCACTCACTGTCCTTCCAGGTCCCTGGAAACAAGGACTTGCAGAGTGAAAGAAACTGACACTGTCCCTACCTAGAGTTTTCTGTCCCTGGAATAAATGTTTTTTTCAGCACAATATAGCACAAGGACAATTAACTCACTGTCCTTACAGGTCCCTGGAAACAAGGACTTGCAGAGTGAAAGAAAAAAAATACTCTCCCTACCTACAGTTTTCTGTCCCTAGAAAAAAATGTTTTTTTTAATCACAATATAGCAAAAGGACAATTCACTCACTGTCCTTCCAGGTCCCTGGAAACAAGGACTTGCAGAGTGAAAGAAACTGACACTGTCCCTACCTAGAGTTTTCTGTCCCTAGAATAAATGTTTTTTTTAATCACAATATAGCAAAACGACAATTCACTCACTGTCCTTCCAGGTCCCTGGAAACAAGGACTTGCAGAGTGAAAGAAACTGACACTGTCCCTACCTAGAGTTTTCTGTCCCTAGAATAAATGTTTTTTTTAATCACAATATAGCACAAGGAAAATTAACTCACTGTCCTTACAGGTCCCTGGAAACAAGGACTTGCAGAGTGAAAGAAAAAAAACACTCTCCCTACCTACAGTTTTCTGTCCCTAGAAAAAAATGTTTTTTTTAATCACAATATAGCAAAAGGACAATTCACTCACTGTCCTTCCAGGTCCCTGGAAACAAGGACTTGCAGAGTGAAAGAAACTGACACTGTCCCTACCTAGAGTTTTCTGTCCCTGGAATAAATGTTTTTTTCAGCACAATATAGCACAAGGACAATTAACTCACTGTCCTTACAGGTCCCTGGAAACAAGGACTTGCAGAGTGAAAGAAAAAAAACACTCTCCCTACCTACAGTTTTCTGTCCCTAGAAAAAAATGTTTTTTTTAATCACAATATAGCAAAAGGACAATTCACTCACTGTCCTTCCAGGTCCCTGGAAACAAGGACTTGCAGAGTGAAAGAAACTGACACTGTCCCTACCTAGAGTTTTCTGTCCCTAGAATAAATGTTTTTTTTAATCACAATATAGCAAAAGGACAATTCACTCACTGTCCTTCCAGGTCCCTGGAAACAAGGACTTGCAGAGTGAAAGAAACTGACACTGTCCCTACCTAGAGTTTTCTGTCCCTAGAATAAATGTTTTTTTTAATCACAATATAGCAAAAGGACAATTCACTCACTGTCCTTCCAGGTCCCTGGAAACAAGGACTTGCAGAGTGAAAGAAACTGACACTGTCCCTACCTAGAGTTTTCTGTCCCTAGAATAAATGTTTTTTTTAATCACAATATAGCAAAAGGACAATTCACTCACTGTCCTTCCAGGTCCCTGGAAACAAGGACTTGCAGAGTGAAAGAAACTGACACTGTCCCTACCTAGAGTTTTCTGTCCCTGGAATAAATGTTTTTTTCAGCACAATATAGCACAAGGACAATTAACTCACTGTCCTTACAGGTCCCTGGAAACAAGGACTTGCAGAGTGAAAGAAAAAAAATACTCTCCCTACCTACAGTTTTCTGTCCCTAGAAAAAAATGTTTTTTTTAATCACAATATAGCAAAAGGACAATTCACTCACTGTCCTTCCAGGTCCCTGGAAACAAGGACTTGCAGAGTGAAAGAAACTGACACTGTCCCTACCTAGAGTTTTCTGTCCCTGGAATAAATGTTTTTTTCAGCACAATATAGCACAAGGACAATTAACTCACTGTCCTTACAGGTCCCTGGAAACAAGGACTTGCAGAGTGAAAGAAAAAAAATACTCTCCCTACCTACAGTTTTCTGTCCCTAGAAAAAAATGTTTTTTTTAATCACAATATAGCAAAAGGACAATTCACTCACTGTCCTTCCAGGTCCCTGGAAACAAGGACTTGCAGAGTGAAAGAAACTGACACTGTCCCTACCTAGAGTTTTCTGTCCCTAGAATAAATGTTTTTTTTAATCACAATATAGCAAAAGGACAATTCACTCACTGTCCTTCCAGGTCCCTGGAAACAAGGACTTGCAGAGTGAAAGAAACTGACACTGTCCCTACCTAGAGTTTTCTGTCCCTAGAATAAATGTTTTTTTTAATCACAATATAGCAAAAGGACAATTCACTCACTGTCCTTCCAGGTCCCTGGAAACAAGGACTTGCAGAGTGAAAGAAACTGACACTGTCCCTACCTAGAGTTTTCTGTCCCTAGAATAAATGTTTTTTTTAATCACAATATAGCAAAAGGACAATTCACTCACTGTCCTTCCAGGTCCCTGGAAACAAGGACTTGCAGAGTGAAAGAAACTGACACTGTCCCTACCTAGAGTTTTCTGTCCCTAGAATAAATGTTTTTTTTAATCACAATATAGCAAAAGGACAATTCACTCACTGTCCTTCCAGGTCCCTGGAAACAAGGACTTGCAGAGTGAAAGAAACTGACACTGTCCCTACCTAGAGTTTTCTGTCCCTAGAATAAATGTTTTTTTTAATCACAATATAGCAAAAGGACAATTCACTCACTGTCCTTCCAGGTCCCTGGAAACAAGGACTTGCAGAGTGAAAGAAACTGACACTGTCCCTACCTAGAGTTTTCTGTCCCTAGAATAAATGTTTTTTTTAATCACAATATAGCAAAAGGACAATTCACTCACTGTCCTTCCAGGTCCCTGGAAACAAGGACTTGCAGAGTGAAAGAAACTGACACTGTCCCTACCTAGAGTTTTCTGTCCCTAGAATAAATGTTTTTTTTAATCACAATATAGCACAAGGAAAATTAACTCACTGTCCTTACAGGTCCCTGGAAACAAGGACTTGCAGAGTGAAAGAAAAAAAACACTCTCCCTACCTACAGTTTTCTGTCCCTAGAAAAAAATGTTTTTTTTAATCACAATATAGCAAAAGGACAATTCACTCACTGTCCTTCCAGGTCCCTGGAAACAAGGACTTGCAGAGTGAAAGAAACTGACACTGTCCCTACCTAGAGTTTTCTGTCCCTGGAATAAATGTTTTTTTCAGCACAATATAGCACAAGGACAATTAACTCACTGTCCTTACAGGTCCCTGGAAACAAGGACTTGCAGAGTGAAAGAAAAAAAATACTCTCCCTACCTACAGTTTTCTGTCCCTAGAAAAAAATGTTTTTTTTAATCACAATATAGCAAAAGGACAATTCACTCACTGTCCTTCCAGGTCCCTGGAAACAAGGACTTGCAGAGTGAAAGAAACTGACACTGTCCCTACCTAGAGTTTTCTGTCCCTAGAATAAATGTTTTTTTTAATCACAATATAGCAAAAGGACAATTCACTCACTGTCCTTCCAGGTCCCTGGAAACAAGGACTTGCAGAGTGAAAGAAACTGACACTGTCCCTACCTAGAGTTTTCTGTCCCTAGAATAAATGTTTTTTTTAATCACAATATAGCAAAAGGACAATTCACTCACTGTCCTTCCAGGTCCCTGGAAACAAGGACTTGCAGAGTGAAAGAAACTGACACTGTCCCTACCTAGAGTTTTCTGTCCCTAGAATAAATGTTTTTTTTAATCACAATATAGCAAAAGGACAATTCACTCACTGTCCTTCCAGGTCCCTGGAAACAAGGACTTGCAGAGTGAAAGAAACTGACACTGTCCCTACCTAGAGTTTTCTGTCCCTAGAATAAATGTTTTTTTTTAAGCACACTATAGCAGAAGCACAAAACACACTGACACTCTCCCTACCTATCCTTCTCTTTCCCTAAACTAAAGGAATCCAGGTTAAGCAAGAAAGAAATAACAGTCACTGTCCCTGCCTATGCTACTCTATCCCTGCTCCGGAACACACTACACTAGGCCGCCGTGCTGGCGGCCTTTTATAGTGTGGGGCGTGTACTAAACACCCTCAGCAATAATTGGCCACAGGCATCCTGCCTGTGGCCAATCATTGCTCTCCTCGCTGCCGGCGCTGTGATTGGCCAAGCATGCGGGGTCACAGTGCATGCTTGGCCAATCACAGCGCCTGGATGACACTGCGATGGCGTAGTGCATTGTGGGCCGTTCGCGTCACTCGAATTTGGCGCGAACGGCCCAAATCGTTCGATCTTCGTCGAACGATCGAACAGCCAATGTTCGAGTCGAACGTATGTTCGACTCGAACACGAAGCTCATCCCTAGTCAAGAACTCCAGCAGCTTCTCCTCTGACAGTCCGACCTGGTCCAGTGTGGACAGTAAGTGCTTCTTAAACGTCTACACAAACCGTTCTGCCAGTCCATTCGAGGCTGGATGATAAGGAGCTGTTTTGTAGTGTTGGATGCCAAAGCCACTGAGGAAGGATTGAAACTCATGCGATGTAAATTGAGTCCCATTGTCCGAGACTATGGCTTTTGGCAAGCCATATTGAGCAAAGAGCTTCCTTAAGACTAGAATGGTAGCAGCTGAGGTAACAGAAGGCATTTGAAAAACCTCCGGCCATTTTGAATGCGCATCTTACACGATCAAATACATTTTACCCTGGATTGGGCCAGCAAAATCGAGATGGTGTCTTGACCACGGTTCTGTCGGCCATGGCCAAGGTATCAGGGTTCCTTTCTTTTGGGGTCGCTGAGCTTGACAGCACCCAGGACATTGAGCCACATAATCTTCAATTGCTGTGTCCATTTGTGGCCACCAAACATTGCTCTGGGCTCGCTGCTTCATGCGCACTACGCCAGGATGGCCCCCATGCAGTATCCTTAGCATGGTTGGTTGCAAATACTGAGGTATAATCACTCTGTTGCCCCACTGTAGGCAACCAGCATTAGTCACAAGCTCACATTTTCTGGCAAAGTACGGACGAAATTAACCTGGGACTTTCTATGGCCATCCAGCCTGAACATATGAGAATATCTGAGACAGGAAGGGATCTGTGACTGTATGTCTGGCAATTAAGGAGGTGGACATGCAGGATTTCAGCCTGTGTATTTCCACTATGCGTACGTCTCTTGGTGAGTGGTCTCCAATTGGCAATGTGGAAAATGCATCTGCATTGCCATGGGCATCATGGGAGCGGTATCTTATAGAATAAGTATAAGCTCCCAAGAATAAAGCGTACCTTTGTAAGCGAGATGCGGTTGTTGTAGAAATTCCTTTCTGAGGGTTCAGCATTGACAACAGAGGTTTGTGGTCAGTGATAAGTGTGAACTCCCGACCATAGATATACGTATGAATTTTTTTTGTGGCCCATACAATTGCCAAAGCTTCCTTGTCTATCTGGGAGTAGTTTTGCTCTGCTGAGGTTAAAGACCTGGAGGCAAAAGAAATGGGGCGCTCTGTGCATCTGGCATGACATGGGAAAGCACAGCACCCAGTCCATAAGGCGAGGCGTCACAAGCCAAGGTGACGTGTTTCTTTAAATCATAGTGGACCAGAACTCGAGAAGACAGAATGAGTTCTTTAGAAAGCCGAAAGGCTTCTTCATATTTGGCTGTCCAAATCCATTTAGCTCTTGGATCAAGTAAGCAATGTAATGGGTAAAGCTGGTGTGCTAGGTTCGGCAAGAAACGGTGGTAGTAATTTAGGAGGCCAAGGTAGGACCTGAGCTGTGTGACATTCTGGGGAGTAGGGGCATGGGTAAGGGCTTTAACCTTTTCTTCAGTAGTGTGTAACCCATGTCAGTCCACAGTGTGGGCACAAAATTCCAGTCGAGACTTTAGAAATTCGCATTTTGAAAGATTGACACATAAACCAAAGCTTTGGAGTCTCTCTAGCACAGTTTCAATATTCTTTCTGTGTTCTTCATCAGTGGGACCAGTGATGAGCATGTCATCTAGTAGACATTGAGTGAAAGGTATGCCTGCCAGGACCTCATCCATGATTCGCTGCCAGGTGGCTGGAGCTGGGGCTATACCAAAAATCATGCAGTTATATTGGAATAATCCTCTATGGGTGTTAATGGTCAACAGATGGAGTGAATCTGGGTGTACTTGCAGTTGCAGGTAAGCTTGCTTTAAGTCTATTTTTGTAAACTTTTGCCCCCCAGCCAATGAGCTAAATAGATCTTCAAGTCGAGGCAATGGGTATTGATCCCCAAGAAGTTGGTTGTTCAGGGCAAATTCTATTCTCTCCATTCTTTTTCTTGACAGGCACAATTGGCAATGCCCATTCACTTCTATCAACTTTAGTTATGATCTTTTCAGCCAATATATTGTCCAGCTCTGCTTCCACTTTCTTTCTCAAGGCAAAAGGTACTGATCTTGCCTTACAAAAACGAGGTGTAGCACCAGGCTTCAAGAGGAGGTGGGCCATTTTTCCTTTTACTGTGCCCAAAGAGTCCTCAAAAACCCTCTTAAAGCATGACTTCAGGGATTCCACCCAATGGTCTACCTCAGAAAGCAATGTACATTGGGCAATGGCAAGAGGAGGCATGCCCAGGGCTTTGATCCAGTCCCTACCGTACAGCGGAGGACCTCCTTTATTGACAACATAAAGGCGTAGAGTTTGACTGTGGTTGCCTAATGTAACAAGGGGTTTCACATAACCCAAGGGCTGTAGTAGTTCCTTGCTGTAGGTTTGTAGTGTGAGATTTGTAGGTTGGAGCGGTAGGGACAGACCCGATGCCTTGAAATGACAGACACAGCTGCCCCTGTATCAACATCTATGAAGACAAGACAGCCATTGAGTGTGACATCCACTTTTATCGCAGGAGTACTCCCAGCTACCCAAAATAGTCCAACATGCTGGACGCAGGTTTCCTCATCAGAGCTGGAGCCGTTATTGTCAGTATCCATATGAAATGTCTGTTTACGTTTAACTTTTGTGGTAGTGTTCGGGGAGTGTGAGCTGTGGCAAATACGCCCAATATGGCCAGTATTTCCACAAAGAAAACAAACGACATCCTTGAACTTGCAAGCAGGTGCACTGTGAGTAGTGTTACCACAACGGTAGCAAGTCACTGTCCTAGAGACAGAAGAATTAGGGTGGCGAGGTATAGGCTGATTTGGGGACGGCCGTCTTGGGTGTCGGGTGATAGCAGAGTGGAATATTTCCTCTCCCTGGCTTGCAGGAGTTTCAGGTGGTGCCCTCAGTAGGGTGGCATCCCGTTTAGCCAACTCCATGACCGTAGCAAGGTCAGTGGCCTTCGGCAGAGTAAAGTCGGGTTCTGTGAGTAAACGTTTCTGTATGGCTGGGTCGCAGAGTCCCATGACAAACATGTCACGGAGAGCCGTCTGCAGGTAGTCTCCAAACTGACAAGTGGCAGCTAGTTTACGTAAAGCAATGATATAAGTCTTTATGTCCTCCCCGGCATGCTGTCTTCTACTGTAGAATTTGAACCGCTCTGCAATCTCTAATGGCTTTGGGTTGTAGTGCTCATGTAGCTTCTGAATTAACTCAGGCAGGGGCTTAGAGGCTGGCTTGTCTGGAGAAATTAGGTCTCTGAGAGTGCCATATGCAGCTTGACCCAATGTTGTGAGGAAAACTGCAACTTTCTTTTCTGCAGCCACACTATTTGCTTCCATATACTGCTCCAGTCTCTCCACCCAGGAGCTCCATGATTCAGCAGCAGGATCAAATGGTTGAATAAACCCTATGAAGGCCATGTGTGTTAAAATCCACAATCCTCATCGCCACTGTTATGTACCTTGGACACGGGGTCCCTCAGGGTGTTTCTAGCAATGCTGCCAGTATCTGCTCAGCAAGTTACACACAGGCTGTATAAACTTCTTAACCATGGAGAGGGTTTATTACTCACTCAGAACATGATGACTTGTTACATGGAGGAGTCTTAATCTCCATGCTGCTGCCATTTCCAGTCACACACACACTCCCTTACTTCCTGGTACAGCCCCTCCCCCAGCATGCATCAGGAGAAAAGGGTGATGGGTCACAGTGTTCCAGCACAAACATCACAATTAGCAACTGTACTACGGCTGCAATGTATTGTGTACTGTGTACACCAACAAAAGTATAGTAGAAACTGTACACACTTTATTAGATACTGTGTACATCGCCTGCACTGTATTAGCAACTGTACTATGTCTGCACTGTATTATGTACTGTGTACCCCACCAGAAGTGTAGTAGAAACTGTACACACCGTTAGATACTGTGTACACCGCCTGCACTGTATTAGCAACTGTACTACGGCTGCACTGTATTTTATGCTGTGTACACCACCAGAGGTGTATTAGACACTGTACACACTGTATTAGATACTGTGTACACCACCTGAAGTGAGACTGCATACAGGAATACCCCACTTTTAAGTACACAATGGGACCAGAGCATGTATGTAAAATGAAAATGTACTTAAAGTGAAGCAATATCTTTTTTCACTTCTGGGGCGTCAGGGGCTGTAGCGGGGTGTCAGGAAATGTAGTGGGGGGGTCAGGGAGTGTGTTTGCAAGTAGCGGGGATTCTGAACTATCCGTGCATGGATTGCTCAGCTGCAGCTTTAGCTTGAGAGCCACTTTACATACACTCGCGAGTAAGGACAAACCCGTGAGTGTATGTAAAGTGAGTGTACTTAAAGCGTGGTATGCCTGTATATATATATATTAATACACCGCCTGAAGTGTATTAGAAACAGTACACCACAGAATGCACTGTAGATATAGGCTACACTTGATGCAGAGTATATATATATATATATATGAATATATATATATATATATATACACTGTATACACAAGACTGTATATATATATATATATATATATATATATATATATATAATACACCGCCTGCACTGACTGAATATAGATAGAGTAAACACTGAATATATAGTCTATGCTAAATGCAGAGGATATATACATATATATATATATATATATACTAGACTGACTGTATATATATATATATATCTATATATATATATATATATAGATATATAGATATATATATATATAATCAAATACACTGCCACTAAATGAATAACCTGCCTGCTTAATCTAAATCAAGCTATCTCTCTGTCCACACCAACAACACTACACACGGCCTTCGTGTAAGCAGCCTTATATAGTGTGGTTCATGGACTTAGTCCCCTGAGCCCTGATTGGCTAATGGCACCCTGCCTTTGGCCAATCATGGCTCTCTTAGCAGGCCAGGTGCATGCTTTGGCCAATCATCCTACAGCAATGCACTGCGATTGCGCAGTGCATTATGGGGCATTCCGCGGCGCTCAAATTTGACACAAACCTGAACATCAAGACCTAAATTTACAGTTGAAGAATAATACATTCAGATGTGTGTGAACAGAACATAATCCTATTTGGTGTCAAACTCTCTTTAAAGAATGCTCCTAAAGGGCATCCAGGAAGTGGTTCAAGGTTGTGATCCAAAATAGAGGGGAAAAGTCCAATCTCATATGGAATCCAAACTTGTGTGTTGAAAGTTCATTAGACAAACACTAAATATAGTCATCACCATACAAATTGGCTCCTTACCACAAAACGGATGATAACATGCAGGTGGCTTTAGCCCAGCCAAGGCCTTTATCCCAGGGAAGAGATCCAAACCAAGTCCCCCGACAGTCCACCAATGTAAGCAAAAGAGGGGGGGGGCCCTTTATGGCTCGGTTGCAAGAAAACAACAGAAAAAATATACCATAGGGTAATAACGTATACACAAGGTAGACAACACCACTGTGCGCAATTAAAAAGAGTGACCACCACCTATGTAAAAATTGGCTCCTTACCAGACATAGGTAGAGATTAGGCCTATAGCTATATCACAATCTTAGTCAACCCACACACAAAAATCCCAGGAAGGTCTTCAGTTAGAGACTGGCGCTGTTTATCGCTCCATGTCGGATGCCAAAAAAGAGAGGGGGGAAACCATAGGGTGATATCCTCTTAATATCAGCTTTATTAAAAATATGTAGTGTACTTACAAAAACAAAGTTTCCATAAGCATAAAAAGCGTGCCGGCTGGCATGCACAATTGCCCTTCCGTATTAGAGCTGCGTGGTGACGTCACTGCGTGTCCCCCAGACGCGTTTCGTCATAAATAACGTTCTCAATGGGATGATATTTTATACAGTTACTGTACATTGCTCCAGCTTGGACCTATGTAATTATGCATATACTATACCTGGCCAATGATCTCCACTTGCTTTCGGGTTCCAAGCCAAGTGGCTGCCCTGCTTCATTCTGAACACAGGTCATTGGCCACTGAGCATGGGTGACATTAGTGAATGCTTTTATGAATGAATGCAAATCATTCTCTAATTGAACAATTTGGAGTGATGGGGTGGCGATGTTACACTCTCCACCTTGGCCAATCAGAGAATGCTTTGCATTCATTCAGAAAATGCAAAGTATTTTCTGACTGGTGCCTGTACTGAGCGGCCAACCTCTTGTGTACACAATGCAGCAGGGAAGCCGTTGGATGAGGGACCTGGAGGCAAGTGGAGATCACTGGAGTAGTGTCTACTTCACTAATTTCTAACTTCTAGGGATATTTGCCAGGTATGCTATTTATTTGAATAAATTATACTCTGTAATTGATTACTGATCACTTTCCTAATTTAAAGTCCCAAACCATTCTGCTAGTGTATCCAAATAGGGATGAGGCCTGTGTTTACACAGGCTTCATTTAAAGTTCCACAAACCCCCTTTTTTATGTTCCAAATAGGGATGGAGGAACTTGATCAGTTGACTTGACAAACAGACCCTAGTTGCCGCAGCAACACTGGCACTCGCTATGAGTCCAGCGTGTACAATGGGCCCATTGTTGGCTCGTACATACAGTCTTCATACAGCTATTACTGTTACTGCTACTACTTTTACAGGCAACACTATAGTCCCTTGTTTTCCGCATAAACAGCAATTTCCACCCCTCTGCGTGCCTTTGCCTCATGGGGCTGTCCAAACCGTCTGATCTGGGAGCTGCGATGCACACTGAGGCCCCTCCCCTTCCCCTCCTCCCCCTCGCCATGGTGGGTGGAACTTTAGGATCAGGCGGGCCAGCCACTGCGCAGTGGCGCCACACATCACGCCGCACCTGTGATGTTATTCATGGGCGCCGCGGGTTGGGCGTGTTTTCCACTCTCTAGCTGATCACATGGGGAGGCGTTTTGGCGACACTCGCCGACGGCGGTTGCCGCCCATTTGTAGGTGCCTTCCCCATCATGCTAGCATGACGCTGGTGGCCAATCACGTGCGCGCATGCCGTGCGCACGCACATATACTCCTCACTGTTTGTTTGATCCTCACCTGGTGATTTCAGAAGCATTCCACACACGCACACGGATCTCACTATACTACCAAGTCTGAGGTAACCAACTTGGTACACACTATGCGTTTTCTTTGGTTATTCACTTTTAGCTCCTTTTTGGTGGGTGTGTTTCACTTTCAGTCTTGACCCATCTTCACTACCTCTACACTCCTTGTGATCATCTCCCTTACGCTCATGGGTATAATGGTGCATTCAACCCTTTTTCACCACTTACCTCTCCTAACACCTATCTACACCAAAGATAGTTTATGGACACCTCTATTACTTATTGGGATTCATGGAGAGCCTTTCTTTCTAGGGGTTACTGTGTGCATGTTCGCCTTGTGTGTCGGCTTTGCCACCTCAGTTCCTGTGACAGACCAATTTGGCAGTCTCCATTCCATCACGCCACATATTGTTCCCATTCCAATGTTATGTAAGTGACTGGGATTGGATATTCCTCTCCCTTCTGTTTAAAAATTCTCTGTTGTACTCCCATGTCATATACCTGACTTACTATCATGTTCCTAATAGACTTACTAAGGCATCCGCTCCTGATGAGTGGTCTGAACCATGAAACGCGTTGAGCTACATAGGATGCAAACATATGAATACCATTAATCACCCCAGTATGATACGCTAATAATAAAGTATTATACACCAACAATGTCAAACAAGATACAAGCACATTCATTGCTACTGTATCTACCATAACAAGGATGGGTCCTTCGGTTGGAATGTTTTTATGTTGATGCATGTATGCATATGTTACTCATGCCATGTATATATATGAAATTGCTTCTAACATTTTTATATTTTTGTAATGTGTTACATGTACTGATTTGAATAAATTATACTCTGTAATTGATTACTGATCACTTTCCTCATTTAAAGTCCCAAACCCTTCTGCTAGTGTATCCAAATAGGGATGGAGGCCTGTGTTTACACAGGCTTCATTTAAAGTGCCACAAACCCCCTTTTTTTAGTAGTCATAGAAACTCTAGCGATGGTGATATGTCTTAATCCAGACAAATTGAGGGATAGAAAGTGAGGGGAAGAGTCACAAATGCGCTTTATTCGCAGATCACCTATTGCTGTTTATCACCTCCCCCCACCCCACTCTACCAAATTTAATGTCTCTACTGACTCGATTTAGGAAACTTTATGGCCTATTAGTCAACCACGACAAATCGGAGGCACTGAACTTCAATCTACCAACTTCAACACTTCAGAGCATCCAGTCCCACTATCCTTTCCATTGGCAACAGATGTCCCTCTCCTATTTAGGAATCCGCTTGACCTCCAATGTAGCCTCATTATATAAACCCAACTACCCGCCCTTGTTTGCTAAACTACTAGAGGAAGTGAAGTCATGGTCTCATGTGAATCTATCATGGATGGGCAGAATTGCGTCTGAAAAAATGACACTCTTACCTAGATTGTTATATTACTTTCAAACACTGCCCATTCAAGTCCCTGCTGACTCTATGCAAAGATTCCAATCTAAAATCTTCCATTTTATTTGCGGCACCAAATGATCTAGGATAGCTAGGGCTACAATGTGCGCCCCTAAGGGCCTGGGTGGTTTGGGGGTGCCCGAATTCTGGAAATACTACATTGATGAGCAGCTAGCCCAATTATGCCAACTTCTTAGTCAGCATTATTGCCCTGACTGGGTCCCACTGGAGGCCTAGGCTTGCTCACCACTGGCAATGGACCTTATCCTATGGATAACTTAGAAGAAATGTTTCACCAAGGATAGACTACAATGTTGCCAACATCCCGTATATAAGTGTACAGAAAAGGGGGGGTCCCCCAAAGAGGGTTGGGACTTTTAAGGCAACCAATTATAGGTACAACAAGATAAGTAGAAAATTAGTTTATTAAATAAGGTTTAAGAAGTCAATAATGTGGACAACATTAAATTGACTGATAAATAAAAACAGTATCAAGATGACAAACACAGTTGCAATGATTGTAATTTGACATAGATGGTGTCTCAAAAATAAAGGCAGGGCCCAACGCGTTTCAGGATATTATCCTTTCCTCAGGGGCATTCCTTAGTGGAGAGCAAAATATATCTATAACAAAAAATACAAAAGAAGGTTGGCAACACAGAAACAAGGAACACTTATCCTATGGACCCTCCCGAACACTGCAAAGCTATGTTATGCCCCACACTCTCCCACTCATTACACATATGGGAGACAAGTTGCAGGAGATGGCCCCTACGCTCTGCACACACCCCAGTGGCTCCTCTGGTATGCATTCTGATAGATTTGGATGGTGGGTGAACAAGGGATTATACCGTATAGGGGACTATCTTGACCACTGGGGAATACATCCCATATCACACTTTGTGGGCAGCTTGGAGATGTCCCCCACAGAGAACTTCCACTTACAACTAATTTTGCACTTTCTTAATTCATTACAAAAAGGTGTCTCTGATCTAACAGTACTTACCATGTTTGAAAACAGGTGCATGCAGAATGCTGCTCTCTAGGGGTGGGGGTGCCTCTATGCTCTACAAACTGTTCACCAGCCCCCCGACTACATTGTATTACCAGGTGGCATGGGAGAGGGATCTGGACATAGCCCCTAAGGAGGAAGACTGGCGCAAATGGAGTTCACAAATCCACAAAGGTATCTTTAATGTTGCCCTGATAGAGGCAGGATACAAAGTACATGCTAGATGGTACTTAGTGCCAGATCGCCTGTCCAAAATGTATCCGGGAACTTCATCCTCTTGTTTCAGGGATTGTGGCCAGGCGCGCACATCACTGCACATATGGTGGACATGCCCCAAGATTTGCCGCTTTTGGATGAGGGTTCATTCATTCATATTTTAGGTCACAATAGTTAACATCGTCAAGGACGCTAGGGTCACCCTACTGACCAAACCAGTGGAAAACGTATCTCGACTTACGCAGACACTGATACATTTTATGTTTGTAGTGGCAAAAACTTTCATTGCCACAGCATGAAAAAGCCCTGTTATAGACATAGCAATGATGAAATGCAAACTTATGTGGATCATGTTGAACAAAAGATTTGTGTTCTATGCGACAAACAATCCCTTTTGGATAAAAATATGGTCCCCCGGCTTGTCCATTTGCAGGTCCCTAACATAGGGGTTGATTTACTAAGAAAAGCGAGAAGTAATGGTCGCTCTACATGTAGTGACTCCAAATTAAGTCAATTAAGATCTCAACTGGGCAAACATGCGTATGAAAAAGCATGCTAATAGCAGCGAACATGCTTTTGCAAATACCAAATCGGCAAATCCGCAAATTTACAAGTGGCAATTGCAAAGAGTTTATTATATGGAACTGCACTGCAGCCACGATCAAATGAATGTGAATAAAACATTCTTATGTGAGATGTAGTGTACCTTGTGTGCATCTATTTATGAATATTCCGATTAGTATTCCTAGCTTTTTTTCTTCTTTTGTTAGCGAATGCAGTTATAAATGAGTATTACAGAGTAATTTCTGCTATTCCGTAAAGTTACATGTATTGAACATTTACAGTTACATATCTTTTCAAACGCTTGTCTTTAAAGGAGAAGTGATTTTAATGATGCTTAAAGTGAAACAATAAAAATTAAATATTCCTTTAACCACTTCAATACCATGCACTTATGCACCTTCCCGCCCAGACCAATTTTCAGCTTTCAGTACTCTCACAATTTGAATGACAATTACTTAGTCATGCTACACTGTATCCAAACAAAATTTTTATCATTTTCTTCTCACAAATAGAGCTTTCTTTTGGTGGTATTTAATCACCACTGGGTTTTTTATTTTTTGCGATATAAGCAAAAAAACAGCAATTTTTAAAAAAAAAACAACTTTTTTTTAGTTTCTATTGTAAAATTTTGCAAATAAGTAATTTTTCCTTCATAAATTTGTGCCAAAATGTATACTGCTACATATCTTTGGTAAAATGAACCCAAATTAGTGTATATTATTTGGTCTTTGTGAAAGTTATAGAGTCTACAAACTATGGTGGCAATCACTGAAAATTTATCACATCTGATCACGCCTGATGTACTGAAGGGATATCTCATTTCTTGAGACAC
This sequence comes from Rana muscosa, assembly GCA_029206835.1. NCBI lineage: Eukaryota > Metazoa > Chordata > Amphibia > Anura > Ranidae > Rana > Rana muscosa. Next base: position 1,225,972,731 of record CM055122.1, on the reverse strand, counting down.
TAACAAGCGAGGAAAGTACAAATACCCCAAAATTACCCCTTTTTGGAAAGTAGACAGTCCAAGGTATTTACTAAGAGGCATGGTGAGTTTTTTGAAGTTGTATTTTTTTCCCACAATTCTTGGGAAAATGTAAATTTTTTTTATTTTTTTACACAAACTGGTCATATTAACAGTTTTTTTCTCTCACACAGCATATGCATAATTGCAACTACACCCCAAAATACATTCTGCTACTCCTCCTGAGTGTAGCGATACCACATGTGTGAGACTTATACACAGCCTGGCCACATTCAGAGGCCCAACATTGAAGTAGCACTTTCAGGCGTTCTACAAGCATAAATCGCACATATCCTTTCTCAACCACCTATTACACTTTTGAAGGCCCTGGAGCACCAGGACAATGGAATTTTCCACAAAATGACCCCATTTTGGAAAGCACACACCCCAAAGTATAATCTATGAAGCATTATGAGTCTTTTGAACGGTTCATTTTTTTCCAGAAGGTTTTGGAAAATGTGGAGAAAAAATGAAAATGCATTTTTTTTTACACAAAGTTGTCCATTTATAAGATATTTCTAACGCATAGCATATACATAGCAAAAATGACACCCCAAAATGCATTCTGCTACTCCTCCTGAGTATAGCGATACCACATGTGTGAGACTTTTACACAGCCTGGCCATATACAGAGGCCCAACATTGAAGTAGCACTTTCAGGCGTTCTACAAGCATAAATCGCACATATCCTTTCTCAACCACCTATTACAATTTTGAAGGCCCTGGAGCACCAGGACAATAGAATTTTCCACAAAATGACCCCATTTTGGAAAGCACACACCCCAACGTATAATCTATGAAGCATTATGAGTCTTTTGAACGGTTCATTTTTTTCCAGAAGGTTTTGGAAAATGGAGAAAAAATGAAAATGCATTTTTTTTACACAAAGTTGTCCATTTATAAGATATTTCTAACGCATAGCATATACATAGCAAAAATAACACCCCAAAATGCATTCTGCTACTCCTCCTGAGTATAGCGATACCACATGTTTGAGACTTTTACACAGCCTGGCCACATACAGAGGCCCAACATCCAAGTAGCACCTCCAGGCATTCTAGCAGCATTAATTGCACATATCATTTTCTGACTACCGATCACATTTTTGAAGGCCCTTCATATATCTAACACATAGCAGGTACATACCAAATAACAAAAGATTACCTGTGGTTTTAGAAGTGCAGTGGTCCACAGAGGAGAGCATCGGTCCAGGCAGCAGGCAGGGATGAGGTCAGCGACAGCAAAAGCAATCATCCAGGCAGCAGGCAGGAAAACTGTCCATAGTTCGCACAGGCAGAGATACTGTCAGCACAGCCAGAGCACAGCCAAAGCACAGGTCCAGGTAGCAGGCAGAGGTGTCCCGGCAGAAATGCTGTCCAAAGTCAGTAGAGGCAGCAGGCAGATATATGGTCAACACAGCCAAAGTATTGGTCCAAGCAGCAGGAAGAAACATGATCCATAATGTCATGGGTCATTACAGGCAGTAATATGGTCAGCACAGCCAAATTATTGGTCCAGGCAGCAGGAAGGACCATCAAGCTTAGGGCCAGGGGGACAGGGGTAGAGGCTTCTCCCACCCAAATCTCTTTGAAGCCTCCGGGCAACCAGACCCTGTTCTTGGAGCACAGAAAATGAAAAACTGGTTTTCTCTACTCAGAACGCTATTCTGAAGCCCCTCACATATGTGAGACCCCTGTGTACTAAAAGTAGATGGCCAAAAGATCAGTCCAAGTGGCAGGCAAAAACATGGTCGATTAACAGGCCAAGGTCGGTACACGTGGAAGTCAGAAACGTGGTTTAAATCGGCAGGCAGAGGCATCGTCGGTAAACAGGCTGAGGTTGGTGCACGTGGAGGTCAGAAACGTGGTTTAAATCGGCAAGCAAAGACATCGTCGGTAAACAGGCCAGGGTCAGTTAATTAACATGGAAGGTAGTTAGTAACATGGTAGCAGGCAAATGGGGAAATGGCAGTCTGTTAATAATAAGGGGAACTAATGGATGTATGATAATTTTTGAAGCAATTTCCGATGCACAGGCCAGGTTGGGAGGGACAATCGGAACAATAATAGCTGGTGTCTCTTCTTACTCCTCCTCTGCTGCATACACAGCATTTCTTTTGGCGTCTTCTTCCAGATTCTGTGGGGGGGATGCTAAAGGGATAGTGTCACTCGTGAAGCCGACTCACACTATCAGAGCGAATGCTTCCTGGGGCGGGATCTTGTTGGTAAATGAGGGCATCGATGATATCTTCGATATATTGGAGGTAGTGGAGTCGGTGATTTTGAGTTGCTTTTTGGTAGCAGACAAACGAATTAAAAAGGGCCATGTGAAACAGGTGAAACGCAACTTTTTTGTGCCAATAACGGGACTTTCTGGTTGATAAGTAGGGCTGTAGCATCTGGTCGTTTAAATCCACCCCCCCATGTACAAATTGTAGTCGTGGACACATTCGGGCTTTACAATGGAGCCGCGTCTTCTTGGGATCTCCACCATGGTGTCATTGTGGATCGTAGAGAGGATGTGGACATCTTTCTTGTCCCTCCACTTCATGGCCAACACCTCCTCGTTCCTCATGGATGCCGATTCTCCAGGTCGCAATTTTTTTGTCAATAAATTTTGTGGGAATCCCTTCCGTTTTTTTTTTAAGGTACCGCAGGCCGGGGTTTGTTTACTGTAAAGGTGGCAAAAAAGGGGCAGGCTGGTATAATAATTATCAACATATAAATGGTAACCTTTTCCGAACAGGGGGTATGCCAACTCCCAGAAAATTTTCCCACTGGTTCCAATATATGTGGGGCAATCACGGGGCTGGAGCTGGGAGTCTTTGCCTTCGTAGATCCTGAATTTGCAGACGTATCCAGTGGCTCGATCACATAATTTATTTAATTTTAACCCATACCTGGCTCTCTTGCTTGGTATGTACTGCTTGAACTGCAGTCGGCCGGTGAAATGTACGAGGGACTTGTCCACACAAATTCTTTGGTCTGGGATGAAAACTTCTTCAAATCGCTGGGAAAAGGCATTGATTGGGGGCGTATCTTGTACAATTTGTCGTAGTTGGGATGATCTCGGGGAGGGCACTGTGAATTGTCATTGAAGTGGAGAAAGCGCATAATCATGTTGTATCTTTTCCTGGACATGACAGCGGAATATATGGGCATGTGTTGGATGGGGCGTTTGGACCAATATGAATGGACTTCGTTCTTTTTTGTAAGCCCCATATTGAACATAAGGCCCAAAAATAATTTAAATTCCTCCAATGTTAGACGCCGCCACTGGAACATGCGGGCGTAGGAAGAATCGGGGTTGGCAGCAATAAATTGGGATGCATACAGATTTGTTTGATCCACTATATTCTGCAGCAAATCTTGTGGGAAAAATAAACAAAAATAATCAAATTTAGAAAAATTTGTAGTGTCGGGCTGCACACCTGGCTGTGCGGTGAAAGGGGGGATGATAGCGTATCCTGAGTTGGCAGGCAACCATAAGGGGTTTGCCAGGGCATCGGGAAGGTAGGATTGGGGCTGGATTCTTCGGGTTAGGCGTGCATTTCCATTGCTTGTACTGGGCTCCTTTTCCTGGGGTATGGCGCTGCTGGTGGTGGGCAGTTCTCCTGATCTTGGTGCTGATCTTGGTGCTGATCGCATTCTTTTGGGAGGGACGGTTTCCTCCGGGGACTCGGACTCTGTGCCACTATCCTCCACTGGCTCGTATTCCGAACCAGAATCGGATAATGGGAGCTCCCCGCTGCTCTCATCATCCGACATGGCAAGAATGGCATATGCCTCCTCAGGTTTGTAAACCCTTTGGGACATTATGGCAGTGCTTATTGGTGGGCCTGTGTAATGGCACTGCTGGTGGTAGTGGTGGCGGTCTGTGTGGTAGTACCGATGGAGGTATTAGTGGTGGGCCTGTGTGGTGGTACCGATGGCGGTATGGGTGGTGGTGGTACCAATGGCGGTACAGGTGGTGGTGGTACCAATGGCGGTACGGGTGGTGGTGGTGGCGGCGGTACCGATGGCGGTACAGGTGGCGGTACGGGTGGTGGTGGTAGCGATGGCGGTATGGGTGGTGGTGGTACCGATGGCGGTACAGGTGGTGGTGGTACAGATGGCGGTACAGGTGGTGGTGGTACCGATGGTGGTACAGGTGGTGGTGGTACCGATGGCGGTACAGGTGGTGGTACAGGTGGTGGTGGCACTACCGACGGTGGTACGGGTGGTGGTACTGGTGGTGGTACCGATGACGGCACTAGTGGTGATACTGGTAGCGGGCCTGTGTGGCAGTATAGATGCTGGGCCTGGTGGCGGTACTGGTGGCGGTACTGGTACCGATGGCGGTACTGGTAGCCTGTGTGGCGGTACCAATGGCGGTACCGATGGAGGTGGGCCTGTGACAGATGATTGACAGATGGGCTGATTGATTGACAGATGGGCTGATTGATTGATTGACAGATGGGGTGATTGATTGACAGGTGGGCCGATTGATTGACAGGTCGGCTGATTGATTGACAGATCGGCTGATTGATTGACAGATCGGCTGATTGATTGACAGATGGGCTGATTGACAGATGGGCTGATTGACAGATGGGCTGATTGACAGATGGGCTGATTGACAGATGGGCTGGGCTGAGTGACAGGTCCTCTTTATGGGGGGGGCGTGTTATGCACTGTAAACTTATGTAGACAAACTACACTGAGCTAACTTACTGATCTCTTCTCTCTCCTCACAGATCGGTGTGTGAGGAGAGAGCAGGGATCAGGTAGTAACTCCTGTGGAGTTTGTTTACATTTGTGACCGGCTGTGATTGGACACAGCCGGTCACGTGGTAAACAGCCAATTTATTGGCTGTTTACTCTGATCGGGGACGCGCTGTGTCCAAGGGACACTCGCCTTCCCCGATCCCCGCTCTGCAAGCCTGTGGCGGCGCGCACGGAGCGCGCCACCGAGTCTGTTTTGACAGGTGATCGGCTGTGACTTTGACACAGCCGATCACATGGTAAACAGCCAATGAAATTGGCTGTTTACCGTGATCGGGGAAGCGCTGTGTCCGAGGGACACATGCCGTCCCCGATCACTGCGCTGCGCGCCCCCGCGGGCGCGCGCAAGGCATTATCCTGCAGGACGTCATATGCTGTCCAGTATGGATAATGCAACCACTTCCCGGACGTCAATTCACTATTGACTGGGCGGGAAGTGGTTAAATATTGTGCCTAGGGGGGTCCCCTTAGTCTGCCTGTAAAATGGTGCATCTGTGCGATGTGTTGAACATGCCGCAGCAATAATTAATTTTCTAAAGGAAAACATTTAATTTAAACTCAGGGCTGTAATGTATTCCCGGCTCCTGGCAGTATAGATGAAAAAATTGGTGTGGGGTCCCCCCCAAAATCCATACCAGACCCTTATCCGAGCATGCAGCCTGGCAGGTCAGGATAAGGGCAGGGATGACCAAACCCCCCTCCTGAACCATACCAGGCCACATGCCCTCTATTGGAGGCCTCCCTCCGACTGCTGTCTCTTTGCTTTGACAGCTGTTATATAGGCAAGGGCGGGGTCACTCGGTTACGTCACCAGTTGGCCCCGTCCTTACCAATATAACAGCTGTCAAAGTGAAGAGACAGCAGTCGATGGGAGGCCTCCCAAAGAGGAGGAGCTTTGTTATTTTTTCTATTTTTCGGGTCCGTCAGGCGGCATGATGGACGGTGGATGGACATCGCGGGCCACTTTTTTTCTTCTTTAATAAAAGAATTGTCAAAAACTGTCTCTTGTGATTTTTACATTTTTACACTTTTTTAGTGAATGGGTAGGGGTTCTCCCCCCCCCTTTTCCTACGGCCTGCCATGTTGCGTCTTCGGATAAGGGTCTGGTATGGATTTTGGGGGGGGTTCCTTACGCCATTTATTTTAAAAATTTTGGTGCAGGGTTCCCCTTAAAATTCATACCAGACCTGAAGGGCCTGGTATGGATTTTGGGGGGAACCCGGTGCTTTTTTTTCTTTAATGTTGATGCCGTTTTTTCAATGATTTTTATCTATATTGCTGGGATCTGACAATTCATTACAGCCACAGTTTTAAATGACTGTTTTTCCTTTGGAAATTTAATTTTGCTGTGGTATTGTTCTAAACACGAAAATTAAATACTTTACAGGCATACTAAGGACCCCCCCAGGCATGATATTTAAAGGAATATAAAAATTTTATTGTTTCACTTTAAGCATTCTTAACCACTTCCATACTGGGCACTTATACAGCTTCCTGCCCAGACCAATTTTCAGCTTTCGGCGCTGTTGCACTTTGAATGACAACTACAGTGTGCTACACTGTACCCAAACTGTACCCAAACTAAATTTTTATAATTTTGTTCCCACACATAGAGCTTTCTTTTGGTGGTATTTGATCACCTCTGCGATTTTTATTTTCTGCTAAAATAATTTAAAAAAGACCAAAAATTTTGAAAAGAACACATATTTTTTTGTTTGTTACAAAACTTTGTAAATAAATAAGTTTTCTCCTTCACTGATGGGCACTGATGGGGCTGCACTGACGGGCACTGATAAGGCGGCACTGATGGGCACCGATGAGGCAGCGCGGATGGGCACCGATGAGGCGGCACGGATGGGCACCGATAGGCGGCACAGATGGGCACAGATAGGCGGCACGGATGGGCACAGATAGGCGGCACGGATGGGCACAGATAGGCGGCACGGATGGGCACAGATAGGCGGCACGGATGGGCACTGATAGATGGCATGGATGGGCACTGATAGATGGCACGGATGGGCACTGATAGGTGGCATGGATGGGCCAAACAATAATGCCTGCCAATCAGTGATGCCCATTGTGGGCACTGATTGGCATCCATTAGGGGCACTGATTGCCATCCCTGTTGGTCTAGGGAGGCATACCTGGTAATGGACATCCTTGGTGGTCCAGTGGCATCCCTGGTGGTCCAGTGTGGGCATCCTCGGGGGGGCTGTGCTGATAATTGATCAGCACAAACCCCCCTGTCAGAGGAGCAGCCGATCGGCTCTCCTCTACTCGCGTCTGACAGACGCGAGTGAGGAAAAGCTGATTACCGGCTTTTCCTGTTTACATGTGATCAGCCGTGATTGGACACGGCTGATCACGTGGTAAAGAGTCTCCGTCGGAGACTCTTTACCTAGATCGGTGTTGCGGGGTGTTAGACTGACACCCTGCAGCAACGATCGTCGTGATGCGCGCCCCCGGGGGCGCGCAGCGGCTTAAAATCCTGAGGACGTCATATGACGTCCAGTCAGGATTTTAAAACAACTTTGCCGACGTCAATCCGCTATAGGGCGGGCGGCAAGTGGTTAATATCACTGCTACTTAAAAAACAGACATTTTTAAACTTTTTTTTGCAATGATACATGTCCCCTGGGGCAGGACAAGGGTCCCCATACACTTTTTATGGCAATAACTTGCATATAAGCCTTTAAAATTAGCACTTTTGGTTATTCATGTTCGTATACCATATACTTTCACGGTGTTCCGCGGCTTTCAAATTTTCCCCGAAAACACTGCATAATGTTCGCTGTTCGGCGAACACCCGATGTTTAAGTCAAACTTACGTTCGACTCGAATATCGGGCTCATCACTAACAGTCAGCATGCTGCTAGAGAACCATCTATAATTGTGTTGCTTTTTGCTTAGTAAGAGGCTGCAATTAGCAGTGTTAATTTTGTCAACTAAAATGACTAAAACATTTTCGTTGACTAAATAAATACTATTTTAGTCGACTAAAATACGACTAAAACTAAAACAAATGAGATGACTAAAATACGACTATAACTAAAATGGCATTTTAGTCAAAAGACTAAAATGGGACTAAAACTCAAATGCCATTTTAGTAAAAAGACTAATGCCGCGTACACACGACCACTTTTCTCGACGAGAATAACGGCATTTTTTATTTCGCCGAGAAAACCGATCGTCTGTGGGCTTTATGTCGTTATTTTCAACGAGAAAACCGGCATTAAAAACGACGAGAAAAATTAGAACATGTTCTAAATTTTCTCGCCGTTTTTCACGTCGTCGTTTTTTTCATCATGAAAAATGATCGTGTGTAGGCTTTAACGAGGTGAAAAAAGCGCGCATGATCAGAAGCAAGTGAGGAGAAGGGAGCGCTCGTTCTGGTAAAACTACTGTTCGGAATGGAGATGGCACATTCGTCATGCATGAAATTATTACATCGTTTAATGCAGCGCATTCTTTTCTTCGTTCTAATGCTGCAATATTCCAATTCTCTTGCTGCTGATATTCTCCCAGAGTTAGGACAATCTTTGTTCTTTAGTATTTATTGTTTTATCATGATTAATCTCTATTTTGGTGAGCCAGATCTCCCTAAATACCCAAAACTTTTTACATTATTTTTTTTATATTTTTTTCGGGTTTAATTTGTGGTATTAGATTTTAGACTGTTTTTACATATTATTTGCTATTTTGGAGTGTGTCAAGTTACCACAACATTATTATTTATTCTAATTTGGCCTCAATGAGGTTAGTGTCCCTTGTTAATTTCACAATTTTTTATCCACTGTCCCTGCCTACTCACTTACAAACTGGCTATTTAGAAGAAAAACACATGTTCATTTTGTATCTTACAAAAAAAATTCCATTTATTATGGCCTAATAACAAATTAAAAGGTAAGCCAAAACAAAACCATATGTAAAGTACAAATCAAGAAGCCAGGAAGACAGCACTGGAGACCCTGCTGAAATTAGTGCAGACCCAGATCACCACAGCAAACACCAAAGCATGTGAAGACAAAAATTGGGCCCATGTGAGGCACATATCCTGGGCTCATTTTCGGGTTTTTTGTTTGACCTTCCCTGCAGCCTTCCTTGGAGGCTGTGTCCGTGGAGGAGGGACTGGAGCAGGAGCAGGGTCTGGAACAGGAGCAGGGACTGTTACAGGAGCAGGGACTGTTACAGGAGCATGGAGTGGGGCAGGAGCATGGAGTGGGGCAGGAACTTGAGCATAAAAATATGAAAGGTCCACAACGTCTGTGAAATTCTTCAGTTTGTTCAACAGGCCCATATTGACCACCTTCAATATTAGGGTTTCACATTTCAGCCTCTGGTCCAGTCCCATTTGGGGCAGTTTCTCCCCAATAAGGGCAGCAAATCCCTCTGCAGCGGTGGGGGGCTCTCGGAGTGCAGCAGTAGCCTCCCTAATTAGGGCCTGGGTCTCCTCCTCCATTTGAAGCAGCCTCCTTGATCTTTTTGCTGGAATCCGCAGCAGAGGGATCTGGGGCCTGGTGTTGTGCTGGGTCCCACTGGGGCCTGCCTCCTCCTGGCTTCCAGTGGCACCTGCCTCCTCGTGTGTCCCACTGGGGCCTGTCTCCTCCTGGCTTCCAGTGGCACCTGCCTCCTCGTGTGTCCCACTGGGGCCTGTCTCCTCATCCTGTTTAAAAAAGGTACATCGAGTTAGTTTTGCCTTCATCTTTCACACACATTTGTCACCTCATGACATTTGGTAATTGAATGCTACTAAATATTAAAGTGAATCATTCTGACACCAGTATATTTCTTTTTGGTGCCCTTAATTTTTGGCCACTGCTGTCTATTGATATGTCAGACACTTTTTTTTTAACTCTTAACATTTTTCACACTTTTTTAGAAACTTTTACAACATTCAACTTTTATTACTCTAAATATTTTGTGAAATATTATACCTGGCTCCAAATATTTAAATCAGGCTCCTCCAGGACTTGAGGTTGTTCCTCCAAAGAGACCTCAACTTGGCTGGAGGGTTGGCTGCAGGGAAGGCTGCAAGAAAGGCTGGAGGTCGTTCTGGGTGGAAGGCTGGAAAGGGATTCCCTGGATTCCAGGTGTTCATCCAGGAAACTCAGGTGCTGATAGTACCACAGATTTGGGATGTATCGGTCCTCTGCACCTGCTCCTGACCGCAGGGATTTTAGCACTTTATTCCGTTGAGCCCGGTATGTGCCCCTAATGGTCCCAATTTTTGTGTTCAGATCCTGTAGTGTTGCTGTGGGGATCTGAGTTTTCACAAATTCCAGCAAGGTCTCCAGTGCTCTCTTCCTGGCTTCTTTATTTTTATTATGTTTATTTTTAGTCTGCCATAAAATTGGAAGATTCTTCCATCTTTGCAGGAATTCCAACATAAAATCTGGGTCCTTAAATACCTTCATTTTCTCTGCAATTCAAAACCCAAATCAAAAAAAGGAATGTCAGTCAGGACTACTCCAAATCTTTCTCACCATATATAGGCCACTAACATAGCAATTGATCAGTCATCATAGAGTTGAGTGGACACCTGGATGTTTGTGTTGAACTCTTTTTAGCTAACTTTGTAAAAAGCTAGAGTTCGTGACCTGACTTTCCCCGAACCCAAACCCCATTGAAGTAAATGTTGCCCTGTAAATCTTGGGAATAAAAGGATTCCCCAAAAATAAAGGAGTACCTCGAACTGTCCCTGCACCAAGTGTCATTTTAAAAAAAAAAAAATTAACACTAAATTCACTCCTGGGTATAATTAATTGTTGTCTCCTGTCAATTGCAATACATAGGAAAGTCATTGATACAAACATTGGGAAAGCATTGTGGTTCCCCCAAATATCCATACCAGGCCCTTCAGGTCTGTCAAGGATTTTAAGGGGAACTCCCCCACAAATTCTGGGAAAAAATGGCGTGGAGTCCCCCCCCCAAATCCATAACAGACCCTTATCCGAGCACGCAACCTGGCCGGCCACAGGGGAAGAGGGGGGGACGAGAGAGCGGCCCCCCTCCCTCCTGAACCGTACCAGGCCACATGCCCTCAACATGGGGAGGATGTCCCCATGTTGATGGGGACAAGGGCCTCATCCCCACAACCCTTGCCCGGTGGTTGTGGGGGTCTGCGGGCGGGGGGCTTATCGGAATCTGGAAGACCCCTTTAACAAAGGGGACCCCCAGATCCCGCCCCCCCCTATGTGAAATGGTAAAGGGGGACATTGTACCCCTACCATTTCACCTTAAAAAATGGCATTATCTAAAAAATGACACTACACGGTTTTTGACAATTCCTTTATTATTGGTTTTGTTTTTCAACCATCTTCTTCCTTCTTCTTTTCTGCATTCGAGTTTCTTCCTCCATCTTCCTCTTCATCTTCATCTTCCTTCTTGCTTCGGGCTTCTCGTCCGCATCTTGCTTCGGCTTCTTCTTTGTTCTCCCGCCGCTCCGTTTGAATTTGAGTTTCCCGCTGTGTGGCGCAAAGTTAGGCAGTTCTCCTCTAGGTCCGCTGCGAGCCAGGGGACCCGCCCCCCTCTGACTGCACGGGGAAAGTACCTGTGAAATCTCTGTGTGTCAGAGGGGGGCGGGGTCGCCGGACCAAGAGGAGAACTGATGAACTGAAGCGTCACACAGCGGGAACCTCCAATTCAAACGGAGCGGCCGGAGAAAGAAGAACCCGGAGCAAGATGCAGACGAGAACACCGAAGGAAGAAGAAAGATGAAGAGGAAGAGGAAGATGGAGGAAGAAACACGAAGCGAGAAAAGAAGAAGAAGGAAGAAGATGGAAGAAAGCCAAACTAAAAATTAAAGGAATTGTCAAAAACTGACTACTGTAATTTTTTACATTTTATACACTTTCTTCATGAAATGGTAGGGGTACAATGTACCCCTTACCAATTCACATAGGGGGGGGCCGGGATCTGGGGGTCCCCTTTGTTAAAGGGGTCTTCCAGATTCCGATAAGCCCCCCGCCCGCAGACCCCCACAACCACCGGGCAAGGGCTGTGGGGATGAGGCCCTTGTCCCCATCAACATGGGGACATCCTCCCCATGTTGAGGGCATGTGGCCTGGTACAGTTCAGGAGGGGGGGGGGCGCTCTCTCACCCCCCCCCCTCTTCCCCTGCGGCCGGCCAGGTTGCGTGCTCGGATAAAGGGTCTGTTGTGGATTTTGGGGGGACTCCACGCCCTTTTTTTTCCTGATTTGGGGGTGGAGTTCCCCTTAAAATCCTTGACAGACCTGAAGGGCCTGCAACTCGAATTTGGGGGAACCACCACGTTTTTATTTTGCAGGTACAACTCACTTTTCAATGTCTTGCCATTTGCCGGGAGGCAAGAATTCATTTAGAGCCGCGATTGACTTTTCAAAGTTTATTCCCAATTCAAAAATGACACTTTGTGCACGGCCAGTACTAACAGCACGGGAAGCAAGCGCCAAGTTACATGCATATTGCCCAACCCTGGCCCCGAACATACAGTGAATGAATGTTTATAGGTTTAATGCTCCTGGACACAGCCAAATTTAAAGGTCTGTACGGTCACTACATTTGCTGTTCGGGGCCGCTCAACCCTCAACATATCAAGTATGAAAAATGTTACGTACCCGCGATCTACACGTTCGTCTCCTCCGACCTTCTTCCACTCACTAAACGTCGCTTTCATCGATGTTTTTTGGAGTTATATACAGTGCGCATGCGTGACGCTCCGCACGCTTTCCCGCCCCTGACGTTCGTTACACTACTTTCCCCGCCCCTTCTCGCTACTCCTTAATGACGGAGAGTGTAAACATGTCGGCGAATCAACAACATGATGTGGAAAGTGGGGAAGAAAGCAGGCCCCGACCCAGAAGGTATAAAGCCACTAACATGAGCTTTGAGGAGATGGTGGAGATGGTCACCATATTGCTCCGGGATGATTATGACGCCAAACATGGGCCCTACAAAAAGCCAAATCAAGTGAAGGCCAAGATCATGGATAAAGTGGTCAAAGCGCTATTGCATAAATTTGGTGTTCGCAGGTCGCGGGAACAGATCCGGAAACGATGGTCGGACATTAAGTTGCGTGAGCCGGATCAATATAAAAAGATTAAAAAAGTCATCCAAAAAAGTAAGTAGATTTACATTAAATGTGATTTTTGGTAATAACGTGGTGTTGCATGTGCTTTTAAAATAATGTATGTGGTACAGTTAAAAATGTCATGTTTCATGTTTTTGGGCACACAAATCGATCGTATAAACGGTCGTTCAAACGTTCACTCAATCACAAGCTTTTGGCCCGATTCATTGTTCGAACGACATTTTATCAATCCTAAAATAATAGGCATGTTCAAATGTTTTTAGCAATGTATTCCACCAAAACATCGTTTGGGTGGTATTGAACGAGGATTTCAACGTTGGATTCTTGTGCCCAAGAACATGAAACAGGACATCATGAAATGTTTATGTGAGAAGTAATTATAAACATGTTTGTGTAGTTGTTGGTAATTAGATTTGGCTAATGTAACTAGATTCAGTGTACGTTTACAAGAGTATGCTCAGCAGCTGCTTACACATCTGGACTCATTAGCACAAGTGTGGGCCACAAGAACAACCTTTTGATGGTGTCACACACAGGTGATCCAGTGGATACCTGGTGTGTTTCCATGTGTGAAACATGACCAAAAGAGATTAATCTACCATCTTGGGAAATGGATACAATCATGTGTTCATCTCCTAAAAAATGATCACTAATACAATTGTAACACACTTCCCAAGAATGATTAATATTCCTCTTTCACGCCAAAATATATTTAGTTACACAAGTCTACCTTTTGGTTATATCTCCTAGGGCTTCAAAGAGCTAAGAGACACAAGGCTGCAAACCCCGCACCACCAACTCAAGACCCACAACCGCAGGATGTGGCAGAAGAGGGAAATGGCAACTCACCAGGTCAGTGTCATACACCACAGCCTCAGGTAATAGATGTTGGCCTGTATATTTAGTAAGACGTTTTCTTTTCACTACTTCAAGGGACTTTAATGCCTGCGGCACCAGCAACCTTCACCAGAGCCACTGCCCAGATGTTGCTGAAACAAGTGAGGGTCTGCTCTCGGGAGGTTGAAAAGATAAAAGACAACCTGTTCCAGATGTGCCAAACCAACAAAATCATGGAGAAAAGACTGAAAAAACTTGAGCATATTCTTGGGAGGGTGTAAAACTTGTATATATTCTAAAAAAGATTGTTTTAGTTTTTGGGGGGGAAATCTTTTATTTCTATAAAGGTATATTGTTCGTGTTGTACATTTTTGTACTGAGTTGTAAAAAGAGAAAAAAAAACTAATTCCCAAAAAAATTTGGGGTATATTTTGATACAAACGTGACATTTTTTATACTCCTATAAAAAAATGTAATCACTAAACAATGTGTGGCTTCTTATATCAATGTTGCCCCCCCTAAAAAAATGTGTGTGTTTAGACTCTATAAATGATTGTAATTTACTTAGGAAAAAACATGGGACTACAACTGCACTAGTATAACCGAGGACAGTGATGGTGAACCTTGGCAACCCAGATGGTTTGGAACTACATTTCTAATGTTACTCAGGCACTCTGCAGTGTAGTTGAGCATCATGGGAAATGGAGTTGCAAAACATCTGGAGTGGCAAGGTTCACCATCACTGACCTAGGAGAAAGAACAAATACAACAAAAGAAAAGCAAACAAGATGTTTTCAGTATATTATTTTTTATTATGACCAAAATTTGTTTAAAAATGATCAGGCATTGCAATGGCCCCCCTACCCATAAAATATTCTAGATAGCGTTGCCGCACATCACGGCCGCTTTGGGGGGCCAAGCCTGTAGGGCCAGCTAACTGGGCTGCCAATGGTCCATCCAAGCACTGTGTGCCCTGAAGGTCAACTGTAGCTAGATAATTGTTTGAGTTTTTGAGTAAAAAATTGTGCAGTATGCAACAGCACATGACCAAATGGTTCCATTTATACTCCGCCATGTTTATCGCAGTCAGAAAAAGGCGGAAGCGACTGGCCATGATGCCAAAGGCATTTTCGACCACCCTTCGCGCTCTGGCCAGACGATAATTAAAGACCCTCCTCTCAGGGGTGAGGGACCTTTGGGGAAAAGGCCTCATCAAATGTGGTCCAAGCGCAAAAGCCTCATCTGCCAGGAACACAAACGGGAGGCCATGTTCATTATCTTCAGCAGGTGGCAATGCCAGGTCCTCTGAAAGAAGCCGGTCTGCAAACTCGGTCTGGGCAAAAACACCACCGTCAGACATCCGCCCATTTTTCCCAACATCAACAAATAGAAACTCATAGTTGGCAGACACCACCGCCATGAGCACAATACTGTGGAAGCCTTTATAATTAAAAAAAAACGATCCAGAATGGGCTGGTGGCACGATGCGGACGTGCTTGCCATCAATGGCTCCTCCACAGTTGGGAAAGTTCCACCGCTGAGAAAAATCAGATGCCACATTCTGCCATTCCTGTGGCGTCGATGGTAACTGTGGAGTCAAAGGAACAAAAAAATTAATATACTTTACTACCTATACATTGCAAGCATGTTAGCACAAAACACTCTGGGCAAAACATCAGTATAGCATTAATTTGGAAGGAGGATTTTAGAGCGGAGCTACGCAGCCAAAATACTATAAAATAACACAGCAGCTCCAGCTACAGCAGCTGCAGAGGTTTGCTAATTGTACACTTACCTGTCCTGGAGTCCAGCAACGTCCGCAGCAGAGGACGAACAATTGCTCGTCACTCTGCTGCCCCCTCTGCCATCCTCGGTGAGGGAACCAGGAAGAGAAGCCTTGCGGCTTCACTGCCCGGTTCCCAAACGCACATGCACGAGAAGCTCTGCGCAGTTCAGACTGGTCCTCCTGTGTTCTGTGAGACAAGTGTTTCCAAGAACACTACGGGTCTTCTGCGGGAAGTGACTTGGCTCAGGCAGATTTGCCGCAGAGATGACTCCCGGATGTGGGTGAAAATACCTGGCTTAAACAGGTATCTTCACCCCCCTCCCCCCTGAAAGGTGTCAATTTTGACACCGGGGGAGGGTTACGATGAGCGGACCCCCAAAATTTTGGATGGAGGTCCGCTTGAATAAGATAGAAAATTAAGCAACAAAAACATCACCCACTCTGATGGACCTGTGAAATTCTTAGAGGGTGGAGGGGTTGAGATGAGTTGGGGACATCATAATTCAAATCTATAGTACTATGTAATTTATTTGGGTAGATTAGACAAAAATCAAAGAATTAGGGGGGGGGGGGATCAGGCAATCTAAGCACTACAATGGAGCGTCCAAAACAAAAATGGGGATTGACTAGGCTAGGTGTGTTTGGGCCCAGGATCTAATGCTGGAGATTGGTTTAAAAACAAATATGCATGTAGCCAAAAAACATAGAACATTCAAAGCTTACAACATGCAGGGGGACAAAGGGGACATTCACAGCATATTCAAATCATGGTAATTAGAGAGTTCAAAATATACTATACATTAGCAAGCATAAAAAAACATAGATTGTGGGGGGCGTGGCCTGGACTTCACCGTGATGGTGGTGTAACTCCGGAGCTCCAGCGAAAGGCGAGAGAAACAGCGGCTCACAGCTACACAGGACACTGCACTTGCAGCCCACTACGGCGGTTCATCTCCCCGGCACCTCGGCATCATGACCAGGAGACGCCAGGCGGAACATCGACCCAGAAAACTGACGGCATACTTCACACAGCATATGCAGCCTCGTGGGCAAGATGGCGCCGGCTCCTTCTCCACCCCGAAGACGGCGCACTTACACACAAACACCCATGATGACCCAGCTTATCGCAACACTCGGCGCACAAGGGGAACCTCAGAGACTCCTTCACCTCTCATTAGGAGTCCGGCTAAAGCCAGAGCCAGAATGGAGGAGCAGGAGACACAGCAATGTGAGGTAAGATCTAACGCTGACTCACAAGAAGACACAAGAGAACTCCCTGACTCCATAGTGGCATTCCCCACACAAAACCAACCAGTCCTAGACACTACACTAAAGGATATGCTTGTCTCCCTGAAAAGCTCTATTCATGCTGACATGATGACATGCATGAGGAAGTTTAGCTTAGAACTTAATGCAGTGGGGGACAGAGTGGATCATATCGAATCCAAAATGGAGGAGTATGCTACGACAATTAATGATCTGGTAGACGCTCATGATAATGTTGAGGAGGATCACGCATGGATGAAAGCCAAATTAGCAGATTTGGAAGACAGGGCCAGGAGGAATAATGTCAAGGTCAGAGGCATTCCAGAATCTGTGCAACCCTCTGAATTACGTTCGTATGCTACGGCAATGCTATCAACCCTCATGCCGGATCTTCCTCCTATTGAACTGTCCATAGATAGAATCCATCGTCTCCCAAAACCCTCATTTATCCAGGAGCACATCCCTAGAGATGTGTTGTTTTGCATGCATTTCTACCAAACCAAGGAGCGGTTGATGCAAATTACCCGTAAAGGGGAACACAGCACCACAGATTACTCAGATCTGCAATTTTATACAGATCTGTCGCAGCACACTTTGCAACTCCGCAAAAATCTCAATAATATTACTAAGGCATTGAGAAACCATGCTATCACTTACAGATGGGGCTACCCGACCAAACTAATCATAACTAGAGAAGGTTCTACACATGTAATTACTTCTCCTACTAAGGGTTTCCAACTTCTCCAGAAATGGAAGATTGTCCCAGAGGAACCTCCTTCAACATCTAATGATACAAGCCCTAAGAGGATTCCTCCAGAATGGCAACATGCTTCAAACTCCTGAGGCGTCAGTGATATCTGCAGGGCCCTGCTATATTCATTTGTTGCCCTATTAATGGGCCTCGCCCTTTGGAGCTCTATCCTGTAACCTGTGCTCCCATTTACCTGAGCAGAATTTCTGCACCTGTGTGTAATACCCTCCTTTTAAACTTTTTGTTTGTTTTCTTTTTTTCTATACCGAATTTCTTTTCAGACATTGCTTATGTTACCAGAAACGAGACTCTGTTTTGAAGAACCTAGGAATACATGCATCCCTCGGACAGCCTACTGGCAGCTATGTGAGTACGCACCATGTGTAAATTTCAGCATTCCACTTAAACTCTGTCATGCCAGTTAAAATTCTTTCCATAAATGCACATGGCTTAAACCATCCAGCCAAAAGGGCATCCCTCTGGAAAGAAGCAGACTCTTCTCATTGTGATATAATATGCGTTCAAGAAACACATTTTCACCATAGCGCACCGCCTAGATGCACCCATAAAGGCTTCCAACACTACTTCTTCTCAAATATGACAGCCAAACAACGGGGAGTCATGATTGCAATTAAGGACTCAATTTCTTTTCAATCACTTAAGGACATTTGTGATCCATCAGGTCGTTATGTCATTCTAGTGTGTGACATCAACGCTACACGATATACTCTGGTGAACGTCTATGTTCCAAATAAGCACCAAATTAAATTCCTGAATGTCCTGATGAAAAAGATACGGAAAATACAACAAGGATCTCTTATACTCTGTGGAGACTTTAACGTAACTCCTGACCCTCAAATAGACTCTACATCTAAACCCTCTAAAAGGACACTGTCTTTGCAGTCCTTTTTGCAAAGACAAGAGTTATATGATGCATGGCGTTGTACCCATGCCAACGAAAGAGATTTCACGTTCTTTTCCCACAGGCACTGCACGTATACGAGGATTGATCTGTTTCTGATGGACAGGTGGTTACTCCAGAAAGTATCTCAAATCACACTGAATAGCATATCATGGTCAGACCATGCTCCTGTGTTATTGACACTAGGAGACACTTATCCTTCCAACAGTGCCTTTATTTGGCGCTCCAATTCCCACATCATCCAAAACAAGGAAACAAAAAAAATTCTGGAGGACCGCTTGCTTGATTACTTTCAGATCAACTCCCCGTCCACAAATGATCCATTTGTGCTGTGTAACGCCCACAAGGCATATATCAGGGGTGTGTTTATCCAGCAGGGCATTAGAATCAAGAGGCAGAGGCAGCAGCGACTCAATACTCTACTCACAGACATAGAATTATTAGAAGCCCAAAATAAACTTAATCCTACCCCCATATTGAGTGCACAACTTACCTCACTGAGGCACGACCTCAGACTCGCTTTACTCCAATCCTTCGAAAAAGTAGAGAAAAAATTGAAGATGTCCTTTTATTCTACAGGTAATAAGGCCGGGAAAAACCTGGCCCGTAGACTACAAGGCCAGCGCTTTAAGACTAAAATACCACATATTATTAGCCCTAAACCTTCTCAGAAGGTGTATGATCCCCAAAAAATTGCAGATGCCTTTAGTGATTATTATGGGGCCTTATACAACCTGAACCAAGATAGCCTAACGGCACAACCCTCCCTCTCAGATATAGAAAATTTTCTACAAAACATTCATCTGCCCCAACTTTCCCCCTCACAGCTCCAGGAGCTAAACGCTCCTTTTTCCTTAGTAGAATTGCTCAAAACTATAGAGAATCTCCCGAATAATAAATCTCCTGGTCCGGATGGTCTCACAGGGGAGTACTATAAACAGTTTAAACCTATTCTTGGGCCATACCTCCTCAAAAGTGTTTGATGCTGCTGCTGCCTCGGCTTCTTTTCCGCCAGAAATGTTAGAGGCCTTAATTGTAACGTTACCTAAACCGGGCAAGGATCCAGATGCACCTAAAAATTTTAGACCTATATCCTTGCTCAACAATGATGTAAAATTGTATGCTAAAATTATAGCATTAAGATTGGTGGACATCTTACCTACTCTCATTGACCCTGACCAATCTGGGTTCACTAAGGGTAGGCAGACATCGGATGCTACTAGACGTTTAATAAATGTTGTGCATATCGCCAGATGGGGGAAAACGCCTTCTCTGCTTCTGGCTTTAGATGCAGAGAAGGCGTTCGATAGGGTACACTGGTTGTATCTTACAAAAACTTTGGAAAAATTTGGTTTCTCAGGACACCTGCTCTCAGCAATATTAGCTTTGTATACTTCTCCATCAGCTCGGGTGTACACGTCTGGCATGCTGTCTAAGCCTTTCAAAATCACTAACGGGACCCGTCAGGGATGTCCACTGTCCCCTCTTATTTTCAATATACTTATGGAACCGTTAGCCGCCAGTATTCGACAATCCCCTGATATTCAAGGTTTTACAATTAAATCCCGTAAGCATGTCATAAGTCTTTTTGCGGATGATGTAATACTGATGCTCACTGACCCGCTGTCTTCCCTAGATCATGTATACCACACGCTTCAGGAGTATGGAAAAGTGTCATACTATAAAGTGAATGACTCAAAGTCATTCATCCTTGATCTAGGAGTATCCCCAAAAGATAAGCTGATCATACAAACCAAATTTCCCTATGTCTGGTGTGCACATGAAATCACATACCTGGGCATTAAATTGACCTCCCAAACTAGACAATTATTTCAGGCCAACTATCTCCCTCTTGAAAAGAAACTCGCAGACAACCTAAAGTCACTAAGCAAACATGTTCTATCTTGGTCGGGAAGATTGGCAGCTTTCAAAATGCAAATATTGCCACAAATTCTCTACATTTATCGCACAGTACCCATTCCCATACCTCAACACTTTTTTAAAACCCTTCAGTCCCTTCTAGCTAAATATCTTTGGGAGGGTAAAAAGGCCAGGAGCGCCTTTTCCAAACTAAAAAAAACAAAACAGGCTGGTGACCTGGGTGTACCGGTCTTTGCAGATTATCATGCCGCTGCGACTCTCGCACAGATTAAAGGCTGGTTCCCCAATCAACCCACACCACTGTTGGGAAACATTGAAGAAACTTTAATACCTGGTGGAAATCTATTTAACTATCTCTTAGCGTACCCTCATATTAAATCCAAATCCAAAAACCGTTCTCCTCCCATGATAGTATCCCTGAATTCCTGGAAAACATTAGTAACACACAAATCCCTTTCTACCCCTACTTCTCCTCTACTAATACCCATTTCTACTCTAGACTTGATAATGCCTGACCTGACCTTAAACAGATGGCTGCGACAAGGAATCGTGCAGATCTCAGATCTATACAGAAACAACCTCCTTAAAATATTTGCTGAGTTGCAATCAGAATATGGACTACCAAATTCGGAGCAGTTTAATTACCTCCGAGTGAAATCGTACCTTAAAAACAAAAATATTAAGAAGTACAATTTATTTTGGAAAATTAATATCCATCTAGCATCTAAAGAAAACCATAAAGGTGGTATATCATTATTTTATAACTTCCTATATGACAAGTCCATATTCATGAAAACGAATTCTATGAAAGCTTGGGAGGCAGATATCCAAGAATCATTTTCAGAAACACAATGGCATAAAGCATTACAACAAATCTACGCAGCAACTAAATGTACAAACCTATGGGAACTATCCCACAAAGTAACACAAAGGTGGTACCTGACCCCGAATAGGGTAGCCAAATTTGATTCCTCCACATCTTCTGATTGTTGGAGGAATTGTGCACAACTGGGAACTATCTTCCATATACTATGGGCATGTAGCAAATTAGCGGGATTTTGGTCTGGCATTTTCAAGGTCCACTATCAAGTCACGGGTTTATCTATGCCATATTCGCCTTCCCTAGCTCTTTTAAACTTGGGGATCGAAAACTTACCACCGGTACACAGGAAATTCACCACACATCTATTTCTAGTGGCCAAGCTAGTTATACTTAGTGCGTGGAAATCTCCAGAACCTCCAGAGGTTCAGGAGGCAATTCGCACGTTGTCCGTACATTTCACCTATGAACGAATGTTAGCCTCCATTGGGGGTTGGACTATGCAGTTTCTCTCTAGTTGGCAACCATGGATAGACTGGTATAAAGACTACAAATCATAATAAAACCAGATTAGCAGTCATATATAGGGGGGTCAACCCTAATAAAACTGATAATAAAACTGACACTTAAACCTTTATAGGCAGATCCGAGGGATGGCGGCGATGGTGGGGATGGTGATTACAATGGTAATGGTAACAGTAAAAGTAAAGATAATAAAACCTAGGTTGATGTTCTTTTTTCTTTTCCTCTGGTTACTCTGAAAGCTCACTCTTTGTTCTTATATTAATTTCTTTTATGTTAGGACCTATATTCTCGGTAAATATAATTTCCAATAAGATAGAAGAGCTTGATCTCATACCTTCTTCACATAGTCTGGTACTGTGCAAGTGGGGGGTGGGGGGGTTGCCTCTCTCTCCGGACCACAGATAGTTCCCATGGGGGTGTCTGGGGAGAGGAGGGGATTCCCTCAGCCTCGTGTATATTGTATGTGTTTATACCAAGACAAGGCATTTTATATGACTCCTATCTGTATATTCAAATGTATCAATATGTCTTCGTCCCACATGTGGAATGTATTGTTCACCCTTTGTTTACCTTTAAAACCCAATAAAAATCTATTGATAAAAAAATAAAAAACATAGATTGTGATGTTTATAAAGGAGAAAACTTACCTTAAGATAGTCCTCATGAAGGACCTGGATAATGGCAGAGCAGGTCTCTGGGATAATGACGCCCAGAGCCTGGGGGGAGGTGCCTGTCGAGAACTTGAGGTCCTGCAAGCTTCTCCCAGTCGCAAGGTATCGCAACGTGGCGATGAGCCTCTGCTCAGCAGTAATGGCTTCCCGCATAACGGTGTCCTGCCTGGTGATATAGGGGGACACCAAAGCCAAGAGCTGCTGAAAAACGGGGTCAGACATCCTAGGAAAATTCCTGAAATCATCAGGGTTATTCTCCCGGATCTCCCGCAGCAGAGGCATATGACATAATTGGTCCCTCTGGAGCAACCAATTCTTGGTCCATGAACTCCTCCTCACCCTCCTCATGGACCGGATCTGGGACATAGCAACAAGCCCAGCAGCAAGCACAGCACGATCTCGGCGACAAGAACGTACCCGCAACATGGCTTCAAAACGGTCGTCTAATCAGAACGAACTAAAAGAACGCACTGAAGAACAGCAAGGCCTATGAAGAACGAGCTGAAAAACAGTAACGAGCGGACAAGAACGCACTGCAAAAACAGATACGAACTCACTACATGCACTGAAAGCCAGATACGAACCCACAAGCACAAACTGAACTCCCGAAAACGATCTTTAAAGCACGAAGACTGAAAAGCGCGAATCGTCTCTTCCCAAAATTTTACTAACACGCGGTAACACGAAATCAGCAAAAGCAGCCAAAAGGGTGGCGCAAACAGAATGAAACTTCCCCTTTATAGTGCCGTCGTACGTGTTGGACGTCACCGCGCTTTGCTAGATCAGTTTTTTTCACGATCGTCTGTAGGCAAGGCAGGCTTGAGAGGAAACAAGAAAAATAACGTCGAGAAAATCGACGTTTTTTTTCTTGACATGAAAACCGGTCGTGTGTACGCGGCATGAAACTAAATTGAAATTTGACTTCAAAATTAACACTGGTCTGTAGTGCATGTTCAAACCCTAAAGTGGAGTCCCACAAAAAAATTCACCTTCCGCTTTTTGGAACCCTCCCCCCTCCGGTGTTACGTTTGGCACCTTTCAGGGGGAAGGGGGAGCAGATACCTGTGTAATACAGGTATTCTGCTCCCACTTCCAGGCATAGATACCCGAGACACCCGTCGGTATCTACGCCACTTCCTTCATCCCCCCATTTTCTAGGAGACACACAGGTCCCAGAACACAGCAGGGACCAGTGAAATCGTGCAGTGGGAGTCACGCATGCGCAGTAGTGAACCAGGAAATGTAGGACATTTTAGTTGTCTAAAATCTACTGGAGATTTAGTCGACTAAATATGACTAAAACTAAAGCAATTGCAGAAGACTAAAATGCCACTTTAGTCCTAAGACTAAGACTAAAACTAAACTGAAATTTGCTGCCAAAATTAACACTGGCAATCAGGGCTGGTGGGGAAATGTTAAGGCTGATTATTGTCCTTGCCCATGGAAAACATATGACACGATTCGCAATGGTGGTGGAATCCTCCTACAAATAAATACTACATTTAGACATAATTTATGTAAGGACATGAGTCAGGAGTTATGTTTAACAACATAAGGAGAACAGACAACTTATCTACATGAAGTGCCATGTTTGGGATTCAAACCATCAACCCAAGTGCTGCTAGGCAGAAGTGCTAACCTGTTAGCCACTGTGCTGCCACATGGATGGAGTTTGCATCTCTGTGGTGTCAAACAGTCTTAAGTCCCAGGGGTGCAATAAGTTAATCAATGCAGGTGTACTGTGGAAGGCCGGAGAGCCATTGAACAACCTAATTCTGGTATATGCCATCTGTTTCGAAGGCTGGTTATGGCTGATTACTGTCAGCATGCTGCTATAGAACATCTCTAATTTTGGGGCATATTGCTTGGTAAGAGGCTGCAATTAGTGCTGGTAGAGAAATCTTAAGGCTGATTATTGTCCTTGCCCATGGTAAACATAAGACACAATGTGCAATGGTGGTGGAACCCTCCTGCACATGCATACACATAAATACTGCATTTCTTTGGACATATACCTATAGGTGGTGGAATGACATGATTTGGAAGTTATGCTTCTTGATTTATACTGTGATATTTAATGATTCTTAGTGTGTGAGTGTAGAATAATGATGTTACCCTTTGAATTTTTGGAATGACATTTTGATTTCTGATGTTGGTACACATATCACATTTTTGGGAAAAAAATGATGATCATGTGGAAATACTAAACAACACACAAAATTGTGACTCGTTTGTGGTTTGTGAAGACACCTGTGAAAGTTTCAGATTATATTTTTGTTAAAAATATATTTTACCAAAACATGAAAACATTACACATTACTAGCATTCTTAAAAAATATATATGAAGAAGCAACATAAAAACCCAGCAAGGACAATTTATTTTAGAGAAATAAACAATTCATCTCAATGTGTCTATATAGCGCGCATTTTCACATTCCCAAACGCTTTTTAACCACTTGCCGACCGCCTCCTGTACATATACGTCGGCAGAATGGCACGGACAGGCACATTAACGTACCTGTACGTCCCCTTTACGTGCCTGTCCGTGTGGTTGCGCGTGCGCCGCCGCGCTCGTGACCCTGCCGCCATCCCTGTGAGTCGGACCGCGGGTCCCGCGGACTCGATCGTCTCACGGAGGTATAGAGCGGGGAGATGCTTGTGTAAACAAGCATCTCCCTGCTCTGACTAGTGACAATGACACTGATCTCGGCTCCGTGTACTCGTAGCGGAGATCGGTGTCATGTGACACAGAGCCCACCCCCCCTACAGTAAGAAACACTATGCAGGGAACACTTAACCCCTACAGCCCCACATAGTGGTTAACCCCTTCACTGCCAGTGGCATTTTCACAGTTATCAGTGCATTTTTATAGCACTGATCGCTGTGAAAATGACAATGGTCCCAAAAATGTGTCAAAAGTGTCCGCCATAATTACGCTGTCATGAAAAAAAAATCACTGATCGCCGCCATTACTAGTAAAAAAAAAAAAAAATTATAAAAATGCCATAAAACTATCCCCTATTTTGTAAACGCTATAACTTTTGCGCAAACCAATCAATAAACGCTGATTGTGATTTTTTTTACCAAAAATATGTAGAATACATATCGGCCTAAACTGGGGGAAAAAAAAGTTTTTTTATATATTTTTGGGGAAAATTTATTATAGCAAAAAGTAAAAAATATAGATTTTTTTCAAAATTGACGCTCTATTTTTGTTTATAGCGCAAAAAATAAAAACCGCAGAGGTGATCAAATACCACCAGAGGAAAGGTATATTTGTGGGGGAAAAAATATGTAAATTTTGTTTGGGAGCCATGTCGCACGTCCACGTAATTGTTAGTTAAAGCGACGCAGTGCCGAATCGCAAAAAGTGGCCTGGTCTTTAACCAGCCAAAATGGTCCGGGGCTGAAGTGGTTAACCAAGCGCTAATTTGCAAATTTACTATAGTGATGGGTAAAAAAAATTAATAGGAGTTAAAATGTGAATATTTTGCATGTCTGAGTAGACATGTGCACTGCCAAAAAAAAAATGTTTGTTTTCGTTTCATTCGTTATTTTTTTTATGTTTTTCGGGTCATTCGTTATGATCGAAATTCGTTATTTCAAATAAATTCGTAAATCTGAAAATTCTAAATTCTAAAATTGAAGATCTGAAGATTAGAAAATTCACAAACTCGAAAATTAGAAAATTTGGAAATTCGAGAATTTGGAAATGCGAAAAACATAAAATTCGGAAATAAAAATAAATAAATCTGGATGCGGACCCTCCTACCTGGTTACTATAGGCACCTGCACCGCTGTACTGCCTATCAGCCACCTCCTTCATCAGATGCTTTTTTGGTAATGTAGCCCACAAAAGTGCCCTTTGAAGTACAAAGACCGTTAAAGTTCTGCCAACATTGTTAAGAGCTGTTGTACCCAGGTTGCCTGTAATATTTAGGCCTCGTCCCCTCGGATGTTTTTACAGCCGCGTTTGAGCGTTTTTTACAGCTTAAAAACGCCTGTCCATGTTATTCTATAGCTTCATGCCCACCTAGACGTTTTTGAGCTGCAAATAGCATAGGCGTTTTTAAGCTGTAAAAAAAACCCAGGACCAGTGCGTTCCTCGGCGTCGGCGTTAGGCATAAAAAAAAACACGCGCAAAAACACCGCAATTGCGTTTTTGAGCTCCAACCTTTTTTTTTTTCTTTTTTTTTCGAAAAAAAAAAAAAAAAGGTCAAAAAATTTATACAATAACATGGACAGGCGTTTTTAAGCTGTAAAAAATAGGGCTGTAAAAACGTCCGTGGGCATGAGGCCTAAAAGTAATTGCCATATTGTTTGAAACTGTAAGGCCCCTTTCACACTGGGGCGGGCAAGTGCGGTGGCGGTATAGCGGCGCGATTTTCAGCGCCGCTATTCCGTCGTTATTACCGCGGTATGCGGCCGCTAGCGGGGTGAATTTAACCCCCGCTAGCGGCCGAAAATGGGTTAATACCGCCCGCAAACCGCGGCTATTGCCGCGGTTTGCAGGCGGTATTACCACGGTGTCCCATTGATTTCAATGGGCAGCCGCAGTAAAGGAGCGGTGAACACACCGCTCCTTCACCGCTGTAAAGATGCAGCTAGCAGGACTTTTGGAGCGGTCCTGCTAGCGCACCGCTTCAATGTGAAAGCCCTCGGGCTTTCACGCTGAAGACTGCAGGGCACAATTTTTTCAGGCGGTATAACAGCGCTATTATTAGCTCTAAACCGCCTGAAAAACGTGCCAGTGTGAAAGGGGCCTAAGTGCTCTCCTTGCTGCTGTCTTCCACATGTTAATTGTTACTTCTGCTTTAACAAATAATAATTGTGTCACCATCCTTGGTCTTTGTGTATCTTTACCCCAATCAGCTGGCCCAGCCTGCAAACATAAATTTTGTTAATATGTTTTTTTAAGGGATTTTATATTGTCTGAAATTAGATTGCTGAGATTTTTTTCTTTTGTATTACTGACATTTTTTGTTCCATGTACCTCTGTCTGAACAAACAAAGAACTTTACAAAAAATGTCAACGTGTTATATCTTATGCAGATATTTGTATTTGTTTGGGAAAATTGACATTGAGTTTGTAAATCAAGTTACAGAGTGATATTTTGACAGTTGTGATGATAAGACACCCAGTATTGTTATGTCTAAATCAACAGTAGTTACAAGGACAACAATGTTCATGGTTGAAAACATATTTATGATATTCACATTTTGCACTATATATTGCAAAGCACATTTTTTGTGAAACATTTTTTCTTTATGCAAGGGATTATTACTAGTGTTGAGCGAACCCGAACTGTAAAGTTCGGGTCCGTACCGAACTTTAGCTTTTTCCCGAACCCGAACCCGGACTTTGTGCAAAAGTCCGGGTTCGGCAATCTAATTACGCATTTAGAAATGCTTCAGGGGCCAGCCAATCACCTTTTGATTAGCTGGTGTGCCCTTAGAAGCCATCATAGCCATGCCTACTAATGGCATGGCTGTGATTGGTCAGTGCAACATGTGACCCAGCTTCTATATAAGCTAGAGGCACACAGCACACACGTCACTCTGCTTCAGAATAGATAGGGAGAGGATCTTGTCTGCTGCTGCTGCTTTTAGGGAGAGATAGAAAAATACATGAGTTAGTCCTGATTCTGGAATCTGAGGGAAAAGATAGATAGACAGTGTAGTGTAGGGCCAGGTTCCTGTTTTTTTCTTTTAGGGAGAGAGATATATTATATAGGAATAGGAGTCCAGATTCAGAGATATAACTCAGCGATCTGCATAGGTTTACCTGTTTGTGTTGCAGTGCAGTCTTTTTACACTGCTATGAGCCCAGTGTCAGAGAAAATCTACCTTTTATCTGCAAGCTCAGTGCACCAGCACTGCATATATTACGTTGAGAGATACACCGTTTCCATACTGTGGGTGTATTCTGCTCTTGGAAAAAGATCCATTTAGGACAAAAAAAAAGGCACTTTATTGTGCTTTTTTCCAAAAGACCCATTAAGGGCAAAAAAAATAAAAAAATTCCATTTTATTTTGCTCGTGCAAAAAAAATGACCCGTTTAGGGCAAAAAATAAAATAAAAATTTGCACTTTAATGTACGCTTGCAAAAAGACCCATTTAGGGCCACAAAAAATATTTTGCAGTGTGTTATACATATGTGGAGGCGTGTGAAATAAACCATTTCTATATATTTGTCTTCTACTGTGCTATACTAAAAAAAAAACATTTTTTTTGAATAGCATTTTCTGCAGTTCTGTAGCTGTGCGATTCAGCGGTTACGTACTGTGGGTGTGTTGTGGTCTTCCAAAAAACGCCATTTAGGGCCACAAAAAATATTTTGCAGTGTGTTATACATATGTGGAGGTGTGTGAAATAAACAATTTATATATAGTTTTCTTCTACAGTACTGTGCTATACTAAAAAAAAACATTTTTTTTGAATAGCATTTTCTGCAGTTCTGTAGCTGTGCGATTCAGCGGTTACGTACTGTGGGTGTGTTGTGCTCTTCCAAAAAACGCCATTTAGGGCCACAAAAAATATTTTGCAGTGTGTTATACATATGTGGAGGTGTGTGAAATAAACAATTTATATATAGTTTTCTTCTACTGTGCTATACTAAAAAAAAACATTTTTTTTTAATAGCATTTTCTGCAGTTCTGTAGCTGTGCGATTCAGCGGTTACGTACTGTGGGTGTGTTCTGCTCTTCCAAAAACACCCATTTAGGGCAACATCCTAAATTTGGAAAATATGAGGAGAAGGTCAAAGGGACGTGGTGGCCCCGGTCGTGGTGCTGCTGGTGGAGCTCCTGTTGCAGGGAGAGGACGTGGTGGATCTGTGCCAGATACACGCACAAGTGAAACACCTTCCTCAGGTGCGAGTAGGCGACCGAGCCTGCGGCGGTATTTTGTCGCGCCTAATGAGGCTGTATGAATGTTTAGGCCAGGACAAGTACAGGCGATAGTAGATTGGGTTGCTGACAGTGCCTCGGGTTCCTTCACATTGTCTCCCACCCACTCTTCTGATGAAAGATCAGAGTTGGTACCTGAAACCCATGTCCATCAGTCTTTCACCTCACCCCCTTGCAAATCAGCCAAGCAGTCTGAGCCCCAAATCATGCAGCAGTCTCTTCTGCTTTTCGATGACTCTGTTAGCAGGGTTTCCCAGGGCCATCCACCTAGCCCTGCCCCAGAAGTGGAAGAGATTGAGTGCACCGATGCCCAACCACTTATGTTTCATGATGAGTACATGGGAGGACCATCGCAGCACGTCTCGGATGATGACGAAACACAGGTGCCAACTGCTGCTGCTTTCGCAATTGTGCAGACAGACGAGGGCAGGGGTGAATGGTCTCTGGCTCCTCCTGCTTCCTCTTCTGCTGCAGTCTCGGCCTCTTCATCCACCTCTGTAGTGACAGTGGCACCTGCCACCCCGCAAACAGAGGATCTGCCAGCAACACTACCACCTGGGTCACCAACCATCTCCACAATGTCCCATGGAAGCGTTCAGCTCTCTATCTCCCAAACATTGGAGCGGAAGAGGAAGTACCCCCCTAGCCACCCACGATCCCTGGCCCTGAATACCAGCATTTCAAAACTCCTGGCCTTTGAAATGCTGTCATTCCGTCTGGTGGAGACGCAGAGTTTTAAAAGCCTGATGGCATTGGCTGTCCCACAGTACGTCGTGCCCAGCCGCCACTACTTTTCCAGGCGAGCCATCCCTTCCCTGCACTACCAAGTGGGGGACAAAATCAGGTGTGCACTGTGCAACGCCATCTGTGGCAAGGTCCACCTAACTACGGATGCGTGGACCAGTAAGCACGGTCAGGGACGTTATATCTCCCTAACAGCACACTGGGTAAATGCAGTGGCGGCTGGGCCTGAGGCAGATAGCAGTTTGGCGCATGTCCTTCCACCACCGAGGATTGCAGGGTGCTTCAGTTTGCCTCCTGTTGCTAACTCCTCCTACTCCGCTTCCTCATCCTCTACCGCCTCCTCATCCGGTCAGCGTAACACCTTCACCACCAACTTCAGCACAGCCAGGGGTAAACGACAGCAGGCAGTTTTAAAACTTTCCTGTTTGGGGGAAAATCCCCACACCGCGCAGGAGTTGTGGAGGGACATGGAACAACAGACCAATGAGTGGTTGCTGTCAGTGAGCCTCAAGCCCGGCCTGGTGGTGTGCGATAATGGGTGAAATCTCGTAGCAGCTCTGGGCCTAGCTGGTTTGACGCACATCCCTTGCCTGGCGCATGTGCTGAACTTGGTGGTCCAGAGGTTCCTTAAAAATTACCCCAATATGCCAGAGCTGCTGCAGAAAGTGCGGGCTGTGTGTGCGCACTTTCGGCGTTCTCACCCTGCTGCTGCTCGCCTGTCAGCGCTGCAGCGTAACTTCGGCCTTCCCGCTCACCGCCTCATATGTGACGTGCCCACAAGGTGGAACTCCACCTTGCACATGCTGGCCAGACTGTGCGAGCAGCAGCAGGCGATAGTGGAGTTTCAGCTGCAGCAATCATGCGTGAGTCGCTCTGCGGAACAGCACCACTTCACCACCAATAACTGGGCCTCCATGCGAGACCTGTGTGCCTTGTTGCGCTGTTTCGAGTACTCCACCAACATGTCCAGTGCCAATGATGCCGTTCTCAGCGTTACTATCCCAGTTCTATGCCTCCTTGAAAAAACGCTTCGGGCGATGATGGAAGAGGATGTGGCACAGGAGGATGAGGAGGAGGAGGAGGAAGCGGGATCGTTTCAAAGGCTTTCAGGGCAGTCTTTCACAAGTGGCTACGAGGGTGGGTTCCTGCACCAACAAACGCCAGGTACACAATTGTCCAGCAGAAAGGGCACAGTTCTGGAGGATGACGAGGTGAAGGAGGAGATGGAGGAGGAGGAGGAGGAGGAGGAGGAGGAGGAGCCATTTTCACAGCAGGGTGGCACCCAGACCAGCTCGTGGCCATCACTGGTGCGTGGCTGGGGGGATACAGAGGACACAGACGATAACACCTCCCACAGAGGACAGCTTTTCTTTGCCTCTGGGCAGCCTGGCACACATGAGCGATTACATGCTGCAGTGTTTCCGCAATGACCGCCGAGTTGCCCACATTTTAACTGGTGCTGATTACTGGGTGGCCACCCTGCTGGATCCCTGTTACAAGGACAACGTACCGTCCTTAATTCCCTCACTGGAGCGGGATCGTAAGATGCGCGAGTACAAGCGCACGCTGGTAGACGCGCTGCTGGTGCATTTCACCAACATGGTTGAGCAGTATGTGTCCACAGGCCTACACGTACTGGATGATGGGTCTGCCCCCTTTAACTTCTGGGTCTCCAAATTGGGCACATGGCCTGAGCTTGCCCTTTATGCCTTGGAGGTGCTGGCCTGCCCTGCAGCCAGTGTATTATCTGAACGTGTATTTAGCACGGCAGGGGGCGTTATCACAGACAAGCGCAGCCGCCTGTCCAGAGCCAATGTGGACAAGCTCACGTTCATTAAAATTAACCAGGCATGGATCCCACAGGACTTGTCCGTACCTTGTGCAGAATAGACATGTATACCGGTGTTGTGACAAAAACTGTCCGGCCATCGGATTGTGTCCAGCCCGTACTGCGAAGGCGCAGCGCTTGTGCAGTACAGAGGACAAGGAGATTCACAAAATCTCCGAAGATGAACGGCGCCGTGAGTGCAGGTTCAAGCCCCAACATCCAAGTGGACATATGGTAGCACATAGTAACAGGGCCCCTCACGGGCTCGCTTCGATCGCCACGCTTCGGGCACGCCCTCACTTGGCTCGGCTTGAACCACGGATGGTGTGGCCTTCACCTGAACTCACCACGCAGGCGCCGTTCATCTTGCGAGATTTTCGAAATCCTCTTGTCCTACATACTGAGCAAGCGCAGTACAGGGTGGACACTATTCGACGGGGGACAGAATTCGACACATCACTGGCCTTACCCAGCCATTGTTGTATTTTTGAACCAGTGTTGGCTACCTCGTCCTCCTCCACCGCCGCTTCCACCTACACAGCCACATCCACCGCCACCTCAACCTCCTACTCCATATGGACCTCGTCCTCCTAGGTCAAGATTATAATTTTTATTTTATTTTTTTGTAGCGCACAGATCCTTTCCCCCTTACCTGCCTTTATGTTGTTGGCTCCTCGCAGGAGGGAGAAAGGCACACCGCACTACCAGCCTGTACCCTCCTATATAAAGAGGTTGAGCGGTGTACTTGACGGGCCGTGTCCACAGCCGGAGTCAAAACTCCTCCAGAGGATGATTCTCACCTCTACTGTAGGTAGAGGCAAGTCCTTTAATTCCCAGTAAAGTCAATGTCCACACCAGCTGAAATTACAACTCTTATTCTCTCATGGCAAAATAAACTCTACTCGGATAGAAAAGGTTAGAGCAAAGAAACAGGACAGATTAAGGTGTGGAGGAGGTCCAGGCACAAACGTAGCACATTCACTTCACTGCTTAGGTTTCTCAAACAGTTTTAGGTGCACGGTCTCTGCCACAGACCTTGAGGTTGGTCTCTGCCACAGACCGGGTGTACAATGCCCCTGCCACGGACCTGGAGAACTTTGGTCTCTGCCACAGACCAGGGTGTATAAGGCCCCTGCCACGGGCCGGGTGAATAAGGCCTCTGATACAGTCAAGATGACCTTGAGCTTCTCCTTCTACGAACCTAGCCCATATCAAGGGGAAGACATCTCTCCAGGGAGTCAACAGACCCTTCCTTCACCGTGACTCCCGCATCGGTCCATCAGAATGATCCTCCCTTCCCTGGAACATGGTCCCCTACACGAGGCGGCACCCTAAGACTCCTCGACCCTTAGCGGACTCCAGACGAAGGCTCTGGACTCCAGGCATGCACAGCAGGTTCCCCGCCCCGCTGTACTACTGCCAAGAGGGGACACAAAAGGCACAGCACTGTATCGGCGGTTCAACCCTAGCCTACCATGGCAGCGCCACCTGTAGGCCGCAGGGAACTGCACACCAATACTGTCCCCCGAGGACAAAATGGTCCATGAATCCTACAGAATTAGGGTGTTTGAGCCTATTTACCACTCAAACACTTCCCTTAAATTTAGCACCCCGCTACATTTTTATTTCAAAGTATTTTATTTTCCCACTAGCTTATCCATTAAATTGAATAATTTATTCCAGAAAGGGCGTATTCTGGGGCATTCCCACCATATGTGTGGCATCGTGCCATTGAGTTTCTGAGGTTCTTAATGACTTCCCGTACCTCTTCTGCTGAAAAGGGGGCCTCCAGCATATTTTTTATTTTTTTTTAAGTTATTTTAAGTTATTTCCCTATCCACATTTGTTTGCAGAGCACTTGCCATGCTCTTAACAACATTTTGCTGCCATTTGCAGCCCTCTAGCCCTTTCCATTACTTTTTTAGAGCCTTTTTAGTCCTTAGAAGTCCGGGTCCCCATTGACTTCAATGGGGTTCGGGTTAAAGTTCGGTCCCGAACCCGAACTTTTTTCTGAAGTTCGGCCGAACCCGTCGAACCCGAACATCCAGGTGTCCGCTCAACTCTAATTATTACCCTTGCAGTTTCAGTTTTTAATACATTACACCTACACTGCTAAAGTCCTAATAGCAATGCAACTACAATGTTTTTCATACATACAGTATATGTCCCATATGAGATAAAGACCGTATAGCCTGTTGGCTTCAAATAAATAAAGAAATATTATACATCCAAAGAGTGCCAGTGCCAATCTATAAATCCAGAGGTCTGTGCAATTTACAACTTGCTAATAGATCTGATAACTATAGATGAACTAACAAGCATAAAAAAAGTGAGGATAAATAAATATATATAAAATCCATATAGTCAGGCCCGGATTTACTCCCTATGCCGCCCCAAGGCCGGGTCCTTCAATGCCGCCCCCCCTCACACACACACACCATCACATAGGGGGACTCCCCAGAGAGCCCCCCTTACATCAGGGTCCCCAGAGAGCCCCTCCTTACATCAGGGTCCCCAGAGAGCCTCCCCCTACATCAGGGTCCCCAGAGAGCCTCCCTACTTACATCAGGGTCCCTAGAGAGCCTCCCCCTACATTAGGGTCCCCAGAGAGACTCCCTACTTGTGACGGACCTGGCCGGGACAGAGGCTTTTGGAGGGGACTGGGTACGGGCCTCCTGCCTTGCGACCGTGGGCCCTGGCATTTGGGGGAACGGTGCTCTTTGTGAGCTGTATGCCTGGGGACCCTTGAGGGGGTGTTACTTCGGATTCAGGTCCATGTCCCCCCAAGACACACAGACTCTGGGGACCCTGTATATGCCACATGAGAGTGACTAATTCATACTGTTGGCATTTTCACACATTCCCTCTAAGGATATGTGAATGCAATCACCTCCAGCCATCTGTCTGTCCTCTGTGCTATTTTGACCCTGCTAAATGTGTGATGTTTACACTTAGGATAATGTATATTGTATAGCAGGTGAGACAGGTAGGAGCCGGGATGTCTACCCTGAACGGTCATATCTATGAGTCACCTTAGCTGGCTAAAGGATTTAGTTAATTAGCTCATGTTAATTATGTTTTTGGTTACCCCCTCTGTTACTGTATATAAGACTTGATTTTTGGTGCTAATAAAGACTCTCTTGGTTGAACTTACATACAGCCTGCCTGGTGTTTGTTCTGACCGATCACAAATGGATTCGAATGGCACATAGCGGTAGTTGGAATCCTGGAGCACCGGATGATCCAATAGAGCAGAGGAGTGTCGGGAGAGGGGAGCCGAGCGAGCAAAGGGGCTCGTTACACTACTTATATTAGGGTCCTCCAAGCCTCCCTCATTACATCAGGGTCCCCAGAGAGCCCCTCCTTACATCAGGGTCCCCAAAAAGCCCCTCTTTACATTAGGGTCCCCAGAGAGCCCCCCTTATATCAGGGTCCCCAGAGAGCCCCTCCTTACATCAGGGTCCCCAGAGAGCCCCTCCTTACATCAGGGTCCCCAGAGTCTACCCTTACATCAGGGTCCCTAGAGAGCCTCCCCCTACATTAGGGTCCCCAGAGAGCCTCTACTTATTTTAGGGTCCTCAGAGCCCCCCTCATTACATCAGGGTCCCCAGAGTGCCCCTCCTTTCATCAGGGTCCCTAGAGAGCCTCCCTACTTATTTTATATTAGGGTCCTCAGAGCCCCCATCATTACATCAGGGTCCCCAGAGAGCCCCTCCTTACATCAGGGTCCCCAAAGAGCCACTCCTTACATCAGGGTCCCTAGAGAGCCTCTCCCTACATTAGGGTCCCCAGAGAGACTCCCTACTTATTTTATATTAGGGTCTTCAGAGCCCCCCTCATTACATCAGGGTCTCCAGAGAGCCCCTCCTTACATCAGGGTCCCCAAAGAGCCCCTCCTTACATCAGGGTCCCCAGAGAGCCCCTCCTTACATCAGGGTCCACAGAGAGCCTCCCCTTACATCAGGGTCCCCAGAGAGCCTCCCCTTACATCAGGGTCCCCAGAGAGCCTCCCCTTACATCAGGGTCCCCAGAGAGCCCCTTCTTACATCATGGTCCACAGAGAGTCTC
This sequence comes from Rana muscosa, assembly GCA_029206835.1. NCBI lineage: Eukaryota > Metazoa > Chordata > Amphibia > Anura > Ranidae > Rana > Rana muscosa. Next base: position 1,225,936,837 of record CM055122.1, on the reverse strand, counting down.
CCCTTACATCAGGGTCCCCAGAGAGCCTCCCTACTTACATCAGGGTCCCCAGAGATCCTCCCCCTACATAAGGGTCCCCAGAGACCCTCCCTATTTATATTATGGTCCTCAGAGCTCCCCTCATTACATCAGGGTCCCCAGAGATCTCCCCCTTAAATCAAGGTCCTCAGAGAGCCCCTCCTTATATAAGGGTCCCCAAAAAGCCCCTCCTTACATCAGGGTCCACAGAGAGCCCCCCCTTACACCAGGGTCCCCAGAGAGCCCCCCTCTTACACCAGGGTCCCCAGAGAGCCCCTCATTACATCATGGTCCCCAGAGAGCCCCCTTATACCATGGTCCCCAGAGAGCCCCCCCTTACACCAGGGTCCCCAGAGAGCCTTCCCTCTTACATTAGTGTCCCAAGAGAGCCCCTCCTTAAATCAGGGTCCCCAGAGAGCCCCTTCTTACATCAGGGTCCCCAGAGAGCCCCCCTTACACCAGGATCCCCAGAGAGCTCCTCCTTACATCAGGGTCCCCAGAGAGCCCCTACTTACACCAGGGTCCCCAGAGAGCCCCCCCCTTACACCAGGGTCCCCAGAGAGCCCCCCCCTTACACCAGGGTCTCCAGAGAGCCCCCCCTTACACCAGGATCCTCAGAGAGACCCTCTTTACATCAGGGTACCTAGAGAGCCTCTCCCTACATTAGGGTCCCCAGATAGTCTCCCTACTTATTTTATATTAGGGTCCCCAGAGAGCCCCTTCTTACATCAGGGTCCCCAGAGAGCCCCTCCTTACATCAGGGTCCCCAAAGAGCCCCTCCTTACATCAGGGCCCCCAGAGAGCCCCTCCTTACATCAGGGTCCCCAGAGAGCCCCTCCTTACATCAGGGTCCCCAGAGAGCCCCTCCTTACATCAGGGTCCCCAGAGTGCCCCTCCTTACATCAGGGTCCCCAGAGTGCCCCTCCTTACATCAGGGTCCCCAGAGTGCCCCTCCTTACATCAGGGTCCCCAGAGAGCCCCTCCTGACATCAGGGTCCCTAGAGAGCCTCTCCCTACATTAGGGTCCCCAGAGAGCCTCCCTACATTTTTTATATTAGGGTCTTCCGAGCCCCCCTCATTACATCAGGGTCCCCAGAGAGCCCGTCCTTACATCAGGGTCCCCAGAGAGCCCCTCCTTACATTAGGGTCCCCAGAGAGCCCCTCCTTACATCAGGGTCCCCAGAGAGCCTCCCCTTACATCAGGATCCCCAGAGAGCCCCCCTTTCCTCAGGGTCCCTAGAGAGCCTCCCCTTACATCAGGGTCCCTAGAGAGCCTCCCTAATTACATCAGGATCCCCAGAGAGCCTCCCCCTACATCAGGGTCCCCAGAGAGCCTCCCTACTTATATTATGGTCCTCAGAGCCCCCCTCATTACATCAGGGTCCCCAGAGAGCTCCCTCTTAAATCAAGGTCCTCAGAGAGCCCCTCCTTATATAAGGGTCCCCAAAGAGCCCCTCCTTACATCAGGGTCCCCAGAGAGCCCCCCCTTACACCAGGGTCCCCAGAGAGCCCCCCTCTTACACTAGGGTCCCCAGAGAGCCCCTCAATACATCATGGTCCCCAGAGAGCCCCCCTTATACCATGGTCCCCAGAGAGCCCCCCCTTACACCAGGGTCCCCAGAGAGCCCCCCCTTACATTAGTGTCCCAAGAGAGCCCCTCCTTAAATCAGGGTCCCCAGAGAGCCCCTTCTTACATCAGGGTCCCCAGAGAGACCCTCCTTACACCAGGATCCCCAGAGAGACCCTCCTTACACCAGGATCCCCAGAGAGCCCCTCCTTACACCAGGGTCCCCTCCTTACACCAGGGTCCCCAGAGAGCCCCTCCTTACACCAGGGTCCCCAGAGAGCCCCCCCCTTACACCAGGGTCCCCAGAGAGCCCCCCCTTACACCAGGATCCCCCTTACACCAGGATCCCCAGAGAGACCCTCCTTACATCAGGGTCCCCAGAGAGCCCCTCCTTACATCAGGGTCCCCAGAGAGCCCCCCTTACACCAGGATCCCCAGAGAGCCCCCCCTTACACCAGGATCCCCAGAGAGCCCCCTTAGATCAGGGTCCCCAGAGAGACCCTCCTTACATCAGGGTCCCCAGAGAGCCCCCCCTTACACCAGGATCCCCAGAGAGCCCCCCCCCTTACACCAGGATCCCCAGAGAGCCCCCCCCTTACACCAGGATCCCCAGAGAGCCCCTCCTTACATCAGGGTCCCCAGAAGTCCCCTCCTTACACCAGGATCCCCAGAGAGCCCCCCTTACACCAGGATCCCCAGAGAGCCCCCCTTACACCAGGATCCCCAGAGAGCCCCCCTTACACCAGGATCCCCAGAGAGCCCCCCCTTACACCAGGATCCCCAGAGAGACCTTCCTTACACCAGGATCCCCAGAGAACCCGTCCTTACACCAGGATCCCCAGAGAGACCTTCCTTACACCAGGATCCCCAGAGAGCCCCTCCTTACACCAGGATACCCAGAGAGACCCTCCTTACACCAGGATACCCAGAGAGACCCTCCTTACACCAGGATACCCAGAGAGACCCTCCTTACATCAGGGTCCCCAGAGAGCCCCTCCTTACATCAGGGTCCCCAGAGAGCCCCCTTACATCAGGGTCCCCAGAGAGCCCCCTTACACCAGGGTCCCCAGAGAGACCCTCCTTACACCAGGATCCCCAGAGAGACCCTCCTTACACCAGGATCCCCAGAGAGCCCCCCCTTACACCAGGATCCCTAGAGAGACCCTCCTTACAACAGGATCCCCAGAGAGCCCCCCTTACATCAGGGTCCCCAGAGAGCCCCTCCTTACATCAGAGTCCCCAGAGAGCCCCTCCTTACACCAGGGTCCCCAGAAAGACCCTCCTTACACCAGGATCCCCAGAGAGCCCCTCCTTACACCAGGGTCCCCTCCTTACACCAGGGTCCCCAGAGAGCCCCTCCTTACACCAGGGTCCCCAGAGAGCCCCCCCTTACACCAGGGTCCCCAGAGAGCCCCCCCTTACACCAGGATCCCCCTTACACCAGGATCCCCAGAGAGACCCTCCTTACATCAGGGTCCCCAGAGAGCCCCTCCTTACATCAGGGTCCCCAGAGAGCCCCCTTACACCAGGATCCCCAGAGAGCCCCCCCTTACACCAGGATCCCCAGAGAGCCCCCTTAGATCAGGGTCCCCAGAGAGACCCTCCTTACATCAGGGTCCCCAGAGAGCCTCCCCTTACACCAGGATCCCCAGAGAGCCCCCCCCCTTACACCAGGATCCCCAGAGAGCCCCCCCTTACACCAGGATCCCCAGAGAGCCCCTCCTTACATCAGGGTCCCCAGAGAGCCCCTCCTTACATCAGGGTCCCCAGAAGTCCCCTCCTTACACCAGGATCCCCAGAGAGCCCCCCCTTACACCAGGATCCCCAGAGAGCCCCCCTTACACCAGGATCCCCAGAGAGCCCCCCTTACACCAGGATCCCCAGAGAGACCTTCCTTACACCAGGTTCCCCAGAGAGCCCCCCCTTACACCAGGTTCCCCAGAGAGCCCCCCCTTACACCAGGATCCCCAGAGAGACCTTCCTTACACCAGGATCCCCAGAGAGCCCCTCCTTACACCAGGATACCCAGAGAGCCCCTCCTTACACCAGGATACCCAGAGAGACCCTCCTTACACCAGGATACCCAGAGAGACCCTCCTTACACCAGGATCCCCAGAGAGCCCCCCTTAGATCAGGGTCCCCAGAGAGACCCTCCTTACATCAGGGTCCCCAGAGAGCCCCCCCTTACACCAGGATCCCCAGAGAGCCCCCCCTTACACCAGGATCCCCAGAGAACCCGTCCTTACACCAGGTTCCCCAGAGAGCCCCCCTTACACCAGGATCCCCAGAGAGACCTTCCTTACACCAGGATCCCCAGAGAGCCCCTCCTTACACCAGGATACCCAGAGAGACCCTCCTTACACCAGGATACCCAGAGAGACCCTCCTTACATCAGGGTCCCCAGAGAGCCCCTCCTTACATCAGGGTCCCCAGAGAGCCCCCTTACATCAGGGTCCCCAGAGAGCCCCCTTACACCAGGATCCCCAGAGAGACCCTCCTTACACCAGGATCCCCAGAGAGCCCCCCCTTACACCAGGATCCCTAGAGAGACCCTCCTTACAACAGGATCCCCAGAGAGCCCCTCCTTACATCAGAGTCCCCAGAGAGCCCCTCCTTACACCAGGGTCCCCAGAGAGCCCCTCCTTACACCAGGGTCCCCAGAGAGCCCCTCCTTACACCAGGGTCCCCAGAGAGCCCCTCCCTACACCAGGATCCCCCTTACACCAGGATCCCCAGAGAGACCCTCCTTACATCAGGGTCCCCAGAGAGCCCCTCCTTACATCAGGGTCCCCAGAGAGCCCCCCTTACACCAGGATCCCCAGAGAGCCCCCCCTTACACCAGAATCCCCAGAGAGCCCCCCTTAGATCAGGATCCCCAGAGAGACCCTCCTTACATCAGGGTCCCCAGAGAGCCCCCCCTTACACCAGGATCCCCAGAGAGCCCCCCCTTACACCAGGATCCCCAGAGAGCCCCCCCCTTACACCAGGATCCCCAGAGAGCCCCCCCTTACACCAGGATCCCCAGAGAGCCCCCCTTACACCAGGATCCCCAGAGAGCCCCCCTTACATAAGGGTCCCCAGAGAGCCCCTCCTTACATCAGGGTCCCCAGAAGTCCCCTCCTTACACCAGGATCCCCAGAGAGCCCCCCCTTACACCAGGATCCCCAGAGAGCCCCCCTTACACCAGGATCCCCAGAGAGCCCCCCCTTACACCAGGATCCCCAGAGAGACCTTCCTTACACCAGGATCCCCAGAGAACCCGTCCTTACACCAGGTTCCCCAGAGAGCCCCCCCTTACACCAGGATCCCCAGAGAGACCTTCCTTACACCAGGATCCCCAGAGAGCCCCTCCTTACACCAGGATACCCAGAGAGACCCTCCTTACACCAGGATACCCAGAGAGACCCTCCTTACACCAGGATACCCAGAGAGACCCTCCTTACATCAGGGTCCCCAGAGAGCCCCCTTACATCAGGGTCCCCAGAGAGCCCCCTTACATCAGGGTCCCCAGAGAGCCCCCTTACACCAGGATCCCCAGAGAGACCCTCCTTACACCAGGATCCCCAGAGAGCCCCCCCCCCCTTACACCAGGATCCCTAGAGAGACCCTCCTTACAACAGGATCCCCAGAAAGCCCCCCTTACATCAGGGTCCCCAGAGAGCCCCTCCTTACATCAGAGTCCCCAGAGAGCCCCTCCTTACACCAGGGTCCCCAGAGAGCCCCCCCCTTACACCAGGGTCCCCAGATAGCCCCCCTTACACCAGGATCCCCCCTTACACCAGGATCCCCAGAGAGACCCTCCTTATATCAGGGTCCCCAGAGAGCCCCTTCTTACATCAGGGTCCCCAGAGAGCCCCTCCTTACATCAGGGTCCCCAGAGAGCCCCTCCTTACATCAGGGTCCCCAGAGAGCCCCTCCTTACATCAGGGTCCCCAGAGAGCCCCCCCTTACACCAGGATCCCCAGAGAGCCCCCCTTTACACCAGGATCCCCAGAGAGACCTTCCTTACACCAGGATCCACAGAGAGCCCCTCCTTACACCAGGATCCCCAGAGAGCCCCTCCTTACACCAGGATACCCAGAGAGACCCTCCTAACAACAGGGTCTCCAGAGAGCTCCCCCTTACACCAGGATCCCCATAGAGTCCCCCCCTTACACCAGGATCCCCAGAGAGCCCCCACCCTTACACCAGGGTCCCCAGAGAGCCCCCACCCTTACACCAGGGTCCCCAGAGAGCCCCCACCCTTACACCAGGGTCCCCAGAGAGCCCCCACCCTTACACCAGGGTCCCCAGAGAGCCCCTCCTTACATCTGGGTCCACAGAGAGCCCCCCTTACATCAGGGTCCCTAGAGAGCCCCCCCTTACATCAGGGTCCCTAGAGAGCCCCCCCTTACATCAGGTTCCCCAGAGAGCCCCCCCTTACATCAGTGTCCCCAGAGAGCCCCCCCTTTACATTAGTGTTCCCAGAAATCCCCCCTCTTACATCAGGGTCCCCAAACAGCTGACCCGCCCTGCAGAGGTTCCCCTGTACCTGGCTGGTGGAGGTGGGAGGCGGCGATCGGCAGCTCTATGGTGTCCACAGGCATGGGGGATCTCGCTGAGGCTTGTAGTTCTATATCCGAATGTATACAGCAGAGGGGGAGGGGCCTCTGACCCGGGCATCAGCAACAGTGAGTGTACAAGCAGAGTGAAAGTGAAACTGATACCTGCCCGGGTCAGAGGCCCCTCCCCTCTCCTCTCCACTGTATACACTTAAAGAGTACTACAAGCCCCAGTGAGATCCCGCCGCCCACACAGGCACCATAGAGCTGCCGATCGCCGCCTTCCACCTCCTCCCACATCTCCCCACTGCACTCTAAACGGCCAGCCAGAGGTGCAGGGGTAGATGTCGGGTCTTGGGGGGGGAGGATTTTTTCACCCCCCTGTTGCTGCAGCGCCGCCCCTGCAGCCACTGCCGCCCCGAGATAAAAAGAAATAAATGTGCTACCCAACAAACACATAAATAATAACAACTCTATAGAGGGAGGTGAAGCAGCTGTGCTGGAATGTGACAAATTCAAACAAAATGGAAGGTAATAGTACAGCGCTACATATAGGCCAGTAAAAACTGGACTGTAACTCAAATGTGACCATAAATGGAAACACACAAAAAAGTGAGAAGGGGCAGGCTGAACGCCCTACCCAATATATATCAAATGTCCACAATGATAAACAAAAAAAGTAAGAGTGTCCAAAACAGTGGGTAAATAACAAGGAATGGATGTAAAACTTCTGGCACAATTCTTCACGTGGATGGTGACATTCATGTGTGCTTACCAGAAACGTTGGACCCAAATGTCATACGACAGCGGATCAATCGAGCTTGAGAGTATCTCCAACGGCTGCTCCACAGGAACGTCCCCGGATCTCTGATGGATGTAGAGGTATACCGGCTAGACGATCGGATGTCTTCAATCCTGGGTGGAACTGATGGATGCAGTACTTCTCGGGTCTCCAATACCCCCAAGGCTGGAGATCCCACCAGAAGACTGGCACTCTGGATCCCGGTATTCAACCGGACGATGGAATAAAATCAAACTTAAATGGAAAATACCCCGACAAGGGTATTGTAGAAGGACCAACTGGAGAAAACTGAAAAAACTTTTCTCCACCGATTTCATGCAAAGAGAAGAAAAAAATAGGGGGCTCCAATGGTGTAGGTCAAAAAAAATTGGGTTTTTAATCAGAAAAACACCAACATACAAAGATAAAAAGTGATCACAGTTCATATATTAAAAGACAACATGGGAAGCAAAATGCATAGCCCGACGCGTTTCATTCCTAACAGGACATCTACAGAGGCATTAACCTGCTCCCCCAAATTGCCATATATATATATATAGTAAAAGTTATGGGAGTCATAATCAATGACCCACCAATGGAACAACATTTCATAAAGGCGGGCATTCTGATTGGACAAACAACAATCACATGACCAAATCATGATAGTGCTTCCCCGTGGGGGACCAATCCTAGCACAGGGAACAAGCCCTTCCTGGTTCAAATCAATAAAACCAGGAAGTGTCAGGTAGTAGCACATGGCAGACATACCATCAAAAAGTCCGCCAAATTCCAACCAATCAGCCGTGCGATGGTGTCAGTCCAATCAATGCCTCAACAAACACACAATGAGATCTCTAGCCAATGGAAGCTAACATTACATAAAAATGCAAAGGGACACACGATTGGACTGGGGAATAAATGAAGATATTACCCAATCATTATGTCCAGGAGGCTGGAAATAACCAGTAACAAAAGCCAGATAGATCTTAGAGCAGGAGATTGTGACTAACATCCGGCTCATGTGACCGGGAGCACACCGAAAATGCGCCCAATCACATTCTCCTTCAGACCATCACATGACCCAGAAGGTAATTTGAATAAATAGAGGGATATCATAAGATATACACAGGAGCGCGTCGTCAAGGAAACAGACGACGCGCAGCCTGTAATATGTGCGATCACGTAATGGGGGCGGCGCCATCAGCGCGGCGATCATGTGACCCAGCGTCACGCCCATCATGTCTAAATGACATGGAAGAAGGCTGCGCTGGCGTCGCCCTCACCACGAGCAGGCCAATGAGAGGAGGGGGAGGGAACAGAAACCATACCAATACCGCAGTGAGAGTGGCGCAGTGAGCCTGGTGATCATGTGACCGGGCATCACATCCATCATGTCAATAAGACATGAAGGAAGGCCACGCCGGCGTCACTCCCACGGCAACAAATCTATCAGAGGGGAAACACCTATGTTCCCAAACGGTCTGGTAGTCACCCCCAGTCGTAAAGGGCTGCGAGGGGACATCCAAAAGGCCACGGGTATAGGATCCCATTGATCTAATGAATAAACTGGCTCAGTATAAGTAGGACTGGGAATCTGAAACACACATCGCCATCTAGTGATGGCAATGTGAATTGCAGTAAAAGCCACACAATATCCTCAAGGAGAGGAAATATGAAACACACAGACATGTTAAGTTGCAATACTGAACAGTATGTATAATACATCCTCTAAAAACCACAAAATGAAGCCAAAAATAGAACAAATGCAGTAATAAAAGAGAGAGAATATTAGAAAAGCGAGTCAAGCATTTAAGCTGAATTAATGAACGAGTTGACGTCCCACTCTATGTTCATTCCGAACGGCGTGTAGGTACGCAACTCAAAAATCCAATAGGTCTCCAAACGGGAGACACCCCGTAATCGGGATTCTCCTCTCCAGTGCGGCACAAACTGATCTATAACCAGGAATTGTGTCCCTGCAGGATCACGATTGTGATATTGCAAATAATGTCTGGGGACGCTGTGATTAATTTTTCCTTTCTTAATCTTCGCAATATGTTCGTTCACACGAATGGAGAAAGTTCTAATCGTGCGTCCTATATATTGTTGTTTGCAAGGACATGTTAGAAGATGCACAATATATTGACTGGCGCAAGTGGTGAAACGCTTCATCTGGTAGATACGCAAGGTGACAGATGATTGAAAGGTGACGCTCTTACGTTTCCCATTGGTATTGTGTAAACACACCTTACATTTACGGCAAGGGAAGAAGCCTTTACATTCCGGAAAGAATGAGGGCTTGCTGGGGGGATCCATCACATTAGGGGCTATCTGTCCCTGGATGGATCTCGCTCCCCTGAAAATCACACCCGCCCTTACAGGAAGGACAGGTCCCAGGAGTCTATCATTTTGAAGGACACCCCAATGTTTTTTCAAAATCTCTTTTACCTGTCTGGATTGCACCGAGTAGGTAGTAAAGAAAGACCATCTAAACTTGGTGTCCATGATCTTTTTGGGTTTTACTTGTAATAGCGAATCTCGATCAATCCGCAGGATTCGATCAATCTCGCCATCAAGTTCGGTGGGCAGGTATCCCTTTTCCAAAAATCTGCCCTTAAGAATCGAAGACTGTGCAATGAAGTCCTCCACTCTGGTACAGTTTCTCCGTTTGCTGCACAACATAACTATTTCTGGTTTCAGAACCAGTTCTATGTGCAGACCGGGGGAGTTGCCATGGGGGCTAAATTTGCCCCAAGCTTGGCCAATCTTTTTATGGCCAAGTGGGAGGAGGATGTCGTCTATGCCCATAAGAGACCTGAATTGGTCCTTTGGGCTCGCTACATAGATGACATCCTATCCATAGGATTTTATGTCCTTACTTAACTCCAACACCAGAGGTATACGTTTGACTTACGAAACAAGTTTGTCCTCCGTACACTTTCTGGATTTGGAAATTAAAGTGGTCGAGCAACAATTGGAGTTCTCCACTTTTTTCAAACCTACCGACCGGAATGGCTACATTCCGGTCGATAGTTGTCACCATACTCAATGGTTAAAATCTGTACCACGATGTCAGTTTCTCCGTTTACGGAGAAACTGTACCAGAGTGGAGGACTTCATTGCACAGTCTTCGATTCTTAAGGGCAGATTTTTGGAAAAGGGATACCTGCCCACCGAACTTGATGGCGAGATCGATCAAATCCTGTGGATTGATCGAGATTCGCTATTACAAGTAAAACCCAAAAAGATCATGGACACCAAGTTTAGATGGTCTTTCTTTACTACCTACTCGGTGCAATCCAGACAGGTAAAAGAGATTTTGAAAAAACATTGGGGTGTCCTTCAAAATGATAGACTCCTGGGACCTGTCCTTCCTGTAAGGGCGGGTGTGATTTTCAGGGGAGCGAGATCCATCCAGGGACAGATAGCCCCTAATGTGATGGATCCCCCCAGCAAGCCCTCATTCTTTCCGGAATGTAAAGGCTTCTTCCCTTGCCGTAAATGTAAGGTGTGTTTACACAATACCAATGGGAAACGTAAGAGCGTCACCTTTCAATCATCTGTCACCTTGCGTATCTACCAGATGAAGCGTTTCACCACTTGCGCCAGTCAATATATTGTGTATCTTCTAACATGTCCTTGCAAACAACAATATGTAGGACGCACGATTAGAACTTTCTCCATTCGTGTGAACGAACATATTGCGAAGATTAAGAAAGGAAAAATTAATCACAGCGTCCCCAGACATTATTTGCAATATCACAATCGTGATCCTGCAGGGACACAATTCCTGGTTATAGATCAGTTTGTGCCGCACTGGAGAGGAGAATCCCGATTACGGGGTGTCTCCCGTTTGGAGACCTATTGGATTTTTGAGTTGCGTACCTACACGCCGTTTGGAATGAACGTAGAGTGGGACGTCAACTCGTTCATTAATTCAGCTTAAATGCTTGACTCGCTTTTCTAATATTCTCTCTCTTTTATTACTGCATTTGTTCTATTTTTGGCGTCATTTTGTGGTTTTTAGAGGATGTATTATACATACTGTTCAGTATTGCAACTTAACATGTCTGTGTGTTTCATATTTCCTCTCCTTGAGGATTTTGTGTGGCTTTTACTGCAATTCACATTGCCATCACTAGATGGCAATGTGTGTTTCAGATTCCCAGTCCTACTTATACTGAGCCAGTTTATTCATTAGATCAATGGGATCCTATACCCGTGGCCTTTGGGATGTCCCCTCGCAGCCCTTTACGACTGGGGGTGACTCCCAGACCGTATGGGAACATAGGTGTTTCCCCTCTGATAGATTTGTTGCCGTGGGAGTGACGCTGGCGTGGCCTTCCTTCATGTCTTATTGACATGATGGATGTGATACCCAGTCACATGATCACCGGGCTCACTGCGGTATTGGTATGGTTTCTGTTCCCTCCCCCTCCTCTCATTGGCTTGCTCGCGGTGAGGGCGACGCCAGCGCAGCCTTCTTCCATGTCATTCAGACATGATGGGCGTGACGCTGGGTCACATGATCGCCGCGCTGATGGCGCCGGCCCCATTACGTGATCGCACATATTACAGGCTGCGCGTTGTCTTGACGACGCGCTCCTGTGTATATCTTATGATATCCCTCTATTTATTCAAATGACCTTCTGGGTCATGTGATGGTCTGAAGGAGAATGTGATTGGGCACATTTTCGGTGTGCTCCCGGTCACATGAGCCGGATGTTAGTCACAATCTCCTGCTCTAAGATCTATCTGGCTTTTGTTACTGGTTATTTCCAGCCTCCTGGACATAATGATTGGGTAATATCTTCATTTATTCCCCAGTCCAATCGTGTGTCCCTTTGCATTTTTATGTAATGTTAGTTTCCATTGGCTAGAGATCTCATTGTGTGTTTGTTGAGGCATTGATTGGACTGACACCATCGCACCGCTGATTGGTTGGAATTTGGCGGACTTTTTGATGGTATGTTTGCCATGTGCTACTACCTGACACTTCCTGGTTTTATTGATTTGAACCAGGAAGGGCTTGTTCCCTGTGCTAGGATTGGTCCCCCACGGGGAAGCACTATCATGATTTGGTCATGTGATTGTTGTTTGTCCAATCAGAATGCCTGCCTTTATGAAATGTTGTTTCATTGGTGGGTCATTGATTATGACTCCCATAACTTTTACTATATATATATGGCAATTTGGGGGAGCAGGTTAATGCCCCTGTAGACGTCCTGTTAGGAACGAAACGCGTCGGGCTATGCATTTTGCTTCCCATGTTGTCTTTTAATATATGAACTGTGATCACTTTTTATCTTTGTATGTTGGTGTTTTCTGATTAAAAACCCAATTTTTTTTGACCTACACCATTGGAGCCCCCTATTTTTTTCTTCTCTTTGCATTAAAATCGGTGAGGAAAAGTTTTTTCAGTTTTCTCCAGTTGGTCCTTCTACAATACCCTTGTCGGGGTATTTTCCATTTAAGTTTGATTGTATTCCATCGTCCGGTTGAATACCGGGATCCAGAGTGCCAGTCTTCTGGTGGGATCTCCAGCCTTAGGGGTATTGGAGACCCGAGAAGTACTGCATCCATCAGTTCCACCCAGGATTGAAGACATCCGATCGTCTAGCCGGTATACCTCTACATCCATCAGAGATCCAGGGACGTTCCTGTAGAGCAGCCGTTGGAGATACTCTCAAGCTCGATTGATCTGCTGTCGTATGACATTCGGGTCCAACGTTTCTGGTAAGCACACATGAATGTCACCATCCACGTGAAGAATTGTGCCAGAAGTTTTACATCCATTCCTTGTTATTTACCCACTGTTTTGGACACTCTTAATTTTTTTGTTTTTGTTTATCATTGTGGACATTTTATATATATTGTGTAGGGCGTTCAGCCTGCCCCTTCTCACTTTTTTGTGTGTTTCCATTTATGGTCACATTTGAGTTACAGTCCAGTTTTTACTGGCCTATATGTAGCACTGTACTATTAACTGCCGCCCCGAGGCCTGGCCTCGGTGGCCTTGTCAGGAATCCGGCCCTGCGTATAGTCCAAAAAACTCTTGTGCATGCTCAATCGCATGTGACAATAGTGTGAAGTAGTGTGCTTCTTCTGTGCCGTTCACTATGATAATGGGTGGCCTCTTACCTCACAGCTGTGAGGTTACAGCATGTGTGTATTAGGTATGGATGGGTCTTCTGTGTGTCCTGCCCACAGCGTGATTAGCCTGATGGAGTCACGTGATCGTGACAATACGCGTAGGGACTCAAAGGCACCAGAAGTGACGCTGGCGAGCTCGGCGCTCGTGGATTGTTTACATTATTTTAAACTGTTTTAATGTGTGTACCCATTGCTGTGATTTATGTTAATAAATGTAATACATCGACATACTACACTATCTTGGGATCTCCTCACTTCTCCCCTTTGCTGCTATTTATGTACCGTATATGGGAATGCACATCCCATTCTGGAAAGCCCTAACTACACCTGATCACAAAAGAGCCGAATATCACCACCCCTCCAGGGACGCTGTGGGCAGGACACACAGAAGACCCATCCATACCTAATACACACATGCTGTAACCTCACAGCTGTGAGGTACTGTAAGAGGCCACCCATTATCATAGTGCATGGCACAGAAGAAGCACACTACTTCATACTATTGTCACATGCGATTGAGCATGCACAAGAGTTTTTTGGACTATATGGTTTCATTACGTTGCACCTTATTATTCTGTATCATCTACTAGCACTTTGGCACTTTATTATTACATTACCTTTTAGAGAAGTACTTGTTATTTACCTCTGAGGATTCTATTTATTATCATTAATTTTTTATCATTAATTTCTGAGGATTTTATATATATTTACAGTATGTCCCATAATTGCTAATTATGTAACATATTTTATGAAAGCTAGGAAATACACTTATATAATGCAGTAACATGCGCTATCATGCACATTACTGCAAAGCACAGCAATTCACAGCACTTTATGAGGAGCTTTGAGGTGCTATCCATTTAGAATGACACCTCAACACACAACTACAGTAAGTGACAATTCAACCATGCTCTAGTGTGTGCATGCTGTGCATTATGGTGTATCAATAAAAAAAAAAAAGAAGGCTGCAGAGAATTCCTTTCTTCAATTGCGACACATTGGAAACCCATTCCAAATAAATGGGCAACCTTAAGGCCTGGTTCACACTGGTCCGACAAACGCTCCGACATTGGGAGCTCATGTCGCATGACGTGTGAAAATCAATGTTTCCCTATGGGAGCCGTCTTAACTGGTCCGACACATGTCGGTCCGACTTTGAGAATGCTCCCTGTACTACTTTGGTCCGACTTTGATCCGACTTCAGCCCATTGATTATCATTGAAGCCGGATCAAAGTCGGACCGCAGTCTTGCATGATCCGACTTTGGCATGCGACTTGTGCTCTGCTGCTCTTGAGGGGGAACTCCACACCAAATTTAAAAAAAAAACCTCATGGGTTCCCCCTCCAAGAGCATACCAGGCCCTTGGGTCTGGTCTGGATTTGAAGGGGAACCCCCTACGCTGAAAAAACGGCGTGGGGGTCCCCCCAAAAATCCAAACCAGACCCTTATCCGAGCACGCAACCTGGCAGGTCGCAGGGGAAGAGGGGGGGATGAGAGCGGCCCCCCTCTCTCCTGAACCGTACCAGGCCGCATGCCCTCAACATGGGGGGTTTGGTGCTCTGGGGCAGGGGGGCGACCTGCGGCCCCCCCACCCCAGAGCACCCTGCCCCCATGTTGATGAGGACAGGGCCTCTTCCCGACAACCCTGGCTATTGGTTGTCGGGGTCTGCGGGCAGGGGGCTTATCGGAATCCAGGAGCCCCCCCCTTGATAAGGGGGTCCCTAGATCCCAGCCCCCCACCCTATGTGAATGAGTATGGGGTACATCGTACCTTTACCCATTCACCTGGTGGAAAAAAAGTCACGAAAAAACACAACACAGGTTTTTAAATTAATTTATTGCACAGCTCCGGGGTCTTCTTCCGACTTCGGGGGTCTCCGCGCTCTCCGGTTCTTTCTTCTGCCGGGCCTCCGCTAAATTCTTTTAGCTCTTTTGCTAGCGGAGGCCCGGTCTTCTCCGTCGCCTTCTTCTTCTCCCGCTCTCCGGTTCTTCTCCCGCTCTCCGGTTCTTTCTTCCGCCGGGCCTCCGCTAACTTCTTTTAGCTCTTTTGCTAGCGGAGGCCCGGTCTTCCCGTCGTCTCGTCCGGCTCTCCGTTGTCCTTCTGCCGGCCCCTCCACTAACTTCTTGGTAGCTCTTTTGCTAGTGGAGGGGCCGGTCTTCCCGTCGCCGTCTTCTTCTCTCTTCTCCTCCTCGATGTTGACACGTCGCTTCCTCCCGCTGTAATACTGGCTGTTCGCTCCGGTCCGCATTAATATAGGCTTCTCATGACGTCACAGTCACATGCTCCGGTGGCCCCGGAGCATGTGACTGTGACGTCATGGGAGCATGTGACTGTGACGTCATGAGAAGCCTATATTAATGCGGAGCGGAGCGAACAGCCAGTATTACAGCAGGAGGAAGCGACGCGTCAACATCGAGGAGGAGAAGAGAGAAGAAGACGGTGACGGCGACGGGAAGACCGGCCCCTCCACTAGCAAAAGAGCTACCAAGAAGTTAGTGGAGGGGCCGGCAGAAGGACAACGGAGAGCCGGATGAGACGACGGGAAGACCGGGCCTCCGCTAGCAAAAGAGCTAAAAGAAGTTAGCGGAGGCCCGGCGGAAGAAAGAACCGGAGAGTAGACATGTGCGGTTAGTTTCGTACAAATCGAAAATTCGTACAAATTTTTCGAAATTCGTACATTTGTACGAATCCGAATTACGAATTTTTTTGAATACGAATTCTGTACGAAATACGAAATTTCGAAAAATTTGTACGAAATTTCGTATCCAAATTATCCGAATCCAAACTACCAAATAAGACATGAAAATTCGACAAAGCGATAGGTAAATATTTTTTGGTCGAATGTGACTAACCTTAACTCTATTAGTCCAAGATTATTCTACATAGAGAGAAAAGATTCGACATTATAGAGAGAAAAGATTCGACATTATAGAGAGAAAAGATTCGACATTACAGAGAGAAAAGATTGCTGCTGGAATTGGGTGGGGGAAGTACATTTGCGGTGGAATCATTCGTTCGTTCCGATTCTACATTATAGAGAGAAAAGATTCGACATAGAGAGAAAAGATTCGACATAGAGAGAAAAGATTCGACATAGAGAGAAAAGATTCGACATTATAGAGAGAAAAGATTGCTGCTGGAATTGGGTGGGGGAAGTACATTTCCGGTCGAATCATTCGTTCGTTCCGATTCGACATTATAGAGAGAAAAGATTCGACATTATAGAGAGAAAAGATTGCTGCTGGAATTGGGTGGGGGAAGTACATTTCCGGTCGAATCATTAGTTCGTTCCGGTCGAATCGTTCGATATACGTGTCGTACGGAATTCGTATTTCGTACGAATTCGAATTGAATTCCGTACACGGATTACGAATTACGATTTTTTTTTAATACGAAACGGAACGGAACAAATTTTTCGACGGCTCCCATGTCTACCGGAGAGCGGGAGAAGAACCGGAGAGCGGGAGAAGAAGAAGGCGATGGAGAAGACCGGGCCCCGCTAGCAAAAGAGCTGGAAGAAGTTAGCGGAGGCCCGGCAGAAGAAAGAACCGGAGAGCGCGGAGACCCCCGAAGTCGGAAGAAGACCCCGGAGCTATGCAATAAATTAATTTAAAAAGCTGTGTTGTGTTTTTTCTTGACATTTTTTTTCCACCAGGTGAATGGGTAGGGGTACGATGTACCCCATACTCATTCACATAGGGTGGGGGGGCCGGGATCTGGGGGCCCCCTTATCAAGGGGGGGCTCCTGGATTCCGATAAGCCCCCCGCCCGCAGACCCCGACAACCAACGGCCAGGGTTGTTGGGAAGAGGCCCTGTCCTCATCAACATGGGGGCAGGGTGCTCTGGGGTGGGGGGGCCGCAGGTCGCCCTCCTGCCCCAGAGCACCAAACCCCCCATGTTGAGGGCATGCGGCCTGGTACGTTTCAGGAGGGAGGGGGGCCGCTCTCTCGTCCCCCCCTCTTCCCCTGCGGCCTGCCAGGTTGCGTGCTCGGATAAGGGTCTGGTTTGGATTTTGGGGGGGACCCCCACGCCGTTTTTTCAGCGTAGGGGTTCCCCTTCAAATCCAGACCAGACCCAAGGGCCTGGTATGCTCCTGGAGGGGGAACCCATGCCGGTTTTTTTATTTTAAATTTGGCCTGGAGTTCCCCCTCAAGATTCATACCAAACACAGTGCCTGCCATTGGCGGGGATCCAAGTCGGATCCCCATTCATTGAAAGTCGGACATATGTCGGCTTCATGTCGCAGGGCAAAGTCGGATCCAAAGTAGGACAGATGTCGTGTCGCACTAGTGTGAACCCAGCCTCAATAGGCTGGGTTCACACTGGTCCGACAAATGCTCCGACATTGGGAGCTCATGTCGCACGACGTGTGAAAATCAATGTTTCCCTATGGGAGCCGTCCTAACTGGTCCGACACAAGTCGATCCCACTTTGAAAATGCTTCCTGTACTATTTTGATCCTACTTCAGCCCATTGAATATCATTGAAGTCGGATCAAAGTAGGATCCTTGTCCTAACCATCCGACATTTGACATCCGACGTGGTGATTACAGCAGCAGTAAAAGGAATTTATCTCACCCTGGGATTGTTTTGATTGGTCAAAGGACAAGTCAGACTAGCACAAAGTCGGATCAAAGTAGTATCCTGTTCATGAAAGTCGGATGGATGTCGGACCGATGTAGGATCAATGTAGGACTGATGTCGCAGAGCAAAGTAGGATGAAAGTTGTATGACGGACCAGTGTGAACCCAGCCTAAAGCATATGTCAAGGCAAAAGAATTTTTTTTAAAATGTCAGTACATCTCTGCAACACTTGCACAGTTCTCCATGTTTTATCCCTTCAAAACCCCTAAAATAGAGGAATATGCCTATTGATCTGTCAGAAATCTAGCTCTTTAGCCCTGTTCAGGGCCAGTGCTACCACTAGGCAAACTAGGCAGCCGCCTAGGGCGCACTGCTGCCTAGGGGCGCACAGACACTGGTTTCCCTCCACATCTGCATGCTTTTCAGGCTGCAGCATGTCTGCAGCCCCAGGCAGCTGCTCCGTCCGACCGGTGGTGTAATTAGAGGCGCAGCGCAGAACTGAAACCAGCGCTAGAGGAAGCCGATGCTTCCTGTATAGCGCTGCCTCCTGTCACATGGGTAGGGTAAAGGGGGTGAAGTCAGGGGTGGAGCCAATGGGGGTGCCAAAATTAGGTTTCGCCTAGGGCTCTTTTAACTACTTGCCGACTGCCTAACTATACGTTGGCAGAATGGCACGGGCAGGCAAAGCAACGTAACTGTATGGTGCTTTAAATGTGCTGCCTAGTGGGCGCGTGCACGCCGCCGCAAGCTCTGTGACCGTGTCCGCAGGACCCGCGGACTCGATGTCCATCGGTGTCCCGCAATCGTGTCATGGAGCTGCAGAACTGGGAGATTCCTATGTAAACAAGGCATTTCCCTGTTCTGCTTAGTGACATGGCAGGGATCTACTGCTCCCTGTCATCGGGAGCAGTGATCACTGTCATGTCACTTGTAGCCCAGCCCCCTCAAAGTTAGAATCGCTCCCTAGGACACATTTAACCCCTTCATCGCCCCCTAATGTTTAATCCCTTCCCTGCCAGTGTAATTTACACAGTAATCAGTGCATTTTTATAGCACTGATCGCTGTATAAATGACAATGGTCCCAAAATAATGTCAAAGGTGTCCGATGTGTCCGCCGCAATATCGCAGTCACGATAAAAATCGCAGATTGCCGCCATTACTAGTAAAAAAACAATATCAATAAATATGCCATAAAACTATCCCCTATTTTTTAGACGCTATAACTTTTGCACAAACCAATCAATATACGCTTATTGCAATTTTTTTTACCAAAAATATGTAGAAGAATACGTATCAGATTAAACTGAGGAAAAAAATTGTTTTTTTATATTTTTTTGGGAGATATTTATTATAGCAAAAAGTTAAATATATTGCTTTTTTTTTAAATTGTCGCTCTTTTTTTGTTTATAGAGAAAAAAATAAAAACCGAAGATGTGATCAAATAACACCAAAAGAAATCTCTATTTGTGGGAAAAAAAGGATGTCAATTTTGTTTTAATGCAACGTTGCACGACCGCGCAATTGTCAGTTAAAGCGACGCAGTACCGAATCGCTAAAAATGGCCCGGTAATTGGGCAGCCAATTCTTCTGAGGCTGAAGTGGTTAATGTTTTCATCTGAGGGATTTATGAAGGAAGAGCAGAGAAAGTGGTGGATAACAGCCTAAGTACCTGGCATGAACCTGGTTTGCCTAATCTCTTCCTAAGGCTGGGTTCACACTGATACGACACGACAGTCATACGACTTTCATCCTACTTTGCTCTGCGACATCTGTCCTACATCAGCACTACATTGGTCCGACATCCATCCGACATTCATGAACAGGATACTACTTTGATCCGACTTTGTGCTAGTCTGACTTGTCCTTTGACCAATCAAAACAATCCCAGGGTGAGATAAATTCCTTCTACTGCTGCTGTAATCACCAAGTCGGATGTCAAATGTCGGATGGTTAGGACAAGGATCCTACTTTGATCCGACTTCAATGATATTCAATGGGCTGAGGCTGGGTTCACACTAGTGCGACACGACATCCGTCCAGGCCAAATTTTAAATAATAAAAAAACGCGTGGGTTCCCCTCCAGAGGCATACCAGGCCCTTGGGTCTGGTCTGGATTTGAACGGGCGCCCCTACACCGAAAAAACGGCGTGGGGGTCCCCCCAAAATCCAGACCAGACCCTTATCCGAGCACACAACCTGGCAGGCCGCAGGGGAAGAGGGGGGGACGAGAGAGCGCCCCCCCCCCTCCCTCCTGAACCGTACCAGGCCGCATGCCCTCAACATGGGGGGTTTAGTGCTCTGGGGCAGGGGGGCGACCTGCGGCCAGCCCACCCCAGAGCACCCTGCCCCCATGTTGATGAGGACAGGGCCTCTTCCCGACAACCCTGGCCGTTGGTTGTCGGGGTCTGCGGGCGGGGGGCTTATCGGAATCCGGGAGCCCCCTTCAATAAGGGGGACCCCAGATCCCGGCCCCCCACCCTATGTGAATGAGTATGGGGTACATCGTACCCCTACCCATTCACCTGGTGGAAAAAATTGCAATAAAAAAACACTACACAGGTTTTTAAAGTAATTTATTACACCGCTCCGGGGGTCTTCTTCCGACTCCGGCGCTCTTCTTCCGACTTCCGGGGGTCTTTTCCAACTTCGAGGGTCTCCGGTGTCGTCTCCGGCTCTCCGGTTCTTTCTTCCGCTGGGCCTCCGCTAACTTCTTTTTAGCTCTTTTGCTAACGGAGGCGCGGTCTTCCCGTCGTCGCCGTCGGCTTCTTCTTCCCTCTTCTCCTCCTCGATGTTGAGGCGTCACTTCCTCCCGCTGTAATACTGGCTCTCCGCTCCGCTCCGCATTAATATAGGCTTCTCATGACGTCACAGTCACATGTTCCGGGGCACATGGCCCCGGAGCATGTGACTGTGACGTCATGGGAACATGTGACTGTGACGTCATGAGAAGCCTATATTAATGCGGAGCGGAGCGGAGAGCCAGTATTACAGCGGGAAGAAGCGACGCGTCAACATCGAGAAGGAGAAGAGGGAAGAAGAAGCCGACGGCGACGATGGGAAGACCGCGCCCCTCCACTAGCGAAAGAGCTACCAAGAAGTTAGTGGAGGGGCCGGCAGAAGGACAACGGAGAGCCGGACAAGACAACGGGAAGACCGGGCCTCCGTTAGCAAGAGAGCTAAAAAGAAGTTAGCGGAGGCCCGGCGGAAGAAAGAACCGGAGAGCGCGGAGACGACACCGGAGACCCCCGAAGTCGGAAAAGACCCCCGGAAGTCGGAAGAAGACCCCCGGAGCTGTGTAATAAATTACTTTAAAAACCTGTGTAGTGTTTTTTTATTGTAATTTTTTTCCACCAGGTGAATGGGTAGGGGTACGATGTACCCCCATACTCATTCACATAGGGTGGGGGGGCCGGGATCCGGGGGCCCCCTTATTGAAGGGGGCTCCCGGATTCCGATAAGCCCCCCGCCCGTAGACCCCGACAACCAATGGCCAGGGTTGTCGGGAAGAGGCCCTGTCCTCATCAACATGGGGGCAGGGTGCTCTGGGGTGGGGGGCCGCAGGTCGCCCCCCTGCCCCAGAGCACCAAACCCCCCATGTTGAGGGCATGCGGCCTGGTATGGTTCAGGAGGGAGGGGGGGCCGCTCTCTCGTCCCCCCCTCTTCCCCTGCGGCCTGCCAGGTTGTGTGCTCGGATAAGGGTCTGGTTTGGGGGGACCCCCCACGCCGTTTTTTCGGCGTAGGGGTGCCCGTTCAAATCCAGACCAGACCCAAGGGCCTGGTATGCTCCTGGAGGGGGAACCCACGCCGGTTTGTTATTTAAAATTTGGCCTGGAGTTCCCCCTCAAGAGCAGCAGAGCACAAGTCGCATGCCAAAGTCGGACCATGCAAGACTGCGGTCCGACTTTGATCCGACTTCAATGATAGTCAATGGGCTGAAGTCGGATCAAAGTCGGACCAAAGTAGTACAGGGAGCATTCTCAAAGTCGGACCGACATGTGTCGGACCAGTTAAGACGGCTCCCATAGGGAAACATTGATTTTCACACGTCATGCGACATGAGCTCCCAATGTCAGAGCGTTTGTCGCCCCAGTGTGAACCAGGGCTGAAGAAGGATCAAAGTAGGACCAAAGTAGTACAGGGAGCATTTTCAAAATCGGACCGACATGTGTCGGACCAGTTAAGACGGCTCCCATAGAGAAACATTGATTTTCACACGTCATGCGACATGAGCTCCCAATGTCAGAGCGTTTGTCGCCCCAGTGTGAACCAGGGCTGAAGAAGGATCAAAGTAGGACCAAAGTAGTACAGGGAGCATTTTCAAAATCGGACCGACATGTGTCGGACCAGTTAAGACGGCTCCCATAGAGAAACATTGATTTTCACACGTCATGCGACATGAGCTCCCAATGTCAGAGCGTTTGTCGCCCCAGTGTGAACCAGGGCTGAAGAAGGATCAAAGTAGGACCAAAGTAGTACAGGGAGCATTTTCAAAATCGGACCGACATGTGTCGGACCAGTTAAGACGGCTCCCATAGAGAAACATTGATTTTCACACGTCATGCGACATGAGCTCCCAATGTCGGAGCGTTTGTCGGACCAGTGTGAACCAGGCCTTAATGGTCTGGTAAGTGCAACCCTTGATTGTGGTGGAGGGAGCAACTTACTCAAGCACCTGGGAGGAAATACTTGGTTCAGGAGCATTTTAAACAATACTTGACTTTGTATTGCTTTGGACATTTGTTGATTTTTTTTCATAAATTTTTTCATGGTGGATTCTTTTGTTATGCACATTAATGTGAAAAGTGGATTATGTTAGCACTGAAGTATTTATTATTTGTTTTTAGAGCTGTATTTTGTGTATTTAATAGGAATATACATATTGATCTGCCAGAAATGTAGCTCTTTAGACTTGTTGTATGTTTTTTTGTGGACTAGGTTTTGTCAGACCTGCCCACTGTGTTTAAGCAAAATTTCTCGACCACTCAGATCTCTACAACACAAAAGTTAATCATTCAGTAGTACAAGAAAGAAATTAGAAGAACTCTTTGAGATAGCATAGAACACAGGACAGCCCTGAATTTCTGACAAGATCAACAGGATTTTTTTACACTTATTAAACACATCTGATAAAATGCACAAGCGCCATCTGCCTGCAGCCTCTGCTCAATACATCTGCAGTATCCCTGAATCCTTCTGCAAGCCAGTCCACAGATGACCTGTGCTACTTTGTGCCCGACTCCTCCTGTCTCACCTCCAGGGGAGTTCCGGAATTTAGCCACAAGGGAAGCCCTCTCTCCATTGGCCTCCGTCACCCGGTACGTGATACCCACAGAGCTACTGCCCGATCTCTTTATTGAATACAGAATTAAAGCTTATGGCCAAAATCCTTGCCAATCGCCTTAAAAATCTCCTCCCCGAAATAGTCCACCCAGACCAGACAGGCTTTATAGTGGGTCGGGAGGCCCGTGATAATTCAATCCGGGCTTTGCAGCTCATTCATTGGGCTCAGACACGCGATCATCTGCCCCCCATATTTGATTCTTTTCACAGATGCCAAGAAGTTGTTTGATCGCGTAGACTGGGGTTTTCTCAATGCGGTGCTGGCTAAATTGGGATTAGGGCCTCAGATTTTGCACTGGATATCTGCACTTTATGAGTCTCCCTCTGCCCAGGTTAAGGTGAATGGCTGTCTGTCCTCAATGTTCCCTATCCAGAATGGCACGAGACAGGGGTCACCCCTTTTGTTCGCACTGGTTTTGAAAGCTATGTTTAGGAAAATAAGAGCTAACCAGAACATCAAGGGGGTAACCGCGGGTTCTACGGAACATAAAGTTTCTGCATACATGGACAATATCCTATTTCATGTGGTGGATCCTACGGTTTCCCTGCCAAACCCGATGGAGGAATTAGCAGCTTATAGCCAAGTTTCTAACTTACTTCTAAGATTATTTATGCCAAATCGGAGATCTTACCCATTATGATACCTCCGGTAATGGCTGTCGCCTTGAGGGAGGCTTTCCTCTTTGCTTGGGCATCTTCCTCAATGCAGGATTTAGGTATTCAACTCTCTAGTAGCCTGGACACCCTATATACGCATAACTATGTCCCCTTACTAACCAAGCTCCGTTTAGACTTACAATCTTGGGATAAAGCGTTGTTCACTTGGGCCGCACAAATATCATCAAAATTACAATTCTCCCCTGCATATTGTTTCTTCTGCAGATGGTGTCTATCTGCCTACCCAAGCGCTTCTTCATGGAGCTCCGTAGTCTGTTTATTGGGTTTTTGTGCAGAAATAGGAAGCCACGTGTAGCCATGGCTTTGCTCCAGTGGTCCAAGAGAAATGGAGGTCTTGGTCTGCCTAATATCCTCCAATATTATCAGACGATAGCTTTACAGCATTTTCTAGATTGTAAATTTCACGCGTCCTCTAAATTATCGGTCCCACTGGAAAAGACTATTGCCGGTCGCAACTTGTCGTATGCTTCCTGGGTTCCGACGGGAGTCAGACATTTCTCTGATTGGGTGTCCCCACTGACCACCCATGCACTGACTGTCTGGGATAGACTGAATAGATCCTTGGATCTAGCACCCCCAACATCTCTGTTGGCTCCAGTGAGGGGTTTCCCTGGTTCACCCCTGTTGAGCGGCCATCTTCCCTTGGATCCTGGGTGAGAGACGGCATAGTTAGCTTGGCACGTTTTGTAGAGAGCCATGCTTTAATCCTGCTTGTTGACCTCAGGGAGAGGTATGGAAGTTTTCCTTTTGATTTTTGGAGGCACCGCCTGTTGGCAGATTTTGTTGCTTCAACACATCGTGTGACGCAGATTAGATCCACTTTTACAGATTTTGAACATTTATGGGCGGCTCAGGACCCTCTGCCTCACACGATCTCCACCCTCTACCAACTATTAGATGCAGCTAAGTCAATTCCTAATCCGTATTTCAATAGAGAATGGGAGCGTGACCTCCAGCAAGTACAGAAGTTGTATTACCTGACCCATTCTAGCTCAGTGGAGTCCAAGGCACAAGAAAATAACTACAAGCTGTTGACCAGATGATACCGTGTCCCAACAACTCGACCCTTCACATTCTGATTTGTGCTGGAGGGGCTGTGGCCAGAGGGGTACTTTGCTCCATATATGGTGGAAGTGCCCTTTTATCCTCCCTTTTTGGGCAATGGTAGGTAAACATGTGTTGGAGAGCCTCGGGATAGACCTTCCCAACTCTATGAATTGCTTTCTCCTCCCAGTTCCCCATATGCCTCTCTCTCACTATAAACGGAGTGTTCTCCCTTACGCTAAGCGCCTCATGCCGGTTCACTTGAAAAGCTCTCGTGCCCCGCTGTCATCGCTGACAGGGTTTCCATCTTCACCCCATCTTCCTTCTGGGTTTGCGTGCTCCAGCCGTCTGACTGGCCGAGCCGTGATGATGACATTCCTGGGCGTTCAGGAGTCACAGCCGGAGCACAGAGCTCTGAAGAGACGTCCTTTTGGAGTGCATACGCAGGTGATGTCACCAGCTGCATGCAGTGTGAATATCTCCTGAACATATATTTTATATTAAAGGCTTACGATATTTATAACATACATCAAAGGCATACTTGGAATTACACCCCAAACCACATTCTGCTACTCCTCTTATGTATGAAGGTACCACACGTGTGAGACTTTTTCACAGCCTAGACCAAAATCCGAAGAGCACCGTCAGGCATTATAGGGGGATAAATTATGCATCTATTTTCCTAACTACCTATCACATTTATGGAGGCTCTGGAGCACCAGGACAATGGAAACACCCACAAAATAACCACATTTTAAAAAACAAACACCCAAGGAATTTTTTAAAGACATGGTGAGTCTTTTGAAGACTTCATTTTTTGCCACAAGTTTTTCAGAAAATGCAGAAAGAAAACAAATTATTTTTATTTGTTTACACAAAGTTGTCAGTTTATTAACCACTTCAGATCCATGTTATAGCCGAAAGATGGCTACAGCGTGGACCTGAATTGCCGGGAGGGCATCCCTGGACGTCCGGCAATTCAGGTCCACGCTGTAGCCGTCTTTTGCACGGCACGCTCTGTGATCAGTGAGTCAATGAGACTCGGCTGATCACAGATCGGAGTAAGGGGTCAGTCCTGACCCCTTACCACGTGATCAGCTGTCAGCCAATGACAGCTGATCATGTGATGTAAACAGAGACGGTACTCGGCTATTAGTGTGAGGAGAAAAAAAATAGCCGATCACCGGCAGGTGTCAGAGGGACATCGATCCCGATGAAGAAAAGGTGCCACCTGAATAACAGTGCTGCCTACCAGTGACCACCAGTGCCACCTAGCATTGCCCACAGTGCCACCCATCAGTGCCCACAGTTCCGCCCACAGTGCCACCCATCAGTGCTCACAGTGACACCCATCAGAGCCCACAGTGCCACACATCAGAGCCCACAGTGCCACCTATCAGTGTCACCTACCAGTGCTGCCCATCAGTGTCACCTACCAGTGCCCATCAGTGTCACCTACCAGTGCCCATCAGTGCCACCTATCAGTGCCCATCAGTGCCCCCCATCAGTGCCCCCCATCATTTCCCCCATTAGTACCCCCCATCATTGCCACCTATCAGTGCCACCCATCAGTGCCACCCATCAGTGGCCATCAGTGCTGCCTTATCTGTGCCCATCAGTGCCGCCTTATCTGTGCCCATCAGTGCCGCCTTATCTGTCCCCATCAGTGCCGCCTTATCTGTGCCTATCAGTGCCCCCTTATCTGTGCCTATCAGTGCCCACCAGTGCAGCCTATCAGTGCCCACCAGTGCCGCCTCATCAGCGCATATCAATGAAGGAGAAAAATTACCTGTTTGCTAAATTTTATAACAAATTATGAAACATGTTTTTTTTTTTTTCAAAATGTTCCATGTTTTTTGTTTGTTTATCAAAAAACTAGAAACTCCAGCGGTGATTAAATACCACCAAAAGTAAGCTCTATTTGTGTGAAAAAAATTATAACAATTTAATTTGGGTACAGCGTTGTATGACCGCGCAATTGTCATTCAAAGTGTGTCAGCGCTGAAAGCTGAAAATTGGTCTGGGCAGGAGGTGGGTTTAAGTGCCCAGTAAGGAAGTGGTTAAGATATTTCTCACACACAGCATGGGCATACTTAGAATTACACCCCAAAACACATTCTGCTACTCTTTCCAAGTATGGTGATACATGTGTAAGACTGTCACTTTTTGGACTGATATCGGACATTGTTTCCTGTGTATCACACAAATCAACCAATTGTATCAAAACCAATGGTCACCTCTATATGAATGGTCAGGGAATATTGCTTAGTGTAATGTCACCTATAGCAGTCCCAGTCCCAAGCAAGCCTAGCCTACTGGCACATGGCTACCCCCAGGAATGTCATGTTTACTGACTAGGAAGTACAGGATGTTGAAGAGAGGAAGAACAAAAGCATCTCTGTGGTTCCAGGAGTGCAGTTTTGTCTGCAGGGGATGGCTGGGACCGGTGTCAGGAACATGGGGTCCCCCCAAAAATTATACCAGACCCTTATCCGAGCATGCAGTCCGGCAGGCCAGGAAATTAGGGGAGGAGCAAGTGCCCCCCTCCTAAACCATATCAGACCACATGTCCTTAACATGGGGGGGTGCTTTGGGGGCAGTGGGGGCTCTGCCCCTCCACCCCAAAGCATCTTGTCCCCATGTTGATGTGGACAAGGGCCTCTTCCCTACAACCCTGGGCTGTGGTTATGGGGGTCTGCGGGCAGGGTGGCTTATAGGAATCTGGAAGCCCCCTTTATCAAGGGGGCCCTCAGATCCCACCCCTCCCATGTATCCTACCATTCATCCAAAATTGTGTAAAAAGTGAAATAAGACAGTACACAAGTTTTTGACAATTCCTTTATTAAAATCCATCTCACGCCACCCACTGCACCGCCAAACTTAAAAAAAACGAAAAAAAAACTCTCTGGCCTTGCCGATCGCTACCCGCAGACTGCCTGCTCCTCTATCTAAACATTTCTTAAATAGCTAAGGGGCGGAGTCACCCGATGATGTCAGCGAGTGACCCAGCCCTCGCTGACTGAGGCATGATGGGTCGATGGCCTCACCTATTTGAGAATTTTCACCTGGCACAGTAGGCATTAGTCATCAGCCTTCGTTGCGGGCGGAGCTTCTTTTTTTGGGGTGGTTCAGCGGAGTGGCAGGCATCGTGATTGATGATGGATCTACATTGGGTGACCTTGTTTGTTTTGTTTTTTTGTTTTTTTTACATTTTTGTTAATACAGGAATTGTCAAAAACCATCTACTGTTTTTGGGGTTTCTTTTCACACTTTTTTGGGTGAATGAGTAGGGGTGCAATGTACCCGATACTCATTCACATAGGGGGACAAGATCCGGGGCCCCCTTGTTAAAGGGGGATTCCAGATTCCAATAAGCCCCCTGCCCACAGACCCCCAAAACCACCACACAGGGTAGTCGGGAAGAGGCCCTTGTCCCCATTAACATGGAGACAAGGTGCTTTAAGGTGGGGGGGCATGTGACCTGGTATGGTTCAGGAAGAGGGGGTGCTCGCTTGTCCCTCCCCTTTTCTGGCCTGCCAGGCTGCATGCTCGAAAAAGGGGGGTCTGGTATGGATTTTGGGGGGACTCTGTGCCGTTTTTTTTTATTTTGGCATGGGGTTCCCCTAAAAATCTATACCAGACTAAAAGGGCTGGAGGGGCCCACACAGTTTTTTTCTTTAATAGCCAGGCCGGCAATTGCAACCGTGAGTTTGGTGAATGGGGGAATTCACTTGGGGAGCGGGATCTGGGGGCCCCTTTGTTAAAAGGGGCTTCCAGATTCTGAAAAGCCCTCGGCCCACAGACCCCCACAACCACAGCCCAGGGTTGTGGGAAAGAGGCCCTTGTCCCCATCAACAAGCACGCCCCATGTTGCATGTGGCCTGGTATGGTTCGGGGGGGGCTTATTTGCCCCTTCCCTTTCCTGGCCTGCCGGGCTGCATGCTCAGCTAAGGGTCTGTTTTGGATTTTGGGGGGACCCCACTGCGTTTTTTTATTTTTATTTTGGCGGGGGTTTACTCCTAGAATCTATACCAGACCCGGCATTGTTTTGTTTACATTTCAGCTGTCAGTGGGGAAGCCAGCTGACAGCAAAGTCATTATTTTATAAAGACGCAGTGGCTGGCTTTCCTTAACGACCAGCTATTCTTCACACAGAATTTGAAATGGTCAATCATTTTCTGACTAATCCAAATTCTAATTGTTTTGAAAATTTGGAATTCATTAGATTTTAAAGAATTTAAACAAAATTTGTTACTATTCTTTACTATTTCATTTGGAGCTTTGGATACATCCGAATCTCCAAATAACCCAAAAATTGTCAGAATTTGTTTTCAAGCCAAAACAAATTCACATGTCTAGCGGTAATTGGGGACACTGACTGGTGTCGCAAACACTAATATTGGGCTACTTATTGCCACTTCTATGTCATTTGTAAAAAAAGATTAACTGAATTAGTTCCACGACCAAACCCTGCGGCACTCTACTCAATACCTTGGACCATTCAGAGAATAAGTCATCTATCGCTACCCTCTGGACACAGGTTCTTTAATGCCAGTGGACCTTAATGTGTATATTAAGTGTTTGCCTGGAACTGTATCTTCAGCAAAATTCAGAGCTAGATCTACTGGCCTCCCTTTTATATTAATTACTGATTACTTCCTCATATAATGTCAGTAAGCTGGTCTGACAAGGTTCTTCATAAATCCAATCTGGCTGTTACTTATAAAACCATTTTTGCTTGCAAATTCTTGAATATAGTCCCTTAATATTCCTTTCTACGAAATGGGATATTCCCCTAATGCCCCATACACACGATCATTTTTAATGTCATTTTAAAAACTGACGTTTTTCTCGTCATTTTTTTTCTTGTTTCCTCTCAAGCCTGTCTTGCGTACACACCATCATTTTAAAAAATGTTCAAGAAAAGCGCAGTGACGTACACCACGTACGACGGCACTATAAAGGGGAAGTTCCGTTCGAATGGCGCCACCCTTCATGTTAGTAAAGTTTGTTGAGAGACGATTCGCTCTTTTCAGTCTAGTGCTTTTCAGTCCGTTACAGCATGACGAATGTGCTATCTCCATTACGAACGCTAGTTTTACCAGAACGAGCGCTCCCGTCTCATACTTGATTCTGAGCATGCGCATTTTTTTTCACGTCGTTAAAGCATACACACTATCGTTTTTCACGTCGTTAAAAAAAACGACATGAAAAACGACGTGAAAAAAGAGAGCATGTTCGAAATTTTTAATGCCCGTTTTTCACGTCGTTAAAAATGCTCTGGAGCATACACACGATCATTTTTAATGGCCATTTTTTTTAATGCCATTTTTAACGGCATGAAAAATGATCATGTGTATGGGGCATAAGGGTTTTTTTTTAGCAGCAAAATAATGAAATGTTATTGGATTTAAAATCTTTTATTGTATCAAAAGATAAAATGCAGATTCACTGAGAGTTATAAAAATGAGCTCTGATATATGACATATGAACAACATAATCCATCATTCTCAGTAAAACAACACACAAAGTGTAGCCCATTGTTTACATGACATTACAACATGGACATCCACATTAATACCTGTTCTGTCTCAAGGACATATAGTTTAAACCTTCTTGCCCCATAAACTTCAGATACCATATTTCTTTGATCTCAACTTTATTAGAACAAGCCAGGTGAAACTAAAAAATACAAAAATAAACCTCAATAAGTACCATATCTCATATAATACAGCATACATTGCAGAAACAACGATACACAATACAAGATGAGATAGTAAAAACATATTTTTGAGTTCTCTAAGGGGTGATGGTGATAGATGAACAAGACATGTCCTGCCTCCTGCAGTGTCTTCTCCGAGCATGGTGAATCTGCTTCACTTCCTGTGAAGATTCTACCCAGAATACCTTGCTTACTAACTACTTCCTGGGTTACACATACAATACGTGAAATAATAAACAAACTGGTGCAGTACCAAAAAAGGACGCTAGATGGCGCCTGCACTCTGCATATAATTGTCTATGTAAATTACAACTTTAAATGTCATTTTAATCACACAAATGCAGATAATCAGAATATAGACATCTGATGGACAGAACACTCCCCGCCTGACGTCAAGTGACGTCACTAACAGAGTCCTCCGTAGAAAGCAACAGAACAAGTTCAGTCACTGGTCTTAAGAACACTTTGTGATCATTCTGTTGAGAGGTCTTGACCTCGACCATACGGACACGATTGTCCTTGCTTGGGAGTACTTTGGTGACCAGACCTAAAGGCCACATATTCCTTAGTGTCTGGTAATCTTTCATGAGCACAACATCACCAGGTTTAAGATTAGGCTTTTCAGTGTGCCACTTTCTCCTTACTTGTAGAGTAGATATATATTGTTCCCTCCACCGACTCCAGAAGGTATTGGCAAGGGTTTGTACTTGTCTCCATTGACGTTTGTAAAGGTCCTTCTCACAAAACTTTCCAGCTGGAGTACCTACAATACCAGTCTTTTGCTTGAGCAACATGGCAGGTGTGAGAACCACTGGATCTTCAGAGTCACTTGAAATTGAAGTCAAGGGTCTGGCGTTAATGATAGCTGTAACTAAACATTTGTGGGTAAGCCTTGCAGTTCCTACTTGCAAGAAGATAGAGTCAAGAATTCTGCGGGCTATGCCTATCATCCTCTCCCAAACACCTCCCATGTGAGAAGAGTGAGGTGGGTTGAAGATCCACGTGCAGTCTTGCTTACTCAAGTATCTTTCTACTCTGAGAATGTCCAAGTTGGAAGGAATTTCCAGTTCTTTTACTGCTCCTACAAAGTTAGACCCTCTGTCAGAACGAATGAGTTTCACTGGGCCTCTGATTGCAATGAAACGTCTAAGAGCATTAATGAAACTTGAAGTGTCCATTGACTCAATCACTTTAATGTGAACAGCTCATATGGACATGCAGACAAATATGACTGCCCAGCATTTACTGTTTGAGTGCCCCCCTTTTGTGTACCAGGTGGCGACAGACCAGGGACCAAAAACATCAGGTCCAACATTAGTGAAAGGCGGATCCATGCTAAGTCTGTCAGATGGTAGATTGGCCATCTTTTGTGTCTGTAACATTTCACAAAGCATTTGACAGATAAACGCACTTGAAGAGGAACTTACTCACACATCTTTTGGCTCCGACTATCTACAGTACAGCAGCTCGTAAAGCTCCTTCAGTAAACAGTAGACTTTGGTGTTTAGTTTGGTCAGGGTAGTGTTGAATGAGTAAATAGGCAATATGATGGTGACCAGGGATCACTAAAGGATGTTTCTCTGAGAACTCTAACTTGCCTTCTTTTAAATGGCCTCCTACTCTCAACATGCCATTTTCATCAAGGATTGGATCAAGTTTCTTCAAAACGCTATCTTTAGGAACAGGTTTCTGGTTGAGAATACAATCGATCTCTTTGGCAAAGACTTCTCTCTGTACAACAGATATTAACCAACTTTTAGATTGTTCTAGGTCAGTTTCTGAGTAGACCTTCCTACAGTGGTGCCAACCCCTGCAATTGTCATGAGTTGGTGGTTGTTTTTTGTAGGACTGAGCTATGTGGATTAAGCAAGTGATAGCTCTAACTAGTAACCTCCAGGTGGAGAACCTACTGAAACGGTGGGTTTTAAACTGGTTGAGAGAAGTTGTTGTGACTGCGGTAGAAACCTGAGGGCAAATTTCCTGATCCTTGTCTGCATCTATTAGGTCAAATGTGGTGAGGTCATTAGTGTTACAGTCGGGACTGCGTAGAAAGGTGGGACCTGTGAACCACGAAGTACTTTCGAGCCGACTGGCCGCCACAGATCTGGTCGCTGGTCGTCTGTAGGCACAAAATGCCATTGTTCTGGGCGAGTGGACCTCCTTATTCTCAACACTGTGTTATTGACATAGACGTAGAAACGTCTAGTTTCATTATGGATGTAACCCAGAACTACTTTACTGTCTGTGTAAAACTCAGCTTCTTGAATTTCTAGGTTTGTCTCTGTTGCAATTAGTTCAGCTAGCTCTGTAGCCAATACTGCGGCACAAATTTCCAGCCTGGGTATGGTGTGTTCGGGAAGTGGTGCAAGTTTTGCTTTCCCCATTGAAAACCCTATGTGGCATTGTCCTTTAGTGTCTATGGTTTTCAGGTAAGCTACAGCAGCAATTGCTTTAACAGAAGCATCCGAAAACACACAAAGTCTTTGCAGCTGAACGTCTTCAGATGACAGAGGAGCATATGGGCGTGGAATTTTAAGGTTGGAAAGAGCTGTTAATGAGTCCTTCCACTCTAGCCATAAGTTCTTCCTGTCGGTGGGGAGAGGGTGGTCCCAATCTAGTGCCCTACCCTGGATGGTGACTGGTCCTGCACAGCCTAAAGGATCATACTGGCTGTTTATGGTAGACAGGATACCTCTACGGGTAAAAGGTTTCTCTTCTGTGTTTATTTGGAAAGTAAAGTCCCAAAGTAAACCAAGGCTGTGTTGCATGGGAAGTGAGTCTGTGCCTAGATCTAAGTACTTTTACTCGTTAGAATGATCTTGGACAGGAAAGGTTTCTAAAACTTCTCTACTGTTGGAAGCAATCTTGTGGAGTCTTAAGTTGGAACAAGCGTGCATTGCCTGAGTTCTTTTGAGGAGACTGATTGCAGCTTCATTTGTCGGTAGTGATGTCAAGAAATCATCTACATAGAAATCCTTGTCCACAAATTGTCTGAAATCTGACCCATACTCTGACTTTCCCACTCTAGCAGAGTGTCTGAGGCCATATATAGCAACTGCAGGGGAAGGACTGTTGCCAAATATGTGCACCCTCATGCGGTATTCTGTGATGTCTCCAGAGGGGTTGTTGTCCCTGAACCAGAGAAACCTCAGAAAGTTTTGGTGTTGCTCTTTAACAAGAAAGCAATAGAACATTTATTGTATGTCTGCCATGAATGCGACTGAATCTTTGCGAAAGCGGAGAAGTACTCCTAATAGTCTGTTGTTAAGATCAGGGCCAGAGAGAAGGACATCATTTAGAGAGACACCCTCATGCTTGGCGCTGGAATCGAACACCACTCTAATCTGCCCTGTCTTCTTAGGGTGATAAACCACAAATATGGGTAAGTACCAACATTCCTCTGAGTCTTTGAGGTTTGGGGCTATCTCAGCATGACCATTCTGGAATATTTTCTCCATGAAGGAAAATAAATGTTCTTTCATCTCTGGTTTCCTTTGAAGATTGTGTCTTAGGGAAGTGAGGCGTTTGTATGCTAGTTCTCTGTTGTTAGGCAAACGTTGTCTCTGTGGCCTAAAGGGAAGAGGTGCAACCCAGCTATTAGTCACGTCTTTCTCCATACTCCTTTCCATAACTTCTAGGAAGAGGCTATCCTCAATGGACATTGCTACCTGGTTATCCTCATTTGTTCTCCTGAACACTGTGTGTCCTAAGTCGCTTTGGTCATTGTCATAGGTATTGCTGTCACAGAGGGGACTTAGGAAAGGAAGAGGTACAGGGTTGTTGTGTGGTAGCTCCTTTGAGGATGTGATTTTGACAAGGTTGGAAAAGAGAAGGACGACCATTCTCGAGGGTACTAGTGAGCAGGTTATTAACAGATGCCGGTTTGTGTGCACCTCCCAGGCAAACATCACCTATAATGACCCACCCAAGATCCAGTTTTTGGGCATATGGAGAATTTTTAGGACCGTTGATCAGTTTCCTTACTTTGTGGACTTGCAAGATATCCCTCACTAGGAGTAAGATTATCTGAGCCTGATCATCTAGTTCTGGTATGAGATGTGCTATGTGATTCAAGTGAGTCTGGTGAGCTGCTGCGTTTGGTGTGGGAATCTCCGTTCTGTTGTCTGGCATCTGGTTGCACTCTTTTATGGTCGGTAAGGGTAGGCATGTCTTACCATCCATAGTATCAATTTGTAGGCCGTCAGCTCTTCTCCCCGCCGTTTCCATTGTACCTGCACAAGTCCTAAGGGAGTAAGGGCTGCTGGGGCCTTTAAGGTTTAGAATGTCAAAAAACACAGATCTAGCTAGCGACTTATTACTCTGATCATCCAAGATGACGTAGAGCTTGACTGCTTTATCTCTGCGTCCTTTTGGGTAAACTTTCACTAGACAGATTTTAGAGCAGGATCTGACACCTGTACTTCCTTTGAAGACTTCAGTACACTGTGAAGTTATTGCTGTGGCATCTGTACTAGAGTCTTTGGTCTTCCTGCCTTGCTCCTTATCACCATGGACAGGTGTGAAGGTTCTTGGAGTAGACCATGGGTGTAAAGCTGTGTTGTGCTCTGTGCTGTCACACTCTGTACATTTGACACTGACCTTACAGTCCTTGGCGAAGTGTGTGGACGAAGAGCAGCACTTGTAACAGATGTTGTTCTCTTTGAGGAAAGCTTTGCGATCCTGGATGGTCTTTGTCCTGAAGGCTCTGCATTTCAGAAGAGGATGTGG
The DNA here is from genome assembly GCA_029206835.1 of Rana muscosa. Classification (NCBI taxonomy): domain Eukaryota; kingdom Metazoa; phylum Chordata; class Amphibia; order Anura; family Ranidae; genus Rana; species Rana muscosa. The sequence goes on along the minus strand of CM055122.1, from coordinate 1,225,901,677 downwards.
CATCTTATGTAGAGGGCAGAACTTAGTAGGGTCGTTGTCTTGATCTTCTGGCTGAGACTCTGCAAATCTGTGGGAAGAAATGTTAGTTTTGTGCACTGCTACTGGAGCTCTGAGTTGCTTAGGGCCAGAAGAAGTGGTATAAGACACTGGAAAATTGAAGCTGGGATCATCTTTCGTTTCTGCTTGTATGTCTACAAAGTCCACAAACTCACTAAAGGGTGGAAAGGGCACATTGTGTTTCCGTTTGTAGTTACAGCCATGAGCAATCCATCTTTCGTGTAACTCATAAGGAAGTTTTTGTGCTAAGGAGTTAATACCTCTAGCAGAGTCAAGATAAGAAAAGCCAGGTAAGTCCCCTTCTGCTTTAGCAACTTGTAACTCCATACACATGTCACTGAATTCTATGAGTCTTTGGTAACCTCTGCTAGGTACTTTTGGGAAGTCCTCTATCCTTTTAAACAGTGTACTCTCTATAGCCTCTGGTGAGCCATAACATCTATCCAGTCTGTTCCTGATGTTTGCAAGGCCTATCTCAGGGTGGTTTATATTAATGTCTCTGAAAATGGAAACACACATGAGAGAGATGTAAGCGCTGCAAACCCGGTATATATGATAATGGACGTTTTCCCCAATGGGGCTTTGGACAGCAATATAAATGTGATCAAAAAATTGTATGTCGAATTGAAAGTATAAAACATATTTATTTGAAAGTTGTCAAAAGACACAGTTGGGTTACAATAAATAAAACACGTAAAACGGTCTGGCCAGATAAATTCCTGCATATTCCAATATTACCATACATGCAAAATGTGAAACAAGATTGCATAACAAATGTATGTGGGTGTAAATCACAGACACGTTTTGACCATTCGGTGGTCATCTTCAGGGGGATCGTTGACTCTAAGAGACATATAAAATAACTTCAAATAATGGAAAAATATATAATCATACATCACAGTACAAGTATGGTATGGCGATATAGTTACCGCTTAAAAATGGAGTGGCCAGTTGCATGGCCAGAAATGTCAGGAAACCGTGGAGCAATCCGGAGGGTCATGTAGTCGCCCGCCACCCCCCCCCCACACACAGGGGAAAGGAGCCCGATCCTTTGGGCTTACAAGAAGCCACACCGGTGATGCCTGCCAGAAGGCAGGAGAGGACAGGAGAAACACCTGCAACAAGTTCCCAAATTAATGACCATATATTGAATAAGGAGATAGGGTAAGTTAGCTCTTGGCTGTATTGCAAGAGTGCTGAATGGGAATTATATATATTAAGTAAGCTGTTGACATGCATTTCATTCATTCACTGCATATATCCACATTACCAACACTTTCTACCATCTTACAGCCCCCTATGGGCAGCTATACCTATCACCATGCAGTTTGTGCGATTTTTACTCTTCTCTCACATGCTTCATTAGCTGTTGACATGCATTTTATTCATTAATACCATATACCATTATTTGAAGTTATTTTATATGTCTCTTAGAGTCAACGATCCCCCTGAAGATGACCACAGAATGGTCGAAACGCGTCGAGGATTTACACCCACATACATTTGTTATGCAATCTTGTTTCACATTTTGCATGTAAGGTAATATTGGAATATGCAGGAATTTATCTGGCCAGATTTGGGTTGGGTTGGGTTTTATTTATTGTAACCCAACTGTGTCTTTTGACAACTTTCAAATAAATATGTTTTATACTTTCAATTCGACATACAATTTTTTGATTATATTAATGTCTCTGATCCTTCTGGCATGTTCAGCAGAATCATTGCCAAGCCACTTTACGAGAAGTTCTATCTGTTGCCTGCAGGATAGATCTAGACCTTGAATGACACTCTGGAAACAGGCTCGCCACGCCCTGTAGTGTTGAGGGCGATCACTAAATTTGGCAAGTCCTTGGGTAACTAACTCACGTTTGGCCAGGAACTTGGCAAAGTCTACAGTAGCCTGATTGACATTGGGGTAGGCTGCTGGTGTATTGTGGTGCGGTGTATAGGCGTACCTGGTAGAAGTCTCTTCTTTAGGCTCGCTGGGTTCAAACTTGCATAAGTTTGGCAGTTCGTACCGGCTCGTAGCATACACCTTTGGAGTGAAGACAGGTTTTTGATGTTTGTATGAAGGCTGGGTGCCTTGTGGAGTAGAAGGTTTGGGTGGGACTGGAACATCTGGAACTCTGTCAGATTTTCCTTGCTTGTAGCACTGGGGTCCAAGGTTGGCTTGTTGCTGCTTTATTTGATGTGACTCACTGACATCTTGTTTAATTTTTAGTTGTGGGATGCTGCTTGGGTCACAGTGCTGGTAGACATAATCTTAAGTGCGTTGCGAAGAATCTTGGTGGTACTCCTCTAGACCCGGTATGCTGCTACCTATTCTTGGCTCATTGTAGACGGCTGCCTCTAAAGCTTCAGCTTCTGCAATGGCGACGGCAGCGTCTCGGTCCACTGCCAACCTCTACATGTTAGCTTCTAGGATAGCTTGCTGCAATTTCAGAGATGCCTCCTGCTGGGCTAGCTTGTCCCCCATGCATACTCTTTCCTTCTCTCTCTCTTGTTCCTGTCTCACCTTTTCTGCTTCCAGGCGTATTTTTCCACTCTCTCTCTCTTGTTCCTGTCTCACCTTTTCTTTCTCTCTCTCTTGATCCATGCATACTCTTTTCTTCTCTCTCTTGTTCCTGCCTCACCTTTTCTGCTTTAAGGAGGGCCTTTTCTTTTTTCATCTGCAGCTCTTGGTCTGCGAATGCGGCCCTGGCCCTTGCTGCTTCAGCCTTTGAACAGGCGATAGCGGCTGCATTTGCGACAGATGACCTAGATGAGCTTGCTCGTGATCGTGTTTTGTAAGAAGATGTCAAACTGTGAGACATGGCTGCGGGGAAGAAGCTGTCTTGCTGTATAGAGACCGTTCCAGTGTTGATGCTGCTAGACAGAGCATGTCTCTGTGTAGCGTGGCTGTTTGCTTCGCCTGTCTCAGGCCTGTTTCTTTAAGGCTTCTGACTGTATGGATACTGCGTAGCCCCGGGCTGTACAGACTTCCGAAGACCTTCCTTTCAGAGGTCAGCTTAAAAATGTCACTGTTCCGTCAGAAAGGACATATAGTTTAAACCTTCTTGCCCCATAAACTTCAGATACCATATTTCTTTTATCTCAACTTTATTAGAACAAGCCAGGTGAAACTACAAAATACAAAAATAAACCTCAATAAGTACAATATCTCATACAATACAGCATACATTGCAGAAACAACGATACACAATACAAGATGAGATAGTAAAAACATACTTTTTAAGTTTTCTAAGGGGTGACAGTGATAGATTGAACAAGACATGTCCTGCCTCCTGCAGTGTCTTCTCCAAGCATGGTGAATCTGCTTCACTTCCTGTGAAGATTCTACCCAGAATACCTTGCTTATTAACTACTTCCTGGGTTACACATACAATGCATGAAATAATAAACAAACTGAAGCAATACGAAAAAAGGACGCTAGATGGCGCCTGCGCTCTGTATATAATTGTCTATGTAAATTACAACTTTAAATGTCATTTTAATCACACAAATGCAGATAATCAGAATATAGACATCTGATGGACAGAACAATACCCCAATGCTTTTTGGGGTATTTGTGTGTATGTCCATGTTATAATGCCATGTAAACAATGGGCTCCACTTGATGGATTATGTTGTTCATATGTCATATACCAGAGCTCATTTTTATAACTCTCAGTGAATCTGCATTTCATCTTTTGGTACAATAAAAGATTTTAAATCCAATAACATTTCATTATTTTGCTTCTAAAAAAAACCCTTGGGGAAATTTGCCATTTTGTATAATTTTTGGGGTGTGCAGCCTCATCGGCTCTCATATATGTGTTATTCTATAATATTCCTTCCTACACTTTGCATAATATTGATGTAAAGTTGAAAATTCTATAGTTACCTGGTATACATCTCTGACCTTTTTTGAAAATCAGTAGCACATTTGGTTTTTGTCAGTTCTAGTCAGTAAGATCCTCTTAGCATGGCCGGACTGGCCTACTGGGATACCGGGACATTTACCGGTAGGCTGCCTGCCCTGGGGCCACTTTGGGCTAAGCTGTGGCTGCAGCACTCCCCTCCCTCCTCCTCTACATGTCACACACAGCGGGCATCTCCCGCTGTGTCTCGGAGCTGAGTGTGAAAAGTTTGGCCGCACTGTGACAAAAGTCCTGTCCTCGTCCTAGACCATGCAGCTTGTGTGATAGACGCAGTGTAGGAGGAGGGCGGGGCTTTTGTCACAGCACGGCCAAAACTTTTACACTTAGCTCCGAGACACAGCGGGAGATGCCCACTGTGTGTAATCCAGGCACAGGCACTGACTGTAGTGAGGCTGCAATTATGGGCATGGTAAGACTGCATTTTTGGGCACGGTAAGGCTGCAATTATGTGCACGGTAAGGCTGAAATTATGGGCACGGTCAGTCTGCAAAGATGGGCATGGTAAGGCTGCAATTATGGGCACGGTAAGGCTGCAATAATGGGCATGGTGAGGCTGAAATTATGGGCACGGTGAGGCTGCAATTATGGGCACGGTCAGGCTGCAATGATGGGCACAGTAAGGCTGAAATTATGGGCACAATATGGCTGCAATGATGGGGAAGGTGAGGCTGCAATGATGGGCACGGTGAGGCTGCAATGATGAGCACGGTCAGGCTGCAATTATGGGCACAGTAAGGCTGCAATGATGGACATAGGATGCAATGATGGGGACTGTTAGGCTGCAATGATGGGCACAGTAAGGCTGCAATGATGGGCACTGTTAGGCTGCATTGATGAGTACAGTGAGGCTGCAATAATGGGCACAGTAAGACTGCAATGGTGGGCACAGTGAGGCTGTATTGATGGGCACAGTGAGGCTGCAATGATGGGCACGGTGAGGCTGCAATGATGAGCATGGTCAGGCTGCAATTATGGGCACAGTAAGGCTGCAATGATGGACATAGTGAGGCTGCAATGATGGGCACTGTTAGGCTGCAATGATGAGCACAGTAAGGCTGCAATGATGGGCACTGTTTGGCTGCATTGATGGGTACAGTGAGGCTGCAATGATGGGCACAGTAAGGCTGCAATGGTGGGCACAGTGAGGCTGCAATGATGGGCACAGTGAGGCTGCATTGATGGACAGTGAGGCTGTAATGATGGGTGCAGTGAGGCTGTAATGATGGGTACAGTGAGGCTGCAATGATGGATACAGTGAGGCTAAATTGATGGGTACAGTGAGGCTGCAATGATGGGCACTGTGAGGCTGCAATGATGGGCACTGTGAGGCTGCAATGACGGGCACAGTGAGGCTGCATTGATGGGCACAGTGAGGCTACATGGATGGGCACAGTGAGGCTGCATGGACTGGCACAGAGGCTGAATTGGTGGGCACAGTGAGGCTGCATTGACGGACACGGTGAGGCTGCATTGATGGACACAGTAAGGCTGCATTGATGGGCACAGTAAAGCTGAATTTGATGGGCACTGGTGAGGCTGCATTGATCTTGTACCATGTCTGCAGTCTCTGACCATCTCCTGTATCATATCTACATATCTTATCATCTTTAGTATCATGTCCTCAGTCTCTAACCATCTCCTGTACCATTCTTGTAGCCTCTGACATCTGCTGTACCATGCCCGCAGCCTCTGACATCTCCTGTACTATACCCGCAGCCTCTGACATCTTGACATCATCTGTACCATGCCCACAGCCTCTGAAATCTCCTGTACCATGCCCGCAGCCTCTGCCATCTTGACATCTTCTGTACTATGCCCATAGCCTCTGACATCTCCTGTACCATGCCTGCAGCCTCTGACATCTCCTGTACCATGCCCGCAGCCTCTGACATCTTGACATCTTCTGTACCATGCCCATAGCCTCTGACATCTCTTGTACCATGCCCGCAGCCTCTGACATCTTGACATCTTCTGTACCATGCCCACAGCCTCTGACATCTCCTGTGCCATGCCCGAAGCCTCTGACATCTCCTGTACCATGCCCGCAGCCTCTGACATCTTGACATCTCCTGTACCATGCCCGCAGCCTCTGACATCTTGACATCTTCTGTACCATGCCCACAGCCCCAGACATCTGTACCATTCCCACAGCCTCTGAAACCTCCTGCATCATGACTGCAACCTCTGACCATCTACTGTACTATGCCCGCAGCCTCTAACCAACTCTTGTATCATGTCCCCAACCTCTGACCATCTCTTGTCTTATATCATGTCTGTAGTCTGGGGGAGTCTGGAGAGGCATCAACAGAGGGAGCGCCGCCAGGATTTGAGTCATGGGAGAAGTTAGATTTGTGTGAAATGTGGTGAGGAGACTATAGGATAACCAAAGCCACCAAGCTGGAGCCAACTGACTGAGCCCTGCAAGGTGCACCTGAGAGGAGGTCAGTGACAGCGCCGCCAGGCCAGTCTGAGGGGGGGTCACTGATGTAAGGGGGAAGTGAATACAATAATGTAAGGGGGCACTGATATAAAGGTTTCCCCCTTGTATCAGTACCCCACCCCCCTTACCTTAGTTTATTCTTTCTGCGGAAGGTCGTCTCTGGTCATCAGAGTCCCCCCACATTTCCTGAGTCCCAGGTATCCCCATTGATGATTGCTCCACTTTTACCACTTTTTACTAGAATTTGCTGTTATATATATACATATATATATATATATATATATATATATATATATATATATCCCCAGCCCTATGTGCTTTCATATCTGTCTTATCTATAGATAATACACTCTTCAAATGTACTTTAAAATGCATGGTTTTCCCTTTTATGAACAAGAAAATAATGATGTTTTTATATTGGGCTGGTATAATAATGCTATGGGGCTGGTGTGACATTTTTTCCAAGGCTGTTTTTTATTCCCATTCCTGACCTGCCTCTTAGGAAACTAGGAACAGTGGCCAAGCTCCTTGAGGACTCATTTGTGTAAGCGATCTATCTGGTCCTAAAGATCTCTGTCCTTAGGTTTTTCCAGTCTTTTTTGAACCTGTATTTCAGTTAGCTACAAAGGTACCCTAAGTCCGCTGTCGTTAATCTTACTGTTGTGATTGTTAAACCCATCTCTTTCATCTTTGAAAACAGATGAATAGAATTGATTTAATACATCTGCCTTCTCCCTGTCACTTGTAATCAACTTCCCCTGTAAATCCTTTTATAGGGCTTACGTGTTCTGTCCTTAGCTTTTTTTCTATTGTTTTTTACTATTGATATATTTAAAGACATTTTGGGTTCCTTTTACTTCCTGCAGCAATATGTTTTTTGTAATGTGTTTTATCTGATCTCACTTTTGCGTTTATTATTGTATTCCCTGCGATTCTGAAATGCTGATTTGACCCTTCTGTCTCATATTTTTTGAATGCCATTTATTCCGCTTTTTATGTTTGTTGACCCTAGAGGTTAGCCACTCAGGTTCACTTTTTTCTTCAAATATTTGTTCCCTACCAGAATGCACTGGATAATGTCTTTGTTCAAACACGCCCACATGCCTTCGATGTTCTTTGCTGAGAATATTTGGTCCCATTTAGTATCATGCAGTAAAGAGGGCAGCAAAAGGTCTGCTTTTCTGAAATGTTGTATTTTCACACCAACATGTCTCTGTTTCCTTCAATTAACCACGAACATAATTACTCTGGGATCACTGTTAGCCAAATTGTCTTTAAAGTGTTATTAAACCCACAACAGTAAAATCAGTCTGTATATACAGTAAAGCATGCTTGTTATACTCACTGTGGAATATCAGGGGTTAATCCTCCACATTGTGTAAAAAGGATGTTTGATCCTGTCTTCTCTGATCCTCCCCTTCTTCCACTGTCCTCAATCCATCTCCTGATAAGACAGAGCCTTTGGAGTCACTCTGCACATGCTTAGTTTGGTGTGTATTGCTAGAGAGTTTTTTTTTCTTGGGAGGGTGCATGTGATCAGCACAGGGCCAATCCACACTGTCCATACAGAGGGTTAGGAGTCCTGCAGCCTCATAGGACAGTCAAAGGAGAAGATAAACTCCTCCTACAAGCTTTAACCAGACTCATAGGATGCATTAAGATGAAAAAACACGAACCTTTACAACCCCTTTAAATCACCTTCTTGCATGTTCCTCTCCTTTGCCAGCAGGATGAGAAAGTAGTGACTTTTTTGCAGCAAGGAAACAATGTCTGGCTGGCAAAATCAGCAAGATAACGACATATGAGAAGTAGGTGCATTTAATAGCAATCCTGTTGCTGGTGAATTCTCAGAAGCAACAGAATTGCAAGAATGATATTAGCCTAATGCCGCGTACACACGATCATTTTTCACGTCGTGAAAAAATAGGATTTTTTACTCACCGTAAAATATTTTTCTCTGAGTCCATGGACCGACACAGCTTCTCTATTGACAAAGTGGGTATTATCCGTTAATTAGGAGTGACTAGGCAGAAAAACTTGTAAAAAGTGTTGCATCACACCTTCTACAGTACCGCCCAGAGGGCGGACTCTCTGGTATAACCTCTCAGTCTGCATCTCGCAGATCAGTTTGTCAAAAAGCAGTACAAACTTAAAAGGAGGGGTGGGTGCTGTGTCGGTCCATGGACTCAGAGAAAAGGATTTTACGGTGAGTAAAAAATCCTATTTACTCTTTCGTCCATGGACCGACACAGCTTCTCTATTGACAAAGTGGGACGTCCCAAAGCAGTGTCAGAGAAAAAACGAGGGGTGGTAACAGCATAAAAAGAAACTTCACCCCAAAACACAAAACAGCACTCCTCCAACGGAGGAGCTGCAACTCTAAACTGCCGCTTGCAAAACCTTGCGGCCAAAAGAGGCATCCGAAGATGCACCTACATCAACTTTGTAGAATTTTGTGAAAGTGTGAGCGGACGACCAAGTCGCCGCTTTACATAATTGGGAAACAGACGCTTGATGTCGGAAAGCCCAAGCCGAATGCGCCGTGAAAGGAAAGGGGGGCGCTTGACCCTTTAAGGCGTAAGCCTGGATTACTATCTCTCGGATCCACCTAGAGATGGTGGCCGACGAGACTGCTTGGCCCTTCTTGGGACCAGCCACCGAAACAAACAGTGAGTCTGACTTCCGGAACAGGGAAGTAGCAGATAAGTATACTCTCAAAGCTCGGACAACGTCCAAGGAATGCAACGCCGACTCCTTAGGATTCGACGGATGAGGACTAGTGTTGAGCGAACCCGAACTGTAAAGTTCGGGTCCGTACCGAACTTTAGCTTTTTCCCGAACCCGGACTTTGCGTGAAAGTCCGTGTTCAAGTTCATGTTCGGCAATCTAATGGCGCAGTTAGAAATGCTTCAGGGGCCAGCCAATCACCTTTTGATTAGCTGGTGTGCCCTTAGAAGCCATCATAGCCATGCCTACTAATGGCATGGCTGTGATTGGTCAGTGCAACATGTGACCCAGCTTCTATATAAGCTAGAGGCACACAGCACACACGTCACTCTGCTTCAGAATAGATAGGGAGAGGATCTTGTCTGCTGCTGTTGCTTATTGGGAGAGATTGAAAATACATGAGTTAGTCCTGATTCTGGAATCTGAGGGAAAAGATAGAGAGACAGTGTAGTGTAGGGCCAGGTTCCTGTTGGTGCTTTCAGGGAGAGAGATTTATTATATAGGAATAGGAGTCCAGATTCAGAGATATAACTCAGCGATCTGCATAGGTTTACCTGTTTGTGTTGCAGTGCACAGTCTTTTTACACTGCCATGAGCCCAGTGTCAGAGAAAATCTAACTTTTATCTGCAAGCTCAGTGCACCAGCACTGCATATATTACGTTGAGAGATACACCGTTTCCATACTGTGGGTGTATTCTGCTCTTGGAAAAAGACCCATTTAGGGCAAAAAAAAAGGCACTTTATTGTGCTCTTTTCCAAAAGACCCATTTAGGGCAAAAAAAAAAAAAAATGCATTTTATTTTGCTCGTGCAAAAAGAGACCCATTTAGGGCAAAAAAAAAAAAAATTTGCACTTTAATGTACTCTCGCAAAAAGACCCATTTAGGGCCACAAAAAATATTTTGCAGTGTGTTATACATATGTGGAGGCGTGTGAAATAAACCATTTCTATATATTTGTCTTCTACTGTGCTATGCTAAAAAAACATTTTTTTTGAATAGCATTTTCTGCAGTTCTGCAGCTGTGCGATTCAGAGGTTACGTAATGTGGGTGTGTTGTGGTCTTCCAAAAAACGCCATTTAGGGCCACAAAAAATATTTTGCAGTGTGTTATACATATGTGGAGGTGTGTGAAATAAACAATTTCTATATTTTTCTTCTGCTGTGCTATACTAAAAATTTTTTTTTTTGAATAGCATTTTCTACAGTTCTGTAGCTGTGCGATTCAGCGGTTACATACTGTGGGTGTGTTCTGCTCTTCCAAAAACACCCATTTAGGGAAAGATCCTAAATTTGGAAAATATGAGGAGAAGGTCAAAGGGACGTGGTGGCCCCGGTCGTGGTGCTGCTGGTGGAGCTCCTGTTGCAGGGAGAGGACGTGGTGGATCTGTGCCAACTACACGCACAAGTGAAACACCTTCCTCAGGTGCGAGTAGGCGACCGAGCCTGCGGCGGTATTTTGTCACGCCTAATGAGGCTTTATGAATGTTTAGGCCAGGACAAGTACAGGCGATAGTAGATTGGGTTGCTGACAGTGCCTCGGGTTCCTTTACATTGTCTCCCACCCACTCTTCTGATGAAAGATCAGAGTTGGCACCTGAAACTCATGTCCATCAGTTTTTCACCTCACCCCCTTGCAAATCAGCCAAGCAGTCTGAGCCCCAAATCATGCAGCAGTCTCTTCTGCTTTTCGATGCCTCTGTTAGCAGGGTTTCCCAGGGCCATCCACCTGGCCCTGCCCCAGAAGTAGAAGAGATTGAGTGCACCGATGCCCAACCACTTATGTTTCATGATGAGTACATGGGAGGACCATCGCAGCACGTCTCGGATGATGACGAAACACAGGTGCCAACTGCTGCTGCTTTCGCAATTGTGCAGACAGACAAGGAGGGCAGGGGTGAAGACTGGGTGGAAGATGATGTGGAGGACGATAAGGTCCTCGACCCCACATGGAATCAACGTTATGCAGGTGACCAGTGTAGTTTGGAGGAAGAGGCGGTGGTCGCACAGAGCCACCAGCACAGCAGAAGAGGGAGCAGGGTGCAAAAGCGGAGCGTCCGTCCCCTAGACAGTACGTCTGCTACTGCCCAACGCAGCAAGGGACTGAGCACACCAAAGCCAGGTCCAAGGAGTTCCCTAGCGTGGCAGTTCTTCAGACAATGTGCTGATGACAAGACACAAGTGATTTGCACGCTGTGCAATCAGAGCCTGAAGCGAGGCATAAACGTTCTCAACCTGAGCACAACCTGCATGACCAGGCATCTAAGTGCAAAGCACGAACTGCAGTGGAGTAGACACCTCAAAAACCAAGAAAGGTCTCTGGCTCCTCCTGCTTCCTCTTCTGCTGCAGTCTCGGCCTCTTCATCCACCTCTGTAGTGACAGTGGCACCTGCCACCCCGCAAACAGAGGATCTTCCAGCAACACTACCACCTGGGTCACCAACCATCTCCACAATGTCCCATGGAAGCGTTCAGCTCTCTATCTCCCAAACATTGGAGCGGAAGAGGAAGTACCCCCCTAGCCACCCGCGATCCCTGGCCCTGAATGCCAGCATTTCAAAACTCCTGGCCTTTGAAATGCTGTCATTCCGTCTGGTGGAGACGCAGAGTTTTAAAAACCTGATGGCATTGGCTGTCCCACAGTACGTCGTGCCCAGCCGCCACTACTTTTCCAGGCGAGCCATCCCTTCCCTGCACAACCAAGTGGGGGACAAAATCAGGTGTGCACTGCGCAACGCCATCTGTGGCAAGGTCCACCTAACTACAGATGCGTGGACCAGTAAGCACGGTCAGGGACGTTATATCTCCCTAACAGCACACTGGGTAAATGCAGTGGCGGCTGGGCCTGAGGCAGATAGCAGTTTGGCGCATGTCCTTCCACCACCAAGGATTGCAGGGCGCTTCAGTTTGCCTCCTGTTGCTAACTCCTCCTACTCCGCTTCCTCATCCTCTACCGCCTCCTCATCCGGTCAGCGTAACACCTTCACCACCAACTTCAGCACAGCCAGGGGTAAACGACAGCAGGCAGTTTTAAAACTTTCCTGTTTGGAGGTAAAACCCCACACCGCGCAGGAGTTGTGGAGGGACATGGAACAACAAACCAATGAGTGGTTGCTGTCAGTGAGCCTCAAGCCCGGCCTGGTGGTGTGCGATAATGGGCGAAATCTTGTAGCAGCTCTGGGCCTAGCCGGTTTGACGCACATCCCTTGCCTGGCGCATGTGCTGAACTTGGTGGTCCAGAGGTTCCTTAAAAATTACCCCAATATGCCAGAGCTGCTGCAGAAAGTGCGGGCTGTCTGTGCGCACTTTCGGCGTTCTCACCCTGCTGCTGCTCGCCTGTCAGCGCTGCAGCGTAACTTCGGCCTTCCCGCTCACCGCCTCATATGTGACGTGCCCACGAGGTGGAACTCCACCTTGCACATGCTGGCCAGACTGTGCGAGCAGCAGCAGGCGATAGTGGAGTTTCAGCTGCAGCAATCACGCGTGAGTCGCTCTGCGGAACAGCACCACTTCACCACCAATAACTGGGCCTCCATGCGAGACCTGTGTGCCTTGTTGCGCTGTTTCGAGTACTCCACCAACATGGCCAGTGCCAATGACGCCGTTCTCAGCGTTACTATCTCAGTTCTATGCCTCCTTGAAAAAACGCTTCGGGCGATGATGGAAGAGGATGTGGCACAGGAGGATGAGGAGGAGGAGGAGGAAGCGGGATCATTTCAAAGGCTTTCAGGGCAGTCTTTCACAAGTGGCTCCGAGGGTGGGTTCCTGCACCAACAAACGCCAGGTACACAATTGTCCAGCAGAAAGGGCACAGTTCTGGAGGATGACGAGGTGGAGGAGGAGATGGAGGAGGAGGAGGAGGAAGAGGAGGAGCCATGTTCACAGCAGGGTGGCACCCAGACCATCTCGTGGCCATCACTGGTGCGTGGCTGGGGGGATACAGAGGACACAGACGATACACCTCCCACAGAGGACAGCTTTTCTTTGCCTCTGGGCAGCCTGGCACACATGAGCGATTACATGCTGCAGTGTTTCCGCAATGACCGCCGAGTTGCCCACATTTTAACTGGTGCTGATTACTGGGTGGCCAGCCTGCTGGATCCCCGTTACAAGGACAACGTACCGTCCTTAATTCCCTCACTGGAGAGGGATCGTAAGATGCGTGACTACAAGCGCATGCTGGTAGACGCGCTGCTGGTGGCATTCCCACCTGACAGCGGGCGTACGGTGGAAGCACAAGGCAAAGGCAGAGGAGGAAGAAGAGGTCGCCAACAAAGCCGGGGCACCAGCAGCACCTCAGAAGGCAGGGTTAGCATGGCCGAAATGTGGAAAAGCTTTGTCAGCACGCCACAACAACCAGCACCACCAGCTGAGATGGAACGTCTTAGCAGGAGGCAGCATTTCACCAACATGGTTGAGCAGTATGTGTCCACAGGCCTACACATACTGGATGACGGGTCTGCCCCCTTTAACTTCTGGGTCTCCAAATTGGGCACATGGCCTGAGCTTGCCCTTTATGCCTTGGAGGTGCTGGCCTGCCCTGCAGCCAGTGTATTATCTGAACGTGTGTTTAGCACGGCAGGGGGTGTTATCACAGACAAGCGCAGCCGCCTGTCAAGAGCCAATGTGGACAAGCTCACGTTCATTAAAATGAACCAGGCATGGATCCCACAGGACTTGTCCGTACCTTCTGCAGAATAGACATGTATACCGGTGTTGTGACAAAAACTGTCCGGCCATCGGATTGTGTCCGGCCCGTACTGCGAAGGCGCAGTGCTTGCGCAGTACAGAGGACAAGGAGATTCACAAAATCTCCGAAGATGAACGGCGCCTGCGCCGTGAGTGCAGGTTCAAGCCCCACCATCCAAGTGGACATACGGTAGCACATAGTAACAGGGCCCCTCAGGGCTCGCTTCGATCGCCACGCTTCGGGCACGGCCTCACTTGGCTCGGCTTGAACCACGGATGGTGTGGCCTTCACCTGAACTCACCACGCAGGCGCCGTTCATCTTGGGAGATTTTCGAAATCCCCTTGTCCTTCATACTGAGCAAGCGCAGTACAGGGTGGACACTATTCGACGGGGGACAGAATTCGACACATCACCGGCCTTACCCAGCCATTGTTGTATTTTTGAACCAGTGTTGGCTACCTCGTCCTCCTCCACTACCGCTTCCACCTACACAGCCACATCCACCGCCACCTCAACCTCCTACTCCATATGGACCTCGTCCTCCTAGGTCAAGATTATAATTTTTATTTTATTTTTTTGTAGCGCACAGATCCTTTCCCCCTTACCTGCCTTTATGTTGTTGGCTCCTCGCAGGAGGGAGAAAGGCACACCGCACTACCAGCCCGTACCCTCCTATATAAAGAGGTTGAGCGGTGTACTTGACGGGACGTGTCCACAGCCGGAGTCAAAACTCCTCCAGAGGATGATTCTCACCTCTACTGTAGGTAGAGGCAAGTCCTTTAATTCCCAGTAAAGTCAATGTCCACACCAGCTGAAACTACAACTCTTATTCTCTCATGGCAAAATAAACTCTACTCGGATAGAAAAGGTTAGAGCAAAGAAACAGGACAGCTTAAGGTGTGGAGGAGGTCCAGGCACAAACGTAGCACATTCACTTCACTGCTTAGGTTTCTCAAACAGTTTTAGGTGCACGGTCTCTGTCACAGACCTTGAGGTTGGTCTCTGCCACAGACCGAGTGTACAAGGCCCCTGCCACGGACCTGGAGAACTTTGGTCTCTGCCACAGACCAGGGTGTATAAGGCCCCTGCCACGGCCCGGGTGAAAAAGGCCTCTGATACAGTCAAGATGACCTTGAGCTTCTCCTTCTACGAACCTAGCCCATATCAAGGGGAAGACATCTCTCCAGGGAGTCAACAGACCCTTCCTTCACCGTGAATCCCGCATCGGTCCATCAGAATGATCCTCCCTTCCCTGGAACAAGGTCCCCTACACGAGGCGGCACCCTAAGACTCCTCGACCTTTAGCGGACTCCAGACGAAGGCTCTGGACTCCAGGGTTTACTCCCGCCCCTAGGCCTCCATGCCCAGGGCAGCAGGAACTCCAGGATAGTACCTCACCCCAGGCTAAAGATGCCCGAGATGGAACAGGAACACATGCACCCAGGCCGAAGGCACCTGGGCGTGGACCCCACTGGACATCAGCCCCAGGCCAAAGGTCTGCCCCTTTTATATGCTCTCCCGGCATGCACAGCAGGTTCACCACCCCGCTGTACTACTGCCAAGAGGGGACACAAAAGGCACAGCACTGTATCGGCGGTTCAACCCTAGCCTACCATGGCAGCGCCACCTGTAGGCCGCAGGGAACTGCACACCAATACTGTCCCCCGAGGACAAAATGGTCCATGAATCCTACAGAATTAGGGTGTTTGAGCCTATTTACCACTCAAACACTTCCCTTAAATTTAGCACCCCGCTACATTTTTATTTCAAAGTATTTTATTTTCCCACTAGCTTATCCATTAAATTGAATAATTTATTCCAGAAAGGGCGTATTCTGGGGAATTCCCACTAGGGATGAGCTTCGAGTTCGAGTCTAACTCATGTTCGACTCGAACATTGCCTGTTCGCCCGTTCGCCGAACAGCGAACAAATTGGGGTGTTCGCGGCAAATTCGAAAAATCTATGGGAGAAATCTAAAGTGCTAATTATAAAGGCTTATATGCAAGTTATTGTCCTAAAAAGTGTTTGGGGACCCGGGTCCTGCCCCAGGGGACATGTATCAATGCAAAAAGAAGTTTTAAAAACTGCAGTTTTTTCGGGAGCAGTGATTTTAATAATGCTTAAAATGAAAAAATAAAAGTGAAATATTCCTTTAAATTTCGTACCTGGGGGGTGTGTATATGCATGTGAAGTGGCGCATGTTTCCCGTGCTTAGAACTGTCCCTGCAAAAAATGTCATTTTTGAAAGAAAAAAATGCATTTAAAACTGACTCGTGGCTATTAATGAATTGTCGGCTCCCGGCAATACATACAAAAGTCATTGATAAAAAAAAAAAAAAAGCGTGGGGGTTCCCCAGAATTAAATTACCAGGCCTTTCAGATCTGGCATGGATTTTAAGGGGAACTCCACCCCAAATTTAAAAAAAAAATGGCGTGGAGTCCCCCTAAAAATCCATACCAGACCCCTTATCCGAGCACGCAACCTGGCCGGCCGCAGGGGAAAAGGGGGGGACGAGAGAGCGGCCCCCCCTCCCTCCTGAACCGTACCAAGCCACATGCCCTCAACATGGGGAGGATGTCCCCATGTTGATGGGGACAAGGGCTCATCCCCACAACCCTTGCCCGGTGGTTGTGGGGGTCTGCGGGCGGGGGGCTTATTGGAATCTGGAAGACCCCTTTAACAAAGGGGACCCCCAGATCCCGCCCCCCCCCCTATGTGAATTGGTAAGGGGTACATTGTACCCCTACCATTTCACGAAGAAAGCGTAAAAAAATGTTTAAAAAAACACACAAACACCTTGAAAAAGTCCTTTATTTAAAAAAAAAAAAAACATTCCAGCGGTGAAATCCAGTGTCCCGCGGCGATCCCGATGTCCAGCGCTGTCCTTCATTGGTTGTGCCTGAGCGGACCTGATGGGGAACTCCCTCTCAGTATTTTAAATGTATAGACCCGCCCCTTCTAAAGTTCCCCATCAGGTCCGCTCAGCGGACCAGATGCGGAACATGAGAAGGGGCGGGTCTATACATGTATTACCAAAGTGAGAGCAGTTCCCCATCAGGTCCGCCCCCTCGGTATGTCGGACCCGCCTACGTCATTGGCTTGAGCGGGGAACTTCCTTCACTGTGTAATTTAAATTTACATAGTGAAGGAAGTTCCCCGCTCAAGCCAATGACGTAGGCGGGTCCGACATACCGAGGGGGCGGACCTGATGGGGAACTGCTCTCACTTTGGTAATACATGTATAGACCCGCCCCTTCTCATGTTCCGCATCTGGTCCGCTGAGCGGACCTGATGGGGAACTTTAGAAGGGGCGGGTCTATACATTTAAAATACTGAGAGGGAGTTCCCCATCAGGTCCGCTCAGGCACAACCAACGAAGGACAGCGCTGGACATCGGGATCGCCGCGGGACACTGGATTTCACCGCTGGAATGTTTTTTTTTTTATTTTTATTTTTTAAAATAAAGGACTTTTTCAATGTGTTTGTGTGTTTTTTTAAAAAAAAATGTACGCTTTCTTCGTGAAATGGTAGGGGTACAATGTACCCCTTACCAATTCACATAGGGGGGGGCCGGGATCTGGGGGTCCCCTTTGTTAAAGGGGTCTTCCAGATTCCGATAAGCCCCCCGCCCGCAGACCCCCACAACCACCGGGCAAGGGTTGTGGGGATGAGGCTCTTGTCCCCATCAACATGGGGACATCCTCCCCATGTTGAGGGCATGTGGCTTGGTACGGTTCAGGAGGGAGGGGGGCCGCTCTCTCGTCCCCCCCTTTTCCCCTGCGGCCGGCCAGGTTGCGTGCTCGGATAAGGGGTCTGGTATGGATTTTTAGGGGGACTCCACGCCATTTTTTTTTTAAATTTGGGGTGGAGTTCCCCTTAAAATCCATGCCAGATCTGAAGGGCCTGGAATGGATATTTGGGGGAACCCCACATCAATTTTTTTTTTAATTTGCGGCGGGGTTCCCCTTAATATCCATTCCAGACCTGAAGGGCCTGGTAATTGAATTCTGGGGAACCCCCACGCTTTTTTTTTTATTTTTTATCAATGACTTTTGTATGTATTGCCGGGAGCCGACAATTCATTAATAGCCGCGAGTCAGTTTTAAATGCATTTTTTTCTTTCAAAAATGACATTTTTTGCAGGGACAGTTCTAAGCACGGGAAACAAGCGCCACTTTACATGCATATCATACACCCCCCCCCCCCCCCCCCCAGGTACGAAATTTAAAGGAATATTTCACTTTTATTGTTTCATTTTAAGCATTATTAAAATCACTGCTCCCGAAAAAACGGCCGTTTTTAAAAATTCTTTTTGCATTGATACATGTCCCCTGGGGCAGGACCCGGGTCCCCAAACACTTTTTAGGACAATAACTTGCATATTAGCCTTTATAATTAACACTTTAGATTTCGAACGTTCGAGTCCATTGTATTTAATAGGGTTCTAAAGTTTACACAAACATTTTGTCTGTTCGCAGGTTCTGGTGCGAACCGAACAGGGGGGTGTTCGGCTCATCCCTGATTCCCACCATATGTGTGGCATCGTGCCGTTGAGTTTCTGAGGTTCTTAATGACTTCCTGTACCTCTTCTGCTGAAAAGGGGGCCTCCAGCATATTTTTTTATTTTTTTATGTTTTTATTTTTTTATGTTATTTTAACTTATTTCCCTATCCACATTTGTTTGCAGAGCACTTGCCATGCTCTTAACAACATTTTTCTGCCATTTGCAGCCCTCTAGCCCTTTCCATTACTTTTTTAGAGCCTTTTTAGTCCTTAGAAGTCCGGGTCCCCATTGACTTCAATGGGGTTCGGGTTCGTGGGTAAAGTTCGGTCCCGAACCCGAACTTTTTTCCGAAGTTCGGCCGAACCCGTCGAACCCGAACATCCAGGTGTCCGCTCAACTCTAATGAGGACACAAGGATGGAAGTACCATGTCTTCGTTGAGATGAAAAGCCGAAACGACCTTCGGAAGAAAGGAAGGCTGCAGCCGCAGCACCACCTTATCCTTGTGGAAAACCAAATAGGGAGCCTTGCAGGACAAGGCTGCAAGCTCAGAGACTCGTCTAACTGACGTAACAGCCACCAAAAAGATCACTTTCTGAGAAAGTGTCAACAGCGGAATATCTCTAATATTCTCAAACGGTGCCTTCTGAAGCACCGAGAGGACCACGTTCAAGTCCCATGGAGGTAACGGCGGACGGACTGGAGGGGCCACATGTCGAACCACCTGCACAAATGTACTCACGAGAGAGTGAGCCGCCAGGGGTCGCTGAAAAAAGACAGCCAGGGCAGATATCTGTCCCTTAATCGTACTTAGGGCAAGCCCTTTGGTCCACCCCATGCTGTAAAAACAGCAGGATTCTGGAAACCAAATAGGTACGCGGATGCCATCTCATTTCCTCACACATGGAGATGTAGGCCTTCCAAGTGCGGTGATAAACCTTCCTAGAGGACAGTTTTCGAGCACTTCTCATAGTAGAGATCACTGAATCTGACAGGCCCCGGTCTCTCAGTACCTGGTTCTCAACAGCCATGCCGTTAAAGCCAATGACTGTAAAGCAGGATGGAGTATGGGACCTTGCGATAGCAGGTCCTTCCGTAGTGGTAGGCGCCAGGAGACGTCTGCTACCAGACGTACTAGATCAGCGTACCAAGGACGCTGAGGCCAATCTGGAGCGATTAGAATCATTGGAATTCCCTCTGCCTCCACTCTGCGGAGCAGAAGAGGAAGAAGCCTTAAGGGAGGGAAGGCATAGATTAGCCAATACTGACCCCACGATGCCACCAACGCGTCCGTTGCGTCTGCCCATGGGTCTCTTGACCGGGCCACAAACCTCAATACCTTCCGATTGAGTCGGGAAGCCAGAAGATCTACGTCTGGTGTGCCCCATCTTTGGCAGAGGAGTTGGAGCACCTCCGGGTGTAAGGACCATTCTCCCCGGTCCAGCATCTGGCGGCTCAGGTAGTCCGCCTGCCAGTTTTCCACACCCGGAATGTACCCGGCCGACAGTGCCGGTACGCTCCTCTCTGCCCACTTCAGGATGCAAGCGACCTCCGAAGCTGCAGCTGAGCTTCTTGTTCCTCCTTGATGATTGACATATGCCACTGCTGTGGCGTTGTCTGACTGGATCCTGACTGGACGCCCTTGCAGCCTCTGAGACCATTTGAAGAGGCACAGCCTGATCGCCCGGATTTCCAGGACATTGATCGGCAGGAGAGCTTCCTCTGGGGTCCAGCGACCTTGCGCCGACTGAACACCCCAGACTCCCCCCCAACCTGTAAGGCTGGCGTCCATCATGATCACTATCCAGTAAACCGGAAGAAATGACTTCCCGGCCATTAGAGCCGGTGCTGTCAGCCACCATACCAGGGATCTCCTGACTAGGTGGCTCACTCGGATTTGATAATCCAGAGATGAAGGGCATCTGTTCCATCTGGACAGAACTTCCTTCTGTAACACTCGAGTGTGGTATTGAGCATATGGGACCGCCTCGAAGGAGGCTACCATGAGGCCCAACACTCGCATGCCAAAACGGAGTGACGACCAATTCCTGGAAGTCAGCTGCCGTACTGCAGCCCCGAAAGGTCTGCAACTTCTCCACAGGGAGGAATACCTTTGCCTCTGAGGAATCCAGAATCAACCCCAGGTACACTAGGCGTTGAGTGGGCACCATACTGACCTTTGCGTGTTTAGTATCCAACCACAGTCTCGAAGAGTCTGACAGGTAATGGACACGCTTACCTCTAAATTCTGAGCTTGAAGGCGCCTTTAGTAGAAGGTCGTCCAAGTAGCCCATGATAGCGATACCCCGCTGTCTTAGAAGTGCCAGAACCAGAGTGAGCACCTTGGTGAACATCCTGGGTGCTGAGGCAAGGCCAAACGGGAGGGCCACAAACTGGTAGTGGTTCTTCCCGACAGCAAATCACAGAGACTCCTGGTGTCTGGAGTATATGGGGACATGCAGGTATGCGTCCTTGATGTCCAAGGAGGCCAGAAAGTCCCCCAGATGGAGAGCCGTGACTACAGATCGAACCGACTCCATCCAAAATCTTTGTACCTTCACAAAGCAATTGAGGGCTCGGAGATCCAAGATTGGATGAACCCCATCCTTCTTCGGCACAATGAACAGATTTGAGTAAAAACCCTGACCCTGTTCCTGTTCTGGAACTGGAATAACTACCTTGCGTTCCAGTAGACCCTGGACCGCCCCATACAGGGCCTCCCGACGGGTCGGTAGTAGCTGGAGATTGGAGGTGATGAACCTGTCCGGTGGACAAGAGAGAAATTCTATCTTGTAGCCTGAGGAGATTACTTTGCAAACCCATCTGTCGGAGACTAGAGCTGTCCACTAAATCGCAAATTTGCGAAGACGTCCCCCCACCCGAGAGATGGGTGGGGGCGGACCTTCATGCGGACGCAGATTTGTCCGCAGGCTTGTTGGGTATGCGGGATCAAGGACGCCTTTGTCCTTGGGCAGGCGCTTTATCGGCCTGGGGTCTTTTATCTGTCGCCCTAGGGGGACGGAAAAAAACGCTTGCGTGCAGTAAAGGAGGGCCCTTGCCCTTGGCGTGGCCCCTTACCCTTGCTAATTTGGGGAAGCAAAGTGCTTTTACCTCCTGTGGCATCCTTGATGATGTCATCCAGAGAAGCCCCAAAAAGTCTGTCGCCCTTAAAAGGCAGATCCAACAGCCTTTTAGCCAGATCAGGCGGCATATTGCTACTGCATAAACCAAAGCTTTAGACAGCAGGGGAATAGTATCTATGTCTGACTCGCAGACAAACCTAAGGCCCTGGACCAACTGGTCGGCCAATGTTATCTCATCAGGAGGAGCATCTCGCTACTTAACCCCTGGAGTAGCAATCTTGCCCATTCAGTAAGTGTGTGAGACACTAGGGCCCCCGCTAAATGCCGGGCGTACTGCCGAGCCTACCACTGAGTATAGGTAGCAAGCGAGTGCTTCAGGATTCTTATCCACAGGGTCCTTGAAAACAGGAGCCCCTTCTACAGGAATTGTGGTGGCTCTATTAAGTCTGGACACCGGAGGGTCCACTATAGGGGGAGAGGTCCATTTCTTCAGAAAACTCTCCTCAAAGGGGTACCGTACCGCAAACCTCTTTGGGGCTGTAAAGACCCTCAGTGGGTTCTCCCATTCCTTGTATAAGAGTTTATCAAAAGACACACAAGGGAACACCTTAGCAGTGCGGGCAGGTCTATGAAACCCAAGTGGACCGGAGTCTCTGCTGCTTCTGCAGCATTTTCCAACTTTAGCGTATCCCGCACTGCAGTAATAAGGTCAGATACCAATGCCGTCTCGCGTACTGACCTGGACTTGGAGACATCCTCACTGTCCGGTCACGGTCTGCAGTCTCTGATGCGTCAGAATCTGGGCCCTGAGCCGTAGCTGGACCTGGTTCTGCATCAGAATTATCCCCAGAAGCTTGCAGGGGACGGGGCGTTTACTACCCCCTGTATTCCCGTGTGCTGCTTCCACCCTGGCCGCAAACGCCTCTAGGATTGCCGTCATAGCGTTCATAGACACCTCAGGGGCACCAGTTGCTAAATCTGGTATTTCAGGGGAGAAGACATCTGGCTCAGATGCCATGCTGACCACACGCTGACACCCACAGGGCTCCAGGCTAGATATCAATAGGCCACCCTCCTGCACTGCAGAGATGCTGGGTTACCCAGAGGACTCACCACCCTGGACCGTTACTGCTATGCTGCCGTGTGCTGCGCCTGTGATGCTGTCCTTCTGCTGCTGTGTCAGTCTGCTTCTTTTATCAGCACTTCCTGTGTGAATTTTCGCGCCAGTGTAATGCACCCTAGAGGCCGGAGGCTCTCGCAAAATGGTTGCCAAAAACGTCTGTATGGATAGAGGTCAAGCAGCTGTAGCCCACAAAAAGATGGCCGCCGAACGACAATATATATATACAGGGTGGACAAACATGGCCGCCGATCAGCTGATAGGGGCCAGTGGGTGTGGCCGAACCACAGGAAGATGGCCGCCGGGCAGTCACAAGAGGCCGAACTCGGCATGGACCACCCCAAAATGGCCGCCGACAGCATGGAGGAGGAAGCACATACAGGTAAGCAGAAATGATATTTCTTTTAAATGTTAGTTACAGCCAGCCCCGCTCCAGTGGAACCCCTTAGGTGACCCCCAGCACCCAGCAACCTTTAGCTAGAAGCCCAGGGAGGAGGGAAAGGCAGGGAGAGAGGGAAGAAAGGGGCCACAACCACTTACTTGATCTCTCCAGGAATGTCCAGCTAAAATCACCCAGCCGAGGCAGGGGAGTTTTACTTACCTATCCTGCATGTATTATGCTGGAAGACATTCCAAACAGATCATCGTCCGCGCACGGAAGGTGACTGTTGGCCAGGCATGCTGTGATTGGACCCAAAAGGGACGATCATATGTATGCCCTGGAGCGCTCACCGGACAGGCTACTGCGACTCGGCCGTAAGGTCAGCCGAAGCTGAGCGATCCGATGCAAGCCTTGGAGCGTAAGCTCACCGGCCAGGCTGCTGCGACTCGGCCGTAAGGTCAGCCGAAGCTGAGCGGTCCGATGCAGGCCCTGGAGCGTAGGCTCACCGGCCACCCGTGGAGCGACGGGCATGTCGTGGAAAACCCAGCACGTAGCTAGGGTCGGCACACGCTCGATGGCCGAAACTGGGGAGAATACAAGGATCGAGGATCCAGCCTGTCACCCAGTCGGCAGTTGATCGAAGATCGCAGGAAACAACAAATGTAGCAAAAAAATATATATTTTTACCCCCCCGGACCACTGGGCCCGAAGGGAGCCATGTCCTACTCCTTGCTAGACAGAAAAAAACTGATCTGCGAGATGCAGACTGAGAGGTTATACCAGAGGGTCCGCCCCCTGGGCGGTACTGTAGAAGGTGTGATGCAACACTTTTTACAAGTTTTTCTGCCTAGTCACTCCTAATTAACGGATAATACCCACTTTGTCAATAGAGAAGCTGTGTCAGTCCATGGACGAAAGAGTAATGACATTTTTTTTTTCAACAAGAAAAACGACCGTGTGTGGTCTTTTTGTCATTTTTCCCGACGTGAAAAACAGCATTAAAAACGACGAGAAAAATTAGAACATGCTCTAATTTTTCTTGTCGTTTTTCCCGTCATTTTTTTCCGCGGCAGTTTTCCCATAGGGAAACACTGCCACTGAGCCTACACACGGTCGTTTTTCTCGACAAGAGAAAAAATGACGGGAAAAACGACCGTGTGTGGGGGAACAAGCCGTTCCCTCGTTTTTCATGTCATGATTCACAGCGTTTTTTAACCGCCATGAATCACGATCGTGTGTGCGTGGCATTACAGCAGAGTAGAACCTTTTGCATCATGCTTTGTCATGAACCCCGAGCTTCTTGATTTACTAAAGGTAAATAGACTGTTCATTTTGCAAGAGAATTTTCTCTTAGCTTTGTGAATGAGGTGAAGCTCTGCTGACTATCGTGCAAGCAAAAATATTTTTTTCTTTTTTTCCTTGCACATGACTGGATATATTTTGCAAAGTGGATTTTCACCAGATTCACTAAGCTAAGTAAACATTCCCTTGCAAAGTGAACAGCCTAAATGCCTTTAGTAAATTAACCCCTATGTGTCCTTGGTCACTCCAGTGACCATTCATTTATAGCAGGCTGTGATTGGCACCTATCAGGCCACTGATAATAGTCAAAATGTGGTCTGCCCACACTGATCTCCCCTAACTTCCATTTATACTGGTGATGAGACCAGAGTTTTGTCTTCATGCTGGCCTCATCAGAGGCTTTCTTCTTAGACTCCATTCACACAGGGGCAACTCGACTTCCAGCACGACTTTGGGAGGCAACTTGAACTTGACTTGAGTATGAATCACAGCGTGACATGAGGCAACTTACAAGGCAACTTCAAGTTGCCTCCAGGACAGGAGGCTTTCCAGTGGCCAATCAAACAAGAATCAGCTCTGTGGGAGGGAGGGGGAGGGAGGGGTTTGCCTGAGAAATGTATGTTCTCTTCCTGTATTGTTGCTTCTGTTAAGACAGTGATCTGACTTCTGAGGTGACTTACATTGAAATCAATGGGTACAAGTTGCCTACAAGTCGCCTACAAGTCAGATTGAAGTAGTACAGGAACCTTTTTTTAAGTCGGAGCGACTGCAGTAGTGTGCATTAAGACAGCTCCATTCACTTACATTGGTTTTCTCATGCAGCGCGACTTGAGGCGACTAAGGGCGACTTGGGGCGACTTGAAGGCGGATCCAAAGTCATCCCTGTGTGAATGGGCTCTTAGGATGCCTGATGGGGAGAATGGTGAGCATTGCTCTCATGATCACCATTTGTTTCCAGTTACTAATTAAACCTGTAAGAATTCAGTTGTGAGCAATCACCAAAAAGATACATTGTTTCTAAAAATCCCTGCACCCAGAACTACTGATATTCCCCACTTCTCCTGCCTCTGGTTTAGTCAGTAAAACTACAGTAAAATTAAAGATATATCTTTTAGATTTAACAGGAATTTTGGAAGTTATGTTGTGCTTGTGTGTGTTAGTAATGATTTTAGTGTTTTTTTAATCAAATTTTTTTGGGGATTAACTCCTACATAGTTACTGTACATACCAACACACACAAATAGAAAACCTAAATATACACTATCCAATACCCACAGTTGATCCAGAGGAGGGCAAAAAAAAACAATAAGAGCATGATCCAATTTGGGGGGGGGGGGGTGAATTCCTTTCTCATCCCCCAATAGGCAATCAGATTTTCCCTGGATCAACTTTACCTATAAATATTAGTATCCAGTTATCAGCCCTCAAAAATTCCACTCGCCTGCTCGCATTTTGCGAGTGGATTTTGAGGGCTGGCGAGTGTGGCCTGCCTGGAAGCAGGGGGGCGAGCACCGCCGGCAGCCTAGGTTTTATGGGAGTGATCGTAGGGGAAGAGAGAGGAGAGGAGAGCCGCCGTCGCCTGGATGATCAGAGCGCGGGGAACATAACAGCTTTCATTTCAATAGCTTTGTGTTTTGGCACGGATAAAGTTGTTGTTAATATTTTTTTTTTTTTCACCAATCAAAATATTTTATTGGTAGAGAAATGTTGTTTACATTGGCAAAGTAATAAATTTTTAATAACAAATGCTCAGATAACATTATAACACAATACAATAAGCATTACCATGTTATAATTATATAAAACTTGTATATAGTCAAATTGTAGCATAGGGAAATATAGAAAAGATGGGGGGAACAGATAAAGGGGGGGGGGATTTCAAGGTAAGAAGAAGAGGTAGAAGGGAAGAGGGGTAGGTGAGTGCTAGTGGTAAAACCTATGTAGAAATATTTCAAAATTGAGAATTGTTGAAAAACAAATCTAAAGTTCTGCAGTAAGATCATAAGGAGGGAGTTGTTGAATGTGTATTGTGACAGCAGGAAGGTAAA
Organism: Rana muscosa; assembly: GCA_029206835.1. Lineage (NCBI taxonomy): Eukaryota > Metazoa > Chordata > Amphibia > Anura > Ranidae > Rana > Rana muscosa. Next base: position 1,225,875,404 of record CM055122.1, on the reverse strand, counting down.
GTCACCTGGTTGCATCCAGGGGGGTAGATATATTTCTCCCAGATTCAGGCTTTATGCCGACTTATACAACTAGGGAGTTGATGAAGCCCAGCTGAGGCTAGTGGGCTCATGGATGACTCATACCTCTAGGGAGAGGGCTGGGCGTCGTGCAGGCAGGGAGTTGATGAGACCAGCTGAAGCCTGTCAGTTCGTTTAAGGCCTCTATAAAAACTCCCAGCTTCATTAGATGTTAGCTCATGCCTGGACCCAGACCTGTGTGGACTGTCTAGGGAGAGTGAACCCCTGTGCGGTGAGGCAAAGCCTGTGTGGCTATTTGTTTGGACTTTTACTAAACCAGGGACTTAGGGACTAGGACAGCACCAGGCTGATCCCAGTTGTTAGTTTAGGAAACCTGCATGTTTAGTCAGAGGTCAAACTGACCAGGATTTATTTTGTTTATGTTTCTTTTTGGCTTTGCTGTGTTTTTGTCACTGTACATAGAGAAATAAACCGCACCTTTTGATTTTGAAAACCACAACCTCCATCTGCTGGCCCTGTTTTTGTGTGGGGAGCCCAACCAGGGGGTCACACACACCCGCTACCGAGTTAACCCCCTCACAGTTGGTGGAGAACCAGTGGCAGTTTTTTTAAGCCAGCATGGAGGAGATACTGAAACAGCTGGCTCTAGCAAATGCCAATCAACAGCAGACAAATGCAGGTTTGCAAAGGAGCCTTGCAGCCCAGCAGCAAGCTCATCAACAAGCCCAGCAGCAATCTGAGGCCCGCTTCATAGACCTGTTACAGAAGCAAGAGCAGAGACTACAACAAATGGAAGCAGTAATGCAGCAACGTCCGCAGACCAGTGAGGAAAGCCGTCCCACTAATACCGCGTCCTATGGGGTGAGTCGTTTATTGACAAAAATGACTGGAGAGGATGATCCAGAGGTATTTTTGACCACATTTGAAAGGACTGCTGAAAGAGAAAAGTGGCCTGAGGAGCAGTGGGCTGGACTGGTGGCTCCTCTGTTAACTGGTGAATCGCAGAAGGCTTACTATGACCTAGAGCCTGACCAAGCAAAAGACTATGTGATGCTAAAAGCTGAAATATTGGCAAGGCTGGGTGTCACCCTGGCTGTCCGGGCTCAGCGTGTGCATAACTGGACTTTCCAGCTTGGAAAACCCCCCAGGTCTCAAATGTATGATCTCATTCACCTGAGCAGGAAGTGGCTACAGCCAGAGACTTTGTCCGCACCAGAGATTGTGGAACGTGTTGTAATGGATCGGTTTTTGAGAGCTCTTCCTACTGCCATCCAAAAGTGGGTAAGCCATGGAGACCCAGAGACGGCCGGTGGTCTTGTGGATCGTGTAGAGAAATACTTGGCTACAGAGAACCTGACGGCCTCTTCCAGAGACTCTCGGACTTTCCACCCTAAGACCAGACCATCCCCAGGGGCGGATAAGAGGATTCCAAGGGGTGAGGGTGGAGAGAGTGAGAGGGTGGGAGCTCTACCCAAAGTTTGGCGAGAACAGCCTGGGAAGTCAGGGGCTCAAGAGGCAGCCAAATGGATTGTTTGCTACCGCTGCCGGCAAGCGGGACATATTGCAGCAAATTGCCCGGTTGTGGAGGAACCCATGCAATGTGACTTTCTGATGGACAGACGTCAGTCGCTGTGTGCGACAGTCGCATGCACTGCCATTCGGGGAACTGAGAAACATTTATGCAAAATGTGTATTAATGGTAGAAATGTTGTGGTATTACTGGATTCAGGTAGCCTTGTGACCCTGATAAAGGCTGAATTAGTTAAAACAGAGGTCTCTGGGAATAGCAAGGTAGCTGTTATTTGTGTGCATGGGGACACCCGAGAGTATCCAGTGACTACAGTGTGTTTCGAGACCCCCAAAGGTACCCTCTCTCATCCAGTGGGGTTAGTATCTCAATTACCGCATGATGCCATTGTGGGAAGGGATTTTCCGAAGTTCTGGGAACTGTGGGATGATCCTGAGACCCCCACTGGTGCCCCTATGTACCAGGAATGTGATAGCCAGAACTCCTCTGAGAGTGGTGAGGACTCTCCAGAATTTCCCTTGTCAGTATTGGCAGGGGAGACTCAAGAAACTGGAGAGGAGCCCACCTCCTCAGACGAAAACCTACCGTCTGTGGAGTTTTCTGATCTGGAGGTTCACAGGGAAAATTTTGCCACAGAACAGTTAAAAGACCCCGCCCTAATAAAGGCACGGGAAAACGTAGTGGAAATAGATGGCGAGTTAGTGAACCCAGATAATACCTGCACTTACCCATACTTCAGCGTAGAGAAGGACCTACTGTATCGGGTGGCAAAAAGGGCAGAAGAAACCGTTGAGCAGCTTGTGGTGCCCAAACCTTACAGGAAGTTGGTGTTGGAGTTGGCCCATGGGCACATTCTTGGAGGTCATCTGGGGACAGAGAAAACCCGAGAGAGGGTATTACAGAGATTCTATTGGCCTGGGGTGATGAAGGACATAGAAAATTATTGTTCCTCCTGCCCTGTGTGTCAGAGGTCGGCCCCGATGCCACATTTCCGTAGCCCGCTGGTCCCTCTACCCATCATTGAGGTCCCGTTTGAGAGAATCGCAATGGATTTGGTAGGTCCTATAATCAAGTCCGCTAGGGGGCACCAGTACATATTGGTTATAATGGACTATGCCACCCGTTATCCAGAAGCGATCCCTCTCAGAAATACCTCGGCCAAAACCATAGCCAAAGAGCTATCTCTTGTTTTTAGCCGGGTGGGTATTTGTAAAGAACTGCTTACGGACCAAGGTACACCCTTTATGTCCCGGGTTATGAAAGAGCTGTGTAAATTGTTCAAAGTGACGCAATTGCGTACATCTGTGTATCACCCCCAAACCGATGGGCTGGTTGAAAGATTCAACAAAACCCTAAAACAAATGTTGAAGAAAGTGGTGGATAGAGATGGAAAGGATTGGGACTGTCTACTTCCTTATTTGATGTTTGCTATTAGGGAGGTGCCCCAATCCTCTACGGGATTCTCCCCCTTTGAGTTACTGTATGGGAGACACCCAAGAGGGCTGTTGGATATTGCCAAGGAAACTTGGGAAAGTGAGAGTTCTCCCCACAGGAGTGTGATTGAGCATGTCGCCCTGATGCAAGATCGAATTGCACAGGTAATGCCCATCGTGAAGGAACATTTGGCCCAAGCGCAGTTGGCACAGCAGAGAGTGTACAACCGTGGAGCAAAGACCCGTACCTTTTCCCCGGGGGATAGGATATTGGTACTTGTCCCTACGGTTGAAAGTAAATTCCTTGCCAAATGGCAAGGCCCCTACGAGATAATGGAAAAAGTGAGCGAAGTGAATTACAAGGTCAGACAACCAGGAAGGCGAAAGCCCGAACAGATATATCACGTTAATCTGTTGAAAGCCTGGAGGGATAGAGAGTCCCTAGTCGCAGAAACTTGGTCACCAGCTCAAACTGGTTGCGTGATTCCGGAGGTTGGAATAGCAGCCACCTTGTCACAACCCCAACAACAGGAGGTTAAGGAGTTTGTGCTTCGCAACAAGGAGGTGTTCTCTGAGCTGCCGGGACAAACATCTGGGGTAGAGCATGATATTATTACCCCGCCCGGTGAAAGGGTGAAGTTAAAACCCTATCGGATCCCAGAGGCCCGACGGGAGGCAATACGGGAGGAAGTACAGAAAATGCTGAACTTAGGGGTGATAGAGGAGTCCCAAAGTGATTGGTCTAGTCCCATTGTGTTGGTGCCTAAACCGGATGGGAGCTGGCGATTTTGTAACGATTTTCGTCAGTTGAACAAAGTTACAAAATTTGACACCTACCCCATGCCACGTATAGATGAGTTGATCGACCGGCTGGGAACAGCCCGATACATGACGACTCTTGACCTCACAAAAGGGTATTGGCAAATTCCCCTGGCCAAGTCGGCCAAAGAGAAAACCGCATTTGTAACCCCAGACGGGGCGTTCCAATATAAGAGAATGCCGTTCGGGTTACAGAATGCGCCGGCCACATTCCAGCGGAAAATGGACCAGATACTGAGGCCCCATCGGAAGTATGCTGCGGCTTACCTGGATGACGTAATTGTCCATAGCACAGATTGGGCCTCACATCTGCCAAAAGTGCAAGCAGTCCTAGACTCTATCCGGGAAGCGGGGTTTACGGCTAACCCCAAGAAGTGTACCATTGGGCAGGAGGAGGCCAAATATCTTGGGTACACCATTGGCAGGGGAGTGATAAAACCCCAACTCAACAAAGTCGAGGCCATCCAGAGTTGGCCACGTCCCAACAGCAAGAAGCAGGTACGGGCCTTTCTGGGAATCGCGGGTTATTATCGGCGCTTCATTCCCCACTTTGCTTCTAAGGCTGTGCCCCTAACCAACCTGACGAAAGGGAAAGGGTCGGTCATGATTAAATGGACCCCCGAGGCTGAGGCAGCATTCCAATTCTTGAAACAAGCCTTATGTAGCCAGCCAGTGTTGTACTCACCCGACTTCTCTAAAGACTTTGTCGTACAAAGTGATGCGTCAGATGTGGGGTTAGGAGCAGTATTGTCCCAGGTCTGGAACGGGGAAGAGCACCCAGTCATTTACCTCAGCAGGAAGTTGAAGTCCCATGAGGTAAATTACGCCACGGTTGAAAAGGAGTGTTTAGCGGTGAAGTGGGCTCTAGATTCCCTTCGGTACTATCTGCTAGGTAGGCACTTTGACATGGTTACGGATCAGGCTCCGTTAAAGTGGATGGCTCAAAACAAGGAGACAAATAGAAGAGTGAATAGGTGGTTCCTGGCCCTACAGGAATTCAACTTCACAGTAAAGCATCGCCCTGGCGTTCAAATGGGGAATGTGGATGCTTTGTCTCGAGTACATGAATGCCTGATTGCTGGTGTTCCAACCCCAAGGTTAAAACAAGAGGGGGGGGTATGTGACAGCAGGAAGGTAAAGTCACCTGGTTGCATCCAGGGGGGTAGATATATTTCTCCCAGATTCAGGCTTTATGCCGACTTATACAACTAGGGAGTTGATGAAGCCCAGCTGAGGCTAGTGGGCTCATGGATGACTCATACCTCTAGGGAGAGGGCTGGGCGTCGTGCAGGCAGGGAGTTGATGAGACCAGCTGAAGCCTGTCAGTTCGTTTAAGGCCTCTATAAAAACTCCCAGCTTCATTAGATGTTAGCTCATGCCTGGACCCAGACCTGTGTGGACTGTCTAGGGAGAGTGAACCCCTGTGCGGTGAGGCAAAGCCTGTGTGGCTATTTGTTTGGACTTTTACTAAACCAGGGACTTAGGGACTAGGACAGCACCAGGCTGATCCCAGTTGTTAGTTTAGGAAACCTGCATGTTTAGTCAGAGGTCAAACTGACCAGGATTTATTTTGTTTATGTTTCTTTTTGGCTTTGCTGTGTTTTTGTCACTGTACATAGAGAAATAAACCGCACCTTTTGATTTTGAAAACCACAACCTCCGTCTGCTGGCCCTGTTTTTGTGTGGGGAGCCCAACCAGGGGGTCACACACACCCGCTACCGAGTTAACCCCCTCACAGTATGTATATATCCAAATAGTAATGGGATTCAACAGACCATATAGCGTGCATTAGGGTTCACCGGAGGTGAGAGTTAGATAATCATTTGAATATTTAAATATAATCCAGGGTTGCCACATTTTGTTAAATTTGTCACTATTTTCTTTCTTCATTGCAGCGATTTCTTCCATCCTATATATATACTGGACCCTGTCCAGCCAATCCTTGACCGTCGGGACATAAGTGGTTTTCCAATGTAATGGAATGATCGTTTTTGCAGCTGTTAGGAGATGTCTGGTTAAGGACTTTTTGCATGTACTGAGCGGAAAAGAATTTATATTCAACAGACATGCAGCCGCATTTAAGTTTATCTTAATTTCCATTATATGTCTAATCCATTTAGATATTTGGACCCAGAAGTCAAGGATTTAGAGGACAGTCCCACCAGATGTGCAGAAAGTAACCAGTGGCTGTATTACATCGCCAGCAGGAGTCAGAACCTGAGGGGGACCAAGTCTTAGCCTTTTGTGGAGTGATGTACCACTGTGTTAAAATTTTATATGAAATCTCTTGGTATCTTGTGCTCAGTGAGCATTTATGAGCAAATATACATGCTCTTTCCCACTGGGCTTCACTAAAATTGGTCTCAAGATCTTTCTCCTACTTTTTTTGTGTTTGTTATTCTCAACATGCAAGGATTGATGTAGCCAGAAGTATGCGATGGAAGTTGATTTTAGGACCTGTTCTCTGTTGTAACATATGTTTTCTTAAGGGGTTCTAGTTTGGAGATATGAGGTTTTGTGTTTACTTTTAGTTAGGAAGTCTTTTACCTGCATGTGAAACCAGGGGCATGGGAATGAGTCCTTGTATTCTGATTTGAGTGTATCTAGTGTTTTGACTTTGCCTCCAGAGAGGCAGTGGCTAACTAGAAATTTGGAGGGGTAATCTGGGGTTGGTAGAGTTCTTTGGTTTAGGCCTGGAAGAAAATCAGGGTTGTTAGCGATTGGGGTCAGTGGGCCTGGAATCGTTGCGAGTTTGTATCGAGTGACTATTCTGTGCCAAACCTTTAGCGTGGTCGCTACCAAAGGATGTGCTGTACTTCTAATGGATTTTGAATGTGTAGTCCACGGGTAGTATAAAAGTTGTTGTTCGCTGTGGTTTTGTTCAAGTTTCACCCAATCTTTATTTTTGTCGTGACAATGCCAATCAATTATTCTTGTAATATGAGTGGCGAAGTAATACTTCTTGAAGTCAAGAAGACTTATACCACCTTTGTTTTTGGGGAGAGTTAGAAGATGGAAGTTCAACCTAGGTTTTTTCCTTGCCCATAAAAATTCCCTTTGTATTTTTTTGTAATTTGGTAAAAAAGGCATTGGGTATTGGGATTGGCAGGGCATTAAAAAAGTACAGTAACCTTGGTAGTATTGTCATTTTTAGGATTGAGGCCCTCCCAAACCAAGAGAAGAGCTTGGGAGTGCATTTTTGTAGGTCTTTGGATATGGATTGTAGTAGGGGAGTAAAATTGGCCGGGAACAGCAACTCAATAGTTGGGGTAAACTTTATTCCTAAATATTTAAGAGTATTGTGTTCCCACCTAAATTTATGATTGGTCTTAAGTAGGCTATATTTATCTGGAGATAAGTTAATGTTAAGGGCTTCTGATTTAGATTGGTTTATTTTAAAGTTGGAGATAAAGCCAAATGTTTTAAATATTTTAGTCAGATTGGGTATTGATACATGGGGCTGGGTTATGAAAAAAAGGAGGTCATCTGCGTAAGCAGCTATTTTGTATCCCCTATTCTGTATTTTGAATAATTTTATGTCCGGTGATAGGTTGATGGTCCTGATGAGGGGTTCTAGTGAAAAGATAAAGAGTAAAGGCGAGAGGGGGCAACCTTGTCTCGTACCGTTCTTTATCTTAGTTGGCTCTGAGAGGGTGGTGTTAATTTTGACTTCAGCTTGTAGATTTTGATAAAGGGCTTTGATCCAGTTCATCATATTGCTTCCCAGGCCAATGTGGGAGCAGGCGGCCAACATATAGTCCCATGAGACCCTGTCAAAGGCCTTCTCCGCATCCGTAGACAGGAAAAGGCCTTCTAGTTTCATGTTCTGTGTGTAGTGGATAAGGTTTAATGATTTTGTTATATTATCTCTGGCTTCACGACCTGGCATGAAACCAACCTGTTCTGGGCCAATAATTTTTGCGATAAGGGGTTTGATTCGATTGGATAGAATTTTCGCTAGTAATTTGATGCCCACATTCAAGAGTGAAATGGGCCTGAAATTTGCGCAGTCCGCGTGGTCTTTGTCTGGTTTGGGAACTACTGCTATGTGCGCTGTGAGGAGAGAATTGGAGTCATTTTTGTTCTCTGCTAGGTAGTATTGGGAAGTATACCCATCCGGGCCGGGGCTTTTCCCTGTTTTTAATAATTTTATTGCAAACTGCAATTCTGTGAGTGTAATAAGGGATATCTAGGTTGTAAGCCTCTTCCCTGTCAAATGAGGGAAGTTTTCTGTCAGACAAGTATTGTTGAATTGTGTCTTCTCTGGATGTAGTTATATGGGATGGTTTGTGTTGGCTAGGCAGGTTATAGAGTTTAGAATAGAAGTTGTGGAAAATTTCTGCTATTTGTTCTGGTTTGTGCTCAAGCGTTCCCTCGGTGCTTCGGATAGAGTGAACACAGTTTGCCAATGCTGCATCCTTCAAGGCTCTAGCAAGCTGTTTCCCACTCTTATCACCATGTTCATAGAAGACGCTTTTCTTAAAGAAAATTGATTTTTGGGTTTGTAGATTTAGGATTTGTCTCAATGAATTCCTGTTACGAGTAAGTTCCTCCTCCACTTCAACAGCGAGGGAACGCTTGTGTTGCGTCTCAAGTTTGGCTATTGTGTCAGATAGTAAGGAAATTTCTCTTTCCCTTTCTTTTTTCCTCCTTGCCCCCCATTTTATAAGTTCCTCTCTAACCACACTTTTATGGGCTTCACAGTTATTAAGGGGATTTGTCTCTGAGTCAACATTGTTGAGGAAGTATGCTTTAATGGATTCATGGATGTCATCCTGAATTATTTGATCAGTAAGAAGGGCAGCATTGAGTTTCCAATTGAATGTCATCTTTTTGGAGGGTCTAGGTTTCAGGGTGATAGCCATGGGTGTGTGATCTGATAAGGCGATGATCCCAATTTCTGCCTTGGTTAGGAAAGCTAAGTCTCTTTGGGATATAAAAATTAGATCTATTATTGAATATCTCCTATGAGGAGTGGAAAAGTATGTGTAATCCCTCCCTGTAGGGTGTGTCGATCTCCATGTGTCTACTAACGCCAGGGATTGTAGTCGGACTTTGATACATTTCAGTATTTTGTATGAGACATTTGAGTGGCCAGTGGAAGTGTCTTGTAGGGGTGATAGGGGGATGTTAAAATCCCCTCCAAGGATTTTACATCCTTCTGCAAACCACTTAAGCTCATTTATTATTTTGTTGCAGAATATTATGTGTGACTTGTTGGGGAAGTATACGTTCGCTAGGGTAATATGTGAGGCTTCCCATGTACCTTTCAGGAATATGTAGCGGCCCTCTGGATCTGACAACTGATGTTTTAATTAGAATGGTGAGTTTTTGTGTAGTAATATTGTAACCCCTTTGGTTTTGGCTAATGGATTTGTAGCGTGATAAGCTTTGGTGAATAGGTTATCAGTCATTTTGGGTATATTTTGGTCTTTAAAGTGTGTTTCTTGTAAATATACTATGGATGGGTGTACTTTTTTTTTAAGTTCTTTGAGAAGTTTTGAACGTTTTTCTTGTATGTTGAGGCCATTTACATTGTGTGATACTACGGTGGGAGATTTTCCAAGAAAGGAAAATTTCATTTTGGCTTTGAGCTTAGATTACCACTAATCGACAGGGGGTAGGAAAGAAGGGGGAGGGAAGGGATGAAGTCTGTGAGTTTAGAGAATCAGGGATGGTAGGAAATAGTGTCTTCAAGGGTTATGTAGTTAGGATAGGGAAGGTATTGAAGTACCTTACGTGAGCCTCGACTCTGGTTCTTATCTGGGAAGAACAGAGCTGGTTGGTGCTGTTATATTAACAACTCCTTCGGTGACTCTTGAGGGAAGGTGAATGGAGCGTTCGTGGATGGTATAGTCTTTATAAGAAAATAGTTAGTGTTGTTCTATATCGGAGGTCTACAGGAGGATCTCGGTTATAGTAGTGTAAACAGTTGTAATATTTCTTGACCCATATGAGAGTTTAAATTTAGGAGGGTTTATAGGGTGATTAAGGGCTGGGTTATCACAGTAAACTATAATAGTACTAGTTGTGGTTTAACTTAACATCAAGCACAGAAAGTCAGGAACCATATCTAAAATAACACATAACATCTTTAAAAATAAGTCTAAGGAATCTTTGGGGAAATAACCCAACATCTTGTTCTATTGAACAACAGAGCGTACCACCTGGGTCACCTATGTACTTCCATTTAGGTTCCGTCGTTTGACATATATAAGTATGACAACATTGCTAGAAAAATATTGTGCCATGGATAATGAACCCATTGAGGAAGGTGTGACATTAACAGACCAAAGTTAATTACATTTGTTTTGCTTAGGCAGGCTGGTGCGTCTCATAACTCGTGTAACCGATTAAAGAGGTCACCAGTGGTAATTGTAAATGTCATAGCGATGTATGATTGAGTCCTGTGAGAAGTGCAGATACAGTTCTGCATCTTGTGTTTGCATATGTAACCGAAAAGTTACTCACAGTTAGTTTATATTTCCAGTAAACCGTAGCAGGGTTTCTCAGATGAAAGCGTACAAGCCTCTTCCAGGTTCCTTTAAGGCAAATAACTACTTCGAGAATTTTTTTTTTTTAGGGAACTGGGAAAAAGGAAGCAATGTTGGGCAAATATCATCCTGTTAGCATCCGTGAGGTGGAAAAAAGCACCTCTTATTTTCATTTTTGTTCAAAGGTTAAGTCATCTGTGAAATCCCCTGGTCCTCTAAGAGTAGTATATTATTATTAGGGGATGGTCCAGAATAATCAGAAAAAGTTTGTAATGGTAAAGGTAAGCACAAGCAGAATAAATTCACTTCACCTCCTCCTATGGTGTCTCACTGTTCGAGTACATTTGCTGTTATGTCTTGTCTGGTAGAACTGGGTTGATGGTTAGAGATATTTATATGAATTCGGGGAGATCTGGATATAAAATGCAGGTTATATCATAACAATACTGTATATCTGTGGTCCAGATCTACCGAATAGCTCGATCAGTAAGGGACACATCTCCTGGAGAATGGGGATAACATTTTGGTTATGCTATAGAACTGTGAGATCTGAAGAAGTCTTAAGCATGCCATCTGGTGGGGGTTAGAAAAAAAAAAGAAAGAGAAAGGGAGTAAAAATAATAATTCCTCAGAAGAGCACAAAAGTCTTGTGTTATAGAACATATGAGGTTTAGTCCGTGTTATGAAAAATCAACTATAATGTTTTTGTCAATAAACATAGAACCAGGAACTAGAGAGCAGGTTAGAAACCCAGGGTAACAATAGAGAGATGAAATAGTTACTTTATCTGGTTTCATCCATTCTTGAGCTTTTGGCAGCTGGGGAGTTGTAATCATTTCTGTTTGTATTTCTGTGGTATTGCCCCTGACGATATGGGGATTTCGCAGGAGAAGGCCCTTGTTTGGGAGGTGCATTATTAATGGCCGGGGGTATGCGGAATTCGGCATACCATTCGGGCAGGTCTACTGGGGCAATTTGTAGATTCTCACAAAATTTTTGCAGGTCCTCTGGGATTTTCAAAACATGCTGCTTACTATTGTAGGAGGCTTGTAAGGCAAATGGGAACTTCCATCTATATGCATTCCTTTTTCTTTTAGAACCTCCAAAAGTGGTCTCATTGCCCTCCTGTTTTTCAGCGTTATGGGGGACAGGTCCTGAAAAAGCTGAACATCTGCACCATTGAACACAACCTGTTCATTTGTTCTGGCTTTTTGTAGTATTTCCTCTTTTAGGCTGAAGTTTGGTAGGCAGCATATTATATCCCTAGGGGGATTGTTATCAGGAGCTCTGGATCTAAGGGCTCTATGGGCTCTGTCATACTCAATGGGAGAGGCTTTGGGCCTATCTAGGAGGCCATTAAAGATGGAGGAGAGAGCGGGCCTGATTTGTTCCGGTAGGACTGATTCCGGGACCCCCCTCACCCTAATATTATGTCTCCTCCCCCTATTGTCAAGGTCCTCGATGTTTCTGTTCATGACGATCAAATGTTGTGAATGATCGAGTACTATATCAGCGCCCTATCTCTCCTTTTCCCTGCTCTCTCCTCTACCGCCATTTGTTCTGACAGTCTCAGTAGTTCCGCATTTATGTCAGTGACTGCCTCAGAAAAAGAGCTCTTAATTTATTTTGCTATGTCCATCATAATGGCGTAGTTCAGAGGTTGATCGTGAGCAATGTTACCTCTGTGTGAATCTTCTGATGCCGGCAGAGAGATCTCATCATCTTCCATGTCATCTCCCCTGGCTGCTCCGTGTGCTGGCGGCACCATCTTGGATCTCGTGCTGTCACTGTTATAGCAAAATTTGCTCAGATTAGCCGGTGAAAGTTGCTTTTGGGGGTGCACATCGAGCGTAGGGATCGGTTGTGTGAGCCTCTCCTTATCTGGGTGGACATATTCGGCCGAAAAGCTGCTGTTTTAGCCACCGAGATCTCCTGGCTGACGGAGCTCCTCTATTCAGCGTCCATCCACGCTGCGTGCCAAGCCACGCCCCCCCATATTTATTTTTATAACTTAATTCTGCATAAAACATTTAGTGTCATTTCATGAGATAATTTATTAGGGCGTGTCTAGGGGCAGGATTAGGGGCGGGGCATGGTAGGGGTTGGACGGGGCAACTGGTGGCAAGTAACCCTTGAGACCTGGCTAGTAGCTCAGGACTTGAAATGTTAAACCCTGCAGTTGCAGTTATATTATGTGCATTTATTAATGAATTCAGGCCTTTCTTAATGCAATCTACTGAGCTGACTCTTGAGGGAGTCTATTCCAATTTTCACGGCTCTTAGGCCCCTTTCACACTGGGGCGGGAGGTGTGGTGGCGGTAAAGCGCGCTATTTTTAGCGGCACATGACCGTTGGAATTGCGGCGGTATTCGGCTGCTAGCGGTGCGGTTTTAACCTCCGCTAGCGGCCGAAATAGGGGTAATACCTACCCGCAATGCTCCTCTGCAGAGGCGCATTGTGAGCGGTATAGCTGCGGTGTCCCATTGATTTCAAAGGGCAGAAGCGGTGAAGGAGCGGTATACACACCGCTCCTCCACCACTCCAAAGAAGCGGCTAGCAGGACTTTTGGAGCGGTCCTGCTAGCGCACTGCTCCAGTGTGAAAGCCCTCGGGCTTTTACACTGGAGAAACAGCAGCCACTGTTTCAGGTCAGTTTGCAGTCGCTATTTTTAGCGCAATAGCGCTCGCAAACCGCCCCAGTGTGAAAGGGGTCTTACTGTGAAGAAGCCTTTCCATATTTGGGGATTACATCTACTTTTCTGCAGATGTAAAGGGTGTCCCCTTGTCCTCTCTGATGACTTTAACATGAATAACTCAACACCAAGTTCAGTATACCACGTATGTATTTATGCATGTTGATCATATCCCCCTCAATCTCCTTTTCTCAAGAGAATATAAATTCATGCTACTATTAAGCTTGATCTACCAGAACACCCAGATCCTTCCTCACCATTGATTCCCTCAATTGTACTCCCCTAGTATGTATGATGCATGCATATTTTTAGCCCCAAGTGCATAACTTTACATTTATCAACATTGAACTTCATTTGACACACAGCTGCCCAATTAAACAGTGCATTGAAGTTGGCTTGTATGTTGGAGACATCCTGTAAGGATGGTGTTCCACTGCATAGCATGGAAAAACTGAAATAGTACTTTTTATCCCAGACTCTATATCATTTATAAATATAATAAAAAGTAAGAGTCCCAACACTGAAACTTGTGGTACACCAATAACAACCATGAATCATTAACCACTATTCTTTTCTATCCATTTACAAACAGTTTTTTCCAAGCTTATAGGCTTTACCTTACACATTAGCAAGGTCAAATGCTTTTGCAAAATTGCATACTTTATTCACAGCCACTCCTTTGTCTAGGGTTTTGCTTACCTCCTCGTGAAAAAAAAAAATTGATTTGTTTGACAATTTCTGTCTTTCATGAATCCATGCTGGCTATTGCTTAAAATGTTGTTGTTTTTTCTAGCAAAAACTCATCTATTTGGTCTTTTATTAAAGTGGAGTTCCACCCATTTTTTTTCTTTTTTTTATTCCACTCCTCACCCCCTTACATGCCACATTTGGCATGTAATTTTTTTGGGGGGGGAGTGGGGGCTTCAGTAGGAGTGGGACTTCTTGTCCCACTTCCTCCTTCCGCCCTGGAGCCGCCTAGGCGATACGTCATATCGCCTTGTGGCGGCTCCTCCCTGTAGGCGATCACCTGGGACGTGACAGGTCCCAGGCGATCGCCTGTCCACTCACAGAGCGCTGCGTCGTTCGCGCATGCGCAGTGAGTGCCCGGCCGTGAAGCCGAAAGCTGTCACGGCCGGTGGCCCATACTGTGAATGGACGCGCCGGCGGAGGAAGGGGGAGAGGAGCGGAGCTCCAGGCGGCGCGTCGCTGGACAGTGGAGCAGGTAAGTGTATGTTTATTAAAAGCCAGCAGCTACACTTTTTGTAGTGGCTGACTTTTAATAAACATAAAAAAAGGGTGGAACTCCCCTTTAAACTCTCCAGTATCTTCCCAACTACAAAAGTTAAACTAACAGGTCTATAGTTACTTAGTAAAGACCCCAGTCACCCACTCCAGGAAAATTTGGAAAGGGCCTACATGCTCAGACCTGACCTTTTTTACTATTAATATATTTGAAGAATTTTTGGGGGTTTGTCCTACCTTTTGAAATTTGTCAATCGTTTTGAATGTTTGCGGCCTTAATTTTCTTTTTACATATTCTGTTAAAGTTGATCCAGGGTGTATCTGATTGCCTCTCGGGGAATCAGGAAGGACTTTTTCCCCTGCTAGAGCAAATTGGATCATGCTTTGTTGTTTTTTTTTTTTTTTTTGCCTTCCTCTGGATCAACTGTGGGTATAGGATTGTACGATTTTCTTAGGATTCTTCTTATATATATATTTTCAAGCAGACTAACTATGTAACTATGTTATATTCCTTGTAACTTTTAAAAGATGATAGTGTTACTTCATTTTTATATTTTTTAAAAAGCACTTTTCTTATTATTCATAGCTTTTTTAACTTTGGCCGTGAGCCACATAGGTTTAACTTTTAGCCTTTTAAACCTTTTGCCCATGGGAATATATTTTGCAGTGCGTTATAGTTCTTTTAAAGAATTCCCATTTATGTTCTGTGTTAATCAATGCCAATACTCCATCCCAGTCTAAGTCTTGCAGAGCAGCCTTCAGCCTTTGAAAATTTGCTCTCTTAAAGTTAAGTGTTTTATCTTTCCAGTATGTGCATGTTGTTTACAGCTAACATTAAAGTGGTTGTAAACCCACTTTTCGAAAATAAATAAATAAAATAAATAACACCTGCAAGAAAACAACATAATGAGCTAGTATGCTATGCATACTAGCTCATTATGTGGCACTTACCTCTGATCGAAGCCTCCGCAGCGTTCCTCGTCCCCCTCCGCCGCCATGTCCGCTCTGACCGTCTTCCTGTTATCCCCGCTCCGGCGCTGTGATTGGCTGGAGCGGCGATGACGTCACACACATGCGCGCGAGGCCATCATTCTCCATTGAGAAAACCGTCAGTCTCCATTGAGAGAACCGGCAATGCTCAGTGCGCCTGCGCCGTTGTCTACGGCGCGCATGCACCGTAGACATCGGTGCAGGGTTTTCTGCAAATATCTCCTTAACCGTGTAGGTTAAGGAGATTTTTCTTGCACCTACAGGTAAGCCATAATCTAGGCTTACCTGTAGGTGCAAGTTGTGTGATTGGGTTTACAACCACTTTAAATGAAATCATGTTATGGTCACTGCTACCCAAATGTTCTTTTTTTATGAACATTAGTAATAAGCTCTGCATGGTTAGAGATTACCAGGTCCAGCAGAGCATAATTTCTAGTTGGGGCCTTCATGAACTCTACCATAAATTTGTCTTTTAATAGGTTTATACATTTCTGACCTTTACTGGCATTTACAGTGCCATTACTCCAGTCAATTTCCGGGTAGCTAAAATGCTCCACTATCATCACTGCAGCCCTTTCTCTCTGTGTAAGGAGCTGAGTAGTGTTGAGCGAACCCGAACTGTAAAGTTCCGGTCCGTACCGAACTTTAGCTTTTTCCCGAACCCGAACCCGGACTTTGCGCAAAAGTCCGGGTTCGGGTTCGGCAATCTAATTACGCAGTTAGAAATGCTTCAGGGGCCAGCCAATCACCTTTTGATTAGCTGGTGTGCCCTTAGAAGCCATCATAGCCATGCCTACTAATGGCATGGCTGTGATTGGTCAGTGCAACATGTGACCCAGCTTCTATATAAGCTAGAGGCACATAGCACACACGCCACTCTGCTTCAGAATAGATAGGGAGAGGATCTTGTCTGCTGCTGCTGCTTTTAGGGAGAGATAGAAAAATACATGAGTTAGTCCTGATTCTGGAATCTGAGGGAAAAGATAGAGAGACAGTGTAGTGTAGGGCCAGGTTCCTGTTTTTTGCTTTTAGGGAGAGAGATATATTATATAGGAGTCCAGATTCAGAGATATAACTCAGCGATCTGCATAGGTTTACCTGTTTGTGTTGCAGTGCAGTCTTTTTACACTGCTATGAGCCCAGTGTCAGAGAAAATCTACCTTTTATCTGCAAGCTCAGTGCACCAGCACTGCATATATTACGTTGAGAGATACACCGTTTCCATACTGTGGGTGTATTCTGCTCTTGGAAAAAGATCCATTTAGGACAAAAAAAAAGGCACTTTATTGTGCTCTTTTCCAAAAGACCCATTAAGGGCAAAAAAAATAAAAAATTTCCATTTTATTTTGCTCATGCAAAAAAAGACCCGTTTAGGGCAAAAAAATACATTTGCACTTTAATGTACGCTTGCAAAAAGACCCATTTAGGGCCACAAAAAATATTTTGCAGTGTGTTATACATATGTGGAGGCGTGTGAAATAAACCATTTCTATATATTTGTCTTCTACTGTGCTATACTAAAAAAACAACATTTTTTTTGAATAGCATTTTCTGCAGTTCTGTAGCTGTGCGATTCAGCGGTTACGTACTGTGGGTGTGTTGTGGTCTTCCAAAAAACGCCATTTAGGGCCACAAAAAATATTTTGCAGTGTGTTATACATATGTGGAGGTGTGTGAAATAAACAATTTATATATAGTTTTCTTCTACTGTGCTATACTAAAAAAACAACATTTTTTTTAATAGCATTTTCTGCAGTTCTGTAGCTGTGCGATTCAGCGGTTACGTACTGTGGGTGTATTGTGGTCTTCCAAAAAACGCCATTTAGGGCCACAAAAAATATTTTGCAGTGTGTTATACATATGTGGAGGTGTGTGAAATAAACAATTTCTAAATAGTTTTCTTCTACTGTGCTATACTAAAAAAAAAACATTTTTTTTGAATGGCTCGGCTTGAACCTCACTTGAACCTCACTTGGCTCGGCTTGAACCACGGATGGTGTGGCCTTCACCTGAACTCACCATGCAGGCGCCGTTCATCTTGGGAGATTTTCAAAATCCTCTTGTCCTACATACTGAGCAAGCGCAGTACAGGGTGGACACTATTCGACGGGGGACAGAATTCGACACATCACTGGCCTTACCCAGCCATTGTTGTATTTTTGAACCAGTGTTGGCTACCTCGTCCTCCTCCACCGCCGCTTCCACCTACACAGCCACATCCACCACCACCTCAACCTCCTACTCCATATGGACCTCGTCCTCCTAGGTCAAGATTATAATTTTTATTTAATTTTTTTGTAGCGCACAGATCCTTTCCCCCTTACCTGCCTTTATGTTGTTGGCTCCTCGCAGGAGGGAGAAAGGCACACCGCACTACCAGCCCCTACCCTCCTATATAAAGAGGTTAAGCGGTGTACTTGACGGGCCGTGTCCACAGCCGGAGTCAAAACTCCTCCAGAGGATGATTCTCACCTCTACTGTAGGTAGAGGAAAGTCCTTTAATTCCCAGTAAAGTCAATGTCCACACCAGCTGAAATTACAACTCTTATTCTCTCATGGCAAAATAAACTCTACTCGGATAGAAAAGGTTAAAGCAAAGAAACAGGACAGCTTAAGGTGTGGAGGAGGTCCAGGCACAAACATAGCACATTCACTTCACTGCTTAGGTTTCTCAAACAGTTTTAGGTGCACGGTCTCTGCCACAGACCTTGAGGTTGGTCTCTGCCACAGACCGGGTGTACAAGGCCTCTGCCACGGACCTGGAGAACTTTGGTCTCTGCCACAGAACAGGGTGTATAAGGCCCCTGCCACGGGCCGGGTGAATAAGGCCTCTGATACAGTCAAGATGACCTTGAGCTTCTCCTTCTACGAACCTAGCCCATATCAAGGGGAAGACATCTCTCCAGGGAGTCAACAGACCCTTCCTTCACCGTGACTCCCGCATCGGTCCATCAGAATGATCCTCCCTTCCCTGGAACATGGTCCCCTACACGAGGCGGCACCCTAAGACTCCTCGACCCTTAGCGGACTCCAGACGAAGGCTCTGGACTCCAGGCTTTACTCCCGCACCTAGGCCTCCATACCCAGGGCAGCAGGAACTCCAGGATAGTACCTCACCCTGGGCTAAAGGTACCCGAGATGGAACAGGAACACATGCACCCAGGCCGAAGGCACCTGGGCGTGGACCCCACTGGACATCAGCCCCCAGGCCAAAGGTCTGCCCCTTTTATATGCTCTCCCGGCATGCACAGCAGGTTCCCCGCCCCACTGTACTACTGCCAAGAGGGGACACAAAAGGCACAGCACTGTATCGGCGGTTCAACCCTAGCCTAACATGGCAGTGCCACCTGTAGGCCGCAGGGAACTGCACACCAATACTGTCCCCCGAGGACAAAATGGTCCATGAATCCTACAGAATTAGGGTGTTTGAGCCTATTTACCACTCAAACACTTCCCTTAAATTTAGCACCCCGCTACATTTTTATTTCAAAGTATTTTATTTTCCCACTAGCTTATCCATTAAATTGAATAATTTATTCCAGAAAGGGCATATTCTGGGCCATTCCCACCATATGTGTGGCATCGTGCCGTTGAGTTTCTGAGGTTCTTAATGACTTTCCGTACCTCTTCTGCTGAAAAGGGGGACTCCAGCATATTTTTTTATTTTTTTTAATGTTATTTTAAGTTATTTCCCTATCCACATTTGTTTGCAGAGCACTTGCCATGCTCTTAACAACATTTTGCTGCCATTTGCAGCCCTTTCCATTACTTTTTTAGAGCCTTTTTAGTCCTTAGAAGTCCGGGTCCCCATTGACTTCAATGGGGTTCGGGTTCGGGTTCGGGTTAAAGTTCGGTCCCGAACCCGAACTTTTTTCCGAAGTTCGGCCGAACCCGAACATCCAGGTGTCCGCTCAACTCTAGAGCTGAGTCTCAACCTCCTCATTAACACTAGATGGTCTATAACAAACTCCTGTGATTAACCTTGACGTATGCACACTATGCAGTTCCACCTATAATTGCTTCAGCCTCATCACACTCTCCATAAACTAGGTCCTCTTTCACACTCGCTTTGAGATCACTTCTCACATAGAGAAAGACACCACCTTTCTGTTTTACCCTGTCCAGTGGCGGTGTGTCCATAAGGGAGCACGGGCACCACCCCCTCTCTCCTTCCACCCCCTCTATGACCAATGGATAGATTCATGCATAGCATGAATCTATCAGTGGCGGCTGCTGTCACCCCCTATGGGGCCAGGTGCCAGAATTACAGCAGTGGCGGGTGTTTTTGAAGCACCTGTTTAGAGCCTATGGCTCTAATAGGCTTCAAAATAGGTCCACCCAAGTGTTTTAGAAAAGCAAATGAATATTAGCTTTCCTAACACTGAACCGCCTCTCCGCCAATCAGGTGCTCGGGTTTGCTACCCATTACCTAATTGGCTGTAATGACAGGCACTGTGATTGGACACTTATCCGAAGGAGAGAACAGGAGGATGGGCAGAGTGGTAACATTTGATGACACAGTGGCAGCATTTGATGGGCACAGTGGCTGCGTTTGATTGGCACAGTGGCAGCGTTTGATGGCACAGTGGCAGCCTTTGATGGGCACAGTGGCTGCATTTGATGGGCACAGTGGCAGCGTTTAATGGGCACAGTGGCAGCATTTGATGGCACAGTGGCAGCATTTGATGGGCGCAGTGGCAGGATTTGATGGCGCAGTGGCAGTATTTGATGGTACAGTGGTAGCATTTAATGGCACAGTGGCAGCATTTGATGGGCACAGTGGCTGCGTTTGATAGGCACAGTGGCAGCGTTTGATGGGCACAGTGACTGAATTTGATGGCACAGTGGCAGCGTTTAATGGACACAGTGGCAGCTTTTGATGGCACAGTGACAGCTTTTGATGGGCACAGTGGCTGCATTTGATGGGCACAGTGGCTGCATTTGATGGGCACAGTGGCAGCGTTTGATGGCACAGCGGCAGCCTTTGATGGGTACAGTAGCTGCATTTGATGGCACAGCGGCAGCATTTTATGGGCACAGTAGAAGCATTTGATGGCACAGTGGCAGCAGTTGATGGGCACAGTGGCTACATTTGATGGCACAGTGGCAGCATTTTATGGGCACAGTGGCAGTATTTGATGGCATAGTGGCAGCATTTGATGGGCACAGTGGCGGCGTTTAATGGGCACAGTGGCTGCGCTTGATGGCATGTCGATGCATTTGATGGGCACAGTCAGGCTGCAATTGATGTTTGTTTTTTTCCGAATTTTTCAGTTTGTTTGCGCCCCCCCCAAAAAAATTTGAGCACCGGCCGCCACTGACTCTGTCTCTCCAAAGGAGAGCATAGTTAGGAATATTACTAGCCCAATCATGTGTTTTTGTAGCACGAATAGTACCATTTCCAATGGTTGTTTGTAACATGGGAACCTTCCTATCACCTGCCACAGCCCCCCCCTCATCTCTCCAATGCCACCCACCATTAGGGACTGACACCTGTCTCACCTGTCTGCCCCATTATAATCTAATTCACCCTCCTCCCTCAATCCTAGCTTAATCACTTCTGCCCCGGAAGGTTTTCCCCCCTAATGACCAGGCCATATTTTGCGATACGGCACTGCGTTGCTTTAACTGACAATTGCGTGGGCATACGAAACTCTACCCAAACCAAATTGATGTCCTTTTTTCCCCCACAAATAGAGCTTTGATAGTATTTAATCACCTTTATTTTACACCATAGACAAAAAAGACCATACATTTTGAAAAGATTTAGCTTTCTGCTATAATACATATCCCAGAAAAAAAACAAATGTATTCATTCGTTTAGGTCAATATGTATTCTGCTACAAGTTATAGCGTCTATAAAATAGGGGATAGATTTCTAGACTTTTAATTTTTTTATGTTTTTACTAGTAATGGCGGGCGATCTGCGATTTTTAGTGGGACTGCGACATTGCGGCAGACAAATCTGACCCCGAGTGACACTTTTTGGGGACCAGTGACATTATCACATTGATCAGTGCTATAAAAATGCACTGATCAATGTATAAATGACACTGGCAGGAAAGGGGTTAACACTAGTGGGCAATCAAGGGGTTAACTGTGCTCCCTGGGTGTGTTCTAACTGTGTGGGGACTGAACTGCCTGGGACAACAAAGAGATCGCTGTTCCTGATCATTAGGAGCAGCAGATCTCAGAATTGTCCCCTGACAGAATGGGGATCCGCCTTGTTTACCTGTACATAGGCAGATCCCCGTTCTGCCACTCCTCACTGCAATCACGGATGTCCGGCGGACATCGAATCTGCGGGACCCGCGATGTGCACGCCCGCAGTTTAACTTGCATGGACTGACGTACAGGTACATCGTTTGTGCAGGAGAGCCAACCTGCCACAGTATATATACTGTGGCTGTTCGGTAAGTGGTTGAATACTCTTCCTGCCTTCCCATAATCCTCTCCTCTAGCACAGTAGACCTCCTTTCATTTTGGTGCAAATCATCCTTAGCATATAGGTTGTACCCTTAATGAAAAGTCTGCTAAGTTCTCTAGAAACCCAAACTCTTACATAATTTTTGCATTCAGTTATCTAAGCTCCCCTTGTCTTTCCTGTGTTGTGCATTGAGGTCCTTCCCTTCAAATTGTAGCCTAGTTCTTTGAACTGATTCTTAAGGAACCTCATCCTTCCAGGTATTCTGTCATTGGTTCCAACATTGTCATGATCACTTAGTGCCCCTGTTCCTTATTCCAGCACCCGGGTGTTGGCTGTTGCTTTTCCCCTGTCTATGTTCACCTGCAAGATGATTGATCTGATCAGTCACCTGATATAAGCAAACCAAACACTCTATCCCTTGCTTGTGATAGAGACAGTTACCTGCATTGTTCCTGTTCAAGCCTCCTGTTTGTCTGCCTTGCTTTGCTGCTGGATTTCCCTGTGTATGACCTAAATCAGATATTGGACTATTCCCTGAACTCAGCCTGCCTTATTACCTAGACTGTCATTGTCATTGGATCGGATATTGGACTATTCCCTGAACTCAGCCTGCTTTATTATCTGGACCGTCTTAGAACCACGCTATCTGTCTGCTAAACTGTAAGTAGTCTGTTGTTTGCTCTGTTCGCGTCTGCCCTAGTGTGGTGGCCAGGCACTATAGCATTGTGTAGAAGTCCTGGGGTCAACCAAGTACCGGTAGGCCTGATTGTCTTAAGGGAAAGGGGACTGATATGGGTGAAGCACACAGTAGCTAGCTTTAGTGTTTGACCACCTGCATTAAGATAGATGGGACATTTATGTTATTATCACAAGCCTTTAACAAAATTTTCTGTCAAGATGGACTCTGCACAGGCCCGTTTATTTGCAAATCCAGGAGCTGTCTGTGCGTATAAATAGAAAACACAACCCCCTAGGAGAAATGGGACTTTATAAGTGACTGGAAAACCAATGAATTAGAAATAAAAAAATTATTTTATTTTACAAATATACATAAAAGGTATATAATAGTAGATGTATAAAACATTACAAATCCATAATAAAGTTGATGGATGTGGATGCCTGTGAGCATGACTCTCACAACTTGACCCAACGTTTCTTGCACAAAAGCCCTTCTTCAGGGGTTTAATTCAAGTATATAGAGCCAGTCATCTAGTAAGACATATATATCATATTAGTACAAAAATATTAATCATTGAATAAAAAATAATCCACACACTGTAATGGAGAACAAAAGAGCAACTAATATCACGTAAAGAGCAGAGAACCCAAATGAGGAAAGATAAAGGGAAAGAAAAAAGAAAAAAACAAAAACAAAAAAACAAAAAACAGAAAAAAAAGGGAGGGGGGAAAAAAGAAGAAAAGGGGGAGAGAGGGGGGGGAGAGAGGGGGAAATAAAAAAAAGGGGGGGAGGAAAAAACATGGCCAGAATCAAACAAAGTGTCTTACAGCAAAGGGAGGATTCACCCCACACAGATGGCTGCCACAACCGAATATTTGCAGCCGGTGATGAAAAAAGTCTTTGTCAGCATAACATGTGCAGGTATTCCAACAAGGATCCGATGTGACCGCCCACAATGAATCAGATAATCTGTATATTTAAAAATACTAGTATGAAAAGAAGACACGGTATAGTCCCTAAAAGCCACAAACTCCTCTGGAGGTTGGGAGGAATAGATATGTACTATTTTTCCTTTCTCTCCAATATTTATGATATCTAGTTGTTATATCTCTCTCATCGTTCACTGCATCTATATGTAACATGTTCAATCAACCCCTTCCCCTGTCCTTTTTCCTTTTTTGCAGTATGTATTTACACCAAGTTTTGACACTATGGTTTATATAACCATTCTTTGTTGCTTTTTTCATTCGATTCTCTCTCTTTTTTTTTTTTTCTTTTTTTTCTTCCCCCCCACTCCCTTCCCTTTTCCCTCCTTTTCCTTCTTTCACTGTGTCTGCCCTTAGGCAAATTTACCTCTATCATTTATATTGTGACAAATTTACACATGTCCAATGTATCATTCATTGATGCACTTTTTATTTCCTATTTTTCTAAAACAATGGGTTGCTGGTCATCCATTCTCCAGTTTTTTTCCCCCTTTATTTTTCCACTCCTCTTATGTTTTTGTCTTTATTGCATGTGCAGCTTTTTCACACGGTGCCGGTAGGGGCGCTATACGTCTCATTTTTGCGGCGTGCATCCTCTATTTTTCCATGGCTCCTTTGTCCATGGTCCGGCGCCGGTGCTCGCTTGGCACGGCGTTCGGTCCAGTTGATGGCCACATTGTGAGGCCACTCTCCGCGCCAAACGAGCAAGGGACCATTTGTTGTCCTCACCTATACATTCTAGTATATTTGGCGCCTTAGACTATCTCTCTCAGTTGCCGCGCATGCGTGGGCAACATGAGTCTTGTCCTCCTGCGTTCCATTCTCTCTATGGACGTTGACTTGACGCTGCGCTTCAGGTGTAATGCGCAGGCGCCGGCGTCCGTCCTCCTCTCTGCTATTTAAGAGCCGCAAGCTGCACGATACATACAGCAGTGATGGCTCTGTCACTGAGGGTGAAAATTGGTCCATTTCATTACAGGTAATCTATATTTTCACTATAACTTTTCCCTTTTGGCCATCATCTTACCGTTTCCTTGTATGTATACTTATGCCAATTATGCTATTCACACAGGCATTTCTCCTGTACCTAGGGATCATTGCTATCCTATGGTTGAATGTGAAGCACTCAATACTCAGTACTCCCTATGTCAAGCATTTAGTGCCCGTTACTGTAGACTTCTACCTTCTTAGTCACGGATTTACCTGACATCTAGGTAGGTGTTGTTACCACTTATATTTATACATGGGCTACAACCCCTTTCTGCCTTTTTGGATCCTGTTTGGTGCTTTTAGGGACTATACAGTGTCTTCTTTTCATACTAGTATTTTTAAATATACAGATTATCTGATTCATTGTGGGTGGTCACATTGGATCCTTGTTGGAATACCTGCACATGTTATGCTGACAAAGACTTTTTTCATCACCGGCTGCAAATATTCGGTTGTGGCAGCCATCTGTGTGGGGTGAATCCTCCCTTTGCTGTAAGACACTTTGTTTGATTCTGTCCATGTTTTTTTCTCCCCCCCCCCCTTTTTTTTTATTTCCCCCTCTCTCCCACCCATTCCCCTTTCCCTCCCCCCCTCTCTCCCCCTTTTCTTTTTCCCCCCTCTCTTTTTTTCTGGTTTTTGTTTTTTTCTTTTTCTTTTTTTCTTTCTTTTTCTTTCCCTTTATCTTTCCTCATTTGGGTTCTCTGCTCTTTACGTGATATTAGTTGCTCTTTTGTTCTCCATTACAGTGTGTGGATTATTTTTTATTCAATGATTAATATTTTTGTACTAATATGATATATATGTCTTACTAGATGACTGGCTCTATATACTTGAATTAAACCCCTGAAGAAGGGCTTTTGTGCCAGAAACGTTGGGTCAAGTTGTGAGAGTCATGCTCACAGGCATCCACATCCATCAACTTTATTATGGATTTGTAATGTTTTATACGTCTACTATTATATACCTTTTATGTATATTTGTATAATAAAATCAATTTTTTATTTCGAATTCATTGGTTTTCCAGTCACTTATAAAGTCCCATTTCTCCTAGGGGGTTGTGTTTTCTATTCAACTAGGGATTTGGTGACTGCAAAACAGTTATGTGAATAGGGGAATATCTTTCTCTGTGCGTATAAACGCACCTCCAGCAGTAACGCAGGAGCCAGAGCCTAAAGTTAGTCCACCTGACTGTTTTTCTGGTGACCCCCATATGTTTTTTAACATTAAAAATAGTTGTATGCTATACTTTAAGCTCAAACAACACTCCTCTGGTTCTGAAGCACAGCGGGTCAGCCTGATTATTACATGGTTGCAGGGGGATCCCCAGTCTTGGGCTTTTAGTCTCTCCGCAGATGACCCAGACAGAGGGTCAGTTGTAGAATTTTTCAGGGCCCTGGGTTTACTCTATGATGATTTTGAAGGAATTGCTTAAATATGCATCCTCACAGGGTGACACTGTGGATGCACTGGTACAAATGTGCCAACGTCCCGATATAACAGGAGAGATACTAAATGAACTAAGAAGTGGACTTTTGACGGCACATGGATAAATAATGTAGAAATCTAGGGGTTTTTTGTTTTATTTTAGAAAAATAGTAAAAAATACATAAATACTTTCAGAATTATCGAGGTGATAATTATTAATACATGACCCAGGGTGATGCTCTAATATTGCTTCAAAAACTACAGCAACATAGGTAAACTCAGTAATAAAGGAGATACATATCCAGTAAACAGGAGATGGTAGAACAGTGTAAATGTGAAGCGAGTAACATTAGCCGTGGGTCCAGTATGTAAAATTGTTGTCTTGAATTGCTCTACATGTTTCGCGTGTTGTAACGCTTCTTCAGGAGCATGATAATCTGTTGAACATATACATAAACAGAACATATTTTTAATACATAAAACAAAATGCATACAACAACATAACATAAAATGAATATAAAATCAATTGCTGACCAAATATGGTATGAATGCCTCACACATCCCAACCAAAACCATCCAGGGCAAATGCATTACATCCCTCATCACCTCTGCGCTTTCATTGATTCTGGTGCTGCTAGCAATTTCATTGATAGGGACCTAGCACACAGTCTACAGATTCTGGTGACTAAGGTGCACAGACACTTCTCAGTCTTAGCCGTTGATAACTCCCCCTTGTCCATGGGTCTGGTGGCCTTTTGTATGGTACCTATTACCCTGACAATTGAGGAATTTCACAGGGAGACAATCAGCTTCTACCTGATTTCTTCTCCTGCTTATCCCCTTATCTTGGGGTATCCCTGGCTTAAACTTCACAACCCGCACATAGACTGGGCTGCAGAGGAAATTGAGTCCTGGTCCCAGACCTGCATCCAGAATTGCATTAAAACTACTGACTAGTTGCCCATGTATAACTCTTGTGTGGCCAGTACCAGTCACATGCCTTTTTTCCAGTCCTATTCAGATCCTGTTCATGACATTGTTTCCAAATGTGACTACAGTTTACATAACCGTGTACCTTTTATATGACCATGTTATAACAAAAGACGCTGACAAGTCTATTGAATTCTCTACAGGCCACCTCTCCAGCCAATTGCCACAGCCTGAACCCTCTCCTCCTAGAAACTGAGCTTATCCATTGTCTTGTAGCCTTGAGCCCTGTTTGGAAACGTCCTCTAAATCCTCAGAAGTCAAGCCCCCTGGATTACCCCTACCTTTGCCTGTTGCTAAACTCCCTTGGACGCACAGCCAGGCTAACTCCGTAAGTTCTACTGTCGCTACACCTGGTGATGCGATTCTGACCCTCACAACACCTGGTAATGCGATTCAGACAGTTGTTACGCCTGGCAATGCGATTCAGACAGTCGCTACACCTGGAGATGTGGCCCAGTCGGCCACTGCATCAATTATGCCAGTGCAACCCATTGAACTTCCTGTTGGACGGTGCATGCCTGGAACCCGGGGCTTTTGGGGGACCCATTCGGGGCTCTAGCCCCCCTCCAGCCCCCCTCCCAACGCCACTGCCTGGACCGTCTTAGAACCATGCTATCTGTCTGCTAAACTGCAAGTAGTCTGTTGTTTGCTCTGTTCACGTCTGCCCTAGTGTGGTGGCCAGGCACTATAGCATTGTGTATAAGTCCTGGGGGCAACAAAGTACCGGTAGGCCTGCTTGTCTTAAGAAAAAGGAGGCTTCTATAGGTGAAGCACACAGTAGCTAGCTATAGTGTCTGACCACCTGAATTGAGGTAGACATGACATTTGTGACAAACATGGACCAAGACAGCTGGGTTATGCCCAGCCCCTCCCAGTAATTTATCAACTTCATCCACCACATGCTGAACCCTGGCAACAGAACTATTGCAGGATTATTGTGGGACATACAAAATTAGAAGCACCATATTTTAATTCTAAAGGTCCTTTGTGTTCAGGAAATATATAAACATTTATTATGGAGGGGGGGAGATATGGGGAGGCTTGTATTTATTTATTTATTTATTTATGTTTTTGAAATGATAATAAATAGCAAACAAATGTGAAAAAATACAAAAATGGTCTGGCCACCTGAGGTGAAACATGTGGGAAAGATCCTATCACCAGACTTGTTAGTGAAATACATGGAATACTACTGTTGACCTCTCTCTGAAGATGCTGGTTTCCTGTCTGTCATACAAATCCACTGCATTCCGTTCTTAAATTATTTGGAACAAGTATGCAAATCAGAAGCTTGATTTCACTTGCTGCATCCATTTCCTGGGTCATTAAAGCCAGAGGATCAACTTGAAAACCAGGTAACTATCATTTTATTATTATTTCAGAATGACTTTAACCTCCCTGGCAGTATGATTCTGTCTGGAATTATGTACCAAAAGCGGTACAATTATTTTGCATGGAAATTTGGTGTTATGTATTGTAGGCCTGCAATTCTTAGTAATTACTTACCTAAACCTGACCAAACAAGAGTCTAGTAGACATCCCGGGTATGATAAAGTTTGAAACACAAAATCATAAATTATAATATAATAAATAACTATAAATAATTATAACAAATAGTAATGTAATTATAATAAAAAAAAATCAATAATGTAATCAAATCAAAAATACAGAAATTTGCTCAGTTGCAGAATTGTCGCTGTCATTAGATTTAGTGTTTGATGACGAATTTCCCCACAAATCGCTATTGCTCAATTCTGCGAGTGATTCTAATTTATTATCGCTGTTTTCTAGCCGGTCTAAAACCACTTTTGACATAAAGGGACACTTTTTGGTTGCTATGGACAATCTCCAGTTTCCAGGCAGAAAGAACAGTTTTTATAATATAAAACTGAATGCAGGACATTGGACAGACCACTAGGGACAAAGGGTGTGTGTAATTATTTGATACAGTACTGTAATCTGTAAGATTACAGTATACTGTATCTATACTGTGTGTTTCACTTTTTGAATTTGGCGCCGAACTCCGTCCCCATGCGCCGTAACGTCGCAGGGAACGGAGCTCGGCACTCGCCAGTGTGGATGGAGTGAGGAGACAGCTCGCACACACTGCGGGAGGACATCGCAGGATCCAGGGAACAAGGTAAGTAACTTCCCTGTATCCCGCAATGCAATCCCGAGTCTGGCTCTGGGTTATTACTCTTAGCATGAAAAACTCAGCCCGAGGCAGACTCGGGATTACCTCCAGGGAGGTTAACATTGGCAGCCTTTCATATTTCTCTTTTTGACATGCCTTTGACACTAAGAAAGAATTCCAATTTTTGGATGAACAAATGAGAATTCAATTTATTTATAAATAGGGATAAGCTTCGTGTTCGAGTCAAACCCATGTTCATCTCGAACATCGGCTGTTCGGCCGTTCGCCGAATTGCAAACATTATGGGCCATTTGCGCCAAATTCGAGTGGCGCGTAACGGCCCATAATTGCATTGCTGGCTGATGATTGGCCAAGCATGCACTATGACCTGCATGCTTTGGCCAATCACAGCGCGCAAAAAACGGAGAGCTATTATTGGCCAAAGCCAGAGTGGCTTTGGTCAATTATGTCTCAGGGGATTTAGTACACCCCCCACACTATATAAGGTGGCCTGGAAGTCGGCCTTGTGTAGTGTGTTGCGGTGTTGGTTAAAATACAGACGGAGAGAGAGAGAGAGACAGTGTATTTTGATTTGAGTTTGATAGAGCAGGCAGGCGAGTCAGTTAGCTGCAGTTGCAGTGTGTAGAGGATATATATGCATCCTAGGTGTTGTATATATATTTATACACTGTATTCAGTTTAGCTAGATCCGTTCCTGTTATTCTCTATAGTGTGACAGGCAGGCAGGTGATTGTGCTAGCTGCAGTGTTTTACTTAGTGTACTGTGTCCTTTGCATAGCGTTCACCTAAAGCTTACCTGAATACTATTAGTGGTGTTCTCATAATAAAACCACAGTCAGGGAGCTGCATTAATTTCATTTAGTGTACTGCAGTACTTCTGTCCTTTGCACAGCGTTCACTTAAAGGAACCTAAATACAATTTGTGGTGTTCTCATAATAAAACCACAGGCAGAGAGCTGCAAATATTTTCAGTTAGTGTACTGTGTCCTCTGCACAGTGTTCACGTAAAACTAACTGAAGACAATTGCTGCTTTTCTCATACTAATACCACATTGATTCTGATAGCTGCATTATAATTAGTACAGATATATATATATATATATATATATATATATATATATACATACATACATACATATAAATCCCACCTTTGTGCAGCTACATCTCACTGCAGGCCATTAGTATGTCTGGAAGGCAAACAAGGAGAGGCAGACAGTCACGAGGCAATAAAAGAGGGCAAGCAGGCTCTGTGTCTAGAGGCAACAGTGCTGGTCGTGGACACGGTGCATCCTCATCAGCACGTGGCCATGGGACACGCTTGTCCTTCTTTTTGGCAGCTGGCCATGTTGAGCCGCAACATGCCGAAGACTTGGTAGAGTGGATGACCAAGCTGTCCTCATCCTCCTCATCCTTTCTCACCCTGGCTCATGCCGCGTACACACGATCGTGATTCACGGCGGTGAAAACACTGCCGTGAATCACGACGGGAAAAACGAGGGAACGGCTTGATTCCCTACACACGTCCGTTTTTCTCTTTGTCGAGAAAAACGACCGTGTGTGGGCTCCACGGCAGTGTTTCCCTATGGGAAAACTGCCGCGGAAAAAAACGACGGGAATCACGACGAGAAAAATTAGAGCATGTTCTAATTTTTCTCGTCGTGATTCCCGTCGTTTTTTTCGTCGGGGAAAAATGACCAAAAGCCCACACACGGTCGTTTTTCTCGTCAAAGTGAAAAAATTTATTTTTTCCCGACGAGAAAAATGGTCGTGTGTACACGGCATCAGGGTACTTTGTCTGACAAAGCAGCTGCAAAAGCAGCCTCTTCCCTCGGCTCAATGGCATCAGTCACTCCTTCCCTAGCCCCACCATGTCCTCCTGAGGAGTCCCCCAAACTGTTTGACCACAGTGTTGGGTACATGCTCCAGGAGGATGCCCAGCGTTTTGAAGGCTCCGATGATGGAACCCAGCTAGAGGAAGGCAGTAACGTGAGCCCAGAGAGAGGGGGTGCCCAACAAGGACAGCTATCTGGCAGTCATGTTCCCCCAGCTGCGGCATACTGCCAGATTTGCTCCAGTGATGAGGAGGGAGGGGATGATGAGGTCACTGACTCCACGTGGGTGCCTGATAGGAGAGAGGAGGAGGAGGCACATCTCCAACGAGGCAGGATACCCTCCAGGGGCCAGCTTAAGGGCAGCACACTGAATGCATCACACCGCAGAGCTCCGCATGTGCAGGGCGCTGCTGTCTCTGCGCGTTATTCCAAAAGTTCTTTGGTGTGGGCCTTTTTTCAGACGTGTGCAGCAGATCTCACCATTGCCATTTGCAACATATGTCTGAAGTGTATCTCGCGTGGCCAAAACATCAGCCGCTTGGGCACCACGTGCTTGACCAGACATATGTCGACCTGCCATGCAGTTCATTGGCAAGCGTACCTAAAAGGCCCACACCAAAGAACAAAGCAGACCTCTCCTTGCTCCTCATTAGCTGGGATCTCCAACCCCACTATACCTTCAGTCCTCTCTGAAACCTGCACTGAGAGGAATTAAGGTGTAGAATTAGGTGTGTCACAGCCACGTACTTGCGGGCAATCTGCTATTGGTACATTGACGTCAGATTGTTTCAGGCAAATTTCCCTGCCCCAGCTGCTGCACCGCCGAAAGAAGTTCGCTCCCAGCCATTCACGTGCCCAGCGGTTGAATGCTAGCTTGTCTAAATTGCTAGCACTTCAACTGCTGCCTTTTCAGTTGGTAGACTCTGCCCCCTTCCATCAGTTTGTGGAACGTGCGGTTCCTCTGTGGCAGGTTCCCAAACGCCACTTTTTCTCATGGAAGGCGATTCCGGCTCTCTACCGGCATGTGGAAGGCAATGTCTTGGCCTCGCTGGACAGGGCGGTCAGTGGTAAGGTGCATATTACTGCTGACTCATGGTCCAACAGGCATGGACAGGGACGTTACCTATCTTTCACGGCATATTGGGTGACTCTGCTGGCAGCTGGGAAGGATGCAGGACAAGGTGCAGTAGTGTTGGAGGTTGTTCCGGCACCACGCCTCCAAAATGTTACTACTGGTGATTCTGACACACCTCTCTCCTCCACCTCCACCTCCATGGCCTCTACCTGTGCTTTGTCCTCGGAACCAGCGATGCTCTGTAGGCGTTCAAGGGGCTACGCAAGTACGCAGGAAAAAAGATGTCATGCGGTGCTTCAGCTGGTGTGCTTGGGGGACAGGAGCCACACTGGGGCAGAGATTCTGTCAGCTCTGCAGGGGCAGGCTCAGAGATGGTTGATGCCATGCCAGCTTAAGCCAGGAAAGGTGGTTTGCGACAATGGCACCAACCTCCTCTCCGCCCTCCGACAGGGACAACTGACCCATGTACCCTGTTTGGCTCACGTCCTTAACTTGGTGGTGCAGCGGTTCTTGGGCAGTTTCATGGGCTTACAGGAGGTCCTGAAGCAGGCCAGGAAACTCTGTGGGCATTTCCACCGGTCATATAATGCCAGTGCTCGGCTGGCTGTCCTGAAAAAGGATTACAACCTGCCCAAGAACCGCCTAATCTGTGACATGCCCACCAGGTGGAACTCTATGTTGGCCATGCTGCAGCGGCTGCACACATAGCAGAGGGCCATCAATGAGTACCTGTTGCAATATGGCAGCAGGACAGGGTCAGGGGAGCTTGGATTTTTTTCCCCATGCCAGTGGGCCATGATCAGGGATGCATGCACTGTCCTGGCACCATTTGAGGAGGCCACGAGGATGGTGAGCAATGACAGTGCATGCATCAGTGACACTGTCCCTCTTGTCCACCTGTTGGAGCACACGCTGAGTGGAATAATAGACAGGGCACTTGAGGCAGAACAGAGGCAGGAAGAGGACTTCCTTACCTCTCAAGGCCCCCTTTATCCAGACAGTGTTCCTGCTGGCCCGGCTATCACACAGGAAGAGGAGGAGGACGAGTAGGAGGAGGAGGATTGTGTCAGCATGGAGGTGGAGCCTAGCACTCAGCATCAGCAGCAGTCTTCAAGGGATCAATTACAGTCCCAAGACACCCATGGACTTGTGCATGGCTGGGAGGAGGTGGCTGTGGATCCTGTCGCCCTGAGTGACCCAGAGGACTCCGGACCAAATGCCTCATCAAACCTACGCTGCATGGCCTCCCTGATCCTGCAAAGCCTGCGGAGGGATCCTCGTATTCGTGCTATCAAGGAGAGGGATCATTACTGGCTGGCAACCCTCCTTGATCCATGTTACAAGGGTAAGGTTGCGGACCTTATCTTGCCGTCGCAAAGAGAGCAGAGGATGAAGCATCTTCGGGAGGCCTTGCAGAAAGGTCTGTGCAACGTGTTCCCAGAGACTGGGAGGTTACAAATTCCTGGTCCTGGACAACGTGTTGCTGAGGCTTCGGTCAGTCAAAGAAGGAGCAGTGGAGAAGGTGGCCGTCTGACTGATGCGTTCAGACAATTTTTTAGTATGCAGCCCCAAGGTATGATCGGTTCCAGAAACCATCGCCAGTGTCTGGTTTACATGGTGCAGAAATACCTAGGGGCAAGATAAGACTTGAACACCTTTCCCACCGAAAATCCTCTGGGTTACTGGGTCTTGAGGATGGATCACTGGACAGAGCTTGCACAGTATGCAATTGAGCTACTGGCCTGTCCTGCATCCAGCGTTCTTTCGGAACGCACATTCAGTGCTGCTGGAGGCTTTTTAACCGATCACAGGGTGCGCCTGTCCACCGACTCGGTCGATCGACTGACCTTCATAAAAATTAATCAGTCTTGGATCACCACCAGCTACCAAGCACCTGATGCTGATGTAACCGAATATATATTTTTTGGAAATGTCAGATCCCTTCAAGACTGCCTATGCTGATTCTGAGTGACTATCCTCTTCCTCCTCAATGATCATGCTGATAGCTTGTAAGAACATTTTTGGTTCTGGGCACCGCCACCAGTGGCTAAGGCCCAATTTTTCAGCCCCTGTTTAACATGGGCGTGTTATTACAATTTTTGATGCAATACTTTGCAGCAGGGCTCATTGCTGCGCTCCAAGTACAGTATCTGTGAGGGGTTGCAGTGTTGTGGCACCAGTGCCTAAGGCCCAATTTTTATGCCCCTGTTCAACAGAGGCATGTAATTACAATTATTGATCTAATATTTCACAGCTGGGTCCATTCATGCGCCCACCAAGAGTAACTGTGAAGACTTACAGTGTTGTGGCAACTCCTCCACCACCACCACCAAAGGCCCAATTTTTCTGCCCCTGTTCGACAGGAGCATATAATTACAATTCTTGATCTAATAATTCACAGCAGGGCCCATTCCTGCACCCACCAAGAGTAACTGTGAGGACTTACAGTGTTGTGGCACCAGCACCACCACCACCACCAAAGGCCCAATTTTTCTACCACTGTTCAACAATGGCATGTAATTACAATTCTTGATATAATAGTTCACAGCAGGGCATTCCAGCACCCACCAAGAGTAATTGTGAGGGCTTACAGTGTTGTAGCAACACCAACACCTAAGGGCGAAATTTCTGCAGAGTATATACGGCAGGCCCCTATTTTCAAACATCCAACTTGCAAACGGAAGGAGACAACAGGAAGTGAGAGGAAATCTACCACTAGGAAGGGAAATTCTCTCCTGTTAGAGTTAATATGGGAAAAACGTGTCTCCTCTCCACTGATGCTTTATCACCAATCCTTGTTTCAATAAAAAAAACAAATTTTCAAAAAATATTTGTCATTGGGACGGAAAGTGAGGTCAAATGTTTTGAACAGGTGCACAGACAGCAAAACAAATGTTACAGGGGTGATAACCCTTCCCTATGTTTTCCAAAAAGCTTAAAAATAGATTTTTTGCCTGGAGCTACACTTACAAAATGTACCTGTTCCAAATTATAAACAGATTCTACTTAAGAACAAACCTACAGTCCCTGTCTTGTTTGCACCGCCTGTATACTGCTGTTCAGAGTATATAGGGCCTTGTTTTAAATTGGGTGCAGGGTTCCCCTTAATATCCATACAAGACCCAAAGGGGCTTGTAATGGGCTGGGGGGGGGGGTACCCATATGCATAAAATTAAATATATTGCGCAACCCTGTAAAAGGCAAAACAAAGTGCCAAACAAAATATTGATGACCTGAAAAAATGTGCAACTATGTGAATATACACTTGAAAAAGTCCAATTACTGATGCTGCTCCAGCAGCATACACATGAAAAGTTTAAAAGAAAAAATCCATAGAAAAAAATGCCACCAAAGTGTGTAAAAACACCAAAGTGTATAAAAAGGACAGCAGATATGGATCTTCAAACATGGGTATAGACTTCAGCGGCAAAGAATGTATACACAGGAGGCTTACCAGAACAGATGGGTCCCTATTATGGGGACCAAACGGGCTCAGCAAAGAAAACCGATCAAGGTGTCAGCGATGTGATCTTATGGGTCCTCGCTCAGCTCCAGCACCGGTCAGCAAACGTTGGTACTCCCCACAGTTGTGTAAACACTCGTCCAGCGTGATGTTTTTTTCAGAAGGAAAGATAATAAAGAGGCTTCATGGTGTAGATTTGTTTAAAAAGACAAATACCCTTTATTGCAATGTACGGGTAAATAGACGTCCATACACGATAAAAACAAACGTTTTCAAAAAGGCACTGCAACCCCGCCAGGCGTCAGCCAATCAGCTGGGGGCGTGGTGACGTCAGGGTCCTGAGCTCCACCCTACGCTGCGTTTCTCCGTAAGAGGCGTCGTCTGGGAAAGGAGGCTGGATCGAGACGTCACGCACCACGATATTTATATGCAAGGCAGGAGAGTGACACCGGAAGTCCCGATGATTCCATCGGATCATCAGTTCCCCGGCGCACTGTACCCTAAACATAGCGGGCGAACACCGCAACACAGAGGTATCATCCTGCGTGTCAGCAATGTGCACCTCGCTTAGTCAGTATCTCTGAAGAGATACAGTAAATAAAAAATACATCTGAACATTAAACATAAAACATTATGATTGCAATATAGCTCCCTATTGAAAAAGTACCATTTTTACAATTGCAACCATACTTATAGTAAATGTAAAACAATTTATAAAATATTGTAAACATTTAACCCTACGTGGTGCTGTACTCTGGGAAAGGGTAAATATTTGACAAAATGGAACTACATTTGATAATGCTAGCTCATAAAATTACCCCCCACACCCCAACAGTGTCCGCAGACCCAACGGGCACTGAGAGGGGTGGTGCAGCAAACACACATAAAACACCTGGGTACCTATACAATACAAACCTATGTCACAAAAAGGGGGCCACCTCACCTCCTAACAATGCCAGTGCGTATTACGCAGTGAGCATCGAGGAAGTTCGGCACACTGGGCATTCCGTGACATAAATTATGATATATATAATGCCTAAAGATTGCATATATTCAAAATACATAATGAAACAATCCTGTACATATATATAAAAATTAAAAAACTGAACCTCCTGATCATATTTATCTCACCAAGGAAGCCTATGCTTACCCAGCCCCATTGTACTACAGTCCCCCAAGAGGGGGGGGGTATGTGACAGCAGGAAGGTAAAGTCACCTGGTTGCATCCAGGGGGGTAGATATATTTCTCCCAGATTCAGGCTTTATGCCGACTTATACAACTAGGGAGTTGATGAAGCCCAGCTGAGGCTAGTGGGCTCATGGATGACTCATACCTCTAGGGAGAGGGCTGGGCGTCGTGCAGGCAGGGAGTTGATGAGACCAGCTGAAGCCTGTCAGTTCGTTTAAGGCCTCTATAAAAACTCCCAGCTTCATTAGATGTTAGCTCATGCCTGGACCCAGACCTGTGTGGACTGTCTAGGGAGAGTGAACCCCTGTGCGGTGAGGCAAAGCCTGTGTGGCTATTTGTTTGGACTTTTACTAAACCAGGGACTTAGGGACTAGGACAGCACCAGGCTGATCCCAGTTGTTAGTTTAGGAAACCTGCATGTTTAGTCAGAGGTCAAACTGACCAGGATTTATTTTGTTTATGTTTCTTTTTGGCTTTGCTGTGTTTTTGTCACTGTACATAGAGAAATAAACCGCACCTTTTGATTTTGAAAACCACAACCTCCGTCTGCTGGCCCTGTTTTTGTGTGGGGAGCCCAACCAGGGGGTCACACACACCCGCTACCGAGTTAACCCCCTCACAGTATGTATATATCCAAATAGTAATGGGATTCAACAGACCATATAGCGTGCATTAGGGTTCACCGGAGGTGAGAGTTAGATAATCATTTGAATATT
Source organism: Rana muscosa (assembly GCA_029206835.1). Lineage (NCBI taxonomy): Eukaryota > Metazoa > Chordata > Amphibia > Anura > Ranidae > Rana > Rana muscosa. Next base: position 1,225,838,260 of record CM055122.1, on the reverse strand, counting down.
TAAATATAATCCAGGGTTGCCACATTTTGTTAAATTTGTCACTATTTTCTTTCTTCATTGCAGCGATTTCTTCCATCCTATATATATACTGGACCCTGTCCAGCCAATCCTTGACCGTCGGGACATAAGTGGTTTTCCAATGTAATGGAATGATCGTTTTTGCAGCTGTTAGGAGATGTCTGGTTAAGGACTTTTTGCATGTACTGAGCGGAAAAGAATTTATATTCAACAGACATGCAGCCGCATTTAAGTTTATCTTAATTTCCATTATATGTCTAATCCATTTAGATATTTGGACCCAGAAGTCAAGGATTTAGAGGACAGTCCCACCAGATGTGCAGAAAGTAACCAGTGGCTGTATTACATCGCCAGCAGGAGTCAGAACCTGAGGGGGACCAAGTCTTAGCCTTTTGTGGAGTGATGTACCACTGTGTTAAAATTTTATATGAAATCTCTTGGTATCTTGTGCTCAGTGAGCATTTATGAGCAAATATACATGCTCTTTCCCACTGGGCTTCACTAAAATTGGTCTCAAGATCTTTCTCCTACTTTTTTTGTGTTTGTTATTCTCAACATGCAAGGATTGATGTAGCCAGAAGTATGCGATGGAAGTTGATTTTAGGACCTGTTCTCTGTTGTAACATATGTTTTCTTAAGGGGTTCTAGTTTGGAGATATGAGGTTTTGTGTTTACTTTTAGTTAGGAAGTCTTTTACCTGCATGTGAAACCAGGGGCATGGGAATGAGTCCTTGTATTCTGATTTGAGTGTATCTAGTGTTTTGACTTTGCCTCCGGAGAGGCAGTGGCTAACTAGAAATTTGGAGGGGTAATCTGGGGTTGGTAGAGTTCTTTGGTTTAGGCCTGGAAGAAAATCAGGGTTGTTAGCGATTGGGGTCAGTGGGCCTGGAATCGTTGCGAGTTTGTATCGAGTGACTATTCTGTGCCAAACCTTTAGCGTGGTCGCTACCAAAGGATGTGCTGTACTTCTAATGGATTTTGAATGTGTAGTCCACGGGTAGTATAAAAGTTGTTGTTCGCTGTGGTTTTGTTCAAGTTTCACCCAATCTTTATTTTTGTCGTGACAATGCCAATCAATTATTCTTGTAATATGAGTGGCGAAGTAATACTTCTTGAAGTCAAGAAGACTTATACCACCTTTGTTTTTGGGGAGAGTTAGAAGATGGAAGTTCAACCTAGGTTTTTTCCTTGCCCATAAAAATTCCCTTTGTATTTTTTTGTAATTTGGTAAAAAAGGCATTGGGTATTGGGATTGGCAGGGCATTAAAAAAGTACAGTAACCTTGGTAGTATTGTCATTTTTAGGATTGAGGCCCTCCCAAACCAAGAGAAGAGCTTGGGAGTGCATTTTTGTAGGTCTTTGGATATGGATTGTAGTAGGGGAGTAAAATTGGCCGGGAACAGCAACTCAATAGTTGGGGTAAACTTTATTCCTAAATATTTAAGAGTATTGTGTTCCCACCTAAATTTATGATTGGTCTTAAGTAGGCTATATTTATCTGGAGATAAGTTAATGTTAAGGGCTTCTGATTTAGATTGGTTTATTTTAAAGTTGGAGATAAAGCCAAATGTTTTAAATATTTTAGTCAGATTGGGTATTGATACATGGGGCTGGGTTATGAAAAAAAGGAGGTCATCTGCGTAAGCAGCTATTTTGTATCCCCTATTCTGTATTTTGAATAATTTTATGTCCGGTGATAGGTTGATGGTCCTGATGAGGGGTTCTAGTGAAAAGATAAAGAGTAAAGGCGAGAGGGGGCAACCTTGTCTCGTACCGTTCTTTATCTTAGTTGGCTCTGAGAGGGTGGTGTTAATTTTGACTTCAGCTTGTAGATTTTGATAAAGGGCTTTGATCCAGTTCATCATATTGCTTCCCAGGCCAATGTGGGAGCAGGCGGCCAACATATAGTCCCATGAGACCCTGTCAAAGGCCTTCTCCGCATCCGTAGACAGGAAAAGGCCTTCTAGTTTCATGTTCTGTGTGTAGTGGATAAGGTTTAATGATTTTGTTATATTATCTCTGGCTTCACGACCTGGCATGAAACCAACCTGTTCTGGGCCAATAATTTTTGCGATAAGGGGTTTGATTCGATTGGATAGAATTTTCGCTAGTAATTTGATGCCCACATTCAAGAGTGAAATGGGCCTGAAATTTGCGCAGTCCGCGTGGTCTTTGTCTGGTTTGGGAACTACTGCTATGTGCGCTGTGAGGAGAGAATTGGAGTCATTTTTGTTCTCTGCTAGGTAGTATTGGGAAGTATACCCATCCGGGCCGGGGCTTTTCCCTGTTTTTAATAATTTTATTGCAAACTGCAATTCTGTGAGTGTAATAAGGGATATCTAGGTTGTAAGCCTCTTCCCTGTCAAATGAGGGAAGTTTTCTGTCAGACAAGTATTGTTGAATTGTGTCTTCTCTGGATGTAGTTATATGGGATGGTTTGTGTTGGCTAGGCAGGTTATAGAGTTTAGAATAGAAGTTGTGGAAAATTTCTGCTATTTGTTCTGGTTTGTGCTCAAGCGTTCCCTCGGTGCTTCGGATAGAGTGAACACAGTTTGCCAATGCTGCATCCTTCAAGGCTCTAGCAAGCTGTTTCCCACTCTTATCACCATGTTCATAGAAGACGCTTTTCTTAAAGAAAATTGATTTTTGGGTTTGTAGATTTAGGATTTGTCTCAATGAATTCCTGTTACGAGTAAGTTCCTCCTCCACTTCAACAGCGAGGGAACGCTTGTGTTGCGTCTCAAGTTTGGCTATTGTGTCAGATAGTAAGGAAATTTCTCTTTCCCTTTCTTTTTTCCTCCTTGCCCCCCATTTTATAAGTTCCTCTCTAACCACACTTTTATGGGCTTCACAGTTATTAAGGGGATTTGTCTCTGAGTCAACATTGTTGAGGAAGTATGCTTTAATGGATTCATGGATGTCATCCTGAATTATTTGATCAGTAAGAAGGGCAGCATTGAGTTTCCAATTGAATGTCATCTTTTTGGAGGGTCTAGGTTTCAGGGTGATAGCCATGGGTGTGTGATCTGATAAGGCGATGATCCCAATTTCTGCCTTGGTTAGGAAAGCTAAGTCTCTTTGGGATATAAAAATTAGATCTATTATTGAATATCTCCTATGAGGAGTGGAAAAGTATGTGTAATCCCTCCCTGTAGGGTGTGTCGATCTCCATGTGTCTACTAACGCCAGGGATTGTAGTCGGACTTTGATACATTTCAGTATTTTGTATGAGACATTTGAGTGGCCAGTGGAAGTGTCTTGTAGGGGTGATAGGGGGATGTTAAAATCCCCTCCAAGGATTTTACATCCTTCTGCAAACCACTTAAGCTCATTTATTATTTTGTTGCAGAATATTATGTGTGACTTGTTGGGGAAGTATACGTTCGCTAGGGTAATATGTGAGGCTTCCCATGTACCTTTCAGGAATATGTAGCGGCCCTCTGGATCTGACAACTGATGTTTTAATTAGAATGGTGAGTTTTTGTGTAGTAATATTGTAACCCCTTTGGTTTTGGCTAATGGATTTGTAGCGTGATAAGCTTTGGTGAATAGGTTATCAGTCATTTTGGGTATATTTTGGTCTTTAAAGTGTGTTTCTTGTAAATATACTATGGATGGGTGTACTTTTTTTTTAAGTTCTTTGAGAAGTTTTGAACGTTTTTCTTGTATGTTGAGGCCATTTACATTGTGTGATACTACGGTGGGAGATTTTCCAAGAAAGGAAAATTTCATTTTGGCTTTGAGCTTAGATTACCACTAATCGACAGGGGGTAGGAAAGAAGGGGGAGGGAAGGGATGAAGTCTGTGAGTTTAGAGAATCAGGGATGGTAGGAAATAGTGTCTTCAAGGGTTATGTAGTTAGGATAGGGAAGGTATTGAAGTACCTTACGTGAGCCTCGACTCTGGTTCTTATCTGGGAAGAACAGAGCTGGTTGGTGCTGTTATATTAACAACTCCTTCGGTGACTCTTGAGGGAAGGTGAATGGAGCGTTCGTGGATGGTATAGTCTTTATAAGAAAATAGTTAGTGTTGTTCTATATCGGAGGTCTACAGGAGGATCTCGGTTATAGTAGTGTAAACAGTTGTAATATTTCTTGACCCATATGAGAGTTTAAATTTAGGAGGGTTTATAGGGTGATTAAGGGCTGGGTTATCACAGTAAACTATAATAGTACTAGTTGTGGTTTAACTTAACATCAAGCACAGAAAGTCAGGAACCATATCTAAAATAACACATAACATCTTTAAAAATAAGTCTAAGGAATCTTTGGGGAAATAACCCAACATCTTGTTCTATTGAACAACAGAGCGTACCACCTGGGTCACCTATGTACTTCCATTTAGGTTCCGTCGTTTGACATATATAAGTATGACAACATTGCTAGAAAAATATTGTGCCATGGATAATGAACCCATTGAGGAAGGTGTGACATTAACAGACCAAAGTTAATTACATTTGTTTTGCTTAGGCAGGCTGGTGCGTCTCATAACTCGTGTAACCGATTAAAGAGGTCACCAGTGGTAATTGTAAATGTCATAGCGATGTATGATTGAGTCCTGTGAGAAGTGCAGATACAGTTCTGCATCTTGTGTTTGCATATGTAACCGAAAAGTTACTCACAGTTAGTTTATATTTCCAGTAAACCGTAGCAGGGTTTCTCAGATGAAAGCGTACAAGCCTCTTCCAGGTTCCTTTAAGGCAAATAACTACTTCGAGAATTTTTTTTTTTTAGGGAACTGGGAAAAAGGAAGCAATGTTGGGCAAATATCATCCTGTTAGCATCCGTGAGGTGGAAAAAAGCACCTCTTATTTTCATTTTTGTTCAAAGGTTAAGTCATCTGTGAAATCCCCTGGTCCTCTAAGAGTAGTATATTATTATTAGGGGATGGTCCAGAATAATCAGAAAAAGTTTGTAATGGTAAAGGTAAGCACAAGCAGAATAAATTCACTTCACCTCCTCCTATGGTGTCTCACTGTTCGAGTACATTTGCTGTTATGTCTTGTCTGGTAGAACTGGGTTGATGGTTAGAGATATTTATATGAATTCGGGGAGATCTGGATATAAAATGCAGGTTATATCATAACAATACTGTATATCTGTGGTCCAGATCTACCGAATAGCTCGATCAGTAAGGGACACATCTCCTGGAGAATGGGGATAACATTTTGGTTATGCTATAGAACTGTGAGATCTGAAGAAGTCTTAAGCATGCCATCTGGTGGGGGTTAGAAAAAAAAAAGAAAGAGAAAGGGAGTAAAAATAATAATTCCTCAGAAGAGCACAAAAGTCTTGTGTTATAGAACATATGAGGTTTAGTCCGTGTTATGAAAAATCAACTATAATGTTTTTGTCAATAAACATAGAACCAGGAACTAGAGAGCAGGTTAGAAACCCAGGGTAACAATAGAGAGATGAAATAGTTACTTTATCTGGTTTCATCCATTCTTGAGCTTTTGGCAGCTGGGGAGTTGTAATCATTTCTGTTTGTATTTCTGTGGTATTGCCCCTGACGATATGGGGATTTCGCAGGAGAAGGCCCTTGTTTGGGAGGTGCATTATTAATGGCCGGGGGTATGCGGAATTCGGCATACCATTCGGGCAGGTCTACTGGGGCAATTTGTAGATTCTCACAAAATTTTTGCAGGTCCTCTGGGATTTTCAAAACATGCTGCTTACTATTGTAGGAGGCTTGTAAGGCGAATGGGAACTTCCATCTATATGCATTCCTTTTTCTTTTAGAACCTCCAAAAGTGGTCTCATTGCCCTCCTGTTTTTCAGCGTTATGGGGGACAGGTCCTGAAAAAGCTGAACATCTGCACCATTGAACACAACCTGTTCATTTGTTCTGGCTTTTTGTAGTATTTCCTCTTTTAGGCTGAAGTTTGGTAGGCAGCATATTATATCCCTAGGGGGATTGTTATCAGGAGCTCTGGATCTAAGGGCTCTATGGGCTCTGTCATACTCAATGGGAGAGGCTTTGGGCCTATCTAGGAGGCCATTAAAGATGGAGAGAGCGGGCCTGATTTGTTCCGGTAGGACTGATTCCGGGACCCCCCTCACCCTAATATTATGTCTCCTCCCCCTATTGTCAAGGTCCTCGATGTTTCTGTTCATGACGATCAAATGTTGTGAATGATCGAGTACTATATCAGCGCCCTATCTCTCCTTTTCCCTGCTCTCTCCTCTACCGCCATTTGTTCTGACAGTCTCAGTAGTTCCGCATTTATGTCAGTGACTGCCTCAGAAAAAGAGCTCTTAATTTATTTTGCTATGTCCATCATAATGGCGTAGTTCAGAGGTTGATCGTGAGCAATGTTACCTCTGTGTGAATCTTCTGATGCCGGCAGAGAGATCTCATCATCTTCCATGTCATCTCCCCTGGCTGCTCCGTGTGCTGGCGGCACCATCTTGGATCTCGTGCTGTCACTGTTATAGCAAAATTTGCTCAGATTAGCCGGTGAAAGTTGCTTTTGGGGGTGCACATCGAGCGTAGGGATCGGTTGTGTGAGCCTCTCCTTATCTGGGTGGACATATTCGGCCGAAAAGCTGGTGTTTTAGCCACCGAGATCTCCTGGCTGACGGAGCTCCTCTATTCAGCGTCCATCCACGCTGCGTGCCAAGCCACGCCCCCCCATATTTATTTTTATAACTTAATTCTGCATAAAACATTTAGTGTCATTTCATGAGATAATTTATTAGGGCGTGTCTAGGGGCAGGATTAGGGGCGGGGCATGGTAGGGGTTGGACGGGGCAACTGGTGGCAAGTAACCCTTGAGACCTGGCTAGTAGCTCAGGACTTGAAATGTTAAACCCTGCAGTTGCAGTTATATTATGTGCATTTATTAATGAATTCAGGCCTTTCTTAATGCAATCTACTGAGCTGACTCTTGAGGGAGTCTATTCCAATTTTCACGGCTCTTAGGCCCCTTTCACACTGGGGCGGGAGGTGTGGTGGCGGTAAAGCGCGCTATTTTTAGCGGCACATGACCGTTGGAATTGCGGCGGTATTCGGCTGCTAGCGGTGCGGTTTTAACCTCCGCTAGCGGCCGAAATAGGGGTAATACCTACCCGCAATGCTCCTCTGCAGAGGCGCATTGTGAGCGGTATAGCTGCGGTGTCCCATTGATTTCAAAGGGCAGAAGCGGTGAAGGAGCGGTACACACACCGCTCCCCCACCACTCCAAAGAAGCGGCTAGCAGGACTTTTGGAGCGGTCCTGCTAGCGCACTGCTCCAGTGTGAAAGCCCTCGGGCTTTTACACTGGAGAAACAGCAGCCGCTGTTTCAGGTCAGTTTGCAGTCGCTATTTTTAGCGCAATAGCGCTCGCAAACCGCCCCAGTGTGAAAGGGGTCTTACTGTGAAGAAGCCTTTCCATATTTGGGGATTACATCTACTTTTCTGCAGATGTAAAGGGTGTCCCCTTGTCCTCTCTGATGACTTTAACATGAATAACTCAACACCAAGTTCAGTATACCACGTATGTATTTATGCATGTTGATCATATCCCCCTCAATCTCCTTTTCTCAAGAGAATATAAATTCATGCTACTATTAAGCTTGATCTACCAGAACACCCAGATCCTTCCTCACCATTGATTCCCTCAATTGTACTCCCCTAGTATGTATGATGCATGCATATTTTTAGCCCCAAGTGCATAACTTTACATTTATCAACATTGAACTTCATTTGACACACAGCTGCCCAATTAAACAGTGCATTGAAGTTGGCTTGTATGTTGGAGACATCCTGTAAGGATGGTGTTCCACTGCATAGCATGGAAAAACTGAAATAGTACTTTTTATCCCAGACTCTATATCATTTATAAATATAATAAAAAGTAAGAGTCCCAACACTGAAACTTGTGGTACACCAATAACAACCATGAATCATTAACCACTATTCTTTTCTATCCATTTACAAACAGTTTTTGCCAAGCCTATAGGCTTTACCTTACACATTAGCAAGGTCAAATGCTTTTGCAAAATTGCATACTTTATTCACAGCCACTCCTTTGTCTAGGGTTTTGCTTACCTCCTCGTGAAAAAAAAAAATTGATTTGTTTGACAATTTCTGTCTTTCATGAATCCATGCTGGCTATTGCTTAAAATGTTGTTGTTTTTTCTAGCAAAAACTCATCTATTTGGTCTTTTATTAAAGTGGAGTTCCACCCATTTTTTTTCTTTTTTTTATTCCACTCCTCACCCCCTTACATGCCACATTTGGCATGTAATTTTTTTGGGGGGGGAGTGGGGGCTTCAGTAGGAGTGGGACTTCTTGTCCCACTTCCTCCTTCCGCCCTGGAGCCGCCTAGGCGATACGTCATATCGCCTTGTGGCGGCTCCTCCCTGTAGGCGATCACCTGGGACGTGACAGGTCCCAGGCGATCGCCTGTCCACTCACAGAGCGCTGCGTCGTTCGCGCATGTGCAGTGAGTGCCCGGCCGTGAAGCCGAAAGCTGTCACGGCCGGGTGCCCATACTGTGAATGGACGCGCCGGCGGAGGAAGGGGGAGAGGAGCGGAGCTCCAGGCGGCGCGTCGCTGGACAGTGGAGCAGGTAAGTGTATGTTTATTAAAAGCCAGCAGCTACACTTTTTGTAGTGGCTGACTTTTAATAAACATAAAAAAAGGGTGGAACTCCCCTTTAAACTCTCCAGTATCTTCCCAACTACAAAAGTTAAACTAACAGATCTATAGTTACTTAGTAAAGACCCCAGTCACCCACTCCAGGAAAATTTGGAAAGGGCCTACATGCTCAGACCTGACCTTTTTTACTATTAATATATTTGAAGAATTTTTGGGGGTTTGTCCTACCTTTTGAAATTTGTCAATCGTTTTGAATGTTTGCGGCCTTAATTTTCTTTTTACATATTCTGTTAAAGTTGATCCAGGGTGTATCTGATTGCCTCTCGGGGAATCAGGAAGGACTTTTTCCCCTGCTAGAGCAAATTGGATCATGCTTTGTTGTTTTTTTTTTTTTTTTTGCCTTCCTCTGGATCAACTGTGGGTATAGGATTGTACGATTTTCTTAGGATTCTTCTTATATATATATTTTCAAGCAGACTAACTATGTAACTATGTTATATTCCTTGTAACTTTTAAAAGATGATAGTGTTACTTCATTTTTATATTTTTTAAAAAGCACTTTTCTTATTATTCATAGCTTTTTTAACTTTGGCCGTGAGCCACATAGGTTTACCTTTTAGCCTTTTAAACCTTTTGCCCATGGGAATATATTTTGCAGTGCGTTATAGTTCTTTTAAAGAATTCCCATTTATGTTCTGTGTTAATCAATGCCAATACTCCATCCCAGTCTAAGTCTTGCAGAGCAGCCTTCAGCCTTTGAAAATTTGCTCTCTTAAAGTTAAGTGTTTTATCTTTCCAGTATGTGCATGTTGTTTACAGCTAACATTAAAGTGGTTGTAAACCCACTTTTCGAAAATAAATAAATAAAATAAATAACACCTGCAAGAAAACAACATAATGAGCTAGTATGCTATGCATACTAGCTCATTATGTGGCACTTACCTCTGATCGAAGCCTCCGCAGCGTTCCTCGTCCCCCTCCGCCGCCATGTCCGCTCTGACCGTCTTCCTGTTATCCCCGCTCCGGCGCTGTGATTGGCTGGAGCGGCGATGACGTCACACACATGCGCGCGAGGCCGTCATTCTCCATTGAGAAAACCGTCAGTCTCCATTGAGAGAACCGGCAATGCTCAGTGCGCCTGCGCCGTTGTCTACGGCGCGCATGCACCGTAGACATCGGTGCAGGGTTTTCTGCAAATATCTCCTTAACCGTGTAGGTTAAGGAGATTTTTCTTGCACCTACAGGTAAGCCATAATCTAGGCTTACCTGTAGGTGCAAGTTGTGTGATTGGGTTTACAACCACTTTAAATGAAATCATGTTATGGTCACTGCTACCCAAATGTTCTTTTTTTATGAACATTAGTAATAAGCTCTGCATGGTTAGAGATTACCAGGTCCAGCAGAGCATAATTTCTAGTTGGGGCCTTCATGAACTCTACCATAAATTTGTCTTTTAATAGGTTTATACATTTCTGACCTTTACTGGCATTTACAGTGCCATTACTCCAGTCAATTTCCGGGTAGCTAAAATGCTCCACTATCATCACTGCAGCCCTTTCTCTCTGTGTAAGGAGCTGAGTAGTGTTGAGCGAACCCGAACTGTAAAGTTCCGGTCCGTACCGAACTTTAGCTTTTTCCCGAACCCGAACCCGGACTTTGCGCAAAAGTCCGGGTTCGGGTTCGGCAATCTAATTACGCAGTTAGAAATGCTTCAGGGGCCAGCCAATCACCTTTTGATTAGCTGGTGTGCCCTTAGAAGCCATCATAGCCATGCCTACTAATGGCATGGCTGTGATTGGTCAGTGCAACATGTGACCCAGCTTCTATATAAGCTAGAGGCACATAGCACACACGCCACTCTGCTTCAGAATAGATAGGGAGAGGATCTTGTCTGCTGCTGCTGCTTTTAGGGAGAGATAGAAAAATACATGAGTTAGTCCTGATTCTGGAATCTGAGGGAAAAGATAGAGAGACAGTGTAGTGTAGGGCCAGGTTCCTGTTTTTTGCTTTTAGGGAGAGAGATATATTATATAGGAGTCCAGATTCAGAGATATAACTCAGCGATCTGCATAGGTTTACCTGTTTGTGTTGCAGTGCAGTCTTTTTACACTGCTATGAGCCCAGTGTCAGAGAAAATCTACCTTTTATCTGCAAGCTCAGTGCACCAGCACTGCATATATTACGTTGAGAGATACACCGTTTCCATACTGTGGGTGTATTCTGCTCTTGGAAAAAGATCCATTTAGGACAAAAAAAAAGGCACTTTATTGTGCTCTTTTCCAAAAGACCCATTAAGGGCAAAAAAAATAAAAAATTTCCATTTTATTTTGCTCATGCAAAAAAAGACCCGTTTAGGGCAAAAAAATACATTTGCACTTTAATGTACGCTTGCAAAAAGACCCATTTAGGGCCACAAAAAATATTTTGCAGTGTGTTATACATATGTGGAGGCGTGTGAAATAAACCATTTCTATATATTTGTCTTCTACTGTGCTATACTAAAAAAACAACATTTTTTTTGAATAGCATTTTCTGCAGTTCTGTAGCTGTGCGATTCAGCGGTTACGTACTGTGGGTGTGTTGTGGTCTTCCAAAAAACGCCATTTAGGGCCACAAAAAATATTTTGCAGTGTGTTATACATATGTGGAGGTGTGTGAAATAAACAATTTATATATAGTTTTCTTCTACTGTGCTATACTAAAAAAACAACATTTTTTTTAATAGCATTTTCTGCAGTTCTGTAGCTGTGCGATTCAGCGGTTACGTACTGTGGGTGTATTGTGGTCTTCCAAAAAACGCCATTTAGGGCCACAAAAAATATTTTGCAGTGTGTTATACATATGTGGAGGTGTGTGAAATAAACAATTTCTAAATAGTTTTCTTCTACTGTGCTATACTAAAAAAAAAACATTTTTTTTGAATGGCTCGGCTTGAACCTCACTTGAACCTCACTTGGCTCGGCTTGAACCACGGATGGTGTGGCCTTCACCTGAACTCACCATGCAGGCGCCGTTCATCTTGGGAGATTTTCAAAATCCTCTTGTCCTACATACTGAGCAAGCGCAGTACAGGGTGGACACTATTCGACGGGGGACAGAATTCGACACATCACTGGCCTTACCCAGCCATTGTTGTATTTTTGAACCAGTGTTGGCTACCTCGTCCTCCTCCACCGCCGCTTCCACCTACACAGCCACATCCACCGCCACCTCAACCTCCTACTCCATATGGACCTCGTCCTCCTAGGTCAAGATTATAATTTTTATTTAATTTTTTTGTAGCGCACAGATCCTTTCCCCCTTACCTGCCTTTATGTTGTTGGCTCCTCGCAGGAGGGAGAAAGGCACACCGCACTACCAGCCCCTACCCTCCTATATAAAGAGGTTAAGCGGTGTACTTGACGGGCCGTGTCCACAGCCGGAGTCAAAACTCCTCCAGAGGATGATTCTCACCTCTACTGTAGGTAGAGGAAAGTCCTTTAATTCCCAGTAAAGTCAATGTCCACACTAGCTGAAATTACAACTCTTATTCTCTCATGGCAAAATAAACTCTACTCGGATAGAAAAGGTTAAAGCAAAGAAACAGGACAGCTTAAGGTGTGGAGGAGGTCCAGGCACAAACATAGCACATTCACTTCACTGCTTAGGTTTCTCAAACAGTTTTAGGTGCACGGTCTCTGCCACAGACCTTGAGGTTGGTCTCTGCCACAGACCGGGTGTACAAGGCCTCTGCCACGGACCTGGAGAACTTTGGTCTCTGCCACAGAACAGGGTGTATAAGGCCCCTGCCACGGGCCGGGTGAATAAGGCCTCTGATACAGTCAAGATGACCTTGAGCTTCTCCTTCTACGAACCTAGCCCATATCAAGGGGAAGACATCTCTCCAGGGAGTCAACAGACCCTTCCTTCACCGTGACTCCCGCATCGGTCCATCAGAATGATCCTCCCTTCCCTGGAACATGGTCCCCTACACGAGGCGGCACCCTAAGACTCCTCGACCCTTAGCGGACTCCAGACGAAGGCTCTGGACTCCAGGCTTTACTCCCGCACCTAGGCCTCCATACCCAGGGCAGCAGGAACTCCAGGATAGTACCTCACCCTGGGCTAAAGGTACCCGAGATGGAACAGGAACACATGCACCCAGGCCGAAGGCACCTGGGCGTGGACCCCACTGGACATCAGCCCCCAGGCCAAAGGTCTGCCCCTTTTATATGCTCTCCCGGCATGCACAGCAGGTTCCCCGCCCCACTGTACTACTGCCAAGAGGGGACACAAAAGGCACAGCACTGTATCGGCGGTTCAACCCTAGCCTAACATGGCAGTGCCACCTGTAGGCCGCAGGGAACTGCACACCAATACTGTCCCCCGAGGACAAAATGGTCCATGAATCCTACAGAATTAGGGTGTTTGAGCCTATTTACCACTCAAACACTTCCCTTAAATTTAGCACCCCGCTACATTTTTATTTCAAAGTATTTTATTTTCCCACTAGCTTATCCATTAAATTGAATAATTTATTCCAGAAAGGGCATATTCTGGGCCATTCCCACCATATGTGTGGCATCGTGCCGTTGAGTTTCTGAGGTTCTTAATGACTTTCCGTACCTCTTCTGCTGAAAAGGGGGACTCCAGCATATTTTTTTATTTTTTTTAATGTTATTTTAAGTTATTTCCCTATCCACATTTGTTTGCAGAGCACTTGCCATGCTCTTAACAACATTTTGCTGCCATTTGCAGCCCTTTCCATTACTTTTTTAGAGCCTTTTTAGTCCTTAGAAGTCCGGGTCCCCATTGACTTCAATGGGGTTCGGGTTCGGGTTCGGGTTAAAGTTCGGTCCCGAACCCGAACTTTTTTCCGAAGTTCGGCCGAACCCGAACATCCAGGTGTCCGCTCAACTCTAGAGCTGAGTCTCAACCTCCTCATTAACACTAGATGGTCTATAACAAACTCCTGTGATTAACCTTGACGTATGCACACTATGCAGTTCCACCTATAATTGCTTCAGCCTCATCACACTCTCCATAAACTAGGTCCTCTTTCACACTCGCTTTGAGATCACTTCTCACATAGAGAAAGACACCACCTTTCTGTTTTACCCTGTCCAGTGGCGGTGTGTCCATAAGGGAGCACGGGCACCACCCCCTCTCTCCTTCCACCCCCTCTATGACCAATGGATAGATTCATGCATAGCATGAATCTATCAGTGGCCGCTGCTGTCACCCCCTATGGGGCCAGGTGCCAGAATTACAGCAGTGGCGGGTGTTTTTGAAGCACCTGTTTAGAGCCTATGGCTCTAATAGGCTTCAAAATAGGTCCACCCAAGTGTTTTAGAAAAGCAAATGAATATTAGCTTTCCTAACACTGAACCGCCTCTCCGCCAATCAGGTGCTCGGGTTTGCTACCCATTACCTAATTGGCTGTAATGACAGGCACTGTGATTGGACACTTATCCGAAGGAGAGAACAGGAGGATGGGCAGAGTGGTAACATTTGATGACACAGTGGCAGCATTTGATGGGCACAGTGGCTGCGTTTGATTGGCACAGTGGCAGCGTTTGATGGGCACAGTGGCAGCCTTTGATGGGCACAGTGGCTGCATTTGATGGGCACAGTGGCAGCGTTTAATGGGCACAGTGGCAGCATTTGATGGCACAGTGGCAGCATTTGATGGGCGCAGTGGCAGGATTTGATGGCGCAGTGGCAGTATTTGATGGTACAGTGGTAGCATTTAATGGCACAGTGGCAGCATTTGATGGGCACAGTGGCTGCGTTTGATAGGCACAGTGGCTGCGTTTGATGGGCACAGTGACTGAATTTGATGGCACAGTGGCAGCGTTTAATGGACACAGTGGCAGCTTTTGATGGCACAGTGACAGCTTTTGATGGGCACAGTGGCTGCATTTGATGGGCACAGTGGCTGCATTTGATGGGCACAGTGGCAGCGTTTGATGGCACAGTGGCAGCCTTTGATGGGTACAGTAGCTGCATTTGATGGCACAGCGGCAGCATTTTATGGGCACAGTAGAAGCATTTGATGGCACAGTGGCAGCAGTTGATGGGCACAGTGGCTACATTTGATGGCACAGTGGCAGCATTTTATGGGCACAGTGGCAGTATTTGATGGCATAGTGGCAGCATTTGATGGGCACAGTGGTGGCGTTTAATGGGCACAGTGGCTGCGCTTGATGGCATGTCGATGCATTTGATGGGCACAGTCAGGCTGCAATTGATGTTTTTTTTTTTCCGAATTTTTCAGTTTGTTTGCGCCCCCCCCAAAAAAATTTGAGCACCGGCCGCCACTGACTCTGTCTCTCCAAAGGAGAGCATAGTTAGGAATATTACTAGCCCAATCATGTGTTTTTGTAGCACGAATAGTACCATTTCCAATGGTTGTTTGTAACATGGGAACCTTCCTATCACCTGCCACAGCCCCCCCCCCCTCATCTCTCCAATGCCACCCACCATTAGGGACTGACACCTGTCTCACCTGTCTGCCCCATTATAATCTAATTCACCCTCCTCCCTCAATCCTAGCTTAATCACTTCTGCCCCGGAAGGTTTTCCCCCCTAATGACCAGGCCATATTTTGCGATACGGCACTGCGTTGCTTTAACTGACAATTGCGTGGGCATACGAAACTCTACCCAAACCAAATTGATGTCCTTTTTTCCCCCACAAATAGAGCTTTGATAGTATTTAATCACCTTTATTTTACACCATAGACAAAAAAGACCATAAATTTTGAAAAGATTTAGCTTTCTGCTATAATACATATCCCAGAAAAAAAACAAATGTATTCATTCGTTTAGGTCAATATGTATTCTGCTACAAGTTATAGCGTCTATAAAATAGGGGATAGATTTCTAGACTTTTAATTTTTTTATGTTTTTACTAGTAATGGCGGGCGATCTGCGATTTTTAGTGGGACTGCGACATTGCGGCAGACAAATCTGACCCCGAGTGACACTTTTTGGGGACCAGTGACATTATCACATTGATCAGTGCTATAAAAATGCACTGATCAATGTATAAATGACACTGTCAGGAAAGGGGTTAACACTAGTGGGCAATCAAGGGGTTAACTGTGCTCCCTGGGTGTGTTCTAACTGTGTGGGGACTGAACTGCCTGGGACAACAAAGAGATCGCTGTTCCTGATCATTAGGAGCAGCAGATCTCAGAATTGTCCCCTGACAGAATGGGGATCCGCCTTGTTTACCTGTACATAGGCAGATCCCCGTTCTGCCACTCCTCACTGCAATCACGGATGTCCGGCGGACATCGAATCTGCGGGACCCGCGATGTGCACGCCCGCAGTTTAACTTGCATGGACTGACGTACAGGTACATCGTTTGTGCAGGAGAGCCAACCTGCCACAGTATATATACTGTGGCTGTTCGGTAAGTGGTTGAATACTCTTCCTGCCTTCCCATAATCCTCTCCTCTAGCACAGTAGACCTCCTTTCATTTTGGTGCAAATCATCCTTAGCATATAGGTTGTACCCTTAATGAAAAGTCTGCTAAGTTCTCTAGAAACCCAAACTCTTACATAATTTTTGCATTCAGTTATCTAAGCTCCCCTTGTCTTTCCTGTGTTGTGCATTGAGGTCCTTCCCTTCAAATTGTAGCCTAGTTCTTTGAACTGATTCTTAAGGAACCTCATCCTTCCAGGTATTCTGTCATTGGTTCCAACATTGTCATGATCACTTAGTGCCCCTGTTCCTTATTCCAGCACCCGGGTGTTGGCTGTTGCTTTTCCCCTGTCTATGTTCACCTGCAAGATGATTGATCTGATCAGTCACCTGATATAAGCAAACCAAACACTCTATCCCTTGCTTGTGATAGAGACAGTTACCTGCATTGTTCCTGTTCAAGCCTCCTGTTTGTCTGCCTTGCTTTGCTGCTGGATTTCCCTGTGTATGACCTAAATCAGATATTGGACTATTCCCTGAACTCAGCCTGCCTTATTACCTAGACTGTCATTGTCATTGGATCGGATATTGGACTATTCCCTGAACTCAGCCTGCTTTATTATCTGGACCGTCTTAGAACCACGCTATCTGTCTGCTAAACTGTAAGTAGTCTGTTGTTTGCTCTGTTCGCGTCTGCCCTAGTGTGGTGGCCAGGCACTATAGCATTGTGTAGAAGTCCTGGGGTCAACCAAGTACCGGTAGGCCTGATTGTCTTAAGGGAAAGGGGACTGATATGGGTGAAGCACACAGTAGCTAGCTTTAGTGTTTGACCACCTGCATTAAGATAGATGGGACATTCATGTTATTATCACAAGCCTTTAACAAAATTTTCTGTCAAGATGGACTCTGCACAGGCCCGTTTATTTGCAAACTGACACGCCAAATCCAGGAGCTGTCTGTGCGTATAAATAGAAAACACAACCCCCTAGGAGAAATGGGACTTTATAAGTGACTGGAAAACCAATGAATTAGAAATAAAAAAATTATTTTATTTTACAAATATACATAAAAGGTATATAATAGTAGATGTATAAAACATTACAAATCCATAATAAAGTTGATGGATGTGGATGCCTGTGAGCATGACTCTCACAACTTGACCCAACGTTTCTTGCACAAAAGCCCTTCTTCAGGGGTTTAATTCAAGTATATAGAGCCAGTCATCTAGTAAGACATATATATCATATTAGTACAAAAATATTAATCATTGAATAAAAAATAATCCACACACTGTAATGGAGAACAAAAGAGCAACTAATATCACGTAAAGAGCAGAGAACCCAAATGAGGAAAGATAAAGGGAAAGAAAAAAGAAAAAAACAAAAACAAAAAAACAAAAAACAGAAAAAAAAGGGAGGGGGGAAAAAAGAAGAAAAGGGGGAGAGAGGGGGGGAGAGAGGGGGAAATAAAAAAAAGGGGGGGAGGAAAAAACATGGCCAGAATCAAACAAAGTGTCTTACAGCAAAGGGAGGATTCACCCCACACAGATGGCTGCCACAACCGAATATTTGCAGCCGGTGATGAAAAAAGTCTTTGTCAGCATAACATGTGCAGGTATTCCAACAAGGATCCGATGTGACCGCCCACAATGAATCAGATAATCTGTATATTTAAAAATACTAGTATGAAAAGAAGACACGGTATAGTCCCTAAAAGCCACAAACTCCTCTGGAGGTTGGGAGGAATAGATATGTACTATTTTTCCTTTCTCTCCAATATTTATGATATCTAGTTGTTATATCTCTCTCATCGTTCACTGCATCTATATGTAACATGTTCAATCAACCCCTTCCCCTGTCCTTTTTCCTTTTTTGCAGTATGTATTTACACCAAGTTTTGACACTATGGTTTATATAACCATTCTTTGTTGCTTTTTTCATTCGATTCTCTCTCTTTTTTTTTTTTTCTTTTTTTTCTTCCCCCCCACTCCCTTCCCTTTTCCCTCCTTTTCCTTCTTTCACTGTGTCTGCCCTTAGGCAAATTTACCTCTATCATTTATATTGTGACAAATTTACACATGTCCAATGTATCATTCATTGATGCACTTTTTATTTCCTATTTTTCTAAAACAATGGGTTGCTGGTCATCCATTCTCCAGTTTTTTTCCCCCTTTATTTTTCCACTCCTCTTATGTTTTTGTCGTCTTTATTGCATGTGCAGCTTTTTCACACGGTGCCGGTAGGGGCGCTATACGTCTCATTTTTGCGGCGTGCATCCTCTATTTTTCCATGGCTCCTTTGTCCATGGTCCGGCGCCGGTGCTCGCTTGGCACGGCGTTCGGTCCAGTTGATGGCCACATTGTGAGGCCACTCTCCGCGCCAAACGAGCAAGGGACCATTTGTTGTCCTCACCTATACATTCTAGTATATTTGGCGCCTTAGACTATCTCTCTCAGTTGCCGCGCATGCGTGGGCAACATGAGTCTTGTCCTCCTGCGTTCCATTCTCTCTATGGACGTTGACTTGACGCTGCGCTTCAGGTGTAATGCGCAGGCGCCGGCGTCCGTCCTCCTCTCTGCTATTTAAGAGCCGCAAGCTGCACGATACATACAGCAGTGATGGCTCTGTCACTGAGGGTGAAAATTGGTCCATTTCATTACAGGTAATCTATATTTTCACTATAACTTTTCCCTTTTGGCCATCATCTTACCGTTTCCTTGTATGTATACTTATGCCAATTATGCTATTCACACAGGCATTTCTCCTGTACCTAGGGATCATTGCTATCCTATGGTTGAATGTGAAGCACTCAATACTCAGTACTCCCTATGTCAAGCATTTAGTGCCCGTTACTGTAGACTTCTACCTTCTTAGTCACGGATTTACCTGACATCTAGGTAGGTGTTGTTACCACTTATATTTATACATGGGCTACAACCCCTTTCTGCCTTTTTGGATCCTGTTTGGGGCTTTTAGGGACTATACAGTGTCTTCTTTTCATACTAGTATTTTTAAATATACAGATTATCTGATTCATTGTGGGTGGTCACATTGGATCCTTGTTGGAATACCTGCACATGTTATGCTGACAAAGACTTTTTTCATCACCGGCTGCAAATATTCGGTTGTGGCAGCCATCTGTGTGGGGTGAATCCTCCCTTTGCTGTAAGACACTTTGTTTGATTCTGTCCATGTTTTTCCCCCCCCCCCCTTTTTTTTTATTTCCCCCTCTCTCCCACCCATTCCCCTTTCCCTCCCCCCCTCTCTCCCCCTTTTCTTTTTCCCCCCCTCTCTTTTTTTCTGGTTTTTGTTTTTTTCTTTTTCTTTTTTTCTTTCTTTTTCTTTCCCTTTATCTTTCCTCATTTGGGTTCTCTGCTCTTTACGTGATATTAGTTGCTCTTTTGTTCTCCATTACAGTGTGTGGATTATTTTTTATTCAATGATTAATATTTTTGTACTAATATGATATATATGTCTTACTAGATGACTGGCTCTATATACTTGAATTAAACCCCTGAAGAAGGGCTTTTGTGCCAGAAACGTTGGGTCAAGTTGTGAGAGTCATGCTCACAGGCATCCACATCCATCAACTTTATTATGGATTTGTAATGTTTTATACGTCTACTATTATATACCTTTTATGTATATTTGTATAATAAAATCAATTTTTTATTTCGAATTCATTGGTTTTCCAGTCACTTATAAAGTCCCATTTCTCCTAGGGGGTTGTGTTTTCTATTCAACTAGGGATTTGGTGACTGCAAAACAGTTCTGTGAATAGGGGAATATCTTTCTCTGTGCGTATAAACGCACCTCCAGCAGTAACGCAGGAGCCAGAGCCTAAAGTTAGTCCACCTGACTGTTTTTCTGGTGACCCCCATATGTTTTTTAACATTAAAAATAGTTGTATGCTATACTTTAAGCTCAAACAACACTCCTCTGGTTCTGAAGCACAGCGGGTCAGCCTGATTATTACATGGTTGCAGGGGGATCCCCAGTCTTGGGCTTTTAGTCTCTCCGCAGATGACCCAGACAGAGGGTCAGTTGTAGAATTTTTCAGGGCCCTGGGTTTACTCTATGATGATTTTGAAGGAATTGCTTAAATATGCATCCTCACAGGGTGACACTGTGGATGCACTGGTACAAATGTGCCAACGTCCCGATATAACAGGAGAGATACTAAATGAACTAAGAAGTGGACTTTTGACGGCACATGGATAAATAATGTAGAAATCTAGGGGTTTTTTGTTTTATTTTAGAAAAATAGTAAAAAATACATAAATACTTTCAGAATTATCGAGGTGATAATTATTAATACATGACCCAGGGTGATGCTCTAATATTGCTTCAAAAACTACAGCAACATAGGTAAACTCAGTAATAAAGGAGATACATATCCAGTAAACAGGAGATGGTAGAACAGTGTAAATGTGAAGCGAGTAACATTAGCCGTGGGTCCAGTATGTAAAATTGTTGTCTTGAATTGCTCTACATGTTTCGCGTGTTGTAACGCTTCTTCAGGAGCATGATAATCTGTTGAACATATACATAAACAGAACATATTTTTAATACATAAAACAAAATGCATACAACAACATAACATAAAATGAATATAAAATCAATTGCTGACCAAATATGGTATGAATGCCTCACACATCCCAACCAAAACCATCCAGGGCAAATGCATTACATCCCTCATCACCTCTGCGCTTTCATTGATTCTGGTGCTGCTAGCAATTTCATTGATAGGGACCTAGCACACAGTCTACAGATTCTGGTGACTAAGGTGCACAGACACTTCTCAGTCTTAGCCGTTGATAACTCCCCCTTGTCCATGGGTCTGGTGGCCTTTTGTATGGTACCTATTACCCTGACAATTGAGGAATTTCACAGGGAGACAATCAGCTTCTACCTGATTTCTTCTCCTGCTTATCCCCTTATCTTGGGGTATCCCTGGCTTAAACTTCACAACCCGCACATAGACTGGGCTGCAGAGGAAATTGAGTCCTGGTCCCAGACCTGCATCCAGAATTGCATTAAAACTACTGACTAGTTGCCCATGTATAACTCTTGTGTGGCCAGTACCAGTCACATGCCTTTTTTCCAGTCCTATTCAGATCCTGTTCATGACATTGTTTCCAAATGTGACTACAGTTTACATAACCGTGTACCTTTTATATGACCATGTTATAACAAAAGACGCTGACAAGTCTATTGAATTCTCTACAGGCCACCTCTCCAGCCAATTGCCACAGCCTGAACCCTCTCCTCCTAGAAACTGAGCTTATCCATTGTCTTGTAGCCTTGAGCCCTGTTTGGAAACGTCCTCTAAATCCTCAGAAGTCAAGCCCCCTGGATTACCCCTACCTTTGCCTGTTGCTAAACTCCCTTGGACGCACAGCCAGGCTAACTCCGTAAGTTCTACTGTCGCTACACCTGGTGATGCGATTCTGACCGTCACAACACCTGGTAATGCGATTCAGACAGTTGTTACGCCTGGCAATGCGATTCAGACAGTCGCTACACCTGGAGATGTGGCCCAGTCGGCCACTGCATCAATTATGCCAGTGCAACCCATTGAACTTCCTGTTGGACGGTGCATGCCTGGAACCCGGGGCTTTTGGGGGACCCATTCGGGGCTCTAGCCCCCCTCCAGCCCCCCTCCCAACGCCACTGCCTGGACCGTCTTAGAACCATGCTATCTGTCTGCTAAACTTCAAGTAGTCTGTTGTTTGCTCTGTTCACGTCTGCCCTAGTGTGGTGGCCAGGCACTATAGCATTGTGTATAAGTCCTGGGGGCAACAAAGTACCGGTAGGCCTGCTTGTCTTAAGAAAAAGGAGGCTTCTATAGGTGAAGCACACAGTAGCTAGCTATAGTGTCTGACCACCTGAATTGAGGTAGACATGACATTTGTGACAAACATGGACCAAGACAGCTGGGTTATGCCCAGCCCCTCCCAGTAATTTATCAACTTCATCCACCACATGCTGAACCCTGGCAACAGAACTATTGCAGGATTATTGTGGGACATACAAAATTAGAAGCACCATATTTTAATTCTAAAGGTCCTTTGTGTTCAGGAAATATATAAACATTTAGGCTCCATGTACACAGAAGCTGATAAACTGCAGTTAATGGGCGTTTTGGCGTTTTTTTTAAAAGCCCATTAACTGCACTCTATGTTAACCTATGTGTTCATGTACACATAACGTTTTTTAGCTTTAATGAGCAGTGGAGTTAATGGGCTTTTTTCTGAACGCAGGAAATTTGCGTTCAAAGTGCCGTTTTTCGGCAGAAAAAAACGCAAAAAAAACGCAAAACGCCGACAAACGCTCATAAACGCTCAAAAACGCTGGCCGCAAACGTTTTTTGGTCCATTGAAATTTTTTTTTTTTTTTTTTTTTTAAAGCTAAAAAAAGCTACACTGAAAAACGCTAATAAAAGCTAGTAAAAAAAACGCTGATAAAAGCTAGCTTTTTCTGCTGCTTTAAAAACGGCCGTTTTTGAGCTTCTGTGTACATGGAGCCTTATTATGGAGGGGGGGGGGGGGAGATATGGGGAGGCTTGTATTTATTTATTTATTTATTTATGTTTTTGAAATGATAATAAATAGCAAACAAATGTGAAAAAATACAAAAATGGTCTGGCCACCTGAGGTGAAACATGTGGGAAAGATCCTATCACCAGACTTGTTAGTGAAATACATGGAATACTACTGTTGACCTCTCTCTGAAGATGCTGGTTTCCTGTCTGTCATACAAATCCACTGCATTCCGTTCTTAAATTATTTGGAACAAGTATGCAAATCAGAAGCTTGATTTCACTTGCTGCATCCATTTCCTGGGTCATTAAAGCCAGAGGATCAACTTGAAAACCAGGTAACTATCATTTTATTATTATTTCAGAATGACTTTAACCTCCCTGGCAGTATGATTCTGTCTGGAATTATGTACCAAAAGCGGTACAATTATTTTGCATGGAAATTTGGTGTTATGTATTGTAGGCCTGCAATTCTTAGTAATTACTTACCTAAACCTGACCAAACAAGAGTCTAGTAGACATCCCGGGTATGATAAAGTTTGAAACACAAAATCATAAATTATAATATAATAAATAACTATAAATAATTATAACAAATAGTAATGTAATTATAATAAAAAAAAATCAATAATGTAATCAAATCAAAAATACAGAAATTTGCTCAGTTGCAGAATTGTCGCTGTCATTAGATTTAGTGTTTGATGACGAATTTCCCCACAAATCGCTATTGCTCAATTCTGCGAGTGATTCTAATTTATTATCGCTGTTTTCTAGCCGGTCTAAAACCACTTTTGACATAAAGGGACACTTTTTGGTTGCTATGGACAATCTCCAGTTTCCAGGCAGAAAGAACAGTTTTTATAATATAAAACTGAATGCAAGACATTGGACAGACCACTAGGGACAAAGGGTGTGTGTAATTATTTGATACAGTACTGTAATCTGTAAGATTACAGTATACTGTATCTATACTGTGTGTTTCACTTTTTGAATTTGGCGCCGAACTCCGTCCCCATGCGCCGTAACGTCGCAGGGAACGGAGCTCGGCACTCGCCAGTGTGGATGGAGTGAGGAGACAGCTCGCACACACTGCGGGAGGACATCGCAGGATCCAGGGAACAAGGTAAGTAACTTCCCTGTATCCCGCAATGCAATCCCGAGTCTGGCTCTGGGTTATTACTCTTAGCATGAAAAACTCAGCCCGAGGCAGACTCGGGATTACCTCCAGGGAGGTTAACATTGGCAGCCTTTCATATTTCTCTTTTTGACATGCCTTTGACACTAAGAAAGAATTCCAATTTTTGGATGAACAAATGACAATTCAATTTATTTATAAATAGGGATAAGCTTCGTGTTCGAGTCAAACCCATGTTCATCTCGAACATCGGCTGTTCGGCCGTTCGCCGAATTGCAAACATTATGGGCCATTTGCGCCAAATTCGAGTGGCGCGTAACGGCCCATAATTGCATTGCTGGCTGATGATTGGCCAAGCATGCACTATGACCTGCATGCTTTGGCCAATCACAGCGCGCAAAAAACGGAGAGCTATTATTGGCCAAAGCCAGAGTGGCTTTGGTCAATTATGTCTCAGGGGATTTAGTACACCCCCCACACTATATAAGGTGGCCTGGAAGTCGGCCTTGTGTAGTGTGTTGCGGTGTTGGTTAAAATACAGACGGAGAGAGAGAGAGAGACAGTGTATTTTGATTTGAGTTAGATAGAGCAGGCAGGCGAGTCAGTTAGCTGCAGTTGCAGTGTGTAGAGGATATATATGCATCCTAGGTGTTGTATATATATTTATACACTGTATTCAGTTTAGCTAGATCCGTTCCTGTTATTCTCTATAGTGTGACAGGCAGGCAGGTGATTGTGCTAGCTGCAGTGTTTTACTTAGTGTACTGTGTCCTTTGCATAGCGTTCACCTAAAGCTTACCTGAATACTATTAGTGGTGTTCTCATAATAAAACCACAGTCAGGGAGCTGCATTAATTTCATTTAGTGTACTGCAGTACTTCTGTCCTTTGCACAGCGTTCACTTAAAGGAACCTAAATACAATTTGTGGTGTTCTCATAATAAAACCACAGGCAGAGAGCTGCAAATATTTTCAGTTAGTGTACTGTGTCCTCTGCACAGTGTTCACGTAAAACTAACTGAAGACAATTGCTGCTTTTCTCATACTAATACCACATTGATTCTGATAGCTGCATTATAATTAGTACAGATATATATATATATATATATATATACATACATACATACATATAAATCCCACCTTTGTGCAGCTACATCTCACTGCAGGCCATTAGTATGTCTGGAAGGCAAACAAGGAGAGGCAGACAGTCACGAGGCAATAAAAGAGGGCAAGCAGGCTCTGTGTCTAGAGGCAACAGTGCTGGTCGTGGACACGGTGCATCCTCATCAGCACGTGGCCATGGGACACGCTTGTCCTTCTTTTTGGCAGCTGGCCATGTTGAGCCGCAACATGCCGAAGACTTGGTAGAGTGGATGACCAAGCTGTCCTCATCCTCCTCATCCTTTCTCACCCTGGCTCATGCCGCGTACACACGATCGTGATTCACGGCGGTGAAAACACTGCCGTGAATCACGACGGGAAAAACGAGGGAACGGCTTGATTCCCTACACACGTCCGTTTTTCTCTTTGTCGAGAAAAACGACCGTGTGTGGGCTCCACGGCAGTGTTTCCCTATGGGAAAACTGCCGCGGAAAAAAACGACGGGAATCACGACGAGAAAAATTAGAGCATGTTCTAATTTTTCTCGTCGTGATTCCCGTCGTTTTTTTCGTCGGGGAAAAATGACCAAAAGCCCACACACGGTCGTTTTTCTCGTCAAAGTGAAAAAATTTATTTTTTCCCGACGAGAAAAATGGTCGTGTGTACACGGCATCAGGGTACTTTGTCTGACAAAGCAGCTGCAAAAGCGGCCTCTTCCCTCGGCTCAATGGCATCAGTCACTCCTTCCCTAGCCCCACCATGTCCTCCTGAGGAGTCCCCCAAACTGTTTGACCACAGTGTTGGGTACATGCTCCAGGAGGATGCCCAGCGTTTTGAAGGCTCCGATGATGGAACCCAGCTAGAGGAAGGCAGTAACGTGAGCCCAGAGAGAGGGGGTGCCCAACAAGGACAGCTATCTGGCAGTCATGTTCCCCCAGCTGCGGCATACTGCCAGATTTGCTCCAGTGATGAGGAGGGAGGGGATGATGAGGTCACTGACTCCACGTGGGTGCCTGATAGGAGAGAGGAGGAGGAGGCACATCTCCAACGAGGCAGGATACCCTCCAGGGGCCAGCTTAAGGGCAGCACACTGAATGCATCACACCGCAGAGCTCCGCATGTGCAGGGCGCTGCTGTCTCTGCGCGTTATTCCAAAAGTTCTTTGGTGTGGGCCTTTTTTCAGACGTGTGCAGCAGATCTCACCATTGCCATTTGCAACATATGTCTGAAGTGTATCTCGCGTGGCCAAAACATCAGCCGCTTGGGCACCACGTGCTTGACCAGACATATGTCGACCTGCCATGCAGTTCATTGGCAAGCGTACCTAAAAGGCCCACACCAAAGAACAAAGCAGACCTCTCCTTGCTCCTCATTAGCTGGGATCTCCAACCCCACTATACCTTCAGTCCTCTCTGAAACCTGCACTGAGAGGAATTAAGGTGTAGAATTAGGTGTGTCACAGCCACGTACTTGCGGGCAATCTGCTATTGGTACATTGACGTCAGATTGTTTCAGGCAAATTTCCCTGCCCCAGCTGCTGCACCGCCGAAAGAAGTTCGCTCCCAGCCATTCACGTGCCCAGCGGTTGAATGCTAGCTTGTCTAAATTGCTAGCACTTCAACTGCTGCCTTTTCAGTTGGTAGACTCTGCCCCCTTCCATCAGTTTGTGGAACGTGCGGTTCCTCTGTGGCAGGTTCCCAAACGCCACTTTTTCTCATGGAAGGCGATTCCGGCTCTCTACCGGCATGTGGAAGGCAATGTCTTGGCCTCGCTGGACAGGGCGGTCAGTGGTAAGGTGCATATTACTGCTGACTCATGGTCCAACAGGCATGGACAGGGACGTTACCTATCTTTCACGGCATATTGGGTGACTCTGCTGGCAGCTGGGAAGGATGCAGGACAAGGTGCAGTAGTGTTGGAGGTTGTTCCGGCACCACGCCTCCAAAATGTTACTACTGGTGATTCTGACACACCTCTCTCCTCCACCTCCACCTCCATGGCCTCTACCTGTGCTTTGTCCTCGGAACCAGCGATGCTCTGTAGGCGTTCAAGGGGCTACGCAAGTACGCAGGAAAAAAGATGTCATGCGGTGCTTGAGCTGGTGTGCTTGGGGGACAGGAGCCACACTGGGGCAGAGATTCTGTCAGCTCTGCAGGGGCAGGCTCAGAGATGGTTGATGCCATGCCAGCTTAAGCCAGGAAAGGTGGTTTGCGACAATGGCACCAACCTCCTCTCCGCCCTCCGACAGGGACAACTGACCCATGTACCCTGTTTGGCTCACGTCCTTAACTTGGTGGTGCAGCGGTTCTTGGGCAGTTTCATGGGCTTACAGGAGGTCCTGAAGCAGGCTAGGAAACTCTGTGGGCATTTCCACCGGTCATATAATGCCAGTGCTCGGCTGGCTGTCCTGAAAAAGGATTACAACCTGCCCAAGAACCGCCTAATCTGTGACATGCCCACCAGGTGGAACTCTATGTTGGCCATGCTGCAGCGGCTGCACACATAGCAGAGGGCCATCAATGAGTACCTGTTGCAATATGGCACCAGGACAGGGTCAGGGGAGCTTGGATTTTTTTCCCCATGCCAGTGGGCCATGATCAGGGATGCATGCACTGTCCTGGCACCATTTGAGGAGGCCACGAGGATGGTGAGCAATGACAGTGCATGCATCAGTGACACTGTCCCTCTTGTCCACCTGTTGGAGCACACGCTGAGTGGAATAATAGACAGGGCACTTGAGGCAGAACAGAGGCAGGAAGAGGACTTCCTTACCTCTCAAGGCCCCCTTTATCCAGACAGTGTTCCTGCTGGCCCGGCTATCACACAGGAAGAGGAGGAGGATGAGTAGGAGGAGGAGGATTGTGTCAGCATGGAGGTGGAGCCTAGCACTCAGCATCAGCAGCAGTCTTCAAGGGATCAATTACAGTCCCAAGACACCCATGGACTTGTGCATGGCTGGGAGGAGGTGGCTGTGGATCCTGTCGCCCTGAGTGACCCAGAGGACTCCGGACCAAATGCCTCATCAAACCTACGCTGCATGGCCTCCCTGATCCTGCAAAGCCTGCGGAGGGATCCTCGTATTCGTGCTATCAAGGAGAGGGATCATTACTGGCTGGCAACCCTCCTTGATCCATGTTACAAGGGTAAGGTTGCGGACCTTATCTTGCCGTCGCAAAGAGAGCAGAGGATGAAGCATCTTCGGGAGGCCTTGCAGAAAGGTCTGTGCAACGTGTTCCCAGAGACTGGGAGGTTACAAATTCCTGGTCCTGGACAACGTGTTGCTGAGGCTTCGGTCAGTCAAAGAAGGAGCAGTGGAGAAGGTGGCCGTCTGACTGATGCGTTCAGACAATTTTTTAGTATGCAGCCCCAAGGTATGATCGGTTCCAGAAACCATCGCCAGTGTCTGGTTTACATGGTGCAGAAATACCTAGGGGCAAGATAAGACTTGAACACCTTTCCCACCGAAAATCCTCTGGGTTACTGGGTCTTGAGGATGGATCACTGGACAGAGCTTGCACAGTATGCAATTGAGCTACTGGCCTGTCCTGCATCCAGCGTTCTTTCGGAACGCACATTCAGTGCTGCTGGAGGCTTTTTAACCGATCACAGGGTGCGCCTGTCCACCGACTCGGTCGATCGACTGACCTTCATAAAAATTAATCAGTCTTGGATCACCACCAGCTACCAAGCACCTGATGCTGATGTAACCGAATATATATTTTTTGGAAATGTCAGATCCCTTCAAGACTGCCTATGCTGATTCTGAGTGACTATCCTCTTCCTCCTCAATGATCATACTGATAGCTTGTAAGAACATTTTTGGTTCTGGGCACCGCCACCAGTGGCTAAGGCCCAATTTTTCAGCCCCTGTTTAACATGGGCGTGTTATTACAATTTTTGATGCAATACTTTGCAGCAGGGCTCATTGCTGCGCTCCAAGTACAGTATCTGTGAGGGGTTGCAGTGTTGTGGCACCAGTGCCTAAGGCCCAATTTTTATGCCCCTGTTCAACAGAGGCATGTAATTACAATTATTGATCTAATATTTCACAGCTGGGTCCATTCATGCGCCCACCAAGAGTAACTGTGAAGACTTACAGTGTTGTGGCAACTCCACCACCACCACCACCAAAGGCCCAATTTTTCTGCCCCTGTTCGACAGGAGCATATAATTACAATTCTTGATCTAATAATTCACAGCAGGGCCCATTCCTGCACCCACCAAGAGTAACTGTGAGGACTTACAGTGTTGTGGCACCAGCACCACCACCACCACCAAAGGCCCAATTTTTCTACCACTGTTCAACAATGGCATGTAATTACAATTCTTGATATAATAGTTCACAGCAGGGCATTCCAGCACCCACCAAGAGTAATTGTGAGGGCTTACAGTGTTGTAGCAACACCAACACCTAAGGGCGAAATTTCTGCAGAGTATATACGGCAGGCCCCTATTTTCAAACATCCAACTTGCAAACGGAAGGAGACAACAGGAAGTGAGAGGAAATCTACCACTAGGAAGGGAAATTCTCTCCTGTTAGAGTTAATATGGGAAAAACGTGTCTCCTCTCCACTGATGCTTTATCACCAATCCTTGTTTCAATAAAAAAAACAAATTTTCAAAAAATATTTGTCATTGGGACGGAAAGTGAGGTCAAATGTTTTGAACAGGTGCACAGACAGCAAAACAAATGTTACAGGGGTGATAACCCTTCCCTATGTTTTCCAAAAAGCTTAAAAATAGATTTTTTGCCTGGAGCTACACTTACAAAATGTACCTGTTCCAAATTATAAACAGATTCTACTTAAGAACAAACCTACAGTCCCTGTCTTGTTTGCACCGCCTGTATACTGCTGTTCAGAGTATATAGGGCCTTTTTTTAAATTGGGTGCAGGGTTCCCCTTAATATCCATACAAGACCCAAAGGGGCTTGTAATGGGCTGGGGGGGGGGGGTACCCATATGCATAAAATTAAATATATTGCGCAACCCTGTAAAAGGCAAAACAAAGTGCCAAACAAAATATTGATGACCTGAAAAAATGTGCAACTATGTGAATATACACTTGAAAAAGTCCAATTACTGATGCTGCTCCAGCAGCATACACATGAAAAGTTTAAAAGAAAAAATCCATAGAAAAAAATGCCACCAAAGTGTGTAAAAACACCAAAGTGTATAAAAAGGACAGCAGATATGGATCTTCAAACATGGGTATAGACTTCAGCGGCAAAGAATGTATACACAGGAGGCTTACCAGAACAGATGGGTCCCTATTATGGGGACCAAACGGGCTCAGCAAAGAAAACCGATCAAGGTGTCAGCGATGTGATCCTATGGGTCCTCGCTCAGCTCCAGCACCGGTCAGCAAACGTTGGTACTCCCCACAGTTGTGTAAACACTCGTCCAGCGTGATGTTTTTTTCAGAAGGAAAGATAATAAAGAGGCTTCATGGTGTAGATTTGTTTAAAAAGACAAATACCCTTTATTGCAATGTACGGGTAAATAGACGTCCATACACGATAAAAACAAACGTTTTCAAAAAGGCACTGCAACCCCGCCAGGCGTCAGCCAATCAGCTGGGGGCGTGGTGACGTCAGGGTCCTGAGCTCCACCCTACGCTGCGTTTCTCCGTAAGAGGCGTCGTCTGGGAAAGGAGGCTGGATCGAGACGTCACGCACCACGATATTTATATGCAAGGCAGGAGAGTGACACCGGAAGTCCCGATGATTCCATCGGATCATCAGTTCCCCGGCGCACTGTACCCTAAACATAGCGGGCGAACACCGCAACACAGAGGTATCATCCTGCGTGTCAGCAATGTGCACCTCGCTTAGTCAGTATCTCTGAAGAGATACAGTAAATAAAAAATACATCTGAACATTAAACATAAAACATTATGATTGCAATATAGCTCCCTATTGAAAAAGTACCATTTTTACAATTGCAACCATACTTATAGTAAATGTAAAACAATTTATAAAATATTGTAAACATTTAACCCTACGTGGTGCTGTACTCTGGGAAAGGGTAAATATTTGACAAAATGGAACTACATTTGATAATGCTAGCTCATAAAATTACCCCCCACACCCCAACAGTGTCCGCAGACCCAACGGGCACTGAGAGGGGTGGTGCAGCAAACACACATAAAACACCTGGGTACCTATACAATACAAACCTATGTCACAAAAAGGGGGCCACCTCACCTCCTAACAATGCCAGTGCGTATTACGCAGTGCGCATCGAGGAAGTTCGGCACACTGGGCATTCCGTGACATAAATTATCATATATATAATGCCTAAAGATTGCATATATTCAAAATACATAATGAAACAATCCTGTACATATATATAAAAATTAAAAAACTGAACCTCCTGATCATATTTATCTCACCAAGGAAGCCTATGCTTACCCAGCCCCATTGTACTACAGTCCCCCCTTGGCTATCGAAAGATACCAAAATAGTAGGGGGGGGGGAGAATAAAAGGGCAAATGGAAAAAAGGGGGGAAAATGTACACATATGTGCATGTGTGCATTTGTCTATTGAGCATGAAGATGGTAATTATGTATAAAACATACAGAAGCATGGAAGAATATATATATATTGTGGATACTGTAAATGAAACTGGTGGTTTTGATGGGACCCATCAGCTGTTGTTGATGTAACAGTTTATGTCCCATTCAATGTTAAGGCCCCACGGGCTATAACACTGTATATCAAAGATCCACCGAGTCTCCCTGCGAGAGATTTGGCGTTTCAAATTGTCGCCTCTCCAGTGGGGGACATATTTCTCAATGCCAACCACTTCCAACAAAGAGGGGTCTCTATTGTGGCATTGGCGAAAATGCCACGACACGCTGTGTTTCCTAAAACCCCTGCGTATGTTGGACAGGTGTTCCCCTATTCTGACTTTTAGGGCGCGAGTAGTCCTTCCAATATATTGAAAACCGCACGGACAACGCAAGAGGTAAATTACTCCCGTTGTACCGCAGGTTATAAATTCTGATATGTTGTATTGTTGAGAGGTGACATGTGAGGTAAAGGTAGAAGTTCTCAAGGTTTTGGATGTTCTACACACCTTACACCTCTTGCACGGAAAAAAGCCTTTTAATTGACCAAACATCTGAATTCTAGGTGGGGGGTCAACCACACTTGGTGCCACCAAATCTTTCAAATGTTGGTTTCTCCTATATAGGACTTTGGGGCACTCAGGCAGTGAGGGTCCCAGTACCTTATCACTTTTCAAGACCAACCAATGTTTCTTTATTATTTTGTTAACCCACCAAAAGTGAGACGAAAAAGTTGTCAGGAAGGACCATTGCAGGTCATTAGGTGTATTATGTTTATCCTTCATCTTGGGGACAAGTAAATCCTGTCTGTCCATAGATGTGATCTCCCTGAGATCTTTGTCCAACACAGTGGATTGATACCCTTTTTCTAGGAACCGGTTTTTCAAAATGGTGGCTTGAAATTCAAAATCCTCCACCCGTGAACAATTTCGCCTGATTCTCTGAAACTGACCCCTTGGTATAGCTTTGAGCCAGTTAGGGTGGTGTCCACTGTCAATTGGGATATACCCATTGCGGTCGGTATCCTTGAAGAAAGTTCTGGTCAGAAGGGCACCATTCTCTTTAAATATTACTAAATCCAAAAAGTTAACAGAAGAAAAACTTGACTCATATGTAAATTTGATCCCCCAATCGTTCGAATTTAGAAGAGTCATAAAAGTGTTTAGTGATCCTACGTCTCCCTTCCACAGAAAAAAGGCGTCATCTATATAGCGACGCCAAAAAAGGAGGCAGGGCTCATCCTGGGAAAAAAGTTTGTCATGTTCCCATAAGGCCATAAACAGACCAGCAAGGCTGGGGGCAAACTTGGCCCCCATGGCTACTCCTGTGCCCTGCAGGAAAAATTGACCACTGTAATAGAAATAGTTGTGTTCCATTGCGAAACACAACAATTTCATAACAAACTCCAGGGTAGACGTTTTCACTGAAAGTTCCTTTTTTAGAAAAAATTTGGCTGCCTTATAACCCAATTCGTGGGGTATTATCGTGTATAGGGAGGCAACATCTGCTGTTACCAGTAGAACATCCTCATCCATTACACACTGAGATAACTCTCTGATTATTTGCATAGAATCCTTCAAAAAGGCCGGGGTCTTGGTTACCACCGGTTGCAAAAATACATCCACAAATTTTCCCACTCTCGATGTAAGAGAGTCTATGCCGCTTACTATCGGGCGACCAGGGGGTTGTAATGGGTTTTTGTGCACTTTGGGGATGTAATATATAATGGGGGTACGGGGGGCCAAGGGGGCCAGGAATTCAAGTTCTTTATCATTAATCACTCCCTTCCTATGACCCGCCATTACAATGGTATTCAGAGATTTTTTATATTTTTCAGTAGGATCTTTATCCAAGACTTTATAAGTGTCCCGATCTGATAATATAACCTCCATTTCTTTCAGGTAATCCTCCTTCTTTAGTATTACCACCCCCCCCCTCTTTATCCGCCGGTCTAATCACCAAATTTTTCCTTTTACATAGGGACGAAATTCCTTCCTCAGCACTTTTTGGTTTCTCTTTTTTGAATTTAATTTTCAACAGGTCCTGCAACACGAGGTCTTTAAACGTTTCGCAATGGAACACAACTATTTCTATTACAGTGGTCAATTTTTCCTGCAGGGCACAGGAGTAGCCATGGGGGCCAAGTTTGCCCCCAGCCTTGCTGGTCTGTTTATGGCCTTATGGGAACATGACAAACTTTTTTCCCAGGATGAGCCCCGCCTCCTTTTTTGGCGTTGCTATATAGACGACACCTTTTTTCTGTGGAAGGGAGACGTAGGATCACTAAACACTTTTATGACTCTTCTAAATTCGAATGATTGGGGGATCAAATTTACATATGAGTCAAGTTTTTCTTCTGTTAACTTTTTGGATTTAGTAATATTTAAAGAGAATGGTGCCCTTCTGACCAGAACTTTCTTCAAGGATACCGACCGCAATGGGTATATCCCAATTGACAGTGGACACCACCCTAACTGGCTCAAAGCTATACCAAGGGGTCAGTTTCAGAGAATCAGGCAAAATTGTTCACGGGTGGAGGATTTTGAATTTCAAGCCACCATTTTGAAAAACCGGTTCCTAGAAAAAGGGTATCAATCCACTGTGTTGGACAAAGATCTCAGGGAGATCACATCTATGGACAGACAGGATTTACTTGTCCCCAAGATGAAGGATAAACATAATACACCTAATGACCTGCAATGGTCCTTCCTGACAACTTTTTCGTCTCACTTTTGGTGGGTTAACAAAATAATAAAGAAACATTGGTTGGTCTTGAAAAGTGATAAGGTACTGGGACCCTCGCTGCCTGAGTGCCCCAAAGTCCTATATAGGAGAAACCAAAATTTGAAAGATTTGGTGGCACCAAGTGTGGTTGACCCCCCACCTAGAATTCAGATGTTTGGTCAATTAAAAGGCTTTTTTCCGTGCAAGAGGTGTAAGGTGTGTAGAACATCCAAAACCTTGAGAACTTCTACCTTTACCTCACATGTCACCTCTCAACAATACAACATATCAGAATTTATAACCTGCGGTACAACGGGAGTAATTTACCTCTTGCGTTGTCCGTGCGGTTTTCAATATATTGGAAGGACTACTCGCGCCCTAAAAGTCAGAATAGGGGAACACCTGTCCAACATATGCAGGGGTTTTAGGAAACACAGCGTGTCGTGGCATTTTCGCCAATGCCACAATAGAGACCCCTCTTTGTTGGAAGTGGTTGGCATTGAGAAATATGTCCCCCACTGGAGAGGCGACAATTTGAAACGCCAAATCTCTCGCAGGGAGACTCGGTGGATCTTTGATATACAGTGTTATAGCCCGTGGGGCCTTAACATTGAATGGGACATAAACTGTTACATCAACAACAGCTGATGGGTCCCATCAAAACCACCAGTTTCATTTACAGTATCCACAATATATATATATTCTTCCATGCTTCTGTATGTTTTATACATAATTACCATCTTCATGCTCAATAGACATATGCACACATGCACATATGTGTACATTTTCCCCCCTTTTTTCCATTTGCCCTTTTATTTCCCCCCCCCCCTACTATTTTGGTATCTTTGGATAGCCAAGGGGGGACTGTAGTACAATGGGGCTGGGTAAGCATAGGCTTCCTTGGTGAGATAAATATGATCAGGAGGTTCAGTTTTTTAATTTTTAATTTAATTTTATTTTTATATATATGTACAGGATTGTTTCATTATGTATTTTGAATATATGCAATCTTTAGGCATTATATATATGATAATTTATGTCACGGAATGCCCAGTGTGCCGAACTTCCTCGATGCGCACTGCGTAATATGCACTGGCATTGTTAGGAGGTGAGGTGGCCCCCTTTTTGTGACATAGGTTTGTATTGTATAGGTACCCAGGTGATTTATGTGTGTTTGCTGCACCACCCCTCTCAGTGCCCGTTGGGTCTGCGGACACTGTTGGGGTGTGGGGGGTAATTTTATGAGCTAGCATTATCAAATGTAGTTCCATTTTGTCAAATATTTACCCTTTCCCAGAGTACAGCACCACGTAGGGTTAAATGTTTACAATATTTTATAAATTGTTTTACATTTACTATAAGTATGGTTGCAATTGTAAAAATGGTACTTTTTCAATAGGGAGCTATATTGCAATCATAATGTTTTATGTTTAATGTTCAGATGTATTTTTTATTTACTGTATCTCTTCAGAGATACTGACTAAGCGAGGTGCACATTGCTGACATGCAGGATGATACCTCTGTGTTGCGGTGTTTGCCGCTATGTTTAGGGTACAGTGCGCCGGGGAACTGATGATCCGATGGAATCATCGGGACTTCCGGTGTCACTCTCCTGCCTTGCATATAAATATCGTGGTGCGTGACGTCTCGATCCAGCCTCCTTTCCCAGACGTCGCCTCTTACGGAGAAACGCAGCGTAGGGTGGAGCTCAGGACCCTGACGTCACCACGCCCCCAGCTGATTGGCTGACGCCTGGCGGGGTTGCAGTGCCTTTTTGAAAACGTTTGTTTTTATCGTGTATGGACGTCTATTTACCCGTACATTGCAATAAAGGGTATTTGTCTTTTTAAACAAATCTACACCATGAAGCCTCTTTATTATCTTTCCTTCTGAAAAAAACATCACGCTGGATGAGTGTTTACACAACTGTGGGGAGTACCAACGTTTGCTGACCGGTACTGGAGCTGAGCGAGGACCCATAGGATCACATCGCTGACACCTTGATCGGTTTTCTTTGCTGAGCCCGTTTGGTCCCCGTAATAGGGACCCATCTGTTCTGGTAAGCCTCCTGTGTATACATTCTTTGCCGCTGAAGTCTATACCCATGTTTGAAGATCCATATCTGCTGTCCTTTTTATACACTTTGGTGTTTTTACACACTTTGGTGGCATTTTTTTCTATGGATTTTTTCTTTTGAACTTTTCATGTGTATGCTGCTGGAGCAGCATCAGTAATTGGACTTTTTCAAGTGTATATTCACATAGTTGCACTTTTTTTCAGGTCATCAATATTTTGTTTGGCACTTTGTTTTGCCTTTTACAGGGTTGCGCAATATATTTAATTTTATGCATATGTGTTTTTTGGCTGAGTATTCCAGCTAAAGGTTTATTTGCAGCACCAGTCATATTCTTTTTTAATTTTGTGTGCTAGTTTTTTGTTATATCACTTATGCACACACGTTTTCTTTTGCCATTGTTTATACAATACAACCTGCACCTAGTGTATTCACACTCAGGATATGTTTTGTTTTTAGCACAGGGAGTTAGCGCGGATAACCCCCCCTCTTACATCTATCTTATTGGGGGGGTACCCATGCCATTTTTCTTAATGATTTTCATCCATATTGCGGGGACCACACATTACATTAAAGCCGCAAGCAGTTTTAAATGACTTTTTTTCCTTTAGAAATGTAATTTTGTGCAGGGACAGTTCTAAACACGGGAAACACATGCCACTTCACAGGCATACTTTAGACACCCCCCAGGTACGATATTTATAGGAATATTTCCCTTTTTCCCCCTTTTTCCCTTTTTTAAGCATCATTAAAATCACTGCTCCCGAAAAAACGGCAAAACTTTTTTTTGCATTGGTGCATGTCTCCTGGGGCAGGACCCGGGTCCCCAAACCCTTTTTAGGACAATAACTTGCATATTAGCCTTGATAATTAGCATTTTTGATTTTGAACGTTCGAGTCCATTGTATTTAATAGGGTTCTAAAGTTTGCGCGAACTTTTGGTCCGTTCGCAGGTTCTGGTGCAAACCGAACCGGGGGGTGTTCGGCTCATCCCTATTTATAAATACACCCAAGTGTCAACTTTGATGAGGGTCATTGTCACACAAGGACTTGCTTTCTAGTAGAATTTTTTTTTTTTTAGACATGACTCTCCTTCCACTAATAATCTACACTAAATATATCAATTCATGCCTTTATCCTGGACGTGCTTGTGCAGTGTTAAAACAAGAAACAACCTAAATCCATCTTCACAACGACTTCCACTGTTTTAAACCCTTGAATTACATCCTATTGTTTTGAAGGATTATTCAGTTATCTTTCAGCTTCAAAAAAAATGAAGATCTTCACTAGCATTTGATCACTGTTGATAAGATTAACTTGTATTTAAATAAAACAAAAGAAGGTAAAAAAAAAAAAACCTGCAGATTTATTTTTTCATTGATAATAACTTTGTTTGCAGTATTACGGTAATAGCAGTTCACATATAATTCTCTAATAATTAGGCATACGAAAAAATGTCTTAAACATATCTTCCATACAGCAAATTGCATAACAAAATAACATTCTTGTGCTTTAACATATTATACTTAGTTAGTATGCTACTAGAAATGTGTTCAACTATACAGACAGATACAGATTTTTTTCAGGAAGACTAAAAGAAAACAGTGGTAATGTGTAGTATACAATCAGGAATCATCTCTCACTGACCTGACTGAGACCTGAAAAAACAGAATAGTAATGGTTGCAAGTGCACTGCACTTTGAGCAGGCTATACACGTACTGGTGGTTCCTGCTGACAATGTGTGCACCATTGTCTGTTCAACAGAAGCAGGTCTAAAGAACTGTTTCTGTTGAATGGTCCTGCTGGAAAACCAGCAGTTAATCGGTGTATAGCGATACCCTCAGCTTAAGAGGGCTGCTTGTTTGTTTGGGCCCCTGTAATGCACTGCTACCAACCCCTGGCAATCGGCTCTGACTTCTCTCGTGACACAGTTAGAAAAGAGGGAAAGTAGTGGTATAACTGTACTATCTCTATACATATATATTACACAGTACCAGGGATGAGCCGAACACCACCCTGTTCGGGTTCGCACCAGAACCTGCGAACAGACAGAATGTTTGCGCGAACTTTAGAACCCTATTAAATACAATGGACTCGAACGTTCGAAATCTAAAGTGCTAATTATAAAGGCTTATATGCAAGTTATTGTCCTAAAAAGTGTTTGGGGACCTGGGTCCTGCCCCAGGGGACATGTATCAATGCAAAAAAAGGTTTAAAAAATAGACGTTTTTACGGGAGCAGTGATTTTAATAATGCTTAAAATGAAAAAATAAAAGTGAAATATTCCTTTAAATTTCGTACCTGGGGGGTGTGTATGATATGCATGTAAAGTGGCGCATGTTTCCCGTGCTTAGAACTGTCCCTGCACAAAGTGTCATTTTTGAAGGAAAAAAAGTCATTTAAAACTCACTCGCGGCTATTAATGAATTGTCGGCTTTTATCAATACATAGAAAAGTCATTGATAAAAAAATAAAAAAAAAGCGTGGGGGTTCCCCCAAATTCAATTACCAGGCCCTTTAGGTCTGGAATGGATATTAAGGGGAACCCCGCCACAAATTAAAAAAAAATGGCGTGGGGTCCCCCCTAAATATCCATACCAGGCCCTTGAGATCTGGCATGGATTTTAAGGGGAACTCCACCCCAAATGTAAAAAAAAATGACGTGGAGTCCCCCCAAAAATCCATACCAGACCCTTATCCGAGCACGTAACCTGGCCGGTCGCAGGGGAAGAGGGGGGGGACGAGAGAGCGCCCCCCCCTCCCTCCTGAACCCTACCAGGCCACATGCCCTCAACATGGGGAGGATGTCCCCATGTTGATGGGGACAA
Source organism: Rana muscosa (assembly GCA_029206835.1). Taxonomy (NCBI): domain Eukaryota; kingdom Metazoa; phylum Chordata; class Amphibia; order Anura; family Ranidae; genus Rana; species Rana muscosa. Next base: position 1,225,799,275 of record CM055122.1, on the reverse strand, counting down.
GGGCCTCATCCCCACAACCCTTGTCCGGTGGTTGTGGGGGTCTGCGGGCGGGGGGCTTATCGGAATCTGGAAGTACCCTTTAATAAAGGGGACCCCTAGATCCCGGCCCCCCCCTATGTGAATTGGTAAGGGGTACATTGTACCCCTACCATTTCACGAAGAAAGCGTAAAAAAATTAAAAAAAAAACACACAAACACCTTGAAAAAGTCCTTTATTAAAAATAAAAAATAAAACATTCCAGCGATTAAATTCAGTATCCCGCGGCGATCCCGATGTCCAGCGCCGTCCGTCATTGGTTTTGCCTGAGCAGACCTGATGGGGAACTTCCTCCTCAGTGTTTTAAATGTATAGACCCACCCCTTCTAAAGTTCCCCATCAGGTCCGCTCAGCGGACCAGATGCGGAACATGAGAAGGGGCGGGTCTATACATCTTTTACCAAAGTGAGAGAAGTTCCCCATCAGGTCCGCCCCCTCGGTATGTCGGACCCGCCTACGTCATTGGCTTGAGCGGGGAACTTCCTTCACGCTCAGGCCAATGACATAGGCGGGGTCCGACATACCGAGGGGGCGGACCTGATGGGGAACTTCCTTCACTGCGTAATACATGTATGGAGTCTATAGCAGTGAAGGGGTCTATAGACTCTATACATGTATTGCGCAGTGAACGAAGCTCCCCATCCCATCCCATCCCCAATAATTTAAATTACACAGCGAAGGATGTTCCCCGCTCAAGCCAGTGACGTAGGCGGGTCCGACATACCGAGGGGGCGGACCTGATGGGGAACTTCTCTCACTTTGGTAATACATGTATAGACCCGCCCCTTCTCATGTTCCGCATCTGGTCCGCTGAGCGGACCTGATGGGGAACTTTAGAAGGGGCGGGTCTATACATTTAAAACACTGAGGAGGAAGTTCCCCATCAGGTCCGCTCAGGCAAAACCAATGACGGACGGCGCTGGACATCGGGATCGCCGCGGGACACTGAATTTCATCGCTGGAATGTTTTTTTTTTTTTTAATAAAGGACTTTTTCAAGGTGTTTGTGTGGTTTTTTACATTTTTTACGCTTTCTTCGTGAAATGGTAGGGGTACAATGTACCCCTTACCAATTCACATAGGGGGGGGCGGGATCTGGGGGTCCCCTTTGTTGAAGGGGTCTTCCAGATTCCGATAAGCCCCCCGCCCGCAGACCCCCACAACCACCGGGCAAGGGTTGTGGGGATTGAGGCGTTTGTCCCCATCAACATGGGGACATCCTCCCCATGTTGAGGGCATGTGGCCTGGTACGGTTCAGGAAGGAGGGGGGGCCGCTCTCTCATCCCCCCCTCTTCCCCTGCGGCCGGCCAGGTTGCGTGCTCGGATAAGGGTCTGGTATGGATTTTTGGGGGGACTCCATGCCATTTTTTTTTAAATTTGGGGTGGAGTTCCCCTTAATATCCATTCCAGACCTAAAGGGCCTGGTAATTGAATTTGGGGGAACCCCCACGCTTTTTTTTTTTTTTTTTTTTATCAATGACTTTTGTATGTATTGCCGGGAGCCGACAATTCATTAATAGCCGCGAGTGAGTTTTAAATGACTTTTTTTCCTTCAAAAATGACACTTTGTGCAGGGACAGTTCTAAGCACGGGAAACATGCGCCACTTTACATGCATATCATACACACCCCCCAGGTACGAAATTTAAAGGAATATTTCACTTTTATTGTTTCACTTTAAGCATTATTAAAATCACTGCTCCCGAAAAAACGGCAGTTTTTCTAAAAAAAAATTGCATTGATACATGTCCCCTGGGGCAGGACCCGGGTCCCCAAACACTTTTTAGGACAATAACTTGCATATTAGGCTTTATAATTAGCACTTTAGATTTCTCCCATAGACTTTTCGAATTTGCCGCGAACACCCCAATTTGTTCGCTGTTCGGCGAACGGGCGAACAGGCAATGTTCGAGTCGAACATGAGTTCGACTCGAACTCGAAGCTCATCCCTACACAGTACAACCCCCTTTGTATGCCAGCACAATAACTGACACTCACAATCAAGTTACTTAACTATAACTGTTTACTGTAAGCAACAATATAAAAGAGTAATTTGAGTACAATATCTTATGCAGATCCCTGCATTATATGCATCTGACATTCAATTAGGCAATAAAGCGATATTAACCCCGCTGCAGCTATCCTCCCTCGTGAGCAAAGAAATGGCGCCCAGCAATGTCCTAACTACCCAGTCAGGCCTGACTATAACTGTGGGTATAGTTTGGTGAGGAATCTTCGCTAGCAACTGTCGGTGGTGCACATAGAGAAACAAATTGTAATCCAATAAGGGGGGGAAGGTTTGGTGAATAACCGCTGACTTGGCAAACTGGAGAGACTGGCAAACTCAGTTCAGGACAACAGTCTCTCCAAAGTATAACTATGTTCAATAGAAGGCCATACCTTCCAACTTTTCAAATGTCCTCTGCGGGACATTCATCAACAATTTTCCTCTCCCATTACAGCTGTTGAGCGGGGGGGGGGGGGTGCTGCCGCGGGACACAAGTCTTCTTCTGTTCTGATAAGAGATAAGAGTTGTGGAGGGGGAGGGGGAGGTGTTGCCGCGGGAACTAAGGGTTTTAAACACACAACTGTTAACAGTTGTAGAGCGGGGGAGCTACGGCTTACCTCCTCCTCCTCCTCCTGCTGCCTGCACTCTGCCTCCTCTTCTGTGCGGGAATTCTGACTCTATCGCGGCAATGCGGGAGGTAAGTGGCTGTGCGGGATTAACCCGCAGAATCCGTTCAGGTTGGGAGGTATGGAAGGCCTAGGTCAGGGGTCTCAGACTGGCGGCCCTCCAGCTGTTGCAAAACTACAAGTCCCATGAGGCATTGCAAGGCTGACAGTTACAAGCATGAGTCCCTCAGGTAGAGGCATGATGGGGCTTGTAGTTCTGCAACAGCTGGAGGGCCACCAGTTTGAGACCCATGGCCTAGGTAAAGTTATTGTTTTAAGGTTCCGAGCAGGCGCTCTCTCACCCAAACCGGACCGACTCCTGTCCGGTTCCCCCGCTACTGTGAATGGCGTCACAGTGGTCCGCGATGCACCGAGTCTTTTGGTCCTTCAGAAGAAGATGGCACCTCAGGTGGATCGGATGTTCTGCAGACTCCCCAGCGGAATGGAAGCCCTCTGGAACAGGAACGCAAGGGTAAAACAACACCCCGCTACAGGTGCTTACAGCCAATGGCTGCAGCACTGATCTGTGTATTTTAACCCACCTAGCGGTATTCCCGAGTCTGGCTCGGGGTAAGATTTCATTACCTAAAGCGGTAACCCCGAGCCAGACTCAGAATCGCATTGCAGGATACAGGGGAAGTTACTTACCTTGTTCCCTGGATCCTGCGATGTGTCCCCGCTGTGTGAGCGAGCCATCATCTCGCTCGATCCACACTGCCAAGTGCCGCCGAGCTCCATTCTCTGCGACGTTGCGGCGCACGGGGGCGGAGTTCGGCGCCAAATTCAAAAAGCGAAACACACAATACACATACAGTATACTGTTTTCTTACAGATTACAGTACTGTATCAAATAATTACTAGACATGTGCATTCGTTTTCGTCCGAATGCATTTTCGTCCGAATTTCAGGTATTTTCGTTTTCGTTTTAACAAACGAAAACGAAAGCACAGAATCCGAAAACCAAAAGATCCAACATAAACAAATGCTTTATTTTCGTTTTCGTTGCGACAACAGTTTGATATAGATAGGAGATTCGACGTGACGCTGACAATAACAATCTGTGTCTATCGAACCTGTGGTCGAATGTGCCTAACCTTAACTCTATTAGTCCAAGATAATTCTACATAGAGAGAAAAGATTCGACATAGAGAGAAAAGAACACTGCTGGAATTGGGTGGGGAAGTAAAATAAAAATAATGATGATGATGAATGTTATTGGCTGATTGTAACCAAAGAGGAGGAGCAGTAAAATAGCTAGAACTAACTTGACAATTCAACATGAACGACGAAGATTCGACAAAGCATCAAAAAACATACAAACGTTGAATCTGTCATTGAAGGCTTATGGTGTCTGTCGAAAGTTCTAAGAAGATTCGACGGAGCAACTAAACTGTACAATGCTGCAATCATACATTTCCGGTCAAGTGCATCCGCCCATAGGCTATAGAAGAATTCTAATGTTGGTTGACTAGTAATAGTAATTAATAAATATAATTATTACTAGTCATACAACATTAGAATTCTACTATAGCTTGTAGGCGGAACATTCGACCGGAAATGTATGATTGCGGCGTCGTACAGTTTTGGTGCTCCGTCGAATCTTCTTTGAACATTTGACAGACACCATAATCCTTCAATGACAGATTGGACCTTAATTAATTCAGATTTCCGGACGAATGCAATTTTTACCGAAAAACGAAATAAATAAAAACGAATTTCGGGAGTAACTAAATAAATACATTTTTCGTCCGAAAACGAAATTCCGAAACAAAATATTTCAGTGTGCACATGTCTAATAATTACACATCCCCTTTGTCCCTAGTGGTCTGCCCAGTGTCCTGCATGCACTTTTATATTATAAAAAAATGTTCTTTCTGCCTGGAAACTGGAGATTGTCCATAGCAACCAAAAAGTGTCCGTTTATATCAAAAGTGGTTTTAGACCAGCTAGAAAACAGCGATAATAAATTAGAATCACTTGCAGAATTGAGCGATAGTGGGGAAATTCGTATTATTATATTATTATTTGTTATAAATATTTTTATAGTTATTTATTATATTATAATTTATGATTTTGTTTTTTGAACTTTATCATACCTGGGATGTCTTCTAGACTCTGGTTTGGACAGATTTAAGTGAGATATTCCCAAGAATTGCAGGCCTACAATATAAAACGCAAAATTTCCATGCAAAATAATGGTACCGCTTTCAGCACCTAAAATCTGACAGAATCATACCGCCAGGGAGGTTAATGGGGTAGGGTTCTTCACTGTCAGAATACAATAGAAAAACAATTGTATAGCAGGGGAGATACCTGCATCGCTTGTGTGGATGTTGGGATCCCTGAGTTTTTCTTCATTCAACCTGTTGATTGAACAAAAAAAAAAATCAAGGTTAATACCCTGCTTCACTCTTTAGGCCTCATGCCCACGGGCGTTTTTTCAGCCGCGTTTTTGAGCGTTTTTTACAGCTTAAAAACGCCTGTCCATGTTAGTCTATAGCTTCATGCCCACCTAGGCGTTTTTGAGCTGTAAAGAGCATAGGCGTTTGTAAGCTGTAAAAAAAACCCAGGGCCAGTGCGTTCCTCAGCGTCAGAACTAGGCAGGAAAAAACGCGAGCGTCAAAAAACGCGCAAAAACGCGCACTAACGTGCACTAACGCGCAAAAAACGCGCACTAACGCGCGGTCGCGTTTTTAGCTCCGACGTTTGTTTTTTTTTTGTTTTTTTGTTTTTTTTTCAAAAAATAAAAAATAAAAAAAAAAAATATTTACAATAACATGGACAGGCGTTTTTAAGCTGTAAAAAACACTCAAAAACGCAGCTGTAAAAACGCCAGTGGGCATGAGGCCTTAGCATTAGGCCTCATGCACACAGGATGTTTTTGCTATATCTTTAAGATGCCTTTCCTCCTAGCAGTGGTGTTTTGGGAGAAAAAAACACTTGACATATGTAAGGTGTTTAGGTGCATCAAGTGCCTGGATATTCATTCATTTCATTGGCCATAATAGTAATTTATACTGCCCATTGACATTTATTAAAGCTCAAACGCTATTATATGCGCTGAGTAAGTTTAGATGTGTTTACCCATGTTAATAGGCATCGAGTTGTTTCTTTTCTAAACATCTATGTGTGCATGGACACAAAGGCTAACATGCAGGGAAGTTTGAAGGCAGAAGAAAAAAAATGCCAGATGCCTCTAGGAGCAGCGAAAAAACATCCAGTGTGCATGAGTCCCTACAATTCTGCCTCACTAAATTTCCAAAGTTTCCTTTTCATGAATAACCCAGTTTCTTCAACATTGCTAGCAGCAATGAGTGAATTGCTTCTCAGTGGATTGAACTTATTAATTGGAAATAAAACTCATAGGGGGTTATTTACTAAAGGCAAATCTACTTTGCACTACAAGTGCAAACTACAAGTGCAAAGTGCACTTAAAATTACACTTGGAAGTGCAGCCGCTGAAGATCAGAGGGGGACATGCAAGGAAAATAAAAAAAAAGCGTTTTAGCTTGCACATGATTGGATGATAAAATCAGCAGAGCTTCCCCTCATTTCAGATCTACCAGAGTCTGCCTTGACGTCACGTCCTGTCGCCTCGAGCCGGCTGCGCTCCAGCGTGAACCGCACGCCGCGGTGTGTTGATTTCCTGCTTTCCAGACCTGCATGAGCCCTGCCACGCTCTCCCATTCGCCGCTCATGCGACAATATCGTCCACGATTTCAACACTGGAGGGGCCCCACACTGCCGTAAGACTTCAGAGGATCTGATTGTCATACCCCCTGCAGACATCCATAGGCATCCTCTTATGCCATTACCTTATTACTATCTTGTGAGTAGCCATTTGGCTGAATCTTATTATTTTCTAATAAATTGTATCTTACATACTGCACTTAGTAGGCGCATTTTCTTTTTTTCTTTTTACTGCATACAGAGTTCACTTCACTCTAGAAAGTGCTGCCAACGGTGCCTATGTTATCCAGATTATTATCATCATATGGACTTTTATCATTCAATTGAGACTTTTTATTCCCTATAATTCATGGTTTATTATTATATATTATTTTTTGTTCATACTCCTTATCCCTATCAGTGAGTTCTCTGTACCCATTCCTTGCGCCGTCATTTTGTGTTAAATAATTTCAGATCTACCCCTCAGATCTACAGCGACTGCAATTCCAAGTGCACTTTCAGTGCAATTTCAAGTGCACTTTGCACTTGTAGTTTGCACTTGTAGTGCAAAGTGGATTTGCCTTTCATAAATAACCCCCATAGTTTCAAATCTATAGTAAACAGTGATAAGCGGTGATTGCGTATCATGTTGATAAGTCTCTATCATGGAGTTTAATAATTCCTAAAGCCTTGTACACAGTAGTAGTTTTTTTTTTGTTGAACCCAGCAGGGATGAACGAAAAAAACCTGACATCACCGGAGGAGCCACTATACTAACTATCTGACATTAGTACAACAATCTCCCCTGCTGTTCTATCGTGTTCTGACCGGGGGATGGCCCACCGGCCAGAACACTCCAGTCAGTGCTCTCAGCCATTGGCTAAGAGAGCTGAACAGGAGCCAATCGACAGACCTATTTCGGTCATGCCCCTTTGACAGAAGCCAGCTGAACAGCCAGCTTCTGCCAGGCCGACTCCAATACACATGGGCCGAATGTCGGCCGGTTTCTTTTGAACACGATGCCACCCAACATTCAGCCCATGTGTACTAGGCTTAACCACTTCAATACCAGGCACTTTCGCACCTTCCTGCCCAAGCCAATTTTCAGCGCTGTCACCTTTTAAATGACAATTACGCAGTCATCTTACACTGTACCCAAAATTTTTATCATCTTGTTCCCACAAAGAGAGCTTTCTTTTGGTGATATTTGATCACCTCTGCGGTTTTTCTTTTTTGCTAAATGAATAAAAAAAGACAGAAAAAAAAAAAGAAAAAAAGTTTTTCTTTGTTTCTGTTATAAAATGTTGTAAATAAGTAAGTTTCCTCTTTCACTGCTGGGCACTGATAAGCTGCACTGATAAGGCGGCACCGATGAGGTGGCACCAATGAGATGGCACTGATAGGCGGCACTGAAGAGCGGCACTGATGGGCAGCACTGATAGGCGAAATGGTGCCGGGCACCTGAATAAGGGTTGTCAGCGCTGACCATAGATAGATTCATGCAATGCATGAATCTATCTATGGTAATAGAACGGTGCCAGGAAAGAGGGGGCGGCACCCATGCACCCCTTATGGATGCACCGCCACTGCCCTGCATACATAAGGAATACATAAGGAATTGGCAAATAGTAAGAAATCAAAGAGAGAAAAGGGGAAGTAAAGAAGAAAGAAATGAAAAAAAAAAGGAGGAGACCTAGGACTCACAGAAGACACCAATCTTTTGGAATCATCCAAGTGTGGGAGATAGAGGCAGTCACTAGGGTTTGTGTCACCTGGTGCAGTAAAAATAGTGTCACCCCCCCCCCCCCACCCCCAAATTTTCAAATTTTCAAGGCCCAGCATTGGAGCTTAGCAGGCTGGGCACTTCCTACTGGCCCAGTCCTTAGGAACAGTAACGGAAAATAATGGTCAACAGGCCCTCTTAGGAACAGTAATGGATAATGGCCAACAGGCCCTCTTACCAGACCCAGCGAAACTGTAGCAGTGATTCCTTCGGCTGGATGTTCGCTCACTCTGGGTTGCCCAAGACATCTCTGGTCAGTAATGTAGCATGTCTGTTCCCTGGCAGTGGCTCAGTCCCTTCTCTGGTAGTGCTGGGCAGAGTGGGTCTCTCTCTGGTGGTGCAAGCACGGCGTGGCTCTCTATTTGGTGGTGCGGGTACAGCGTAGCTCTCTCTGTGGTGGTGCGGGTACAGCAAGGCTCTCTCTCTGGTGGTGCGGGTACAGCGTGTCTCTCTCTCTCTCTGATGATGTGGGTACAGCGTGGCTCACTTTCTCTGGTGGTGTGGGTACAGCGTATATCTCTCTCTTTCTCTCTCTAATGGTGCTGGGCAGCGTGCCTCTCTCTCTCTCTCTCTAGTGGTGCTGGGCAGCAGTGTGGCTTTGTCTCTAGTGGTGCAGGGCAGTGTGGCTCTTTTTCTGGTTCCGCTGGGCAGCGTGGTTCTTTCTCTGGTGGTGCTGGGTAGTGTGGCTCCCTCTCTGGTGGTGTTGGGCAGCAGCGTTGCTCCCTCTCTGATGGTGCGGGTACAGCGTGGCTCTCTCTCTGGTAGTGCGGGTACAGCACGGCTCTCTGTGATGGTGTGGGTACAGCATAGCTCTCTCTCTCTCTGGTGGTGTGGGTACAGCATGGCTCTCTCTCTGGTGGTGCTGGTACAGCGTGGCTCTCTGTGGTGGTGTGGGTACAGCGTAGCTCTCTCTCTCTGGTGGTGTGGGTACAGCATGGCTCCCTCTCTGGTGGTGTTTGGCAGCAGCGTTGTTCCCTCTCTGATGGTGTGGGTACAGCGTGGCTCTCTCTCTGGTAGTGCGGGTACAGCGTGGCTCTGTGGTGGTGTGGGTACACCGTAGCTCTCTCTCTCTCTGGTGGTGTGGGTACAGCATGGCTCTCTCTCTGGTAGTGCGGGTACAGCGTGGCTCTCTGTCGTGGTGTGGGTACAGCGTAGCTCTCTCTCTTTCTCTCTCTCTCTGGTGGTGTGGGTACAGCATGGCTCTCTCTCTGGTGGTGCTGGTACAGCGTGGCTCTCTTTCTGGTGGTGCTGGTGCAGTGTGGTTTTCTCTGTTGGTGCGGGTACAGCATGGCTCTCTCTCTTGCTTTCCCCAGCACAGTCCTCTTTTTTCTCTTCTCCTGTAGCACTAAATTCCTCAGCTTTTTCTTGGGTTCCAGGCTCCCTCTCTCTCCCCCAGTAGAGTTCATACATGTTGAGGGCTGTAGCCTGCTCCTGTAAACAACACTGGGGCTGCCAATCTTCTGGGACTACATGTCACATGATGCTCCCCTAGTCTCTTCTAGTTGGCCCTCCGCTGTGGCCAATGGGGAGGGAAACTGACTGGGCAGCAAGCTGGGCGGCCACCACAAACCAGATTACATATGCACTCTCTTCTCCTGTTCTGCTGACAGGAGAAAGGGGAGGGGCTGAGTGAGGGAGATACATTGACACCCCGCAGCTCGCCTCTCCCCTGTCACAGTGCAGATGCAGCGCTGCAGACTGAGCAGGGGAAAATATCCGTCTAGCACCGCTTTACCGATGGAAGGGAAGGGCTCGACGGCACCTACTACAACTCCTTCCTGGTGTCACCCCTCTGGCGGGTGTCACTCGGGTGCAGTCCCCCCATCCGCACCCCTATAGCGACGCCACTAGATAGAGGCACATTTACATAGTTTGCCAATGGTTTCAAAGTTTGTTTAACCCCTTAACGACCACTCACGGCATATATACGTCGTCAGAATGGCTCGTACAGGCACAATCACTGTACGTCCCCTTTAACTGCCTGTCGTGTGGTTCTGCGCGCCGGCGGCGGTGCACTCGGGACCCTGCAGTCATCCCCGTGAGTCGGACCGCGGGTCCTGTGGACTCGATCGCCGCGGGGATCCCTGCAATCGTCTCACGGAGGGATGGAGCGGGGAGATGTTAGTGTACACACAACGCCTACTGACACTGTCACCGATCTCCGCTCTGTATAATCAGAGCGGAGATCGGTGACGTGTCACTCGTAGCCACGCCCCCTAACAGTAAGAATCACTCCCTTAGGCCCACTTAACCTCTTCAGTGCCCCTAGTGGTTAACCCCTTCACTGCCAGTGTCATTTTTACAGTAACCAGTGCGTTTTTATTGCACTGCTCGCTGTAAAAATGACAATGGTCCCAAAAATGTGTCAAAAGTGTCCGATGTGTCCGCCATAATGTCGCAGTCACGAAAAAAATTGCTGATCGCCGCCATTACTAGTAAAAAAATAATAATTTGTGTAGCGGGGTATTGCCCTTTAATCCCTCAGACTACATTACCCAGTACACTTTAAGGCACCCAGGGTGCATTGCCCCACACAAGGACTGCTGGGATGGACTATAAGGGGGAGGCGGAGCCCAGTTCTCTCTCTTTGGACACCGCCCGCCCAGCAAGTTGAACTGTTGCTTGAGCTCCTGTGACTTTAGGCCAGAAGCTTGGGCCTTTTCTCCAAAGAGCCTTCCGCGCGCACCGAGGAACCTGAGGGATGTCTCTCCTTTGAAACTGCACCTTTGCCAGGAGGACCGAAGACCCGGATGTCGAGGGATCGGTGTACTTAGACACCGCAGCGGAAGAAACGGATGTGGACTGGTCCGGTTGGGTGAGAGAGCACCTGCTCATAGACAGACACAGTATCTCTGTTACATTGGTGGATTACAAATTCTATTCTTCAAGTGCAACACCATTGCTAGCGAAGATTTCCCTACAGAACTTCCACTTAGTTCAGTCAGGCCTGACTGTGTAGCGTAGACATTCCTGGGCGCCATTTTGTCCACGAGGGGAAATAGCTGCAAAGGGGACTATTAGAGTTGCATAGCATTGTATACTTGTCTGCTTGTTTAACATTGTTTATTGCAGGGCTCTGCACATGACATGTACCCTCCTGTTTTATTGCTTACCCACAAATCTAAGTAAACATACAATGGTTAAGTATATTGGTGTCTGTGTTCTTTACTTTACAGAAGAGATAGGTAAAGGAAGTTTTAAAATATCACTGTGTGTTCTTGTTATAGGATTGTGCCGCTGTGAGTTACAGGCCTCACAATCCTATCATCCCCTACTAACTGTGCCAAGGGAGGTTAGAGCCGATTGCCAGGGGTTGACAGCGGTGTACTACATGGCCCAAAATCATACAGGCAGCCCTCTTAACTGGGGGTATCACTACACGTGGGGGCTCGGGTCCGGGATTCCTGTATACTGCACGCTGCAGTCAAGCTGGTCAGAAGTACCAGCATGGACCCGCCAGCAATGACACAGTGGTGCGCAGCGGTTGGCGCAGATTCAACAGAGGCGGTAGTTATTGAACTCCCGGTGGGGATCTGGCAAGAAAACGAGATAAAGCAGCTCATAATGTCGTTGTCTCTGAATCAAAAGGCATGGGTGATCGATATAAAGCCAGATATCTCGTGTACATACGCACTAGTGGAACGGAGCGGAGATGTTCCGGAAGATTTTAGAGGTCAGAACATAAAGGCCAGAGATAACCAGATATACCGCTTAGTTCATACGAAGGCTGTGAAGAAGGAATCTCCAAAAATCTCTCCGCCATCATCACCACTACTCTTCCCCAAAATGAAAAGCAGTCGGGATACGATAGCTCCGGGTACCGGAAGCTCCGGCACTTTTCAGGAAAGCTACCTGTGCCTTCCGGGGAAGAAGACTTTGACACCTGGATTGAACAGGCAATGCAGGCAGTAGAAGGATGGGAAGTACCAGAAGCACAGAAGAAGCAGCGCATCAGTGAAAGTTTGAAGGGCGCTGCTGCTGAGGCTGTGAAGAACTTTAGGTTCAGCAATGCTGCTTGTACTGCATATGACTATCTGGCTATGTTGCAGGAGGAATTTGGCCAGCTGGAGAAGGTGACTTAACTAATGTACCAATTCGAGCATACCCTCTAACAGCCGGGAGAGAAATTATCCGAATATGTCCGGAGGTTAAACAGAATGCTATGCCAAATTGTACTCAAAAAGGGAATGCTGCCCCAAGTCATAGATGCAGCTAGGATGAAGCAGATCCTGAGGGGAGCTCTACGTTCGGATCCAGTTTGGCTCCACTTGAAGACCTCTGAAGGAGTCATGGATTTGAGTTACCCAGACCTTGTGCAGATCATAAGGGACGAAGAAGCCCTGTTGAAAGACCAACAGGCGGTTGAGAAGATCACTCCCCTCCCCTCAGTGGGAGTCAGAGCAGCAGTAACCACTGAACGGGACTTAGAAGTGGAGACCTTAAAGTCCCAGATGACTCAAGTGCTGGACTTATTGACCTCTCTACTGGCCAAGAACTCTGGAGCCAAAGAGCAAGAGGAGATCAGGAAGGAACCACGCCAGAGTGTTTCCACTCCAACATCCCCACAGGGAAGAAGAGAAACTGTCTGTTTTAACTGTGGAGGAGTCGGCCATTTCGGAAGAGTGTGCCCCAGTCCAAGGAAGAACCGAGGCACTTACCACCAGCCGGCGGAAAACTTCAGAGGGCCCCGGTGAAGGAGTCAGCCGGGCAGCCACTATTTACAGAAAGCTCCAAAAAGCTCCAAAAGCCAGAAGAGGCAAAGGGAAAGAGAAATAATGCCCCTCCTAAAATACTCGATGCCACTTGTCAGGAGTTTAAATCTAACAATCTAAGGGAAATCAATGCATACCCGGCCCAACTAGGGTTGAGATACAGAAAGAAATGGAAAAAAAAGAAAACTTCAAAAGGAAAGTCCAAGAATCCAAAGAAGGAGACCCCCCAGAAGATTTTTCCAGCCAAGTTAATAGGGCCCTCCCCCTAGTCCCCATTCAACTGGAGGGAGTCAACACCAAAGCCATCCTGGACACAGGAGCCCAAGTGACCCTTTTGTATAAAGACTTTTACCAGAAACACCGGAGTCACGTGCCCCTACAAAAGCTGGAAGACTTAGAGATATGGGGAATTGGTACTCATAGGTTTCCATACGATGGTTATGTTTCAATCAGGCTGGCCTTCGACCCCTCTGTGCCAGGAAAGGCAGAAGTCTTTGATGCCCTGGCAGTAGTTTGCCCTCGTCCACCAGGAGCCAACAAGAGTTCCCTGATCATAGGGACCAACACTGACTGCTGACTCCTCTAGCACAGGAGCAGGGTACTTCAGGAGACAGGATCCACCCCATGCTGCAGCAGGTCTACCGGAAGTTGGTACTGGAACAGAAGGCCCTGGAAGAAGGGGTGGGGAAAGTCTGGAGACTGTCAAGGAAGGAGAAGATGTTGCAGCCTGGTGAGATGACCTGCCTGCAGGCTACTGTGAAACTCTCATGGGAGCAGCCTGGCCCCTTTGAGGTCCTGGAACCAGACCCCCAAGACACCCACCCAGGGTTGAAAGTGATTCCCGAAGTGGTCCCATTGAGGGCATTGAAGAAGGCGAAGGGCCAGATCCCATTGAGCATCAGGAATGTCACTAGTTCTCCCATGAAGATTCCGTCCCGGATGTTGCTGGGAAGAGTAAACTCTGCCACCCCAGTGGCCCTGTCCGACTTGGGAAAGGCTGAAGGAGGAGAACACACTCTAGAGAATCTCTGCCTAGAGACCACCACCCTACCACCAGTATGGAAGGAGAGAGTCAAGGCCCAGCTGACTAGATGGAGAAAAATATTCTCAAAGGACAAGTTCGACGTAGGGTGTGCAAGGAGTGCCACCCATAAGATCCGTCTGCAGGAAGACAAACCTTTCCGGGAGATGGTCCGGCGAGTTCCCCTGGCTGACTTAGAAGATTTACGTGAACAGTTGATGGAGCTTAAGAGAACTGGGGTTATTTGGGAGTTCAGAAGCCCATATGCCTCCCCTATCGTAGTAGTCAGGAAAAAGAATGGGTCGCTGAGACTTTGCATAGACTACAGGACTCTCAATAGAAGGACCATACCCGACCAGTATACCACCCCCAGGATAGAAGATGCCCTACAGAGTCTGTCTGGAGCCAAGTGGTTCAGCGTCATGGACCTGAAGAGTGGGTATTATCAAATCCCAATGCACCCTGAGGACAGGGAGAAGACAGCATTTATCACCCCAGTGGGATTCTATGAGTTCAACAGGATGCCTCAGGGCCTGTCCGGGGCCCCTGCCATTTTCCAGAGATTGATGGAGAAGACTGTGGGAGACATGAATCATCTTATTGAAGTCCTGGTGTACCTAGATGACATCATTGTCTTCGGGAAGACTCTGGAGGAGCACGAAGAAAGGCTGGAGAAAGTCCTGAAGAGACTCAGTGAAGAGGGACTTAAACTCTCCAGGGAGAAGTGTCAGTTTTACCGGTCCTCAGTCCACTATCTGGGACACATGGGGGGCTGATTTACGAAACATTTGCGCCATGAGTATCGGTGTATCTGCGTGCACAACGGCTGTTTTGGTATTTACAAAACGTTTGCGCCGGTAGCGCAGTGCTATTTCCCATTTACTATAGTGTTCTCGGCGGACGGGAGGAGGCGCTCAGTGCGCTACTATGGACCTGGCCAACGGCATCTTAAAATCTAAATATAAAGAAGCTGGAAGTGCCAATATAATGGGGGTGATGTGGGGTGATGTGAGGAAGTGTAGTGACACCTGCCCAAGTAAAAAATATGCCCAAAATAGAGTGAGAAAGTAACTTTTTCAGAACCAGCCCGCTGCGCCGGCAAGTACGTTTAGAACTGCGAGAGTTTTTTTTAAACTCTGCGCGGGAATTTCACTTGTTCAAACGCGACGGGACACTGCGTCGGCAAAATCTTCGTAAATGTCAAGTCACGTAAATCAATTTGCATAAGTTGAACAGGCGCAGCTCTGAACTTGCCGTTATATAGCAGTGCGCCAGCAAAATTACATTTCTAAAGGAAAAAAAAGGCATTTAAAAGCACCCGCGGCTATAATGAATTGTCGGCTCCCGGCAATATAGAGAAAAGTCATTGAAAGTTTTTGATAAAAAAAAAAAAAAAAATGCGTAAGGTCCTCCCAAATTCCATTACCAGGCCCTTCAGGTCTGGTATGGATATTAAGGGTAACTCCGCGCCAATTAAAAAAAAAAATTACGTGCAGGTCCCCCTCAAAATCCGTACCAGGCCCTTCAGGTCTGGTATG
The DNA here is from genome assembly GCA_029206835.1 of Rana muscosa. Taxonomy (NCBI): domain Eukaryota; kingdom Metazoa; phylum Chordata; class Amphibia; order Anura; family Ranidae; genus Rana; species Rana muscosa. The sequence continues at coordinate 1,225,783,844 of CM055122.1, read as the reverse complement.
GATTTTAAAGGGGAACCCCCGCGCCAAACTTAAAAAAAAAATAGCGTGGGGGTCCCCCTAAAAATCCACACCAGACCCTTATCTGAGCATGCAACCTGGCAGGCCACAGGAAAAGAGGGGGGGACGAGAGAGTGCCCCCCCTCCTGAACCGTACCAGGCCACATGCCCTCAACATGGGGAGGATGTTCCCATGTTGATGGGGACAAGGGCCTCATCCCCACAACCCTTGCCCAGTGGTTGTGGGGGTCTGCGGGCGGGGGGCTTATCGGAATCTGGAAGACCCCTTTAACAAAGGGGACCCCCCAGATCCCGCCCCCCCCGTGTGAGATGGTAATGGGGTACAAATATACACCTACCATTTCACATAAAAAGTGTAAAAAAATTAAAAAAATTACAATAGGTGGTTTTTTACAATTCCTTTATTAATGTCTTCTCCTTTCTTCCATCTTCTTCCATCTTCTTCTTCCAGCTTCTTCTTCCAGCTTCTTCTTTTCTCCATTCGGGTTTCTTCCTCCATCTTGTTCTTCATCTTCCTCTTCATCTTCATCTTCCTTCTTCCTTCGGTGTTCTCGTCCGCATCTTGCTCCGGCTTCTTGTTCCCCGGCCGCTCTGTTTGAATTCGAGGTTCCCGCTGTGTGACGCTTCAGTTCTCCTCTGGGTAGGCTGCCACCCGGTGGCTCCGTCCCCCTCTGACACCACGGGGAAAGTCCCCGTGAAATCCATGTGCGTCGGAGGGGGGGCGTGGTCACCGGGTGGCAGCGGACCCAGAGGAGAACTGAAGAACTGAAGCGTCACACAGCGGGAACCTCGAATTCAAACGGAGCGGCCGGAGAAAGAAGAAGGGGAACAAGAAGCCGGAGCAAGATGCGGACGAGAACACCGAAGGAAGAAGGAAGATGAAGATGAAGAGGAAGATGAAGAACAAGATGGAGGAAGAACCCGAATGGAGAAAAGAAGGTGGAAGAAGAAGAAGGAAGAAGGAAGAAGGAAGAAGGAAGAAGGAAGAAGGAAGAAGGAAGAAGGAAGAAGGAAGAAGGAAGAAGGAAGAAGGAAGAAGGAAGAAGGAAGAAGGAAGAAGGAAGAAGGAAGAAGGAAGAAGGAAGAAGGAAGAAGAAGATGGAAGAAGAAGATGGAAGAAGAAGATGGAAGAAGAAGATGGAAGAAGAAGATGGAAGAAGATGGAAGAAAGGAGAAGACATTAATAAAGGAATTGTCAAAAACCGCCTATTGTCATTTTTAAAACATTTTACACTTCCTTTGTGAAATGGTAGGGGTACATTTGTACCCCATTACCATTTCACACAGGGGGGGGCGGGATCTGGGGGTCCCCTTTGTTAAAGGGGTCTTCCAGATTCCGATAAGCCCCCCGCCCGCAGACCCCCAAAACCACCGGCAAGGGTTGTGGGGATGAGGCCCTTGTCCCCATCAACATGGGGACATGGTGCTTTGGGGTCACAGACCCCCAAGGCATCCTCCCCATGTTGAGGGCATGTGGCCTGGTACGGTTCAGGAGGGAGGGGGGCCGCTCTCTCATCCCCCCCCTCCTTTCCCGCGACCTGCCAGGTTGCGTGCTCGGATAAGGGTCTGGTGTGGATTTTTAGGGGGATCCCAACGCTATTTTTTTTTTACGTTTTGCACGGGGGTCCCCTTAAAATCCATACCAGACCTGAAGGGCCTGGTAATGGAATTTGGGGGACCCCCACGCATTTTTTTTTTCAAAGACTTTCAATGACTTTTATCTGTATTGACGGGAACCAGCAATTCATTACAGCCGCGAGTACTATTATTTCACTTTAGAAATGTCATTTTGCTCTCGAACTGTTATAAACATGGAAAACATGTGCTACTTTACAGGCATACTATAGACACCCCCAGGTATGATATTTAGGGCCAGTTCACACCGGATGCAGTGCAGTGCGTTTTTTTGATGCATAAAAAACGCAAAGAAAGTTGATCACATTAATGCCAATGGCATAGTTCACACCACTGCAGTCCGTTCCAGTGCGTTTCAGAAAGGAAAAGAAAAGTTGGTCATGCTAAATTTTTTATGTACAGAACTGTACTGGACCACAGTAAAACACATCAAAAACGCTACGGAACGTTCCAAAAACGCACTGGAATGCACCGGAATGCACCTAAATGCACCAAAGACGCACTGCAACACACTTGTCCTAAGTGAAAAGAGGGGAAAAAAAGCACTGGACTGCATCAAAAATGCACTGGAATGTGTCAAAAACGCGCATGCAGAAAAGCACCTTGAACGCATCCAGACTGCGTTTCTATGGTGTGAACTAGGGCCAGTTTACACCATCGAAACGCAATCCGGATGCGTTCCAGGTGCTTTTTTGCATGCACGTTTTTGATGCGTTCCAGTGCATTTTTGGTACGTTTTTGATGCAGTCCAGTGCTTTTTTTTCACCCCTCTTTTTTTATTAACCACAGATAAGGAAAAGTGTGTTCCAGTGCGTTTTTGGTGCATTTAGGTGTGTCCTGTGCATTCCAGTGCGTTTATGATGCGTTTTGCTGCGTTCCAGTACAGTGCAGGTAAAATGCAGCATGTTCTACTTTTTTTGTGGAACTGGAACGCACTGGAACAAACACTGCCATTTAGAACCATATAACCAACTTTCCATGCATTTTTGATGCATAAAAAACGCAATGGACTGCATGTGGTGTGAAATGGCCCTTAAGCAATTTGGCATATTTAAAGGCACTTCTCCTTGTTTTGTTTTTGGTGTTGTCCAAATTGGTGACATTGATATATGTCCCTTAGGGTGGGACCTGGGCCCCCATTTTAAGGCCAATAACTAGAAGATAAGCCAGCCAAGTGGGGACTAGCAAAATTAACAAGTCAGTTCCCATAGACTGCAATGGTATTTGTTGGTAGGGGGGGGGGTGTTTGTCCCATCTCTAATTTTGTAGCATGCTGGATGATGTGCTTAATTTTGGACGGGGGGGGGGGGGTTATTTTCTGCAAAACAGATGTTTGTTTTAATTTTGTTGATTGTATTTTTTTGTGTGGGGGAAATGTTCCCCTGAAATAATTTTGATGTTGTTAATGTGTGTTGCTGGTTCACTTTGATTTAATTGTCTGTGCTGCATTATTTTGCTAAATCTTTCTCAAGATGTTGTGAGTCTGTGACTAATGTTTCAAATTGACCATGTTTTTTATTTTGGCTTCCCTTTGTTTTGTTGACCAATAAAATTTGATGCAAAGTTTTGATGTTTGTTTTGTGTTTTCTTTGCAACAAATGTGACAGCTGATTGGCATGTCAAAACAAAAACAGGTGTGATTTGTCTAACCTGGTGCCTTCATTCTAGCATATGCATGTATTGTGTGCTGCCATAGATAGTCACCAGGAAATGAAAAATACAGAGCGGTAAGTATTCAATTTTCCTTTTTACTGCAGTGGTTCTCAGCCTCAGTCCTCAAGTACCCCCAACAGGACATGTTTTGTGAATTTATCCTAGAGAATTTATCTTATCTCGAATTGCTGTCCAAAATACAAAACCATTGACTGTGATTTAAAGCACATGTGCAAGATGAAGGAAAACCTGCAAACATGGCCTGTTGGGGGTACTTGAGAAGCACTGATTTAGAGCACTGCACTTAAAACTAGGGAAACCAAGTAAGTGTTAGAACCCCTGCTTGTTTTTGTTTTGTTTTTTTTAGGTTGGGCTTTGTGTCCCTTTTAGTAAAATTGGCTTCACTTCCTGTCACACAGCTAAACAGAAAGTGAAGGTAAAACCCTACCAATGTCTTTTCTTGGGGTCCCCATTAAACAAATTGCACTCTAGCACTTTGTTGTGTACACCCCAAATCATTGGGTAGTTTGGGGTTTAGTAAAGACAAATCCACTCTGCAGTAAAAGTGTAGCTGCTGAAAATCTGAGGGGAAGCACTGTTGATTGTAACATCCAATCATGTAAAAGCAAATGTAGCGGGTATATACTTTCCCGGGTGTAATTTGAACTTGACAGAGACATTGGTGATGTAAAATTCCCTACAGCCCAGCGGGTGGCGCTGTCGCCCTGGGCTGGGGTTGAATCATTGCTGTGTGTTGTGCTTCCTTTTTGTCCTCCCTCGGCAGCGGTATGGTGGGGCGGAGAACCCGCCGTGCTTGCTGGGAGAGGGTATAAAGGGGCCGGCCATCTTTGTCACGGGATCGAAGTCCCAGGCACCTTCAGCTTGTGGACGGTGGTTCGTGTCGGTCCTCTGGGTGGCCTAGGCCTAGAGGACAATCGGAGTTAGTGTTCCATCCCAGGCACCTTTAGCCTGGGGTGAGGTACTCGGGTGGAGGTCCGGAGCTCAGTGCCCAACACTGAGTTCCGCGAGGGAAGGAGATCCTAGGGAACCCCGGGAGTGGGTACCCGAATCCGGAAGGCGTAATGGACCGGGGGGAGCTCCTCACTTGAAGACCCGGTGCAGCATATTGCCGGTGACGGGTGAGCCTCTCGTCGGAGACCGCCTGGAAGGAAATCCCCCCTCGTGCGGAGACCGTAACCCACTTTCAGGAAGGAAAGTGGAGAACCAAATTGTGTCTGGGCCTAATCGCATCCACACCTCCTTTTCTGTTCTGTTTCTACCAAGGGAGTTCAACTGATTGTGTTCATTCGAGAAGAATAAAGGAGTGTTGAACTTTTATGGTGTGGGGCTCATTTCCTGACAGACATTGTTCAAGGTGACTCTTGGAGGGAGGATCCAGGTGCACAGCACTGACCCGAAGGAAATACAAGAACGTTGCTTATACCGCACTGACACATGTGGTGGAAGCCAGGCGTAGTGTCCCCGCTCCCTCCCCTCTAAGATACCCCTAGACAAGAGACGAGACAAGCTGAAGAGAAGGAGGGGAGTGAGGAGGGTGCTACACAAAGATGGTGTTTTTTTTTTTGTTTGTTTGCTTGCATGTCCCCCTTGGATAACCAGCAAGTGCACTTGTAGTGCAAAGTAGATTTGTCTTTAGTAAATAAACCCCAAAGTCCAAAATACATAATAATTTGGGGTGTACCCCGCAAAATGCTGGAGTGCAATGTACATAATGGGGAAAGTATTTAGATTGACCTGTGTGTCCCCAAGGAAAGACATTGGTAGGGATTTACCCTCACTTCCTTTGTGGCTATGTGACAGGAAGTGAATTATTTGGAAGGATAAAGTGGTCAAATTTGGGAGTTGTCTTCACCCTATCAGGGGTGCAGACATCCCCAAAAACTGTCTAGACTTGTAATCCCTCTGCACTCTATCCCCAAGTAAAAATAAGAAAGGATTTAATTTAGTTTAACTTTGCAAAAACACATTCCTAAGTTGAATTGTGATGCATGTCAATGGCCCATTTAGACCCTCTTTAATCACTCGAGATCAGCGCTATAACTGATCGACGACCACAGCACGGTCCTCAATTGCCAGGAGTCCGTCAATAGACGTCCTCCTCTTTGCGCGTGCACTGTGGTCACCGAGTCACTGAGACTCGGGTGATGACAGATCCGAGTAAGGGGCTGATCCCTGCCCCTTACCATGTGATCAGCTGTCAGCCAATGACAGCTGATCACGTGATGTAAACAAAAGCTGCGTAATGGTTTTTGTTTTCTCCTTGTGCTGACAGCGTGAGCATAAAAAAAGGCTTATGTGCAAGGGACATCGGGCCCGAAGAGGAAGAGGCAATTCTGCGTCATCTGTGACAATCAGTAGCCCCTGCCAGTGCCTCCTATCAATGCCCACCACTGGTGCCAATCAGTGGCACCTAGCAGTGCTGCCTATCAGTGCCCATCACTGCCAACTATCGTTGCCACCTAGCAGTGCCACTTCTCAATGCCCACCAGTGCCAACTAGCAGTGCCACCTCTCAGTGCCTACCCTTGCCACCTTATCGGTGCCCATCAGTGCAGTCTCATCAGTTAACATCAATTTCTAAATTTTCGAAATATTAACCACTTCCCTACTGCCCACCGTCAAATGACATCCTTGGCTTTATGCGGTGACATCTGAATGATGCCTGCAGTTGCAGGCATCATTCAGATATCATTATTTTCAGCCGGCGATTCTGAGCATGATAAAAATGTTTCGCCACTTGATTGTTCTTATAGGCGGCGGGAGGGAACGTTCCCCCCCTCCCGCCGCCATCCGGTGTTTCTCCGGGCTCTCCCGTGCCATCTGGAGCTCGGAGAACGAATTGATCGTCGCCGGATGGGAAGCATAGAGATGACTGGTGACCAGATGGTCACCAGTCATCTCTATGACCGTCGGAGGCCCGGGCGCGACGTTATGACATCACGCCGGGTTCCCGTATGTAAACAAAGCCGTGATCTCGGCTGTCAGCATGAGATCGGTGAATTTTTTTGACCAATCTCATGCTTTCCAGCCTGGGGGAGAGATGTGGGGTCTTATTGACCCTGCATCTCTCCATAAAGAGGACCTGTCACAATAGATTCCTATTACAAGGGATGTTTACATTCCTTGTAATAGGAATAAAAGTGATCAAAAAAACTAAAAAGTAAAAAAAAGAGTAAAAAATAAAAAAAAGTAAAAAAAAAAAAAATTATAATAAAAAAAAAAAAAAAACACCCATGTCCCCGGTAGCTTGCGCTCAGAAGTGAACACACACATAAGTCCCGCCCACATATGTAAACACCGTTCAAACCACACATGTGAGGTATTGCTGCATGCGTTAGAACGAGTGCAACAATTCTAGCACTAGACCTCCTCTTTAATGCGAAAATGCTAACGTGTAAAAAAAATTAAAGCATCGCCTAGGGAGATTTTTAAGTACTGAAGTTTGGTGTCATTCCATGAGTGTGCGCAATTTTAAAGCGTGACATGTTAGGTATTTATTTACTCAGCATAACAACATCTTTCACATTATACAAAAAAATTGGGCTAACTTTACTGTTTTGTAATTTTTTTTAATTCATGAAACCATTTTTTCCCCCCAAAAAAGGCGTTTGAACATTTATTGCGCAAATACCGAGCGAGATAAAAATTTGCAATGACCGCTATTTTATTCCCTAGGGTGTCTGCTAAAAAAAATTATATAATGTTTGGGGTTTTGAAATAATTTTATAGCCATAAATTTATGATTTTTACATGAAGGAGAGAAGTGCCAGAATAGGCCCAGTGCTGAAGTGGTTATAGAAAAAAACCAAAAAAAACCGCAGAGGTGATCAAATAGCACCAAAAGAAAGCTCTATTTGCGTGCAAAAAAATAATACATTTTCATTGGGTTACAGTGTTGTATGAGCGCGCAATTGTCATTCAAAGTGCATCAGCACTGAAATGTGAAAATTGGTCTGAGCAGGAAGGGGGTTTAAGTGGCCAGTAAGCAAGTGGTTAATATAAGGCTACATGCACACGGACGTTTTTCCAGCCGCTTGTTTGAGCGTTTTTTGCAGCTTAAAAACGTCTCTCAATGTTAGCCTATGGCCTCATGGCCACCATGGCGTTTTTGAGCTGTAAATGGCATAGGCATTTTTAGGCCCCATGTACACGGGACGCTGGTGCAAATTGTTCAGAACTAAGCTTGAAAGCGGCGTTTAGAAAGGCGCGCTTTGTGGCGTTTGCATGCCGCGTTTTACCACATTTGTGTCTATATGCGTTTAGTTAGGAAACATCATAAGGAGCCGCCCTAAGCTCCAAAAACAGTATTATTAACCATTTCAGCAATTTTGTGAGACCAGAGTGAGTATCAGCAGCTGAGAGAGCAGCAGTGTACTTGAATTTAGCGTGTCACTTGCCACGTCAGCTGCCCCAAGTTGTGGATTGTCCACAATGCAATGGAAGCAGGTTCTTTTTTTGTTTTGATATATATATATGTCGAAGTCAGCCAATGACGAAACGCGTCAGGGCGTGACCTACACGACACGCTGGAAATGCTGGTTTGCGTTCCACCGTTCAGAGAACCAGGAAGAGGAAGACAAGCATTGCAGCCCTCGGTTCTCTTGATATACGCCGGACGGCGGATACGGTGATGTGTAACCATCCTTCATGTTTGCTCATTTTGATTATGTATTGATGTACGTTTAATGTGTGAGGGGGCAATGTCTGTGAGGGTTTGCTATATAAAATAAACTGGGTTACGCTATGTGCTTTCCTTTTGTTTGCTTTTTGGAAGCCCATCTCATTCTGATGTCCCCTTGACGGATGCAATATTTCAGTGTTTGGCTTGGATGCAGCAATATCTGTTCAAGGCTTTATTTCAATATTGCTCTGGTGAGTGTTAACCCCTAAGGGGTGTGTGTGTCACGTGGTGGATCTGGAGAGTCGGTGGAAGGTGCACTCTACTTATTTCTTTAGGATCACCCATGGACATTCTTTTGAAGCACTGGAACTTATTTGCATCTGTCTAAAAAGACTTTTATGTGGCGTTGACCACTGCTATTATTCAATATTCAGCGCTGTTTTGTAGTATTGACTGACATAGATTATTGTCTTTATTTTATTTTTTACTACTGTTATATATATATATATATATTATGGTTTTTCCTCATTTGCCATAATTTTTGAGTTTATTAATGTAAAAAAATAGGTCACCTTTAAAAACGTTTCTAAACTAAAATGCGGCTAAATGCCGGTACCGCGTCTGAAACGTGGAAATCTTTGGCGTCTGAAGGCATTTTTTGGCTTTGTGAAAAACGAGGTTAAACGCAACTGCAGATTTTTTTTCAAGGCCAAAAACAGTGTTTTTGATGTAATAGAATTCAATGGACCCACATCCAAAGCGCAAGTACCGCGATTTTGCATCAATTTGCGTTTTTTTTAACCTGTACATAGCTGGTTGTTAAAGGAAATGTAAAAAAAATAAACATTGCCGGCTCTAAAAAAAAAAAATAGAAAAAAAAAACAGCGTGGGGTCCTCCCCCAGGTCCATACCAGGCCCTTGGATCTAGTATGGATTTAAAGAGGACCCCCCCACCAAAATGAAAAAAAAATGGCATGGGGGTCCCCCCAAAATCCATATCAGGCCCTTCAGGCCTAGTATGGATTTTAAGGGGAACCCCGCGCCAAACTTAAAAAAAATAGCGTAGGGGTCCCCCTAAAAATCCACACCAGACCCTTTATCTGAGCACGCAACCTGGCAGGCCGCAGGAAAAGAGGGGGGACGCGAGAGTGGCCCCTCCTCCCTCCTGAACCGTACCAGGCCACATGCCCTCAACATGGGGAGGATGTCTTCTTCCAACTTCCAGGGGTCTCTTGTTCTGTTCTCCGGTGTCGTCTCTGCGCTCTCCGGTTATTCTCCCACTCTCCGGTGCCTTCTCCACAATCTCCGGTTCTTTCTGCCTTCTGCCGGGCGCCCCGCTATCTTCTTCCAGCTCTTTTGCTAGCGGGGTCCCGGTCTTCATCGTTGTCTTCTTTCCTCTTCTCTCTGCCCGATGTTGCCTCGTCACTGTCTGCCGCTACAATGCTGTGTGGGCGGAGCGCACCCACTTATATTGGCATGGGGCGTGGTCCCCGGACTGTGACATCATACGGGGGTGGGGTCAGCTGGTGGCATCAGCCGGTGACCACGCCCCATGCCAATATAAGTGGGTGTGCTCCGCGGACAGAGCATTGTAGCGGCAGACAGCGACGAGGCAACATCGGGCGGAGAGAAGAGGGAAGAAGATGACGATGAAGACCGGGACCCCGCTAGCAAAAGAGCTGGAAGAAGATAGCGGGGTGCCCGGCAGAAGGCAGAAAGAACCGGAGATCGTGGAGAAGGCACTGGAGAGCGGGAGAAAAACCGGAGACGACACCGGAGAACAGAACAAGAGCCCCCCCCCCGAAGTTGGAAGAAGACGA